>SSNS01000036.1:231981-831981 GCA_006937985.1 Aphyosemion australe
CCAAGTAATTATGAAGAGTTCACATTAAGCCAATGGTCATGATCGCTCTGGAAATAAGAATAGGAAATACTTACAAAATGAATCTGTATATGTGTCTGACAAATGGAAACTGTGGAGATCTTTTTTCCTGGGAAAGGGGGCAGAATTTATAAGATTTTTTTTTCTTCATTCTGCTCCTTTTCATTCAAGGTTGAGTTTTTGTTAAGTATATCTTATGGAGTAGATGTTTTATTTGTTTTATTTTGAATTACATTAAGTCAATTAAAGGGAAAAATTCATATCTGAAGTTGTCTACAGAATACTGAGTTTAATTCGACATGACAATCAGTGTGATATATGCTGGGATATCTACATGAAGCAGAGCCGTGTTTGTCTGGCCCACGGACAATGAGGCTGAGAGGGGAGAAAATCCCTTATCTTTCAAGGACTTTTTCCAACAATAAGGGAAGCTTGTGTGGCAGAATTCACACAGTCTTCCAGAGTAAAGGAAGGAAACATTACAGTTGTTTAGCTGGGCATTATAGAAACAATGGATACTGTAATTTTATAATCTCGAACATGTCCAGTTAACCACACCACGTCATAACACCACAAATGTCAGTGACCACTGGCTCACGCACACACACGCACGCATTCCAAGGCCTACATGATTCCACTTTAAAAATGTTTCAGTCACACTGTCACGTTTCTTCTTGTATCAGAGCATTTAATGGTCAATAGTTAACTCTCAGGGTTATTTGTCTCTGCAAATTTATATTTATTCTATGTAGACAGGCTGCTCCAAGGTTGAACAGCTGGTTTATTCAGCCTGTTTATTATTTTGCCTCGACGTCTTGGTACAGAGCAGTTTTACAATGGCTGGTGCCAAGGACGTCGTCCAGACTCAATGCAGCTCCCTCCTCTACCGTGGAAACGAATTTCTTAGAACTTTATTTATTTATACAAATGGATTATTTTCTGGTGGACAAAATTGGTGCAGAAAGATGCTTAAGTTGATAAATTTCTCTGGTTGCACACCTTTGAACTATGGCAGAATCGCAGCATGGGAACGCCCCGTGACAAGCATTTTGTCTCCAGGGGAAACTCTTTTGCTGACCGGAGTGCAAAGCTTGCAGCTCAAGGGCTCCCTCTGCAGGAGACTTCATTTTACTGCTCTGAGACCCTGGCACACGAGATCCTGCTTGACGGGTGATAGTTGATAAACACGTCTTTCCACACTGTAAACTTTTCTTCTTTTGCTAAAGACTATTATCGGAGATGTTTTTTTGTTTTGTTTTCTATGAGAATGCCCATTTCACACCATACACATGGACTTAATTGAATTGTCACAGATGCATGGAGTGAGATGCATTATCCAAATGGCCAGAAATTTTTTTTCTTTCTACTTATGGAATTCCTTCTGTTATCGGGTCAGACAATGGTCAGAAAAATGGAACATATTATTGTTAATGAGGTGATGACTAGATGACGGACAAAATACCTTGGCCGACTGGATGGTTGAAATTTTTTCTGAGGAAACAAGTCAAAGAATGCAATAATCTGCCAGGACCCTCTTGTGCTTTCTCGCCCACACAGGTCGTGAAACCAGGAAATTGGGTCCTGATCGAAGTGCTTAAACGAGACAACTGGATTTCTCCATGTTGGGACGGTCCATTTCAAGTCTGGCTCGTTACCCCCACCGCTGTGGAAGTTGCTGAGAGGCCATCTTGGATCCGCCTTTCTCATGGTGAACTCATCAAAGTCACTTATCCGCCACTAGGGCGGCGACAAAGTCCGGGCTTCAAAGGGGCTCATGACAATAGGTCACGAGCGTCTCAACCCCCGGTGAAGATGGACGACTGCTGCAGGCATACGGGATGCCTCACTCTGATGATGATGGGTTTACGTGAATGTGCCCTCTTCTGTGGCCCGCCTCTCAGCACCTGACGGAGGGATTGGAACGGAGCTTGGACCGCAACGATGGTGGGACGGGGCTCCACCCTGCCCACCGACCATAGAGATGGACCGTCACCTGCACTCGTGGACCCGTCTGGACGTCACAGGAAGACAAGACAGAAGAGAGTCTCCGGATCGGGATGGAGGATCAGGACCCACACATCCAAAACTGCACCCTGGTTTCACGGTTCCTGGGATGGAGGGACTTCGTCTGGACACACCACTGCTGGGAGGGAACTTCTGGTTTGCATCGGTCACTGTCATCGTCCGAGCAGCACAAGTCACAAGTCAACGCGTCATGCTACGTCTGCTCGCTGATACCACACTCCCTCAAAGAATCATCACTTCTATGGTCTGAAACGTTGGGTTCGGTTGATGTTTTTGTATTCTGTATGGCTTTGCTCATCCACAACACTCCATTGTCCCTGATGATCATTGGTTGCACACAGACACTTCTGCCCTGACACAGTGTTCATCATGGCATGACAATTTGTTAAGAATCGATAGCACTGACATTTTGCAGACCCCACGGGTTCGCTCACACCACATAGATAGACCGCACATTCAGCTAGAAAACTTGACTGCACTCACTTCCCAAGGTTTTTCAGGTTTTCCACCTTTCATGGTAGCAACCAGGAACATGTTAATGCAACACCATCTCGCGCTGGACCATCTGTTGGCCTCGGAAGGGGGCCTTTGCCATGTCATAGGTCACGCTCTTGGTTTCAGGTGTTGCGCCTTTTTACCTGACACAGCCGGCGACATCACCACCACCCTTACACACATGAACAACCTCTTATCTCAAATGAAAGCTGATGAGCTCAGTGTTCTCAGAGGGTTCGCCTTCTGGGAATGGATGAATTCTGGTTCCTGGTCCAATTTTCTACAATTATTATTACACTTTATTGCTACAATATTTGATTCCTGTCATTATTTTTCTTGTTTTTCTTGCTGTATTTTCATGCTGCATTGTTCCATGTATCAAGATTTGTATCACCAATATGATTAGTGTTTCACTATTTTGCTGTTTTGGCTCACACACCTGCTGCTCCTAATGATTTTGAAATATCTGATTTTGACCGGTATTCTGACTGTAAATGTTGATTTTTTACTCTATAACGTTTTTACTGGAATGATGCTTAGGGTGAAGTTCTTAGTATTGTGGTATTGATCTCTGACTGCTGCTCAGCTGCAGCTTCGTGTGCTGTCATTTACCATCATGTGATTGCTTCCACTGATTTCGCATTCGGTTCCGAGGTTTATTATTTTGATCCTACTGTTGATGCTTATTTTACATGACTTGCTTAGTGCAGAAATCTCATGCATGTTATGTATATATACCATAAACAGGAGGGATTATGTTATAGGATTTCTGAATCCTGTACCGCTTCTCTATTTCATTCTGTATCTCACACACACCCACACACACACACNTTTTTAAATAAAAAATCCCATCTCACCCTCCACGGGTGGTCTCATCCTTCCAAGCTTGGGTTCTCTACTGGAGGCCTAGGAGCTTGAGCATTCTGCGCTTTATCTTAGCTGTTCCTAGAACTGCACTTTTCTGGACTGAGATGTCTGGTGTTCTTCCTGGGATCTGCTTTAGCCACTGCTCCTGTTTGGGGGTTACTGCCCCCTAGTTGGCCACGGGCACCGCCGATGCCTTCACTCTCCAGGCTTTCTCAAGTTCTTCTTTGAGGCCCTGGTACTTCTCTAGTATTTCGTGTTCCTTTTTCCTGATGTTGCCATCACTTGGTCTTGCTACGTCAACCACAACTGCTGTCCTCTGTTGTTTGTCCACCACCACAATGTCTGGTTGGCTCGCCACTTTGCCTGTTCCAAAATGCTAAAACTGTTGAAATTAACATAATTTTGTTTGTCATGCTCATTCAGGTGGACAAACAGATTCAGCTTGAGTCAAGGATCAAAATCGTTCCAACCCAACATGTCCAAGAGCACACACACTATAACCTCCAATGTGAATACTGAATTCGCTGAGGTGAATTCCCAGCATTGGTTTCATAAAGTCCAGAAACGGAGTCCTCTGTAAACAACGATGTCAGAAAGGAGTCTTTTCTACTGACATATTTTACTCAAAGGGTTTGTGTTCATTTTAATAATTCTGTTAATACCTCTCTGGTTGACCTATGTCTGTGTCGTGAAATGAGACAAGAGCATATTTATGTTACATTCAATAAATAATCACCCAAAGATTTGGTCATCTGAGCTCTTTTTAGGCGTGTGCACGGCTTTCTGTAGGTCAGCTAACGTGAGGAGTCAACCAACCATCTAGTGTGTGAGTGGGGTGTTGTGGAACATGTTACCAATGCTGAATAATTTAAATAATTGGTGTTTTTTTCTGAAATGTTTGTGCTTCTCTAATATGAGGTAAATGTGTTGGATGAATATTGTTTTTTAAAGCAGCATTCCGCAACTTTGCAGTTATATGGTCTCTGTCGCCGTCTAGAGGCTTGCTGCATAACGTCACTGTCGTAACATTAAATCTCTCTCTCGGGCATAAGAGGCATGTTTACATTCCTAATGTCAGGCAAAACAACGAAAACAAACTTTTCCACCTCCACACATTGAATAAATAGTTTTATCAGGACTGTATAACAACTTTATGCCTGACCAAACACAATAACCCTGGTGAAATCATTTATTACTTACCTAGCCACTAGCAGCACGGCTAGGTTAGAGTCCGTAGTTCATGCCTTTCTTTCTAAAAGAGCTCTCCAGCGAGGAAAAGGTGGCCCAATAATAACTCTGGTCTTTGCTCTTGCTCTATGACGTTCTTCTTTTCTTTTCCTATATTCCTCTGATACGGGATTTCTAACTTTCTTTGGTGAATCTGCCGCTGCTACAGCGAGTCTACGTTATACAATTATGGCAAGCCAATGGTATTAAAATGCGTGTTCTAAACTCGCTTTTAGAACACGCGAGTTTTTGCCCCCTTTGGCGTCAAAACGCGCGTTCAAGATGCACATTTTGGCAGACATAACGCGTGTTTAGAACGTGCGTTTTTATTCCTTTGGCTTGCCATATTCTGCTGTAAAACGACACCCAGTCTGTACTTCTGGCGCTACCCGAAGCACAAAAACTGTATAGTGCAGTAAACAGACATGGGACCCCCCAACACTATCACAGGTATGAAAATGAACATAATAGATAATACTATGACGCAAAAACTTTACAAAAAAGCATAATTTTAAGGTGTAAAAGTTGCAGAATGTTGTTTTAATGAAAAAGGATAATGTACGGCAACATTATGACGTCTCCCTGAGTCACCAAAAGGACTAATTCGGTGTGCCACCCTAAAATCTTCAATGGCCACCCCATGACAATGTTTAGGGCTACCCCTGGACATATGAACATGTATTCCCTGTTTTAGCTTAAAAAATACACCTTTGAAAATAACTGCCACTCATAGTTATAGCAGGACATCCTGACTTCACTTTAGTGAAAATAAGCATGTTGAAACTGCTTTGTGCATTATCCTCCACTAGAGGTCAGGCTTGATCCAGATAGTCCCCCTCTCACCTTCAATCTGTCCCCATTCTAACTGTGAACTCCCAGAATAGCATGCAGGGCATTTCTTCACTCACATTTTATATTCAAAGCTCCTAAAAATGTTGCTAGATAACTTGAAGTCATCCATCTTTAGTCCAAACTATAAAGCAAGCTCAGCGGATGCAAATTTCTAAAATTCCTTCCAAATGCAAGATAATAACTTCATTCATTAGGTTTCAGAAAAAGTGGCACGTAACACTCTGGAGGATTTCTCAATAATTCATATCTTAGTCATTTCTCATGAAAGGAGCATGCAAAGGAAATCCATCTATAACCTAACCTGGAAAATTGATTCCCTTGTCATTCTGTGTGGTCTGAAATTGCCCAGAGCTATTACGAGACAGACTGATTTTCTCTGTGCAGTGGAGTGGAACAGTTTCTGCTTGTAGAACTTTCTGGGAGATGTGAACAGATTCAAAAGGAACAATACTGTTGAAGTGGCACGTTGTCATGTGCATTCAAACAAGTTTGCAAAACAAAACTAATTTGATTTTAAGTTTCTCATATCTGTTTCTGCATCCATCTGCAAAATTAAAGCATCATGATAAATACATATATATATTATTTTTTTCGTAATGAATCAATAAAAAACGTACATAAAACACACAATGTGATATAAATGTTTTTATAAAATTATAAATTCAGTGGATTTTCCTAGTGTGCAGTTTATAAATTTAGCCAAAAAAACATGATTTATTGCTAAGAAGTATTTTTATAGCAAATAAATAATTGATCGAACTCAAATTTTTATCACTTTTTTGCTAGGCTGATATCCAGAAAATGCTTTTATAAAAATGAGGAGTAAACTAATTTTATAATAAATAAAATTCCTGTTTAGGTTAAAACAAAAAAACCTTTGCTTCAAAATCAAAGTAACTTTAACACTGCATGTTGGGACCATTTTAGACCATTTTTCCTTTGCATTTGCTTTTTATATCCAGTTATATTCAATATAAAATATATTTATATTTCATTACACTGAAACCAATAAAGTTTTTGAGACAATTTTATGTTTTGACCTGACAATGTGCCCTGCCTCCTTATGAAATAACTACTTGAATAGGCCTCAGTCATCTTTGACCGTAGTATAAAGTAAAGATAAATGCCTACAGCATTGATCTCTGTTGTCAGAATAATAGACTCCTAGGGTAGAAACACACTTGTTTGTACTTTTCACTTTTCATACCTGTCCATTAGTCATCCACCTTTCTCCACAGACTAGCATGTCCAGAAATTCCATCCATCCATCCATCCATCCATCCATCCATCCATCCATCCATCCATCCATCCATCCATCCATCCATCCATCCATCCATCCATCCATCCATCCATCCATCCATCCATCCATCCATCCATCCATCCATCCATCCATCCATCCTCTTCCACTTCCACTTCCAGAGTCAGGTTGTGGGGGCAGCAGCCTAAGGAGAAAGGCCCAGACTTCCCTCTCCCCAGCCACTGGGGGATCCCAAGGCGTTCCCAGGCCAGCCAAGAAACATAATCCCTCCAGCGTGTCCTGGGTCTTCCTTTGGGTCTCCTCCTGGTTGGATGTGCCCGGAAAACCTCACCAGGGAGGCGTCCAGGAGGCATCCTGACCAGATGCCCGAGCCACCTCAACTGGCTCCTCTCAATGTGCAGCAGATCTACTCCGAGCTCCTCCCAGATGACCAAACGTCTCACCCTATCTCTAAGGGAGAGCCCAGACACCCTGTTGAGAAAACACATTTCGTCCGCTTGTATCCGCGATCTCGTTCTTTCAGTCACTACCCAAAACTCATGACCATAGGTGAGGGTAGGAACGTAGATCAAACGGTAAATCGAGAGCTTCGCCTTCTGGCTCAGCTCTCTCTTCACCACGACAGACCAGTACAACGCCCGCATCACTGCAGACGCAGCACCAATCCTCCTATCGATTTCCCGATCCATCATTCCCTCACTCGTGAACAAGACCCCGAGATACTTAAACTCTTCCACTTGGGGCAGGACCTCGTCCCTGACCTGGAGAAGGCATTATAACCTTTTCTGACTCAAGACCATGGTTTCTGATTTAGAGGAGATCGTAGATACAAGCGGTCGAAATTAGTTTTATCCACAGGGTGTCTAGGCTCTCCCTTAGAGATAGGGTGAGACATGTGGTCACCTGGGAGGGGCTTGGAGTAGATCTGCTGTACACTGAGAGGAGCCAGTTGAGGTGGCTCGAGCATCTGGTTAGGACGCCTCCTGGACGCCTCTCTGGTGAGGTTTTCCAGGCACGTCAGACCAGGAGGTGACCTAATGGATGACCCAGGACACGATGGAGGGACTATATTTCTCGTCTGACCTGGGAACACCTTGGGATTCCCCCGGAGGAGCTGGCCCAAGTGCCTAAGGAGAGGGAAGTCTGGGCCTCTCTGCTTAGGCTGCTGCCCCCATGACCAGACCCCGGATAAGCAGAAGACAATTAATGGATAACATAAATAAGGATTAGTTTTAATTTGGTAGGTACATCAGTATTGGACTCATCGTTAGATAGAGTCTTTCTTTTACTTTTTTAAACCGACAAAAACTTTTCAGGACCATGAGACTGTCTCTAGTTTTTAAGTAAAGTGCACCTTTCATTCAATGAATGATATTTACCATCAGTGCCATGACAGATATTGCTGAAACGCTGTGAATCACATCGAGATCAATACATAAAACGGCTTTTGTCAATTCTAGTGACAAAACTCCCGTAAATTAAATGAATCTGTCTGTGTTGTAGTTGGCTAAAAAGCTTTAAATAAATGTCTGCCTACACTGGCTCTGCTGAATGGCCTTAGAGGATTTATGTTTTGTGTTAAGTAAGGCTGAAGCTACTCATGTTATCTCACTCCATCAATAGGAAATACATTACCAATATCTAGTCGCTGCAAGCACACTATTAATTTACCACGACCTGTCCCTACAGGGGCAGAATGATTGTTGAAGGCAACAAGGTGTATCTGCTTACCCCTCTCTGGGACACGGTGTCGCTGCTGGGGGATCAATGCGCATTGAGCACGGAGGAAGAGGGGCAGGCAGGCAGCCAAGCAGCCGGCAGAAGGAAGCCCTCGACCTCAGCTCGAGTGACGCTGTCACCTAAGAGGTCCCAGCAGGCCCCGCGGAGACAGAGAAGGATGTGCTGGCTAGTGCTGCAGCCATGTCCTCTCACACCGAAACACGGGCCTTTGTCCCTCAAAGGTTGAAGAGGACACTAGTAATAGATATTGCAGGCTTGATTTTATGACAGAGCAGCCAGACTGCCACTGACAGTTTATTGTCAGTCAGACTTAGTGATATTTATAACTCGTGGAGATGCAGCAGATCTCATTTAGACTAAGTGGCATTTAAAAGAGGAAGCAAGCTAAATTTATCTTCTGTATTGTGATGAGAGATTGTCAGAGATGTGAAGTTTTTGTGATAGTGCTGATCTTTTCAAAGTGGGGTTCTGTGGAGATGTTCCAAACAATTAGTGTCTGACCTGCTCAGTTAGAAGAAACAGAGGCTGGGATTGAAATATTCACTCGTTCACTCACTGTTTTGTTCACTATATGGTACACTATTTACGGGATAGAGGACAGTTTATCATTTAAACTAGGGGTGGGAATTGCAAATTGCACACACATTCTATCAACCCATTATTATTATTATTATTATTTATTTATTTATTTTTTAAAGACAATGTCATTATCAAAATGTACTTAAAATAGTATTGTACTTTTAGGTCTGTCCTATTTTTGCCAGTGATAAATATATTTTTTTTCTCCTGTTTTGAATTGAAATACAATTTAAAAGCATTTTTTTTAGAAATTAAAGGAGCTTGTGTTTACAATAATAATGTCAATGACTATTGTTTGATTCTCTGTCTCATTATTTTTAATTTAAAAAAAATTGTTTTCGGGGCAAATTTTCTTGAACGATTAAAATGCGATTAATCAAGATTAATTAATTACAAAGCCTCTAATTAATTAGATTAATTTGTTTACTTGAGTCCCACCCCTAATTTAAACACAACTTTCTTCATTATTGTGTGGCAAGTTTTCATTGGGCATACACCTGAATCTGAGGATATGGGCGTTTCATGACGACGTTATTACCATCATAAGTCCTAATGACGCCAACATTTAACTACACATGTTTTTGGTGATTTTTTTACACTAGTACATTCTACAAATATAAAATGATATAACTCAAAACAAGCTATTAAATATTTCTGTGCAAATCCACCGTTTTAGAGCCGTAACCTGTAGTCATGCCGCATTGCAATGGTTGAAATATGACTTACTTTTTACCTAGTGACATCATCTAGTCTGAACAAGAATTGTTTAAAGCACTTTTCACATTTTATTGAAAGTCCTGCAGCTCAGACAGAGGAGTCGAGACAATTTACATCTCAGATGTCTAGAAAATCATCAGCATTTCCAGCAAGTCAGAAAATCGCTTTTTAATGAGCTGCAATGCGTTAGCGCTAGCATGCTCTGCTGGCTAAGTGCTAAATGCAATGTAGTCTATTTCTATAGATGTAGTGTACAATGTATGTACACTACTTTTATTGGACCACATGATGAATTTCTAGAGTCCTAATGGAAAAAAACCATTGTGGTGATAAGCTGCATTGTAACCACAGCTACCCTGACACTGGTGCCACTGTTACTACGACCAACGCCATCAGGAAAGGAGGATGTCTTCCGAAAGGACTGAGTCTGGGTTTTAACCGTCAACCCACAGATTACCGGGTGAACTCCTAACCCCTGAGTAATTTAAGAGTTTAAATTACTCTTCTCCTCTTCCTTTTTATTAGGTGGAGTAGGCATGCCATTCACAGTGTTACTAGTCAGTGGTTCTCCACACCTACAGCTCATTCAGTCTCATGAGTCAGCTGCTCTGAAAGCTCTCATTCACTTGTTTTTTTCAATACATTTGCAGTGGTATCTAGTATAAATGAATGCCTTGTGCGTCATTCTCTGTGAAAAAAAGCTTTCGTGCTCCTGTTTGAAGTAGAACATAGCCAGCAAAGTGGGATGCAAAAAACGGCAGGATTTGGAGTTTTACTCAGTATTATTCATGATATGCTGTCAACTAATCACTGATTCTGTTTGCTCTGCAACGTTGATGTTTTATCTCCACAACTAACAGAAGCCTGAAGGAGTTCTGCCATGTTGTGTAGTTGCTAATGCTAACGGTTAGCCTCTACTGGCCAACACGCGCTCTGCTCTCTCCTGGCTGCAAAATCGACAACAGCCTTCCACGGTTGCAAGCCAAGTTGGGTGAGTCCATGAAAGCAAATTAACAGTGTGACGTAGATCTGTGTGGCTTTTTGTGACCCGAGCATTTTCTCGTCTATTTTCTATCGGCGGCTAATGCAGGAAAGATTGTTTTAATGTTCATTCTGCATGTTAAACTCAGAGTGACCAATCGTATTAAAAAAACCAAGTCAAAAACGGTTTCTCAGTGAACTTGCTCTTTAGATGGCCCAGAACCTCACTTCGATAACGCTTCTACGACTTTTGGACTGCAAAAGTTGTCCTTTGCATATGAACTTGCTAGGAAGAATAAGGCAAAGTTGGCTCAAGGGTTAGAAGTTCAATCAATCAATCAATCAATCAAGCTTTATTTATAAAGCACTTTACACACACAAAGTGACCAAAGTGCTGTACATGGCAATAAAACCACAAAAAGGACACCACGCCAAGAGAAAATTTCAATTAAAACAAACATCAATGATAAAAACAGCCTGAAGGTTTCTGCTCATTCAGTATTAAAAGCCAAACTAAAAAGATGAGTCTTTAAGAGAGACTTAAAATCATCCATGGTTGCAGCCATCCTAACAGTTAGAGGGAGATTGTTCCACAGCTTAGGAGCAACAGCTGAAAATGCTCGGTCTCCCCGGGTCACCATGCGCGTCCTGGGAACTTCTAAAAACAACTTGGTTCCAGACCTCAACCCTCTCCTAGAAACATGCCTATGTAGGAGCTCTGATAGGTATGAGGGTGCCTGGCCATTAAGGCATTTAAAAACCAAGATTAAAATCTTAAAATCAATTCTAAAACGTACAGGCAGCCAGTGCAAGGAGGACAGGATAGGGGTGATGTGGTCACGTCGCTTGCAACCTGTGAGCAGACGGGCTGCAGCATTCTGCACAAGTTGCAGGCGCCGCACAAGGGAGGAATCTAACCCAGCATAAAGAGAGTTACAGTAATCCAGTCTGGAGGTTATTAAAGCATGAATCACTGTTTCAAGGCCTTCATACGGCAAGTATGACTTGACCCTGTTCACCCTGTAATTGGTGGGTTGCTGGTTCAAACCCAGGCTCCGTCTGTGTCTGTCGTCATGCTCTTGGGCAAGATACTTCACCCTTCTTGCCTGCTAGCAGTGGTCGTAGTGAGTGGCACAGATTGTGTGGCAGCCTCAAATAACTGTATAACTCAAATAACCAATCCAGAATAGCTGCCTGGAGAGACATTGTTGCCCTGTGGAAAGTTAGGAGAATGGAAAGCAACGCATTATAAACAACAAGCAGCCACACCTGTAAATATTGTTTAACACTATTTCTTGTCAGGTGCATCTACTATGAGAGTCTGAGAAAGCAGCTCAACACAGCTTTGTCTATTTGAACCAAGCTGATTCTGCTGGAGAAGGTTCTGGACCATCTTTGTTTTCTGCAGGACGGTGGTGCAATAGGAGCACAATGAAGCTGTGTTGAACTTGGAAGACATTGGCAGGGCAGCACACCAAACAGTGGCAAGCTTATAGACACCACTTTCCACTGGATGCATAAGCGGTGCATAACATAATAGACGCAGTTTACCAGTGTGCTCCCATCCCACCGGGAGCGTTTTAGACGTGAAACGGCAGCAAACGCATTCAACGCAGCTGGTCCCGCGAGGTCACGAAATGATTGAAGAATAGCAACACCACGCGTGATTTTGGCAGTTGATGCGATAACAAGAAAGGAGAAAAACTTTCTGTGGTCTATTCTTTGTTCTGTTTACCTCGGCTACAGAGGTGTCACAGGTAATGGTGTACTTTTTTTACTAGTTAAGCAACTGGAAATCTGCACGTGACTTTTATTTTGAAAGTTTCTGGATGTTTTGCTGCTTTTGTGTTTGACTTCCTGTCTGGTTTGATCTGAACTGCTGAGCTTGACAGGTGATAACGGCGGCTATTTACTGTGTTTTATGGACGTTACGCGTCTGGTGGAAAAGCGTGATAAGCAGCAGATCTCCTTGACACTTGCCTGTGATTTCAGATTTTTTGTTTTTTTTGTTTACTCCAGTTTAGAATTTTTTTATCTTTTGGAATTTGATATTTTTGGACATTTACTTTTTTATTCAGTGGTTTTTAGTAGTTTCACTAGACTCATAGCTCTTCTATCCATTGTTATTTTTTACACAAAGCTGCCCTGGAAACTGTTTTGACTTTTAAATATCACATGTGGAAAATTGCGTCTTTGATCTGAACCATTAGACGGGATCACTTGGTCATATGAAAACAGGGGCTGTAAGCGTGTGTGATCCACACGAGGGCATAACAAATCAAAAGAACAGTTACTTGTGCTGTGTTGAGCAAAGCACACAAACTCAACATGAATTTACAGTCATAAATTTGGATTCTTTTTATCTTTCCTCATTTAGTTGGTTCGCACCAATCCAGCCTGGTACGCTCGCTCTAAAACGTCTTTACTGGTGACGTTCCCAGCTGCCAGCCTGCAACTGTTCTCCTGACATGCCTTTGTCTTCTCTGTGGCTCTGGAGGGGATTGAAGTTACTCGTGTGAAATTATATTTGAAGTGATTAAAGAGAGTCATTCAGCAGAGCTGACAGTTCTAATGGAGAGTAGAAAGCATTCATCTGGCCCAACAGCTGCTGGAGAAGCTCAGAAACTCTCCAATGCGAGATGAAGCACAATGATGGACACATATCGGAATGTATTTGTTGAAGTTGCTGCTTTTTTATTAAGAGAATGTAAATATGTATGTATTAAAAAGCTAAATAATTCAAAAAGTTACAATGCATATTCCAAAGGGAGGTGTCAGCCATGTAAAAATACCTTACAGTTCAAATTTTGACATGAGACACAGCTCACATTGATGTTTCACATCAGGTTGTGTGGAACTGTAGACGTGTTAGAACCCAGATTTGCATTTAGCCTTCTAGATTTCTAAATTTATCAAATTTATTTTACAATTCATAAAAGGAAATGGAGGAAATTGATTCCAGTTTATTAAAAGACTTAGATATGAATAATTTTAAAAAAAAATCCAGAATCACAAATAAAATTTAAAATGACCTCCCTCTTTCAGTTCTATGATCTATAAAAAACATGTTCATGCACAAAATTCCTCTCACATTAAGTGATTTCAGCAGGTTCATTCTTGACATTTTCATGACCTTCCAGAATGAGTCATTTTGAGGCGCTGTCACTTTAAGAAAACAAGCTGGAGCTGGCCACGCCCACCCATCCCTCGCTCAGGCTGCTATAAGCTGAGAAGCAAGGGAGCACCTGGAGACATGCGTTCAAAAGCAGCAGTTCTCTCTCGCACGTGAGAGGTAATTCTTTTCTACTTTCGCTGTTTGTGACATCACAAACGGGGACTTTTTAAAACTGCTTGTTTTAGGCACATAATTCCTTAAACCAACCACTTACAGAAAACAAATGGATTTATTTTTCCACGTTTGAAGTGTTTATAGAGGCAGTGAAAAGGTGAGTTTTGCATAATATGTCCAGTTTAAAATGCGGGGTCATTTGAAGAGGAAGTATGGTGACTGCTAGAGATGGGCACCAGCAGCTCCCAGAGACCCCACTGAGGAATAAGTGGTTTAGAAAATGAGTGAAAGTGTTTTGTGTTGAACTTGGCAGAACAGGAAGGTGTTGGCACAAAATAGGTCAAGGGACTGGACCTAAATGTCAGGACCCTCTTACCAGTTTCAGGGAGCACGCTGTCTTTTCAGAAGGTCCAAAAAACAGAGAGTGAGTTTTTTCCTCTGCTGCTGCTTCTTAAGCTGCTGTGTGGCACTCATATTGTGTTAAATGTCAAAGCAAAGTCAAAGATATGGTTGATTTTCAAAGTTTGAATTTGTGATTTTACTGAAAAAATGTGAGGACCTAAAGAGAAATGACATAGTATGGCAGCTTGTCAGTGCAGTTGGAATCCATATTGGACTGTCTCATTTAATCAGTCGTTGGGCTGTGTGAGATGTGATGAGGCTGGCACATAAAATTATGAGTGATAAAACACCTATATCCTTTTAGAATATGAAGCAATCACCACAGAGATTTATGATGCCATTTTTTGTGAAATTCACAGTAATGTTGCCTGTTTTTTACTCTTTGTGTAAGTTAGGGAGATCCTGAAGGTTGGTTGCTGGACCAGCATCCAATCGCCAGCAACCCATGCTGGACCAGCATACCAGCACAAAAACACAACATATGCAGGGCTGAACCATAAAACAGAAGTTGCTCAAGTTTACGACTGAAGAACCACTGAAACCAGTTATAAAGCAATAGCTTAAAGTGTTGCTCTAAGACATATCAATGGCCAGCCTGGTGGAGATATAAACATAAAGGGGTGGGGTGGAGGGTGTTACATGAGCATCGGGTTCAATTATCATCAGTTATCAAGGCAAGCAGAGAAAAGCTTAACAAATGCTTTTGGGTCACCGCAACACAACAGGAGGTTTAGACCATGCAAAGCAGCATTTAGAGAATATTAGCAAGCACTGAGATCAGCCTGGGGCCGTGTGGTGGGTGCCGATGCTATCACACTATCACTGCTCTTGTGCTTAATCGCTGTGGCTAATGACAGGAAATGAAATCACCCACTGAAGACCAACACGCTTCCCACAGAATAATTACCAGTGTTGACCTTGTGTTTCTCTCTGGTGTGTAAGTGCACAAAGAGAACTCTCACCACACACTTATTCATCGCATATCATGGGCTAATTTGAGCTGCTCTATTAAGCTCCTAATCATTACAGAGAAATGAAAATAGAGGAAAAAACTGAGTCACTGATTCCATGTTGCATTTTGAGTGTGACAGAGGTGAAAGGATCCTGCTGCAGTGTGTTTGCACAACCAACCAGTTGAGCAGATGGTGATGGTGATGATCCAGAACAGCCTAAAATCACATCATTGTATCAAAAGCATAGCTTTCCCATCATTTACTCACTTATTGACTGTTTATCAGCTTCAAAACTACAAATATTCCCCACTGCACTGATATGACGCGACTGTACGCATTTAGGTTTCACCTCCAACTGGTGATCGAAACGCTCGTCTGAAATTGCCCATTACTGGCCCCTGAAGACCTGCTCCGACCCAGATCATTCCACTCAGTCAATTCAAAACATAAGAGGACTAGTATAGAGTCCAGATTATTGTCTGAATCTGTGAAAACATCATCAGTAGCTTTAACCTGGATTAAGATTAGGTTCCTTAAAAGGAACATTTGCAAAACTTTGCTTTTGTATCTTTTTGTGCTGCCACGTGGGTCTCTACTGCCTCTATAAACACTCTGAACATGAAAAAAATCTGCTCTTCAATTCTGTCAGTTTATGTGCCAAAAATTAGCTGTTTCAAAAAGTCCCCATTTGTGACATCACAATCAGGGAAAGTATAATAGAGCCACCGCTCATGTGCAAGAGAGGGCTGCTGCTTTTGCATGCATTTCTCCAGGTGCTCCTTTGCTTCTCAGCTTACAGCTGAGTGGGGGATAGGTGGGCGTGGCCAGCTCCAGCTTGTATTCTTAAAGTGACAGAGCCCTGAAGTGACTAAATCTGGAAGTACGTAAAATGTCAAGAATAAAACTGCTGAAATCCCTTTATGTGAGAGGGATTTTGTGCAAAGAACTTCATGAATATATTTTTTATAGACCACAGGACTAATATAACTAGAGGTCCCAAAAGGCATGGGTAGTGGTAGTGGTGCACTTGAGTTTGTAATATTGAGTTGTTGGTAATTGAAAAAGAAGCTTGAGATATTTTTAGAGCTGACTATTTGCTTCTAATTCATTGTTAGCATTGTTAGCTCGATGTTAGCCTCTAGCCTGCTTCACTCGATATTAGAGTAAAACAAAAAGATGTCGTGGCTTTTTAGGGGTACAAGAAATAACTTCTGGGTCGCTCCTGTTTACTGGCTTCGGTTCTTTAGACAACGCTGGAGCTTTTTCCCTGCTGGTGTCGAGTCACAAATGCTGGCACTGCAGCATTAGCTCGCCAGAGACACTGCCACCTCACCATCACCCCAATCGGCTGAGAATGAAATCTGTTTCAATGTAACCTTATTTTCATTATGACTGAGAAATTAGACTTTTTTGTGATTATTTCACAGTAAAATTCTTACATATTGCTCCTTTAAGTTTTTTCAAGGTCATATAATTTTTACCAGATCGTCAACAGCAGAGGGGACTGTATTCTCAATGTTTCATTTTGCTTTGTATACTTCAGACTTTCAGCGTTTGCAACAAGATGTTCCATATCATCTATAAGTCTGTCGTGGAGAGTGTAATCTTATCTACAGGCATCTGCTGGGGTAGCAGCATCAGAGTGAAAGACTGTTTTCAGTCAGAGATTTCATCAGAAGAAACTAATAATGAGTTACAAATCTGATTTTCTTTCTAGATTATTAAATTATTTTTAATTGAACTAAGACGGTGAGCAGATGGAACCACAGCAATGAAGACCAAAAGGAAAGATCCATGCAAGATTACAGAAAAAGAGGTACGTATTGATCGAAAATGATTGCAGGTAGGGTTACTTTTGCAGGGGCAACAGTGATTGAGAGGATGAATACTGACAAGTAAGGGACAGATGAGTTTACTAGACAGCAAAGCAGAAAGTAAATCATTGACAGGTGGAGGTTATTTAGTCAATAGTGAGAAAATTCCTTCTCCTAAAAGTCAATAATAAAATGATCTGGAGTGATGCAGACTGGTGATTAGTTCCCACATGTTGGGGCAGAAAGTCCAAGCAATAATCTGTGATCCAATATTCAAGTTTACAGGATAAGATCCAAACCGTCAAACACACGTCAGATCCAACAATCCAAAAAGTCTACAATTCAAAATAAATACAGATTGGTCAGGATGGGTTTAGTGCACAGGGGACAAAAAAATCCATCATGCAGAGTCATGGAACTAAACCAAAAGGATGGGCAGGTGGGTCAGTAACAAGGGCAAAGGCAAAAAAACAGAAGCTGGATGCTGGAGCACTGCAGAAAAGCTGAAGCAAACGAGTAAAACAGGTGAGTATTTAAAACTGAGTGCAGCAGGTGCAGGTAGTGAAATCATCAGTTCACACAGAGCGGTGTTGAGTTAGGGTACAACTCGGATGACCGTCACACTGTGACAAAACAAACAAAAAGAAAACGTATAGTCCTGCAGGTTTGACTCCATGACCATGTGAGATTTTGTTTTCCAAGACAGAAAGTAACAGATGGCAAGCATATCTATAAATAAGTCGCTCTTCTGAATAGGAGATTAGTGCATTTGAGCTGGTTTTTAATGGTTTCTGGGTGAGATTAAAAAGTAAGCTGATTCAAAATATGTGCCTCCCTGTACAGTGAGTCAGGCTTAGACAAGAGTCAGAAGGTAGAAAATCTCCAGGATGATTAAAACGGGAAGTCTTGTGCAAACACTGCTTTTCTTGAGCTTTACAGGTTAATGCAAGCTTTTTATGTCCTTCCATGATCACTGCAGATCTCTTTAAACCTCACTAAGAAGAAAAATCTCACTTGCAACAATAATATCAATACATGATTTATTTGATACAGATAGCTACCCACATGAAGTCGACAGACTGAAAACTTTTTGAAACAAATGAGTACAAATCCTGTTTCTCTGTTATGTATTGACAAAGTAGATTTTTTTTTAAATATTCAGATTTATTTTACACTTTAAAGCATTGGTGGTCCTAGGGGTGGAGCCACAGGGGCATTAGCCCCCCTGAAGTGCTCCTGTTCTGTCACTCATGTCCTTTGCAAGATGATCAGGGTGCAATTCCAAGTCCAAACACCAGTGGCACTAATAAGCCAAATAGGCAGTGTAAGGATATCGGACTAGTGCTTGGCCTCTCTATAAATATTGTGGCCCCTTGATGGCCCTATAACTCAGAAAAATCCTAGATCCGCCACTGCTTTAAAGTATTTTAAAGCCATTTTTCATCCTCTGGTTAACAGTAAAGTGGAACATCAGTGTCCTTGTGGGCTTTGTGTGTGTTCTAGCAGCACAGTTCCCTCACTAATGAATTCACAAACACGCCCAAGAGAAATCATGCTTGACCTGGAAGAAGGTGAATAGATTTCCTTCGAACTATTGGCAGGACTGTCCTAACAAGTTAAAGCCACCTAAAGAGTTATGCTGTCCTGTTTAAATGACTGAAAAGAAAAAGGCAGCTTCCCTGGGTGATCATCTCTCTTAAGGTTAAGGAAAAACTTTTAAAATAACAATAATAAAATTCTATTTTGTTCCTTTCTGGTATTTGGAGGTCATTCTAATCAGATAATAAATGACTGTATGATTTTTATTGTAGCACAGGTCAGTCAAATGTGACGTCATTAAAAAAACTCACATTTCAAAAACACCAAATTGTTTCTAAATAGAAAAACAACAAAAACAAAACTGTATCTTCTAGCTTTCAACCTCTGCGTCTGATTAAATCGGACTCCCACCAGCCTGGCAGGGCCTGCTTTCTAGACAGCTCCCAATTAAATTAAATGTTGCACAATATTAGATTTGCACCACTAAAGTACTACATAAGATATTGTATTATCCTGTACCCCTGCCTTTTGGGTCCTCTTTTCAAAATGCAGCTTTATTAGTTTAGTTTAAATCGTGCTCTCATGGTGCATAAACAACTGATCTGATTCCTCATGATAGTTTTAGTTCAACAAATTTATGAAATAATAAAAAAAAGAATTTAATTCACAATAACCGTAGCTGTTTTGTCTTTCGGTCCCCATATTTAAATTGTGAATTGTTTAATCAGGTTAGGGTAAATAAAATATTTTTGACCTATTTTTAACTAATATTATTATTATCATTATTATTATTATTATTATTATTATTATTATTAATAATAATAATAATAATAATAATAATAATAATAATAACAATAATAATAATAATGATAATAATGTTATTATTATTATTATTATTATTATTATTATTATTAATAATAACAACATTATTATTATTATTATTATTAGCATTATTATTATTATTATTAACATTATTATTATTATTATTATTATTATTATTATTATTATTATTATTATTATTATTATTATTATTATTATATTAATAAATGCTAATTGCGGAAACCATAACAGCGCACAGCTGCTGCGCGTGGCCCCGCCTCTCGCACTTCAGCCGGGGATACTTCACAGGGATCCTCAATAATCCAGGGGACCCAAAGAGGAGAGGAGCTGCGTTTTTGCTCAGCGGCACTTTTCACGGAATTAAACCTGCGCCTGTGTCCAAACGACTCACTGTAAGCGCGCGCGCGAGCTCCGCGAGGACCGTGGAATGCGTCTGTAGCGCGAGCTCGAATGACATTATTGTTCTGCTTTACAGAAACACGCACGAGTGGAAGCTTCTGGACGTTGGGCAACTTTTGCTCAATATTTTTTTATTTTTGTTCATTTTTTTCCTCCCCTCCTGTTTGTCTTCTACCTGCCGCACGTTCGAGTCTGGAGCCCCGAAGCCGAGGGCGAGATGGAAACCGAAAAGTACTTGCCGGAGCTTTTGGCAGAGAAGGACACGCTGGATCCGTCTTTTCAGCACTCCCTGCGGCTGCTGGATCAAGGTAAACGTCCGTGATGAAATCCTGGTGATAAACACCCCTTTTGTCTCATCACGGTGATCAGGCAGATTTTAGGTTATACTGGCTATAATTCGACTCCAGTAATAAGATGTTTGTGGTTCTAGTAATTTAATCACACTTAAATATCAGGCTGATTAAAGTTGTTCTCCAGAAAATATTCTCAAACTGAACTACAGGTCACTGCCTACAGGTTAAAACCATCATATGACAATTAGACACATTCATTTAAGGTATAACCTCCTAATTAGGTTAAAATCATTGGTGAGTTGGGACACAAAATGTAATCATTTATATTAAATACATCCCCTGATTGGTTTAATAGCACCAGTGAAACATCCTGGTGTCCCATGAAACCATGCTGACGTGCAGAAGTTGTGTTGGACTTTTTTTTATTCACATTGAAAGGTACATGTGTTTCCCACTTTTCAAACCATAAACACATGCCATGAGAGGAGCAGCAGCTATTTTGATTAAACCACTGCTCCCTGCTTTGAAGCTGACAGAGTTTTGCACACACTTCTCCAGGTGCTCCCTTGCTGAGCTTCTCCTGTTGGAAGTGCACTATTTTACTATTAAATGCTACATTGAAATGTTAAATTTCCTTAACCAAGTATGTCAGCTAGTTCCATTGAACCTGGTTCCTTAAGTGTAAAGAGTAATATACATTTACTTTTAAAATAACAACTTTTAACAATGTATATTTTAATGTAACTAGGTTTAATAAAACCAATTTAACTTTAAGTAAATTCAACATTTAATTTCTTAGAGCGTACTTGTGTGTGCTTTGCTGCCGCTATAAGTGACTTTAACCAGTCTTGTTGTACTGTAATTAGGTCTGTTGAATCCCCATCTATAGATCCTGTTGCTGTTATCATTCATACACTCTAAGAAATAAAATGGTGAATTTTCTTACCAAATTATGTCATCTGATTCCACTAAACCTAGCTGCTTAAATGTAGAGTAATATACATTGTTTTACGTTGTTATTAGGGATGTTCCGATTACCTTCTTTGCTCCTGATCCAAGTCCGATACCGAGTCCCGATCCGATACTTCAGCACTATATTAAAAAAAGGAAAAGAGAACACATCCAAGTTGTTCTTTAAGTTTATTATTATTATTTATTTGTTTCTTTCTATATTTGTCATTTCCTTAGTTTATCTGCCAGAAAACATCACTTGTTTATGAAGTACATTGATAAAAAATGTTTTAATATTATGAATATATTTAAAAATAGCGTCGTTGCTCATATTTCAAATTGTTTACGTCTTCAATTTGCAACTGTATTGAGTGATGCGCAATATCATGACGGGGCAGGCACGCGGCGCCACGGCCGGCAGGATCACTTTTCTCTGCACAACACCTGTAGCTACCGTGGCTGCAGCAGACTGTTAAACCCGACGTTATGCTGTCGGTCAGCAATTTCTTTTTGTTTATTAACGTATCTTTTACTGTCAGCTGGCGCCGTATTTTTGTCCGAGTTGCCACAGTGAACTGGGAATGTTAGTGACAAACTAGGACTTAATGGAGGCAGGTGGTTTGCTTTGGCGACGCCTGAAGGAAAACGTTGAACAAGAAAGTAGTTTGTTTATAAGGCTGCGTATCATTCAGCTCTGTCTTTTCCACCACACTACATGCCCAGTATGTACACGTTACATTTGTCTCTTGCGAGAACCTCACGGGATCTGCTGCGTGGAATGCTTTCACTCCCGTTTTGCATCAGAATCTCTCCCGGTAGGAAGGGAGCTTGCGGGTAAAACGCCTCTATTTCATTACACGCCGCTTTCACGTCCGATGGAAATGAGGCTTTAGCCTGCTAGCTAAAAGCTACATGGTGCTACCTGAGTTTAAGGTTCAGTTCTGATATTTAGAATCATTCACGGGCAAGCTTCCCCCCTACTTAGCTGACTTATTACAAATCTTCTCCCCATCACGCCAACTGAGATCTGGAGGCCAGATGCTTCTGTCTGTCGTTAAAATTCAGTTAAAGTCCCGTGGTGACCGGTCCTTTAAAGCAGCGGCCCCACGACTCTGGAATACTCTCCCCCTATCGTTGCATAGTTCTGATTCTCTCTGTGTTTATAGCAAACCTTTAGAGACATGGCTTTTAAATAACCTTGTTTTATTTCTTTTTGTTTTCTTTCTTTAACTGTTAGTTTTAGCCAACTTTTCTTCTAATTTTTCCTATTCTGGTCTTATGATTCTGTCATTTTGTTGTGAAGCACTTTGTGGTTTTTACCTGAGAAAGGTATATAAATGGTAAATGGTAAAATGGTAAATGGTAAATGGCCTGTATTTGTATAGCGCCTTCTTAGGGTTCTACAACCCCCCAAGGCGCTTCACAACACAATCAGTCATCCACCCATTCACACACCCATTCACATACATTTTATGTACTACTTACTTACTTTCTGCCGTAAATCTATGGCGTTTTCGTCCGAGAAACAACGCATGTTGATGTAGAGGAACTTGTTGAAAAAAAAAACTAAACCATTGTTATAATGTTTGAAAATCTCTATCTCAGGATGAATTTCAAAAGTCATGTTTGTTGTTATACGAGGGTAAATCTGATCTTTTCCACCCGATTCCCAATCCTTTGAAAGTCACGTGAACATGCCCAATTTCCGATCATGTGAGCATCCCTAGTTGTTGTGTTAAACCAGTTGACCCAACTTGGTTAAGTAAAATCAAAATTTCATTTCTAAGAGTGTATTGCATTGTCAATTGAAAATACTACGCTAGAAGACATCCATGGGTTCATAAAAGGGTTGTAATGGACCCTAGCAAAGCTTAGCATAATTTAACTTTAAATTTGCTTTAGGCATCACAAACAGAAGGGCTTATCTGAGTGTTCTCTCATCATTTAGATCCTCCATATAGATATTCACCATGTATCTGCAACCAATTATCTCTATTTTTTATTAACCAGCTCTTATTTACCTGATGATACGCTGCTGCAAGGAACGCCCACCTCCATAAACACTGTAGAGCTACTCTTACTGTTTATTTCAGCCACAATAAACGGTTTAAAAGTGGAACGTGACAAAAGCTGCAAATACGAGGGCAAATAAATCAGATTCTACCTGTAACTTCTTCTGTTTGACTTAATCAGCAATGATAAAATCGCATGAAATTAGACGAACCGATTCTAAATTTCACAACTTATCAGTTCGCTTGTTAAAGTTTAAGAGAGCAGCATTAATAAAGATCTAAGAGAAAAAGTATGATCAAAGTATTATATTAAGAGTTATGTTTGGTTGTAGTTGTTTGCTTTGCTGAATAATTTATCTTCATTGCTTTACAACGATTTAGTTTTGTCAGTTTGCTCAGCAGGACGTGCATGAAATAAAGGTCATAAAATTCACGTGGAAGAAAAGTGCTCTTCAGAGGGCAGCAACGAAGGAGAGAATGAGGTGTGAGGGTACACTTTTGTGTAGTAGGGAACTTCATAATTCAAGAACACGCGACAGCAAATCAGCCTCTTCAGAAGACCAAAACACAAGCAGGCAGATACATAAAATAAGAATAAACATACTGAAACGTCACTGTGTTCTTTTTGATATGTAGTTAAACATAAATAAATACTAAGTGAATGGGTTTTGAATTAATTTATTAGATATCAGTAACTTTTGAACAAAATTTCTTTAATTTTCTGCTGATTCATGCAGGAAAATTTGCATCTCTTTCACAATCTATTATACAATACTGTCTGAGACAGGCAGCATGCACGGTTACACAGCAACACACGTAAGATATTTGTTTAAAAAAACTTCTATGCTAAAGTTTCTTTAAGATTACACTTCCAATAAAGTTAGTTTGTGAATTTCCTGCAGGGACGACGACTTTCGCTGGATACCAGCACAGCAGCAGAGTTAATCCATGACATTTTTCTAAAGTAAGCAGAACTCTGCGGTGCACAAAATTTGGCTGAAACACTGTGCCACATCTCCAAAACTGTAAATACTGTTATCACTCGTACACAGCAGATGGAACACGATGCAGCTTAATAGAGCTCTTCTTCTGCCATCTTGCTGATGAGTTCTGGCCTTGATTATGCAATTGGCAGAGGATGCAAGGAGCGCAGCCCAAGTTACTTGAGTAACTGTGATGATAAGCAAATATGAGATTACTCTCAGGTCTGTAGAGACATCCATTCAGGAAGAAAATGACTATTGGGAGGGAAAATTCCATTGTGTTGAAAGCTTGGGACAGGGCGTGTTGTTTTGATAAGTCTGAGCCGTTTGGAGAGCTTTTCTCTCACATGCGTAGTGTCTCTGCTCAGTGACATGCCTCAGTCACAATTAACCATGAGAAGCTAGAGGAAAATCCTAAGCCACAGTCCAGAAGTCTGCTGGATTTAAGAAAAACCCCTACAGGATACTAATGATGTGATTTCATGTACTGTATGTGGATTAGGGCTGGGCGATAGGATGATAGCAATATAGATTTCAAAATAAAATTTCCTCGATGGTCAAATGAGAATGGGTCGATAGAACTTTGATATAAATAACAGATGAACAACCAATCATTAAAGGTACAATAAATAAGAAATTTACAGTAAAATAATCAAAAAACAGTTTAATGTCTCAATCATGTTTGAAAGAAGGTTACATTGAAACAGATTTTCTTCTTAGCTGTCAGTTTTTTCTCCTTTCTAAAAGGCTGAAGAGGGACGTAGTCTTTGTTTACAATTGTGAATATTGGGTGAAGAAGGCTAGAGGTTAAAGTTGAGCTAACAATGCTAACAGTAAATTAGAAGCATAGAGTCGGCTCTAAAAAATCTAAAGCTTCTTTTTCTATTACCAACAACTCAATATTACAGTGAAATGTATTTATCTGCTCATCAACTTACTGTGTCTTTGTTCGTCATCTAGAATCTTCTGGCGCTGAGCCGTAAATGGCAATAGCCATGAAACTTATGAAAAAGGAACAAGAGTCACTTTTTGTTTAGAAACAGACTGCAGTACCCAAATATGACCACAGGATGTCACTCTTTCTTCATTCTTACATCATGCACCTTTACGTTGCCTCGCGCTGCACCAATCATGTGGGTGGAATAGAGCCAGTCAGACTCTGAACAGGCACGTTGCTAACGGCTAATGTTTGTGTAGCTGTAGCCTCCTACTGCAGGTAACATGCAGAACATGGCTGGTAAAAATAAAAAAAGAAACGCCCCCAAAAAGGAAAGAAAATCCAGAGGACACAGCAAATGACAGTCTTGACAATAAGATACTGATTGGCTAGTTAAAGTCGTAGCTGCGCGAGTGCAGGTTCTGAGATTTGGGAGAAAGAGCAACCTCAATTCTGCTTAAAGTCAGGGAAAACCACCAATCTGTTGTTGCTCCTGAACCAGTGTCACCTGCAGGAGCAGCAGGAAGTAAAACTTTATAATCGCACACACACACACACACACACACACACACACACACACACACACACACACACACACACACACACACACACACACACACACACACACACACACACACACACACATTCTCGTCTTGCATACGTTGTGAGGACTGTCACTGACTAACCCTAACCCTAATAACTATAACCATAACCAGTCTATTCATAACCCTAACCTTAACTAAAACCTAATTCACACCACACCTCTAAAACTAATGAGTAGAGCTCTGTAACATTGTACCAAAGTGAAGACCAGGCAAAAGATCCTCACTTTGCAACTAATGTCCTCAGTTTACAGGTGACAAGTTTGTCATTGGTCCTCACTTTGATGTATAGACAAGTACACACACACACACGCACACAGAGTCTGCTTTCTCCAGCATCACGCCTTATAATAAAAAACTGAGGATGTAAAGAACTGAATTTTCTTTCTGAGCGTAGACGATGTCTATTTTTTGTTTTGATTTATTTCTTGGAAAGCTGCTTAAATTTTCACTGATATAAAACATTGTTTTTGTTTTTTGTCTCTATATTTATTTTTTATTGCTTATTCTTAAAGAAACTATTTAAAACAAGCAGAGAGATTTTGAGAATTATTTCAATGCCTGTTTATTAATATGATTTCAACAGAACAATATCTTCATTTTCGTTCTGTTCTTCTCTAATGCTTGAAAATCTTAGTTTAAAATGAATATTTTATTTATTCAAACAGTTATATAATGTTTGACATGTTAAGCTTTTGAAAATAAGTCTTCAAAATCAAAATAACCTTCTGATATCTTCAAATCTTACTTATTACATAGAACATTAAATATTGACAAAGATATTGATTTGTTTCATATTGTGATATATATATATATATATATATATATATATATATATATATATATATATATATATATATATATATATATATATATATATATAATGTATTGACTGATATGTGAAATAATATGGTAGGAATTTTTTTTCCATATGCAGATTATGTAGAGTACAAACCTTCACTTTCAATTCTTTATTTGCATGTTGCTTTTCTCATTCTTGATTAGAAAAATAAGTAATACCTGGTCTGACCCACTGCACACCTATATCCCCTTACCAAACAAGGCTGTTGTAGCTCTACTCACGAACATATAATGAGGGGATGCAGTGAACCATGCTGGAGGACTGTGACAGTAAAGCCTGTGAGATTGTAACGTGTGAAAAAGGAGCGGATAAAAGAATGCATATTTGCTGATTTTGTAAAATAACTGCTTGAAGCTGTGTGTGTGTAGCGAGCACAGCATGCAATATTTTAACCCAGCCATAGCAGCAGAATTTCTGCTGCTCTGTATTTGTGTGTGTGTGTGTGTGTGTGTGTGTGTGTCCACACAGTTGGGGCTCAGGCAACTGTAGGGTTACATGCATTTGGTATTTGCAAAATTACTATTTAATGCAAAAAAGTAATTAAAGTACAGAAAATAAACTTAAAAAATACTTGTGTTACAGAAGAAACAAGGCACGATTCTAATCGGGTTTTTCCACCAGACGCTGAAGCATTGTGTAGCATCCGCGTAGCATAGTACGCAACAATTAGCTGCCATTATAGTTGAAGGGTGCGTGTCCACTGGCTGTGAAGCATCACATTTTTTATGCATCCCTGAAGTGCAGTGATATCTTTTTTGCCAAGCCCATCAACAGTCCCATAGAGCTCCGTGCAATTTGAATTGAGGACCATTCAGCATTGGTCAATATCGTTAGACATCCGCTTACGCACAGATGTAAATCATAGGTGTGCGCACGTTTTTCCGGAAGTACCTAGACTGATGCAGAGTTGGTGACATTTCTCATGGACAAGTAAAATATATGAATAAATATAACAATTGTAAAATAATGTGTTTTAGTTCTGTTGCCCGGCTAGACGTGCACATCCTTCAAGCCGTAATCATGGAAGTAGCGAGAGACGCTTAAAATGCAGTACATTTTTTCTGCCTCTAGATGGTGCCCTCTGACAAAAACTCTAGATTTTTGCTTTAACTAGTTGAAAAAAAGTATGTCAGTACCTGTGACACCTCTGTAGCTGAATTAAAAAGAGCCAAAAATAAACCTCAGACCTTTTTGTACATATGCTGCCATCTTTCTCCTTGTTTGTTGTCGCTTGAACTGCTGAAATTGCTTGAGAAGCCATCGAGCTCGCGGGGAAATAGTGTTACGTTATGCACCTCTTACTCACCCAGTGGAAAGGCCGGGTTACTGTCCTCCTTCAACTCTAATGTGTGCAGCAGTGGCTCATTTAGTACAGCTGCTTGTTCACTGATCTTCCCCACATAGTGTTTATTTTTAGGTGGTTTTGTTCTTATGAGTATCTTGACCTCTAGCATACAGCAATCAAACACTGTTTGAAATAACAGATTGAATACCAGATAGACAAACTGAGCTAATATAGACTGATAAATTCTGATCAGATGCAGATGCACAGTGGTTTGCAGCTTAATCTTAATATTTCAGTACCAGGCACCAGTTTTGGGATTACACTTTAATTTCTGCACATGAACTCCACACTTGTTGTGCTTCTTAATGGGATAGTTCACAGCAGGATCCTAGCAAAATCTTTGCATTACATTAAAGCAACAATTAGCATATCAGCAAAAAACAAACAAAAATTAAATTAACTGCAGGAAAATTCTGTAGCAAAATTAACCTAATTTCATACTTGATGCCATGTTGCTAATTTATACAATTTCATCTCATCAACAGGCGTATTTTTAGCCACGCTTGAGTTTTGATTCTACTAGAGCAGCTGTTGGGTTGTAATGCCCAGAAGTGAACGAGAATAAGCTTTGGCGTCGGATCAAAGACAGAGATCGTTTTGTTGGAGAAACAGTGCTTCATAGCGATAATGATCTGTGGCTGGCTGACCCACTGAGTGTGCTCACAGTGAGGTGGAGGTTAAAGCACATCCACAGCACTCAAATCTGTTGGTGGCCTAGACCCGAGCCGTGATTTGACCAGCGTTTGTTGTGAACTCAATAGTGAACTGTAAAAAATACCGATGGTCGAAGGGGGTGGAGGAGTGCTTGAGAAGCGCACTTAGCATTCAGACAATTAGCCTGGCACTGCTGAGTGGGAAAGTGGCTGTCAGGCATTTGCAAAGCTCTGTCTCCTTTGCAACAGTTCCCACTGGAACCCAGGGGCGAAATGTAGGGCAAAACTAATGCAGACAGTCCCCTACTAAAATACCTGACAGCGCTTGTTTGCAGGGGTGATGAGAAGCTCAGCGTCTTTCACACCTAATACAGAGTAAATGTTCTCACTCATCATGGCAGCAGTAATGAGCTGATGATACTAGAATTATACTTACTTTTTTTTGCTCAGATACATACTAAGACTTTTATTTCACAGTCCAATATGAAACCTTGTATACCTACAAGTTATTTACTGCATTTACCAATTGTTGCACACGTCTACATGCAGGATGTGGACAGCATGATTTCATGAATAGTTATTTTGATGTTTGCGGTGCTTGTTGTCTGTGTCTGGAATTTGTTCCAGTCGGTAAAGCAGGAGCCAGTGGCAAAAACACATTCTGTTCAGCTCAGTGATGCTAAGGGCTTTAACACATTGAGATTATTTGATGTGCTCTGAACAGGTAACTGCTATCATATGAACTTATTTTCTAACCATAACATTCAGTTGTTTTTACCTGATTATTACCAAAAAAGTCAACATTATTTAGGAGATCTAGGATATAATTAAAGCTACAACGGGAAATCTGCAAAACAAGCTAGCTTAAAAACATTTTTTCATGCCTCTTAACAACGTTCTAACATAGTACATCTATAAATATATTGTGGAGATAAAAACAATGAATGAAGTTTGTGTAAAAACCTCCAACAATAACACGGCTCGAACCAAAACCACGATCGGACCATCCGGTTGCCTGTCTCACCGAACCACCGCACTTCCCTGGGTCCTCCATTCGTTACGCGCTTGCGTATTTACCTAGAAAACAGTGACTTGCGTTTAGCGCTCTCTCGTTTACTCTGGCAATGCGGGTTCCAGTATCTGGCTGACGTGGCCCTGGGATGATAGCTGACGGGAGGGGTGAATGTTCCGTGACCGTGTTTGTGTTTAAGAGCTAGCTTGTTCTGTAGAGTTACTATTGCAGCTTTAATGAAACAGAACTAAAAGACAGAAAATGTGTGGCTGGGTAACAAAAGTAAAGAGAAAGATATTTAAATCTGAAAATACTAAACATATTCTAAGATGAGTTCCACAATTTTAAACGTATATAATATATATCACAAGGCAAGGGAGACAATACAATACTTTGACGATACTAAAAGACTGAATTTTATTGGAAAACTCAGGCCAGGCGCTTCCAAGAAACACCCAGGGTCATTGTGAGATCTTGTTCCATCAGAATGAAGGCAGTAAAAACTGCTGCCACCTAGCAGTCAGAGTTTGAATTGCACTACACAAAAGAAATACAGTGAATGTTTGCAGGTAGATTCTCTATAAACAATCAATACACTGCTTTTAAATATCGATTTAGTTTCATAATAGTGCTGAACGATAAATCAAAAAATTATTATCGAAATTTCTGACTCTAACCAATATCATTTTCCCATGTCAATAAATTCAGTAATAAAAAAATGAAAAAATGTGTGTAGGTTGGTGACGTTCATGTCCCTATAAGAAGCTGTACCACCTCGAGTCACATGACAACGCGACTCAACGTAATACACGTGACAGCCCCATCTAGTGGACAACTTTTGTTTTTGCGCATACATGTAGTTATCATCCATTTATCGTTATCGAGGTGAACTCCTCAATATACCGTGATATTGGTTTTAGATCTTATCGCCCAACCCTATTTCATAACATGAAATATCGCAATTATTGCTTTAGTAAGCCTGTGGTATAGAATGAGCCGATCTGATAGACGAAACCCCCAAACTTACTTGACTATCTGGTGAAAAAGATTGCGTTCTGTTTTTTGTGTTAAGTTCTGAGTCCAGAGGCTAGACTTTCCAGTTACTAATTAAAATGTCAACCTTCCCATATGGCTGCAAGATTTGAGTTTGCAACCAAGAGAAGGTGATCGCAGATAAAAGTGACTGAAATCAACTTCCTTCTTAGAGCCTTTAGAGATAAGGTGAAGAGCTTTATCGTCCGGTGGGAGTGCAGAGTAGAACTGCTGCTCCTCCTCATCAAAAGGTTCTTATGATGTCTCTTGGTTGCCTTCCTCTGGAGGTTGTCTGGGAATATCTCTCTGGGAGGAGACCCCAGGGCAGACACAGAACTCGCTGGAGGGATTATTTATCCATTCTAGCTTCAGAATGCCCCATGATCCCCTTGAAAGACCTGGAATGTGAGGAATGGGATGTCTGGGTTTCTCTCTTGGACCTATTGTCTTGCCTTGGATAAGCAGTGGAAAATGGATAAATTATTTTTTTCTGATATCAGGGAAATCAGATTATAAAACAAGAGCTACGTATACATTTTTAAAGCATGACAAGTTAGGGTTAGGAAAGAATTAAAAATTGATATTCAGTAGATGTTTTTTGTAAAAAAGAATGATTTCCGAATTGCTAAAATGAAAAATAAATAAATGCATGGAGACAGTAATAGAAATTAGCTGCATTATTAAAACTGTACGGATGCTCTCTACTTAGTATATGTTCTCTCTAGTGGCTGGATTCTCTCTAGTTGCTGGATTCTCTCTAGTTGCTGGATTCTCTCTAGTTGCTGGATTCTCTCTAGTTGCTGGATTCTCTCTAGTTGCTGGATTCTCTCTAGTTGCTGGATTCTCTATAGTGGCTGGATTTTTCATACAACTCAGATTTTGTCCATGCAGTCCCATCGCTGTGTTGCAGAGTACAGTCTGAATCTGACAGTGCTTGCCCTGAGTTTGACTTGATGATTTAATGTTAAGATTATCAAATTTCCATGTTTACCACACAGCCGGTTTCAGCTGCTGCATCTATATTTCAAATGCAATAAAGATGTACGTTTTCTCCTTTTTCTCCTTCACGCACACACAGCCGAGGGCCTGCCACTAAAGAGTAGGCTCAATTAAAGCCCCCCAGCCAGGGCAGCTTTAATAAAGCAAACTTCGCTCGCTGGGGCAGGAGGTGCTGAAAGATGGTATTCTATGTTTCTGGATCATTCAGAGACATGCTAGAAATTTGCTTGAGATAAATGAGGTTTAATTTTTAGATCCTGGTGATAATACAGTTTTAAAAAAATGTATTATTAACACTAGAAAGTACTTTTTACTCTTGAAATCCAAAAGGTTGGATCGTCTTTTTCAATGCTGTAATCAAGAGAACATGCCATCACCTCAAATAGTGACTTTTATGAATTCATCAATTTCACTGGATAATGATATGATCCTCAGTGCCCAAAACAAGGCATGGACATGTCAGGATTACATCAGATTAGTTTGAGAAGCACCAGAAAACACCCCGCTGTACCAGTCTGATGTGCTTATGAGAGAAAGGAGGAGGGGATATAAAAGAAACAAAGGGATGGGAGTGGGTTGGCAAGGCTGTGCAGAAAGCAAGGCTGTCTTTTCCTGGGGACAGGTTATTTGTAAGGAGATTGCACCAAATTCAACAACAAAAGAGGAAGGTTTTTTTGGGTGGGTGGGGCTAGAATAGGAATTTCTTTTCCTCATTTTTCATGGATGGGTCTGACTTCCTCTCAAAAATGTGGAATTTCAGAATTTGGTGATATGGTTTTTTTTATGATGAAAAACATTGTTCTCTGTTAGGTGTTCAGTAGTGGCTTTAGTCCACTCCCTACACTTCCTTTTTCAGACTGAATACCTGACTTAGGAGCTTGTTTGTATCGACGGGTTCCTTTTTGTGTCTCTGCCTCACTTCGGTCTCAGCCACCACCTCCCTCTCCACCTTCTTTATTTATGTCGTTTTGTGCGGTTGGCAGTTGTATAGAGAGGATTGCACTGGATTAGCTTCTTCGCCTTCCCAACTGATGTGATCCATTTTGTGTAATCCAACTCAATTTAATTATGTTTATCGTTCCACCTTGCTGGTGCTGAGGAGCAGCAACATACCTCTACCCAGATAAGCCCAGGGACCTTGTGCCTTTTCCTGGCAGAGCCTCTTGCCTGAGCCTGTTGCTTTCCAAGCAGATGGTGTAAGTCAGCCACACGTTTGGTAAATAATGTTAGGGACAACATTATGCCTTGGCACACTCCTCAAATGTCAACGAAGCCTGAAATAAATACTCTAGTTTGAAAGTCAGAACTTTTTTTTCCTTTTATAATTTAGAAAGTTTGCTATCCCTTGCATCCTCTAAAGTTGGGAACAATTTTACATCTATATGTACATCTATAAGATATGAAACTCCTACAATTAGACACTAAAATTGTTTAAAGTTGAAGGGCCAACAACTGAAAAACTAGCCTGAAAATCAGTTTCTTCTGAACACCACTGGTTGACCAGCTCCATTGGCCTAGTGGTAGAGTGTCTGCCCCAGGACTGGGAGATCAGGGTTCAATTCCCGGTCAGGTCATACCAAAGACCTTGAAAAAATGGGACCCAATGCCTCCTCGCTTGACACTCAACACTAAGGGGTTGGATTGGGGGGTTAAACCACCAAATAGTTCCCGAGCACAGCCACAGCTGCAGCTCACCGCTCCCCACCATGGGGATGGGTCAAATGCGGAGATGTAATTTCACAAGTGTGTGATGATGACTTGGGACTTTAACTTTAATATTTGTTAATCACAATCTCATTTGGTTTCTTTAGTATATTAAATTCAAGTAGAACATGGCATGTTAACCCTTGCCAAATGTATCTTAATTCCCACACAGAGTACAAAGTTTCTTAGACTTTTACCTATTAAGCTGGATTAGATTGCTTCTGAACATTCTGCTCCATTAAGTTATGTGCAACTCTTCTGTCTCTCTGAGGAAGATCTAAGTACTGTAGAAAATAAGTGCCAATGACATTTTGTCCTGACTGTTGGAAAATTGTAGCCTAGAAATATAGACATACAATAACCAAAGCAAAAGGATTTTATTCTGCATGTTGGCCTAGCTAAGCTCCATTGTAGCCTCAGCAGGTCTACCATTGACAGTATTGTGTTATGCTAGTGACAGCGCTCCATATGTTTGGTGGGAAGGATGATGCGACGGAGCGAAAATCCATCCACTAAGCTGGTGGTGGCTTGTTTGAAACGGCTTTTGGCATCAACTTTGGACTATTTTGGGGCAGCAGTAGCTCAGGAGTTAGAGAAGGTTGTTCAGGAATCGGAAGGTTGCAGTTTCAATCCCGGCCCCCGCCAGAGAATGCTGCTGTTGTGTCCTTGGGCAAGACACTTAACCCACCTTGCCTGCTGGTGGTGGTCGCAGGGATGGGTGGTACCAGTGCTCAACAGCCTCACCTTCGTCAGTGTGCCCCAGGGCAGCCGTGGCTGCACTGTAGCTCATCCCAACCAGTGTGTGAATGTGTGGATGACTGATTGTGTTGTGAAGCGCCTTGGGGGGTTGTAGAACCCTAAGAAGGTGCTATGCAAATGCAGGCCATTTACCATTTAGACTTGGGCTTTTCTTTGAGTCAAGAGCAGATAGAGGTACTTAAGTCCTTTGTTTATAAAAAAATGGATTTACGTCTTCTTCAAAAGTGTATGGCGGACTGCCCCTTTGACTGACATTTGTAGCGGTGAGTACGTCACGTTGTTCATTGTCCAGTAGCATGTGGAGTTTGATCCCATCCCACGACTGAGCTCTGTGTCATGGCCAGACTATATATTCACATATATAGGATGGCTTGCCAGGCTAGGGATATTGTATATTTGCCAAAAATATTTTGAATAAAACAAAAGACGTTTCATTTATAAGGCTTTAAAGGGTTAATGTATTAGTTGTGTAGTTATCTCTATTTCTATGACATTTTTATATCAACAACCACCACAGCTGGAAACATTTCTAGAGCAAACACTGATTGTACTGATTTCTTTAGTTTTATTTTATTTTTAAGCTTTGCATTCATTTCAAAACACTTTGGGTGACTCCAGATGTTTTTAAAGGGGACGTTATGCAATCCCTCCTCGCTGCCACGTTATAAACACTCCAAAAGTGAAAAAAGGCCATCTGTTTTCAGTCAGTTTGGTTTTGGGAATTATGTGCCCAAAACAAAGGTTTCAAAAAGCCCTCATGTGGATGGGTGGGCGTGGCCAGCAAAAGCTTGTTTCTTAAAGCGACAGAGCCCTGAAACGGCTCATTCTGGAAGGTACTAAAAATGTAAAGAATAAAGCAGCTGAGATCACTTTATGTGAGAAGGATTTTATGGGAACTTCATCAACATAATAAACCATAAAACAATTTTAACCTAAGAATAAAAGGTCATAATATGTCTCCTCGGTGAGTTTAAATCTGAATCTTTCTGTGTGTCATGTATATGGGTTAGGGTTAACAGAACACTGTTCCATAAATTTGGGACAGCCACTGCTAAAGCCTGATAACCTTTGTGTTTAATCTTAATTATTTATGGGTGAGAACTGCTCCCAATCTGGTCTCAGACGCAACGTGGTGTTGGTGTAGTAGACCATATTGTGCAGCAGATGTTGCAGCCCAACAAGTAGTGAGGATGAAAGTAAAGCAAGCATTTTTTCTTCTGACTAAAAATGTTTGATCAAGTTGCCTTTTTAGCTATATTTGTCCAGCATTTTAATCAGTTTGTGCTAATATAGATAGTGCATTCTTGTGTCAACTTACATTTATGTAAAGTATTATTTTGATGTAAATCAAGGATGCATCTTTCCAAATGACATAATTCTTCCACCAATGACTGTTAACAGCTTTAATCTTCTTTAGTGGGTTGAGTATTAAATGTCCTGCTTACCTTTTGAAAAGATAGACAGACAGGCTTTGGTAGCGATGACCATAAATGTTTAATGAGTGAGGGCACTGGGATAACAGTAAATGAAAGATAAGTGCATTTTCTGGGTTTTTAGAGCAGAAGCTGCACTACTGAAATGCACCAAGAAGAGAGAAGTGTACACTTATTTATTACAAGCTCATTGTTTTCTGCTTCGACGCCTTTCCTTTCTCTTTTTAAAGCCGTTATTAATGCCATGTGACATGCCAAGAAGGGCTGTGAAGATAGAATATAATGTGAGACATAATTAGTCATTTGTGCATTTTCAAATGGCTGATTTGTCTCAACTTCTCTTCCAGATGAATGTAGCCTAAGGACAAGATGCGTCATGTGTTTTGTTCTGTTGATGTGCTGGTATTGTTGGTTGTAGGGCATTCATTAAGTCTTGTAGCAAAAACATAAACATAGTGTCAAGCAGCAAGACCTGTTAGCTACTCTCTGATGATGTACATTGAGAGAAAAATCTAATTTCAGCTGCTGTTTTTTGATAATGACTTATAGCTCATTCGTTGAATCTTTTGGCTTTACTTTGTGTTATGTCTGACCTTGAATCTGCTCAATGAGTGACTTGTTAAAGTTCGGACTGTCTCGTTGATTGTTGGGTTTTGGGCTTTTTTGACATTATTTTTTAATTAAATGTTTAATGGATGGGATGTTCCGATCACATTTTTTACTCCCAATCCGACTCCAAGACATTTCTGACATTTGATTTTGAATATCTGCCGATACAGAGTTCCAATCCTATACTTCAGCATGCAATAACATAAGAATGAAAAAGGAAAACACATCCAAGTTGTGCTTTAGGTTTTTTGCTATTTTTTGTGTATTTTTCTTTCTGTATTTAAATTTTTTCTTTAGTTTATCTTCCAAAAAACATTATTTTTTTAGGAAACACATTGATAAGTGTTACACCCCATGCCGTCTAGGGGGCCAGGGGTAACAATAAAGGAGGCATGCCCAGATGTGAAGCATGATGTGATGTTTATCTACCTTCACAGAAGGATTGTATGCAGAACTCAAACTAAACCAGCGGGTAAACAGAATTAACAAAGGTCTCATAATCAAACATAGCAAACCAAACCTTTAGCTGAGGTAATTGTCTTAGCCTGTCTCCAGCAGACTCACACAAAAGACATCACAGAGCTGTCACACGATTGGTTATCCAGAATTGCATCTCAAACGGTTATAAGAATAAACACTCAAATGTTTGCTTAATCCTTACCAAGAGACCGAGCTGGTAAAATCACTCAAAATTCAGAAAATAAACACTGCCGGGAAGACAACAGAACAGAGCTCCTCTATGTCCTGTTGCTCCCTGAATCTGAGGAGTGGCTGAGCTTTAAAGCAGAGTCAGGGCTGATGGGAAGTTGAGGCAGCTGGTGCAGCCAATTTGGAGGCAATTAGTGGGAGTGGAGCCAGCTTCTGCAGGTTTTCTTCTCACAATCACTCAGGAAGGAAAGCAGAAGAGAAGTTTAACAAACAAAACGGCCAGGGGCCGTAACAATAAGAAATGTCTTAATATTACAAATATATTTAAAAGTAGCCTCGTTGGTCATATTCCAAATTGTTTACATCCTCATTATGCAGCTGTATTGAGTGATGTGCATTCCCGCAATGAGGCAGACACGTGGGGCCATGGCCAGCAGGCTAGCTTTTCTCTACACAACACCTGTAGCTACCACGGCAGCGCGGCTCCAGCAGACTATGAAACCTGATGTTTTGCAGTCCTTCTGCAAATTTTCTTTGTTTATTAACGTATCGTTCAGTGTTGGCTGCCTCTGTGTTTTTGTCCGAGTTGCCGCAGTGAACTGGGAGTATTAGTGGTGAACAGGTGATTGACTGTGGTGATGCCTGAACGGGAAAGCCAAAAGAGAAAGCAGTCTGTTTTGAAGGCTGTGTATGATGCAGCTGTGTCTTTTCCATCACATGAAATATCCAATATGCACACATTACAGATGTCTGTTTCTCTGCCTTTGCTCTCCGTTTTAAAAAAACATCCAAACTGATAACATTTTCCCTCTCCTGAGGAGACACGATAGCTCTGCTTTAGCCTGCTAGCTAATAGCTGCACGCTATGGTGTCTGAATCCCCATTTGCCATAAATTGTGTGACGTTATGGTGTTGTTTTCATCAAAGAAACAAATAATATTGATGTAGAGAAACTTGTTTAAATTAAAGCTAAGTCATTGGTATTCCAACTGAAAATCTCTATCTCAGGATGAGTCCATAGATCATTAACTATGGCACCAGTCATTTTTTAACTGTGTCAGTAATTGATTGCAAGGATGGCGGTGCCTCAATAGTTCCTGGGGTTACGTGAGGTTAGTTGTGACTCTTAGAATTGGAGTTAAAAAAAATGTAAATAAAACGCTCCTTGGTCTTAAACATCAGGGCATGAAAATGAGTAAATCGGTAAGATTAGAACAATGTGATATAAAATCTGATTTATTACCAGTCTCATTGTTGTGGAGGACAATTAGCCCGTCTTTACTATCTTACAGTGTGATTTGTGGGCATTTGTCTGCACAACTCTCTCTTTGTTCCTTCAAAGCTTAGTTTATACATCAGCAAGATTGCACTCACACGTATTGACGGAGATGTTTTCCTTTTATGCTTCACTGTTGGTGTGTCAGTGTTGTGAAGCAATTCTCCACCAGGACAACAGAGGGCGTAGCGCTTTTCTGGGGTATCCTGCAATCTTTGCAGTCACGTCTCTAGAGTATTTACTATTGTGTGTTTACATTGTGTTTATGTTTTTAAGAGACTTTTTAACACAGACAAATTTGTCCCTCGTTCTCCTCCACCTCTTCATTTAATCCCCGCCACTTCACCCACATTTCCTGTAATTTTCTGACACAAATAAAAAGTTTGCTACGTACACTCCAGCTTGGCTTTTACAGTCCGCTGAACAAAAGCTCTTAATCAAACCCCATTCAAGACTAAAATCTAGAGGTGAACAGGCCTTTGCTGTCTCAGTGCCTAGATTATGGAATGACTTACCTACGGATGTCAGGCTAGCTCTGTCTCTGCAGACTTTTAAAGTCTGCTTGAAGACCTATTTTTTTTCTCTAGCGTTCCCCTCTGAGGTGCATTGATGGTTTACTCAACTGGCTTGGTGGTTTTCTTAGCTTGTTATCTTGTTTTTATTATGTTTCTGACACTTTTTATGTTTTATTTTATCATTATACCTATATTTTCAGTTGCGTGTTTGTACCACACTGTGTACCACCCTTTGAGCATCCTCCAGCGATGAGTGATAGTGCTATATAGATAAAGTAGTGGATGATAATATATCCTTTATTTAACCAGGCAAGTCCCTGTGAGAAACCCAGCCGAGAAGGCACATGGAAGAATTCTTATCAGTAGTTTTTTTTTTTGTCTTGGTTACTTTGTAAAATAATTTTTGCGAATAAATAAATTCTAATTTGCAGAGCTAATGAAAAGGTTGTAGTTTACAGCGTGTCTGCCACAGAGGTGTTTGTAAACCAAATCCCCCGTCAGCACAGTCCCAGCTGTTCAGCAGGCAGCTCCTTCATTAATGATTGGATCACAGCTATCACAACTCAATTCTTCTCTGTCATATTTAATGCATCTCTGGCAATGATGACTGTAATTACAGCAAGCATGCAGTCCACACAGTCGACGCCCTCAGGAGCTGGCATGTCGATGCAAAGCTGCAAGAGGTGAATGGATAGAAATCAAGTTTATAGATCTGCGGTCCGTGTTTGCCCCACCCCTCCTCCGAGGGATTGGGGGGTTTTAATTGTCATTTAACCAGTGCCGGTGCTGTGTGAAGATGTGCCACGTTGATACGAGAAGGATGAGGGAAAGGACTGGTTTTCTTTCTCTGTGGTTGTTGTATTGACAGCTTCTCATTCTGGAGGAGCTGATAAGAATGACACATCCTGGGAGACACGAGGAGGAGTAGATTGCATTTCAGGACCAGGAATTGAGGCTTTTTTTCCAGGGTGGTTGGATATGGCTTCGGTGACAGTCATATCTGACGTTTGAAGGGCACAAAAGTTGGCTAAAATATCGCAGAGGCTAACTGGATTCTGGTGGGTACACTGCTTAGAGAGAAAATGCCTGAGCAGGTGATATACTTGAGCAAAGCTCTTGTAACCATGTAGCATAAATGAAACACCTGCATGCTGGAGGAGCATTCTATTCAGAATCAATGAGGGAGAGTGTATTCATTTACAAAACAAAACAAAACACTAAGGGGACTGTGGAGCATTCTTCAGGTTCACTATCTTATTATCTCACTGCTGCATATTTACTAAAGGTCTATTCGGATACATTCACATAAACAAAGGACTATTTATGGCTCTTGCTTTCTTGTTTTTTGCATAGGACAAAAAAAATCCCCCCTGATTTTGGACTAAGTACAACAGATTCAGTACTTACAATTGTTTCATGAAGTCATTTCCTATACAGGTAACAGTACTTTTGTGTATTTATATGTACTCATCTGTATCTCTTCTGTATCAGAGCAGAATCGCATGGTAATCTGTTATGTGTATTATTACATAACGACTCAAATCCAGCAAAAAAGTCACGACTCTGGTCTAGGGCTGGGCGATATGGCCTAAAATCAATATCACAATATATTGAGGAGTTCACCTTGATAACGATAAATGGACGATAACTACATGTATGCGCAAAAACAAAAGTTGTCCACTAGATGGAGCTGTCACAGGTATTACGTTGAGTCATGTGACTCGAGGTGGTACAGCTTCTTAAAGGGACATGAACGTCACCAACCTACACACACCTTTTCATTTATTTATTACCAAATTTATTGACAAGGGAAAAACAATATCGATAAGAGTCAGAAATTTCAATAACGATAAATTTTCGATTTATTGCCCAGCCCTACTCTGGTCGCTATAGGTTTACCTCAATTTTCACTAACCCAAATCACTACTAGAGAATCTATGACAGTATATGTCATAGATTTCACTGTCAGAGTCACACATCAGCTACACAGGTTATTCAGTCAGAGACAACTGCAGCCCCCACTAAGACTACCTTTGATTCAAGCTTTGTCTTTCAAGGTTATTTGCAATCCTGGGATCTTTTGTTCCCACCGTCTAGCTTCTTATGTTTGTTGTTGCAAGAAACAGAGTGAAATACTCAAAGGTATATTCAGTTTCATTATGCATAAAGGTGCAGGTTTTGTTCTTATCATCACCTTCTGGTTTTTGAGCAGAAGTTTTTTCACATAGTGATGGAATGTAACAAAGTACAAGTACGTCATTACTGTACTTTTTCTGTATCTGTACTTAACTACATTTTCTTGAGGCCTACTTTTTACTTTTACTCCACTACCTTCTAAAGATTTCAACAGTAGTACTTTCATTTGCATTTTGTCCCACCCCCACCCTAATCCCCCGGTCCGATATAGACCAGCAGCATAACTACCCTACTTTTAAGTACTTTCACTTAAGTAATTTTGACCACTTTATCTGTACTTAAGTAAAAAAAATCAAGTAAAATGAGATAGAGACACAAGTTCTACCATGTTCATTCAACATGGATATATTTAAGAAGTTAAATGTTTTTTGTCTTCTGCTGCTGTAGTTTGGTGAATCAATGTAATTTTTGTTTTTGCTCAAAAACACAGATTATTCTGTCCTAGATTAAAGCAATGGCTGTTGTCTAACTTTTAAAGTTGTTTCCAAGAACTCAGTGTTTTCTCCTTGAGCGAGTTAGTTTAGAGTTTTACCATAAACAGGTTTTAATCCTGTATGGGATTGGAAAATAGCTTGTAATTGGAACCAAAATGAAACTTAATGGCTTTTTTCCATTTAATGCATCACTTTCATTACAGTAAAGTTAATGCTCCTTCTTTGGGTCTAAAAGTTCATTTCTGCCTTTTTAATACCTATAGCCTTTTTCCAGATCTTAGTTCCAAATAAGAATCTGATTTTAATCTGTCTTGCCTGGTTAATAAAGCTTAAATAAGAAAATAAAATAAACTGACCCTGGCCTCAATCTGGACTCTATTAAACCCCTTTTCACTTTTATCACACAATCAGTAAAGTGATACTTTTCAGTTCTGATCCACCTGCTGTTCTCTCCTTATTACACAAATAACCCCCTAGGCAATCGAGAGTGTCTACCTCATTATCATATTTATTTAAAGTATCGTATGACCCATTTCACTCCAACATGGGGTTGTCTTATCATGATTGAGTAGTTCTGTATTTGAGGGTCGTCTCCAGAGATGCTGCTGTGCATAATGGGAACATTACTATTAAGCATAATAACAGGTCTGTCCTTGTCATTAGAATAAAATAAGGAACACTTCTTTTGTTTCTAACTAAGAATAGTTTTAGATTACAATTACAGTATTATTATATGCAAAAAGAGCAGGCTGGAAAAAAAGGAGCCCTCAATATTCCCAGGGAGGGAATGTTTGAAATCCAACTCAGGCAATCAATGATCTGTCATGTAAGCAATACGAGCTGAATTACTGAATATATCTTCCAGGACCTAGTGATATAGTATATAGAGTCATGTTGGTGGAAGGTTAGGCCTGCAGCACTGCCCTTTGTAATGTGACCACTCTAATGGACCACATCTGATGAACAACCATGATTGCACCAATTATACATCAAGAAATCTGTCTGATCACCAGGTATTAACATCAGGGCAAGCTTTAATGGCGGAATCTGTCACTGAATGTCTCAAGCTTATTCACATTGGCCACCAGCCTGTGGCTAGTATCGGAGGATTAATAGCAGGCTGCCTGTCCGTCTCTGACCGGAGTTATCGAATGATTTTCCTTGGATATGTTTCTCAGGACTTGGCTGCGTCTGGCTTGTATTGATCTGACGCTTGCAAATTTATGGTTATGTTTCTTCAATTTGCACAAAGGCAAAAAACATTGTTCTCTCTTCTGGCATCAGACATTGACATCCTGCAAGATGTAACTGGCCTAGTGAGTCTCGACTTTATCCACCCCCCCCCGTCCCAGTGGGATGAGCCCTTTCCTTTCGTGACAACTTGAATGTCATCGCTGATACTTTATACATCTAATTGAACATGACCTTCTCAATGCTTTGCATTTAGGAGAAAAATATTGATAAGCTCTGCTTTAAATAAAGCACTCGCTGCTATAATATGACTTCTGTTTTAAAGCAGCATTCTGCAACTTTGCAGTTATATGGTCTCTGTCGCCCTCTAGAGGCTTGCTGCGTAACGTCACTGTCGTAACATTAAATCTCTCTCTCGGGCGTAAGAGGCATGTTTACATTCCTAATATCAGGCAAAACAACGAAAACAAACTTTTCCACCTCCACACATTGAATAAATATTTTTATAAGGACTGTATAACAACTTTATGCCCGACCAAACACAATAACCCTGGTGAAATCATTTATTACTTACCTAGCCATTAGCAGCACGGCTAGGTTAGAGTCCGTAGTTCATGCCGTTCTTTCTAAAAGAGCTCTCCAGCGAGGAAAAGGCGGCCCAATAATAACTCTGGTCTTTGCTCTTGTTCTATGACGTTCTTCTTTTCTTTTCCTATATTCCTCTGATAAGGGATTTCTTTGGTGAATCTGCCACTACTACAGCGAGCCTACGTTATACAATTAATGCAAGCCAATAGGATAAAAAAAGCGCACGATCTAAACGCGCATTATGTCTGCCAAAATGCGCGTCTTGAATGTGCGTTTTGACGCCAAAGGGGGCAAAAACTCGCGTGTTCTAAAAGCCAGCATTATGTCCGCCAAAACGCTCGTTCAAGACGCACGTTTTGGCGGACATAATGCTGGCTTTTGGCGTCAAAACGCGCGTTCAAGACGTGCATTTTGGCAGACATAATGCGCGTTTAGATCGTGCGCTTTTTTTTATCCTATTGGCTTGCCATATTCTGCCGTAAAACGACACCCAGTCAGTACTTCCGGCGCTACCCGTAGCACAAAAACTGTATAGCGCAGTAAACAGACGTGGGACCCCCCAACACTATCACGGGTATGAAAATGAACATAATAGATAATACTATGACCCAAAAGCTTTACAAAAAAGCATAATTTTAAGGTGTAAAAGTTGCAGAATGTTTATCTTCTTTGTAAAGGGTTACATCACCTCTGCCTTAGTCAAATGGCTGGGAGCTCTAGACTGATGTTCCAGCTGAGACATAATTAATGAGATGTGAATGTCTGGTTCTTTCTCCTCCAAGCAAATCAGTGGAACATCTCTGCTGGGATTAATCTCAGGAACTGGGAGCAGCAACAAAACCAAAGTGTATGTAGACCCCAGGGCAGTAAGACTTTTTGCATGTTTGACAAGACAAAAGCCATGCTGAGAAAACTCTTTTTGAATCTGTACTCAGAACATAAATCTATGGGTTTGGTTTTGATAAAACACACTTTAGATTCACTTCAGCACCAAGGTTTATTGCCGTTGTCTTCTAATAATATTATAAGTAATATCAAACTGAAACAGTTTAACATTAAAGGAACACTAGTCAGTATTAGCTTGTTTTTAGCACCCCCTAGTGTTCGCTGGCGAAACCGAAAGTAAAACTTATCTCCTCGCTGCGCGTTTGTCTTTTTAACACCTTAATCTAACTGCTGAAATGTCCTCCCAGCCTTCATTAGTTTCTATGGGAGTTATTCATCACTAAATCAAACAAATCAGCTGCATTCATGATCTAAAACATGCAGGAAGCTGAATTTTTCTAAGTCCCAACAGACCAGACCGGTAACTGTGAAGTTGCAAGTGGAATATTCTGGCCACAGGGGGCGACAGGGGCTGGGTGGCCTTTCATTCACCCTGTAAAGGGTCATTTTAGCACATACTGGCTCAAGAGAATGATTCAAAAATATGAAAAAGTTGCAAAGTGTCCCTTTAAGAACCTTTTTTTTTAATTCATAACTACAAAGTCCATCAGATTGTTAAAACTTTGACCACATTTAACAATATTTGGACTTAGAAGGACTTATTAAGGCCATGTGCACACGTAGCCAGGTTTTTGTTAAACCAAATATCCTCTCCCACCCATCTAGTAAATAAACCACCTCGTTTTCAACAAAAATCCAGTTCATCGTGAAGCAGGACCTCAGGACCTGTAGGTGCCAGTAGTCCCCAAATCGTTGGCGTCTTTGTTGAAAAATATTCTTTGGATGTGGAATAACTAGGTGGGCAATGACCGTCCTTAACATCGTTCTGAGCTTGTTAAAACAAGTGAGCGTAAACACAGGTCGTGATGTCAGAGCATTTTTGACGCGGGCAGTGACGTGAAACCCGAAACCCGGGTTATTCACATCCACAAGAAATTGCTGACATTGGATAATTCGCAAACCTCCATTTTGGTTGTTTTTGAAAGAATTGTTTGTGTTGCCGTTTATCTTCACTTTCATATGGATAACAAGCCAAACTATAGAAAATTAGGGTTAGGGTTACCCCATTATTATGGGATACCCAGCTACATGGGTACATGGTCTAAGTTGTTCCTTAGAACAAGACGACCAATGTATAAAAAAAATCAAAATTCAAAATTAGTTCTCAAGAAACTGAAAAATTAAAGTAATCAGTGTTGTGTTAATGTTTTTGATTGAATTGGCTGATAGAGCTAAACAATTTCACATAAAGATTTTCATTCTGATTTCTCCTGGAAAGGATGTTCTTTCTTTTACGATCAGCTAATTGAGCAGTTGACCTTTGCATTAGTTTACTGAAATGCTTTACTCACCTCATAACGCATTAAATGGTTTGTACTTGCAAGATGGAGCTCTTAAAAGGTAAAACATATCTCTAACTTGCCTGCAGCCATTCAGAGCTAACGCGGAACGTGGGGAAGTTTTCTGAATGCCAGCTGCTGTACTAAAATAACAGAGATGGAGAGCAGCAGCAAGCAGATACACACTTCACAAGGAGATTTTAGTTTGTGTGGGCTGTCAGCACTGCATTAGGAGTTTTTTTTGCTTATGTAGTTGATTCTTCAAAAGTTTTTTTATACATGGATCTCACTTGTACTCAAAATATCAAGCTCCCTATTCAACCTAATCTCAAAGATAAGGTATATTGTTTTTAAAATGTTATTTACACTGATCACAGTGGAGAACATGTACTAAATGGTTAAAGGGCTATTCTAAGTGCTTTATTTTCTATATTTTGAATAGGTAGAAAATTGTTAACGATGTAGCTGCAAAGTTAACAAGACAAAACGCGTCTAATCTTTCCCTGCTGAGATTTCGTCCTATTATCACCTTACCCACAGTTGCCTTGTATGTGTTCCTCAGGCGTGTTTCACACTCAGACTTTCACAGCAGTCATTTAATGGAGAGTTTCAGCTGCAAGCTCTCCTGCAGTTGCACACTTTTTGTTATCTTGGAGCTTGATAGTGCTACAGCAGTCAATTTGTTTTAGTCCTGTTTGATAATAAAATACCCCCCATTCTAAACAACAACAACAAAGGTGCAATGTAACGTATGATGTTGGATAGGCCTGCGCTTGTTGGACATGGTGACCACAGCGGACAGCTGCATCCCATTTTATAACTGCTGTGCTAATGATGTGTGCAGTGGGTAGTGACACACCGAGGCACTGCACACACCTTTGTGCCGTCGTGGTGTGAGGACAGATTCTCACTTTTGGATAACATGGAGCTGCATCTTTGGTGTGTTACATGGTGAACAGTCATCCAAAAGCCTGCATGCATACTCTGTTTTCATTTTTGTTTTTTTCATTTTCAGTGCTTATTTTTATGGACATTCCGATCACATTTTTTTGCTCCTGATCCAAGTCCGAGTCATTTGAATTGAGTATCTGCCAATACCGAGTCATAATCTGATACTTTTCAGCAAAGCATTAAAAAAAGTACCTGTACTTGTTTAGGACCCATGACAGGGCAGGCTTGCAGCACCACGGCCGGTAGGCTAACTTGTCCCTGCACAACACCTGTAGCTACCGCGGGCAGCTCAGGTGCTGCAGGAGACTGAAAAATCCAGATGTCTTATTGTCCGTCTGCAATTTCTCTTTGTTTATTAGCGTATATTTCTCTGTCGGTTAGCTTCGCATTTATGTCCGAGAACAGGGACTATTAGTGTCAAACTGGGACTTAATAAAGACCGGTGATTTTCTTTTAGTGACACCTCAAGGGAAAAGGCAAAAAAGAAAGTAGTTTGTTTTTGGAGGTGGCGTATCAGATTCGTGGTGTTGATTGCAGCTCTACCTTAGATGCTCAGTTTGCACACATTATAAGTGTCTGTTACACTCCCTTTACTGTCCGGCTTAAAATACAAAGCTACAGACTTTTTCTCTCTCCTGAGGAGATACGTTAGCTCTGCGTTAGCCTGCTAGCTAACAGCTACACCTTGGTGTTTGTATCCCTGTCTGTCGTAAATTGTGCAGGGCTGCCAAATCTCACACATTGAGGATGAAACACACATTCGACTGTCTTCACACACTCTCACACCACACCTCCAATGTCTCACGCCGAAGAGGCAAGAATTTAAAAAGTCATGTTTGTTGTTTTAAAAGGTTAAATCCAATCTTTTTCACCCGATTCTGACCCTTTTAAAATCACGTGATCGGATTGGAGCATCGCTACTTATTTTCCGTTCATGTCTTTTCCGACGGTCTGGCCTTGACCTCAACGATTGCACTCTCTCAGTTAAAGTAGATCCCTAAGATAAAGAACTCAGCAAGAGAAGAATGCCTTAAATTACTATGTCATACCTAGTTGTTTACATGCTGCTGGATAACATCCCATTACGCCAGGCAATTCTTGACTTTTCAGTTCAAGAGGCTTGACTGGTACCCAGGTACCAATAGGTAAAAGCACACAGCAAATGTCTTCATCAATCTGTTCTATGCGTCTTGTGCATTCAATATTGTCCCTCATTTCAGAAAGTGAAGCTCATTTGACATATGAATTTGTTACACATAAAGTGAATTATTTCAGGCCTTTATTTCTTGTAATTGTGATGATTATGGCTTACAGATAATGGAAACTGTCGCAAATGTTAGAATATTGTCTAAATGTTAAATATTGGAAAATCATGGTGTCACACCCCAGTTGGCTAATTAACTCTGAACAACTGCAAAGGGTTCCCGAGCCTCCAAATTGTCTCTCAGTCTAGGTCAGTAGGGTACACAATTATAGGGAAGACTGCTGAGTTGACAGATGTCCAGAAGACAGTCATTGACACCCTCTACAGGGAGGGGGAGCCACGAAAGGTCATTGCTAAAGAAAGTGCTTGTTCACAGAGTATCTGCTGTATCTAAGCATATTCATAAAAAATTGAGCGGAAGGGAAAGGTACAACAGAACTGCAACCTTGAGAGGATTGTTGATCTATTCAAGGAGTTTTAAAAGGTGTGGACTGCATTCCAGTCAGATGACCACACATTGTACTGAAAATTTCACCTACATTGATTTAACCTAATTAGTTTCCATGCCCCAACAAATGCATTTCACTTGTCATTCAGTAGAGGAAGGGCGATATACTGAAAATTTATCGATGCTGAAATTCATGACCAATGTCATTTTGCCCATGTTGATAGATTAGGAATGTGGAAAATAAAGGAAAAGATGTGTGTATGTTGCTAATGTTCATGTTCCTTTAACATGTTGTGCTACGGACTGGATGGGGAGGAGTCACGTGACTCCACAACATCATGTTTGAAACAAGAAGGAAAAGACAGTTAGAGAATTTAAGATGATTCAAATATTGAAGCACTAGCTGGTAGTGGCCGGAGGGAGCCGGCGGCAGTGACCAAATCCAAAATGTTGACGGATTTTTGTGGGAACCGGCTTCTTCTTGACCAAATCTACCACCACTCCCTCTAACTCTTGCTGTAACGATAGTTATCATCCATATATTGTTATCGAGGTGAACTGCTCAATATATCGTGATATTTACTTGAGGCCATATTACCTGACATTGAAACACTGACATCAAAATGAAAAATGTAGAAATAACAGATTTTGTGAGACAGTTTAGGCTCCTAACCCTAACCGTTCAATTTCAAAATTAGAAACACATTTATTCTTGTTAAAACATAATTTGTTTGGGCGTGAAAAGTGATTAGGTTTTGTAGTTCAGTCAAATTTAGGTTAAAACTTTCCTATGGAACTGTAGGACACGTTAAACTTCACTGTCAAATGTTCAAGTGGCTTTCATTCATCAGCAGTTGTAAACAAATAGGCCTTATGTTTTGTTTTACTAGTCATTTGAACATTTTACGAATTATCTCATGGCCCTTTGATTTATCACTTCATTATTTCAGATTTCTTCACCATTTTCTGGTATTTAAAACAACACAAAACTATGTTCCAACAGTTTAGTTCAGCCGTGCATCAGGAAAACTGATTATTTCCAAGGGATCTTTGGTAATACAATATGTGACCTGGCAGTTCATTCTAAAAAGCAAATCTGAAAATTTCACAGAAATGGACTTGTTTACTGTAAATCTTGGACAACTTGGGCTCTGAGGTGATGGTTGTTTAGTCCTGTTATGCGTGCTGTGGCCTCAGAGAGACTGTCATAAAAAATTGTGCATGCCAGAGAGACAGCCGCCGGCATTGCTGAGTCGACAGACCCGCTGTGTCCTGGAGTAGTCCATTAGCTCTACCTGCCCCCTTTCTCCATAGGATGCCCACAGCACTAAATGAAGCTCGGCATATTTTCATCTTCCTGACAGGCTGGCTGTGGCTACGGCCGTTGGGAGATGGAGGTCTGTGTCAGGCTGCACATTCTGCTGTGTTCCCTCTGCCAGGATTGGCCCAGATGCTGTTGCACAGACAACTACATTTCTCATGCAAGACTTACTTTGTGGCCTCGAATTTGTGTGATACTCAACTTTTAGTCACATAATAAACTATTGTAATGCTAATACACATTCTTTAACACCTCAAATGTTTTAGTTCATAAAAATACTCCTCAGGCAAAATTTATAAAATTTGTCAAATTCAGACTTAAGTGCCAGAGCATTCATGTGGGGCACTCTTATCCATCCCACAAGATTGTGTTTTATATGCAACGTAACTGGCATATGAGTGTACATTATGGAAACCACTAAAAGTACAAATTCCAGAATGCATGGAGCAGGCGGCGCTGTTTCCAGCGAAGCCCAGATGCCATCCCATAAGCTGGTCTTGTGCTTCAACCAATTCAATTCAATTCAGTTTATTTATATAGCGCCAAATCACGACAAGAGTCGTCTCAAGGCACTTCACAAAGTAAACATTCCAATACAGTTCAGTTCATTAAGCCAATCAGTAAAAAAGTTTCCTATATAAGGAACCCAGCAGATTGCATCAAGACACTGCCTGTGTGTTGATACAATCCTCATACTAAGCAAGCATGTAGCGACAGTGGGAAGGAAAACTCCCTTTTAACAGGAAGAAACCTCCAGAGGATCCTGGCTCAGTATGAGCAGCCATCCGCTACGACTCACTGGGGATTGAGAAGACAGAGCAGGCACACGCACACCCCACACCCACACACACACACACACACACACCATATAGATCAAGTAGTGTTTCTATGGCTACACTGTGATTTCTTAGTAGAAGTTCTATTTAGTAAGAGAAACTTTATTGTCTTTATCTGAGTGAATCTATAATTAATTCAATAGGTGAACTAATAGTGGCACATTCTATGTTAACCATTGATTGTGTGTTGTATTGTGTGTAGACAAATGGCTGTCATGCATAGCAACATATTTTGGAATTAAACTCCATTTAAGTTGCAGCCTGTTAAAGCAGCATTCCGCAACTTTGCAGTTATATGGTCTCTGTCGCCCTCTAGAGGCTTGCTGCGTAACGTCACTGTCGTAACATTAAATCTCTCTCTTGGGCATAAGAGGCATGTTTACATTCCTAATGTCAGGCAAAACAACAAAAATAAACTTTTCCACCTCCACACATACCTATTCATTAGCAGCACGGCTAGGTCAGAGTTCGTAGTTCATACCGTTCTTTCTAAAAGAGTTCTCCAGCGAGGAAATGACGGCCCAATAATAACTCTGGTCTTTGCTCTTGCTCTATGACGATCTTCTTTTCTTTTCCTAGATTCCTCTGATAAGGGATTTCTAGCTTTCTTTGGTGAATCTGCTGCTGCTACACCACGAGTCTATGTTATACAATTATGGCAAGCCAAAGGGATAAAAAAATGCGCGCTCTAAACTCGCATTATGTCCGCCAAAGCGCTCGTTCAAGACGCACGTTTTGGCAGACATAATGCTGGCTTTTAGAACACGCGAGTTTTTGCCCCCTTTGGCGTCAAAACGCGCGTTCAAGACGTGCATTTTGGCAGACATAATGCGCGTTTAGATCGTGTGCTTTTTTATCCCTTTGGCTTGCCATATTCTGCCGTAAAGCGACACCCAGTCAGTACTTCCTGCGGCTACCCGAAGCTCAAAACCTGTATAGTGCAGTAAACAAACGTGGGACCCCCCAACACTATCACAGGTATGAAAATGAACATAATAGATGATACTACGACGCAAAAACTTTACTAAAGAGCATAATTTTAAGGTGTAAAAGTTGCGGAATGTTGCTTTAACTCTGTGCATATTCAGCTGAGCAGGATGGATTTACTCAGACCAAGCCGTCCATTGAAGCCGATTCCTGAAACATACGAGTGCACTTGTTGTTTACATCACCGATTTGAAGAATATGAATCAAACATTTTTATTAAATCGATTTTATCTAATTATTTGAATATTAATTTCAGCCCTAGTTCCTACCTTGTTGTTGCAAGTTCAAATAATAATTTTACTTTCAAGTTTAGTTGTATTTCTTGAAAAAAACATAATTATTGTATTTTGTGGCATAGGCATAACTTTCAGCCCCACTTCTCTAGTGGTAACCCTAACCCTAAGTCCTAATGTGATGAAGAAGGAGCTGAGCCAAAAGATTAGACTCTCAATGCCCGTGTTTGTCTACATTCCAACCCTCACCTATGGCCACGAGACGTGCGTCATGACCAAAACAATGAGATCCCAGATACCAGTGGATAAAATAGCTGAGCTTAGCCTTAGTAAGGTTTAGAGTTCCACGATCTAGATCAGATTAGAGTAGACGTCAAAAGGAGTCAACAGAGTTGGTTCAGGTATCGGACAAGGATGCCCTTCTGGTCACCTCCCTCTGGAGGGTTTACTGGGATGTCCCACTGGGAGGAGTCATAGAACATTCAGGAGGTATTATACAATTCCACTGGCATTGGAACACCTTGAGATCCCCCTGGAGGAGCTTGAGAAAGCCACTGGGTAGAAATATGTCTGGGCTTCCATATCTTGACCTTGGATAAGGCAGAGGAAAATGGATGGATGCATGGATGGAAGTTTTAGTACAAATATTTGTGAAGGAATCCGCAAATAGGATTGAAAATTGGGTCTTAATTTAGGTTAAAAGACATTTATAAGCCACAGATGATGCTACTGAAACAAATTTTGCAATGAATGAAATATTTTGATCATTTTACTTTACTACTGTGATCTTTATAGATAATAGCTGTACAGCAGCTAAATGTTCAATTTACATTTAAACCTGGTTTTATAGGCCCCCAGGCAAAAAAAACACATTCTCATTTAAATGTCTTTAAGCCTTTGTGGTACAATGATCTACACATTTGTGTTTTAAAATACAATAGAAGTAAACATTTTTTCTAGTCACCTTGACCATTCGCTGTAATTATCCTATTCTGCAATTAAAACAAGGACAAACTTTTATTTCCTTTTTTGTATTTTATCATGTTTACAACTAACTTCACCTGTTGTATGCTCACTCGCTCACAGAGCTTGCTACTTCTGATGCACCTGTGCTACAGATAACCACATCGGACAGAGCCTCCCCAGCCATACATACAAATAATCAGCAAACTAGGAGACAGTAGATGCACTGACATGCATTCCAACCCCACTTGACATCTAAAGGTACTCTTTTTCTGGCTATTTCAGGTTGGCTTGTCAGTGTGCCCTTAATTAGCCCAGATAATCATGTTGAAAATTAGACTTAGCTTACTTATTTGGCATGTCCAATTTTACCCTCAGCAAAGATGTTGAAAATTTGGCTTTAATTTACCTGTCTGATGTGGTTCAAAGTTTGTGCAAACAAAGGCATTGACAATCTGTCTCTGCTTAGCCTGTCCACTGACATTCTAATTAGCCTAGAATGAGGTGCTGAAATCAGGCTCTGGTGATCCAATCTGGTGTGGTCCAAAGACATTTAAGGCGGTTTCCTACCGGGATAGTTTATGGGGCAAGTGCATTGTTTCAACAGATAAGGGTTTCAAAGGTCTATTGGTTCAAAATGTGGCCTCTTTGTTTGGGCTAATTCAGATTATTTCAGTTGGACTAAAAAGGCTGACTTTCAACTTCTTTGTTTAGGCTAGATTTGGATCATAATACCTGGGATAAGTGCTTTTCATTTGCACGATCTGCGATTATATCAGATAACCTTAAATTCACCATCTTCATTTAGACTAACTTAAGTCACATCAGATGGCTTTACCAAACCAATTTTCTGTCTTTAAATTGAAAAATTTAGATCAAATGGGCTGCAGGGTTTTCGGCTTGTAAATTTTGGACTAAACAGGATAAATAAATTACAGTTTGGAACATTTCTGGACAGAGTAATGGCAGAGGAGTTGTGTTCACCCCGTAACTGGAAGGTTGCAAGTTTGAGCCTCACTCAGTCAGTTGCAGTCATCGTGTCCTTGGGCAAAACACTTCACCCACCTTGCCTGCTGGTGGTGGTCAGAGGAACTTGTGCCTAAGCTCGGCAGCCTCGCCTCTGCCAGTGTGCCCCAACTCTAACCCTAACCCCAGCCTCACCTCTGCCAGTGTGTCCCAACCCTAACCCTAACCCCAGCCTCACCTCTGCCAGTGTGTCCCAACCCTAACCCTAACCCCAGCCTCACGTCTGCCAGTGTGTCCCAACCCTAACCCTAACCCCAGCCTCACCTCTGCCAGTGTGCCCCAACCCTAACCCCTAACCCTAACCCCAGCCTCGCCTTTGTCGGTGTGCCCCAACCCTAACCCCTAACCCTAACCCCAGCCTCACCTCTGCCAGTGTGTCCCAACCCTAACCCTAACCCCAGCCTCGCCTCTGTCAGTGTGCCCCAGGGCAGCTGTGGCTACAAAATTAAACATCATAATTAAAGGTAATGCATACGATGTTTTCTGAATTTCAGGAAAGAACCACGTTTTGAAAAATGAGCATGCGCAACACTCTACCAGCCCCTGAGAGGGATCGCCCAGCTATCCTCGTGCACGCTGTGTTTACAAGTAGCTGCCGTCCTTGCAGCACACGCTCACTATAGAAATATGGTACTATTTAACTTCTGAAATGCATTTCTCCAAATAGCATGTTGAACTTTATCTTACCTGTCGAGCAAAAAAAACGGCAACAGCGGCGTCTGTAGGGAGCCCAACCTCCTCTTTCAGTGGACGCCATTGTTGAAAAAAGTCTCCTAAAAAACTCCGGTCTTATTTCTCACTTCGGAGGCCTTTCTCTTCTTATCATAGACTTCGAAGACACTTTTTCTCTTGCGACTCTCAGTCATTTTCAAAAGAACCCGGTGAAAACGGACAGGTAGAATGAATGGATGAAGGTGTATCGAATGTGCAGGAAGTGAAAACTAACCCAGGAGCAAACACGTACGACGGCCTTGCGTAAAAGCTTCTCCAGAACGATTGACAGTTATGTGGACCAATGGTTTAGATGATCCACCCGGAAGTAAAGAACGTCCGCAATATCGTTAAGACATTTATCCAACATTGAGTAAAGTATTTCTTCTATTCAACGTTTCACATTTCACTGTTAAACCAAATTTTAGGTCAGGTTTTCGTCATCCGCTGTAGATCCACAGCAAGCATTCAAGCTGTCATTCTAAGACTTTTGAGCCCCCGTGTTGGATATTTTTTTATTTCCTGCCACCATCCCCTGCCTTTTTTCAGTTACAGCTTTAATTTTCTCCATCTCAGCGTTGTTTGGACTCCAGGCAAAGTTAATGTGGCTGCGAGGACACAGGTGCTGAAAGCTGGAGTGTCATCCCTTCTGGTGTGTGGTCGATAATGAAACTGGAAGAGAAGCATGAATAACTTCATGAAGCCCTTTTTTCATTTTCTTAATCTCTGCCCACAGGCTAGTCCAGCAACAGTGAGTCATTATTATCCATTTGCTTGCTACTTGAGCACACATATCACCTCATGTGGGAGAGGATAAAGAAGGGAAAATCCTGCTAAATGAAAATCACCATGTAACTCAATATCTTAATAAAGATGGTAAACTGATCTCCTTGTTAAGGTCCGGGTAGGATGATTAATTGCAGAATCCTTGAAACTACAAACCTGCAAACAACTTGTGACCTCAGGCTGGACGAGACCTTCATAAGCCACGGGCTTTGCCTCTTCACACGATGCTTCACAAAGGCACATACAGTACTCTTGTTATTGCTTTTTTCATTTTCCTTCTGTTGCTCATGTCCTAAAACTGACCCACTTCTGTGGTTCTCACTAGATTGTCTTTCATAAAGTCCCAGGATTTAAAAGTACTTGCCAGGGTGTTTGTCACTAAGACAGGGGAGTCCGTGAACATAGACTCAACCAGGTGACACCATCGGTACTGCAACTGAGCTTGAGCACTTATAACTGATTTAATCTCTCGGGATGTAAGTAGAACATTAGGAGGCTCTGCTCATGCATTTTTTATTCTTCTGGGTTTTTTGCATTTAAAAGCCTGGCCCTGTAGATAAGTTTATTCAGATGTGACAACCAATCATTATCAAAACGGATAGGAAGTCGTCACCTCTGTTTTCAGTCCAGAGGCCAATCCCTTTGCATTGTTTCTTTGCTTTCTTTTATTTTGTAGATAAAATCTACAAAGATGTTAGTCTAGAAATCTAGACAGACCTTAGCAGAAGCAAAAGATTTCGCTCTGTTGGTCGGTCTAGCCACGCTCCATTGTAGCCTCAGCAGGTCGACCTTTGGCTTGAACAGTTTTGTGTCTCGCCAATCACAGTGCTCTGTCGGTTTGGTGGGCGAGATTAGCACCAATGCTGCGACAAAGCAAAATAACTAAGGTGGCGCCGGCTAATTTGAAACAGCTTTGGCATCAACTTTGGACTATTTGGACTTGGGCTTTTCTTTGAGTCGAGTACTTAAGTCCTTAGCAAAAGGATGTATTTGCGTCTTCTTTAACAGAGTTTGGCGGACTGCTCCACTGACTGACATTCTTAGCAGTGAGTAAGTCACGTTGTTCATTGTCCATTAGCATGTGGAGACAGTTTGAAAGACAACCGTAGATTTTGCCCCACGACTGAGCTCTCTATGGGTCGTTGCCAGACTATATATTTACATATATAGGATGGCTTGCTAGGCTACAAAGACATAGCTTGTAACCCAACATTTCAAAAATTGAAAATAAATTGAGTTTTCCCTCACACTAACCTAATAATTTGCAATCTTGGCAATTGTTTTAATTTATGATAGTAACCAAGCATGATGTTTATGTTTAATAACTTTGTATGATCTTAGTCAATAAGAAAATTATTTACAGGGATGAACCACAGATCTACTTAGAATGTATAATTAGCATAACTGATATTAATAACAAGATGAATGATTAATTATTAATGTTTTTTGGGTTTCACTCATTTTTAGAGTCTAATATGACCTTGTTTCACAGTCAGTGGCATACAGCGCAGTTTGTGTCTTACGATTCCCAAATCTGAACCTCGTGTTTTTGAACAGATCATGTCCAAAGCCTAAGTAGGACATAATCTTTGTTTCCCTGGATCAGCATCCCACAGACCTGTACACACTAGTCGATGTTAAAAGTCACATATATGGTCTTTCATTCCTGACCAGACCATTTATTCGTTTCAGTGACAATGTTTGCATGGGAAGTAGTTGATCATGTAGGTCTTGCCATTGAAATCCCAGCCAGCTGTTGGGATTATTTAGTTTTTAGTTTTATTTTTTATTGCCATACATTTTTCCCATGCTTTCTACTCCTCTCTGTCATCTTCATCAGAGGGGCAGTGATCAGTGTTTTTCCACATCATGCAGCTCTGACACATCCTGTCTGCTTCCTCACCTTGCTGCCATCTCAGTCACAAAAAGGACATCTTCAGTGCCTTTTTTATCCTTATGATTGGTTGAGTGGGTGACAACAAAATACCTTACAGATCTCATGTACAAAGATTTGCAGCACCTGTACACTAGTATGCATTATCATATTTGGGTGTTTTTAGATCACTTTAGGAAAAGTAATACATTTTCAGACAGGATTGATGATATTTAGTAGTTCAAATTTGACCTGATCAGTGTTTGTATCTAAATATGTTGTCTTAAACACCATCAAAGTACTTTGCTTTCTCAACGAAGAATGATGTAAAAATGTCTTGACTAAATTTAGGTACAAGTTAAAAGTGTGAAAATGTTGATAAGCTAGGGAAAATGCAATTTATTGCTTTTAAAGACTAGTGAAATTTATCATTTGAAAGCCGATTTTGCTTTATAGCACACCTCTTGGAAACTCAAGTAGTTGCAGGTTGTATTTAAAAAAAAAAACATTTTTAAATGTGTATTTTTAACAAAATTTAACCAGATTTTTTGCAATTTTTTTATTTTTTTATTCATTACTTGCTGTTTTCGTCATTTTTTGCTCAGAAACTCTGCAAGAAAGCATCCTGACAGAAGCATGAAGTGAGTTTACCTAGACTCAAAGCTTGAGTTTCAGAAAATGTCGAGGCTTTCCTGAGAACTCGGTTTGTACCTGTGTAACACGACGAAGAATCCTCAAAACACACACGCTCAGAGGAAATGTGAAAGTACAGAGGAGTACGACGAATGCATCAAAGGCGCAGGGCGGCGGGTGTAGATGCCCGTGTACATTTCCATTACTCATTATTTATTTAGCAAAACTACTTTTAAGCAGTGGGATCTTACAAGCACGGCCCTCATTGCAGCGACTATAAGAAGCCCCCAGAAATACCTGGTTTCATTAAAAAAACAATAAAAACTAATGACGTTCAAAAGTAATGCAATAAGTATGTATTTTAGACATTGCTTGTGAATAAAAGCATGTATGCACAAGGGGCAATGTAAATATACTGTATGGAAATACGTGTGATTACAGTTATCGATGTAAATATCATGAGTGGTAAAACAGGGTCAGGATTATATGTTGATATGAAAAAAAATCATTATTTTTTGTACCAAATGGGGATCCCTGTTATTAAAACAGTCACTATACAGCTGGGCAGCAAATAATAAGATGCCCAAGAAAACAATATGGACCCCATTTTTGCAATTATTTGTGACTGAATCAATGAAGTGAATTGTCCTGTTTTCATCCCTGCTCTTGGCTTAAAGATGATAGTGGTATTAGTAGACCAGTCATTTTAAATGAAACCGATACTGTGCTCGTTTAGAGAAGATCTTTGGCAGGGGTCTTTCAAATCTGCTGCATGTGGGAGAAACACAGCCGTGTAGATTAAGTGGCTCAGCTGCATGTTCACCTCCATCTTTGGAGACATTTCAATGACGATACAGGCTGAGACATTGTTAAGAGGGGAGGGGTGATGGTGTCCGTTTACCCAGGAGAGAGTCGGTGTAATCCATCAGCCTTTTCAGCACAGCCTGCCCCAGCTGCATTTCGCTAACTACTTCTTCACCTCTCCCTCTAACCTCCCTCCTCCTCCTCCTTCCTCTATCAGCATTCTCTTTCTCTGCCACCGTAGACTCGCTGTCTAGCTAGACCGCACGCTAAAAGCTTCCTCATATTTTAGCTTTCATCAGTCTTGATCACCTGCATCTGATCTCATCTCAAAACAAAAGCAAACAAAAAAATAGCAAACGTTTCATAAAATATTAAAATTTATATTCAAATTGTGAAGCAGGAAGTAGCGTTGCTAATAAAATAAATTCGAGCACCCAAGAGAGCACCAGATTTAACGCAATATGTTTAAAGATATACTTGTAAAAATAACGTGAACTATCATACACTATGAACTGAGATCTCCATGATTGACGATAAAAAAGCAGGGAGAAAAAAAAGCAAAATGCGGTTTATTTTGAAATGAACAGGATGCACCTCACTGTTCTGCATTTCACTTCCTGTTTGGCTCATGAAATTTCTTTAACTTCATGACAATTTGCATGCAGCATCTGGAAAAATTAGACTCCATGCGGAAACTTTCTGGAGCTTTACATTCTGATCCGCATCACAGCCGGTGTGAGCACTCTGATTGGACCGATTTTTGGTCTCTGCCACTTGGCCATTTGACCAAAAGCAGGTTTCATTCTGAGTAGGTTGAATAGAATAGAATAGAATAGAATAGAACAGAGTTGTCCATCAGTGGGAAAATGTTGTCACAGCATCAATTACAGTCACACAGGGTCAAAATAGGAAATTAAAAATAAAAGTAATTAAAACTTAAAGAGTAAAAATACAAGAAAAACACAATACAGAAATAATTAAAAAAAAAAATCTTCAGATATAAAAAAATCAAAATGTTGAATATATACACATTTTGGAAATAAAACAAAAAATATATGACATATGAGAAATATTGTGTGTATTAAATAAAAGATGGCAGAGTATTTACAGTGAATGGGAAAACTGTGGATGTCCATATTCGTTCTGTCTAAAAACATGATCACACAATCTTCACTAATAAAATTTGAACCAAAATGATAATTTAATATTAAATAGCAATGTTCGTCTGTCAAATCCATAAACAACATAAAAGAGCCGACAGTTTTAATATATAAATTGTGCACATAATGGAAAAATGTACGAAAGAAAAATGTGTAGCATAACAACAATAATAATAAAAAATAAAAATAAATAAATAAACACAAACAGCATTCGACCTAAACATAGCAAATTATAATGTTAGCAATACGTTTTGTTTTTGATGAGCAGCCTAACCGTAATTTTCCATATTTGCAACTAAAACTAGTTAAGGTCAAATAAATGAAGCTGCTTAACTTCTGCAGAGCCTAATTAGCACAAATGTAATTCTACTCTAGGATTAATGTTTCATGGGCTAATGTTTACCATCTTAATTTGCTGCTGCAGAATAACTCTGTGCTCCTCTACCTCTTTAGTTTCGTGTCCTAATAATGGCCTGGCTCTCCCACTAAATTTAGCACTGGCGTGCCAATTTTAGCAGTTCAAATGCCAGAACGCTGGTCCCCAGAAAAGTGAACAAAGCTCTTTATGTGCACGTCTGGAAATTGGAGATCAGTGTGTATCAGTTTCTGCTCCAATCAACAGTATCACTAACTGTAACTCAATATATTTACACTGTTGTCCAAACTTGTCTGAGGCTGTGATGATGGGTGGTTATAGGTACGATTGTCATACATCAGGCCTCAGAACATATTTTAATGGTTCCGGCACGTAAATCCGGTTCCGGCACGTAATGGTTCCGGCACGTAAATCGGCACGTAAAACATTTTATACAAGTCAGCCTATTATTAGAAATCATTAGGGCCAAGAGAAATCGCCTCACTAACTGTATTAATATTTGATAATCCTGAAATCATTTTAATCTTTTTTTGTAATTAAACTTTTGACAGTCTTGTAATGAAGTTTCAGCCAAAGAAATGTGGAATATACATTCACACCGTTTAATTACTTCCTCAGTTCATTAGAAAACTTTTGTGTAAAGTTTATAAATATAAAAGATAGTTTGGTCAAACTTAGGAAGGACAATTTTTCAAACTCAAAATTGTTGAACATGAATAGAAATGCAAAGTTTAAATGAGTGGTAACTGCACGAATAATATTTTCTGGGATTTAATGAAAAGAAAGCAGATTATTTATTATATTACCACCACTAAAAGCGCCAAACACGAGTTGTGCTAACCTCAGCTCTCTTATTGCCAATCTCTTGGTAATTTCTTGGTAGGTTCTTTCCAGGTGAAACCTGGAGAGAATAATACACACTTTTTTATCACTCGATTATTTCCTCTATTGAGCTGCAGCCACCCTACCCTGTTATTCTATAACATTTACCCCCCCCCCCCCCCCCCCCCCCCCCCCCCCCCTCTTGTTGTTCTCTTCACTCACATGTTCTTCACTGGTCAACAACCAGCCTCTATTTAGGCCCTTGGTTTCATTCATTCCTACTCAGATCTTACGGTTTGTCTCCTCTTGACGGTCATTGTGCTTGTTATTTTTTGTGTGCATTGTCTTTTTGGTTTTTTAAGTTGGCCTGCAGATTTTTGATGGCATTTGGTTCAGGAGTGGAGTTTTCAAGAGTTGGTAGAAAGAATGTTGACAATGTTGAGTGTGGTACACACCATGTCTCCAAACAACACAGTGACTACCTGGAGTCCTATATATAGGCTCACTGACTGATTACAAGATTGTAGACACCTGTGATGCTAATTAATGGACACACATTGAATTAACATGTTCCTTTGGTCACATTATTTTCAGTCTTTTTTAGGGGTACCATAATTTTTGCCCATGCCTGTTTCATGAGTTTATTTTTTTAAATAATTCAATTGAAGCATGGTTGAAAAGCAATGTCTGACCTAACCCTAACCCTAACCCTTCATAGAATTTTTATTTATTATTACTTTAGTCAGATCCAAGTTATTTCTGTGACCATTGTGGGTTTTTCTTTCATTGACCGAAGGGTACCAACAATTTTGTCCATGTCTGTAACTAGTGTTACGTCCCGGACGAGCCCCCACTTGTTACGACCCTAGGTGACCAGGGGACGCATTCTGTGGTAAAAATGAATATAACAAAATTTATTTACAAGAAAAGGTAAATAAAGACAAAACACAAGTTAACAAAAAGGGAGAAATCGGCAGCAACTCATACTTAGTAACAACAATGACGAATGTCTCTAATTAACCAAATTAAAACAAACTAGTTAAAAGACCATCACTCAACTTCCTCTAACAAGTGATGTCTTTTTAAAACAAAACTGAATGTAAAGCTTTCTTTACTTAAAAAGGCAAAGCGGTTAAAACAGAGACCAACAAAGCACCCAGAATTCACACAAAGTTGTTACAAAAACTTAAACCTAACAAAACAAATGCTGCCGAGGAGACAACAGACCAGCGAGTGCTCTGTCTGGTCTGCCGCTCCCTGAATCTGTAGGGGTGAACTGCCTTTTATTTTACAACCGTTTTCACCTGTTTTTGTTTGTCAGGGAGGTAAGTTAATTTGTCATTTGGTTCATTTTATTTGGAAGGTAAGAGTGGTAAATTTCAGTTAGAGGTGTTTTGTTTGTTGTTTTAGGCCTTGGTTCACCCTGAGCTTTTAATCCTCCCTCACCTTTAGTTAAAGATCATCGAGACCTTAGTTACCTGTGTGTATATATTGTAAATAAATCATTGTAAATAGTCTTTTTGGTGTGCTGTTTTGGAATCAGCAGTGAATGATGGACCAACCTACTAGAAACACTAGTTTCTGTTTTAATGTAAACCATGATGGTTTGAATGCCTAACCATGCCTTCATATCTCCCGGTCAGCTTCCCCCTCCCAGATTACCCTGATGTTCCACCAAAGGAAACACGCCTATAGTGCGTTAAAGTGGTTCATAATGTCCCCCTGCGAGGAGTTGTTTGTGCTTCTTTAGGAATATTTTAGATGAACCGTACAACCATCAGACATATAGAACATATTGATCAAATCAGGGGAAATATGGCAGTAGGTACGTTTAAATAGTTCTATGGATGTAAATAGATGAGATACATCCAAACAAGAACAACTATGGTACATGAATCTTATCTTGCCTCGCTACAATGCAGACGCTTCTCTCTTCGCTCCTGCTTTGCTCCTGCTTATTTTGCATTTTTTACAATTTTCCTTTTGTCCCCGTCTTCCTTCCAAAGTATTTTTCTGCTCAGTGACCGCTGGACTCTTTAAAATTGCTGGGATCTCTTTACTAAACTGACAGAGGAGTTTACTTCAGCCCTTTTTTGCCACGTCTTTGATCTTCAGGGACTTGACTGCGTCGACCCAGTAGCACTATGCCTTCCTTTTCTACAGAAGATTTCCAAAAACGTCTTGAGAAAATCACAGTTATTGAGAATAAAATTTCTCGATTAGAGGTAAACTGGGAGGTAAATGGGTTTTTTGGAAATGACACCACCATTTCATCTTCTCGGAATGCCGGACAGGAAGACGGCCGCCCACAGCCGGTCAGCAACAGCAATCCCTCTACGGAGAGGCCAGAAGGCTCTCTGCCTCACAATAACAGTCCTCCATGGAATACTCTTGGTGCTAAGCCAAAGAGTAAACCATGTCCGTGGAAAGCGAGAGGAGGAAAACCGGCTTCAGCCTCACGTGAAGTTATCACCAATGCTAACGACTGGCCAGCGCTTCCGTCCAGGCCTCATCGTGTCAACAGAACACAACAGCAAGGAGCTGGAAAAACAAAGATTAATATGCATCAACCGGGCATACAGCTTCAAAATAGATTCACGCCACTGCTGAACGAAGCGGGATCAGATGAACTGAGAAGCCCCCCTCCGCCCCACAAAACAGGGTAAGGAATGCAGACATCAGTAAACCTCTACGTCGAAAGAGGCAAAACTCTGAGGCTGAGCCTCAGACAGTCATAGTGGGGGATTTCCATGTCAAGAATCTGGATCTAAATGCCAGAAACACCAAAACTTACTGCTTTCCCAAGGACACAGTCGCAGACTTGGGACAAAGACTCCCTGAAATCATTGCTAAACATCCAGCTGCCAACCAGCTCATAATTCATGTTGGTGCAAACGACATCCGCAAAAGACAGAGATGCTGAAGAAGGAGTTCGACGTTCTACTGGAAATTCTAAAATCCCTGGGGAAAAGGGTGTTTATCAGCGGACCACTTCCACCGGTCATGAGAGGAGCTGAGCGATTCAGCAGGATCTTTTCCATCAACTCTTGGCTGATAAATGCTTGTCACACCAAGGGATTCTGATTTCAAGTCCCAATGTTTCCAGGACAAATGTAGACCTAATGAAATGTTAATTTTCCCTATTCCTGTTATAATTTCTACAAGGCAAAATATGTCTGTTCATTCATACAGACCAAGGAATGTTATAGCGGTTCCTTATCAGTCCCATTCAGCGCAGTGTCCTCCCACCATTTCATTAAAGGTGGCTTTATTAAATGTCAGATCTCTCAACAAGTAATTTTTAGTAAATGATCTAATATCTGCTCATCTTCTTGAGTGTATGCTTTTATCTGAAATCTGGTTAAATGATAGTAGCTGTGCGCCTGTTCTCATAGAAGCAACACCCCCAAACTTCAAATCTCTAAATGTGGTTCGACCTGATAAGAGAGGTGGTGGTTTAGCTGCCATTTTTAAAGACTCATTCCTATGTAAACAGATTATGTTTGGTGACTTTGACTCTTTTGAGTATCTTTGTTTTGAATTGAAAGGCACACCCAAGATCTTAGTTTTAGTACAGACCTCCAGGTTCATGTACTCATTTTCTAGAGAACTTCACTGAACTTCTCTCTGTTATCACAATAGACTTTGATCACCTTCTGATAGCTGGAGACTTCAACATTCACGTTGATGACGCTAATGATAAAACTGCGGTGCAATTCCTCAGAGTGCTTGATCTATTTGATATTGTACAGCATATTCATGCTCCAACACATGCTCAAGGTCACACACTAGACTTGATCTTAACCAAAGATGTTGATGTATCAGACATTGTTGTTAAGGACGTTGGCCTCTCTGACCACTTCTGTATTTCTTTTGAGATGTCAGCTGCACCTGTAATCCATCACAACTCTGCTGTTCTCAAAAAAAGGTACCTAAGTGATCACAGTGCATCAGTTTTTAGTGATCTTATGAATATGTCAACGAGTCTAACAACCAACTCTGCTGATTCCCTTCTAAATCATTTCAACCGCAAATCTCTAGAGATTCTTGACACCATTGCCCCAGAAAAGTCCAAGTTCATCTCTAGGAAACAAAACGCTCCGTGGAGGTTCACTAAATCTGTTACAAACCAAAAGAGAGAATGCCGCAAAGCTGAGCGTAAATTGAGGAAAAGTAGCCTGCCCGATCATTATGAGACCTACAGACTGCAGCTCCGCACTTACAACTCTGAATTAAAAAAGGCGAGACAAGCCTTTTTCTCCAAAGTCATAAGTGATGATATCAACAATTCCCGTGTTCTGTTTGCCACCATCGAGAGGCTTACTAACCAACCAACACAGTTAGCCCCTGATTTCAAGTCCCAAACTAAATGTAATGAGTTTGCATCCTTTTTCGATGATAAAATACTAAACATCAGATCAGCCATTCACTCCTCCCTGTCAACCAACACACCAAGACCACCCCTACCACATAGCAACACTTTAGCTAGAATGCCAGTCTTTGACATGATTAATGCTAAAACACTAGAAAACATAGTTAATAGCTTAAAGTCATCTACCTGTTGTCTTGATATACTGCCAAGGGGGAACCTGTCTGGCTCACAAATGAGGCAAACACGGAAGTGGCAAAAATTGCAGTTCTCCCCTCATCCACTGGGGGTGGGTCCAGAAGTGAGCAAATCCTCATAGACCCCCATGTTAAAAATGCCAACTTCACAGCTGAAAAAAAGATCTTTACAGCCTGGTTCAATTTTCCATTTTGTGTTTAATAGGTCTAGTTTATAGTCCTGACAACTCTGAGGGGGGTGGATTTTTTTGTAACTCTTTCGTTTAGGTGTAATAAAATGCTTGAAATTATGAATAATTAGATTTGATTGACAGGAAGCATGAGCGTCAGAGCAAGCGTCAGAGCTAGCTTCAGAGCTAGCATAAGCAGCTAGCTCCAAGGAAGGCCTCAGCCTCACGTTAATAGATGTTTGGCCATTTCGACTCTGAACTTTAGTTGTGTTTTCTGCGTGTTCGTGTTTGGATGTTAATCATGGAATTATTTGGACAAAGAGGGAAAGCTGTGGAATTGTTTGCACCAAGAGACCATCCAAGAAGTCTCTGCTTCATTTTTATCAGTAAGTAAAATTATATTTCTGTACTTTATTTCGCTGGTTGAATAGGGGAAGATGCTTTGTGTTTAACATAACACTGCTTGGTCAAAGATGGGTTGAAATATAACGTGTTCGTGGGGCTCTCCCGAGGGAGCTGGGACGCGCGGCTGCTTGACTACCGTCTGACGCTGTGGTTGTAGCCTGTGGAACTCTCTGACGGAGACTACAGAAACAATCCAGCTGTTTGAGCTGATCTCGTTACACTTTGGAGTCGCTCAACTGCGTTTCTCTCGCTAAAAGCGCCCGAAAAACTCCACTAGCTTCCAGTTAGCGTGCAGCTAAGGTCCCGCTGAACTCCCCCGGAGTGGAGCGGAGCGGGACATCGTGTAAGCAGCCAGCGCACACGGCTCCGATCGCAGCGGTCTGAGGCTCTGCTTGTATTCTTAAAGTCCATATTACAGCTCCACAGACGACCAACGCTGCTGCCTCGCACGGAAGCCAGACAGCTGCGTGGTTCGCTGTCTCGGTTCTCCATCTTAGCTTCGTGTGTTAGCTCAGTTTAGCTTCCTACATTGGTTTTGTTATCGCCAACCCTCACTGCCCCACCCTCTGCTCCACCTCTTTTCCCATTTATGGATTGTTTGGGGGTGAAGAAGCGTGTGTCACGGCCAAAATGGAGGTGGTGGGAACCTCCCATTTTGCATCATTCTGAATATGTATTTCCAAATGGGCGGGCTATGTCCATAGATTTATATGTCGATGTATACTGCCAACAAACTTCTTTAAAAAGGTTTTTAATTGCTTGAAAGATGATGTACTGAAAATGACGATGGTGGCAGAGGAGTTACGTTGCCACCTTGCAATCGGAAGGTTGCAGGTTCGCAACACGCTCAGTCTGTCACTGTCGTTGTGTCCTTGGGCAAGACACTTAACCCAACTTGCCTGCTGATGGTGGTCGGAGGGACCGGTGGCGCCAGTGTAAGGCAGGCCCCGCCTCTGTCAGTGCGCCCCAGGGCAGCTGTAGCTACATTGTAGCTCATCCCCACCAGCGTGTGAGTGTGTGTGTGAATGACTGATTGTGTTGTGAAGCGCCTTGGGGGGTTGTAGAACCCTAAGAAGGTGCTATACAAATACAGGCCATTTACCATAATTACTCCTTAAAATCAGGTATTTTTTCTACATTAAAAACTGCTGCTGCCAAGCCTCTTCTAAAGAAAAGCAAACTAGATCCCTTAGAGATGAATAATTATAGACCAATCTCTAGTCTTCCCTTCATTGGGAAAATTGTTGAAAAAGCAGTTATGATCCAACTGAACAACTTCCTGGAGACAAACAACCTCCTGGATGGTTTTCAGTCAGGCTTTAGACAACACCACAGCACTGAGACAGCACTGATTAAGGTATTAAATGACATCTGTATGAATACAGATTCAGGCAAAACATCTGTTTTAGTGATGCTCGATCTCACTGCAGCTTTTGATACTGTGGATCACAACATCCTATTAGATAGACTCATAAACTGGGTGGGACTATCAGGTACAGTCCTTAGTTGGTTCCAATCATACCTTGCTGACAGGGGTTATGTTGTTTCTATTGGTGAACATAGATCAAAGCAGATCACTATGACATGTGGTGTCCCCCAAGGCTCCAATCTTGGGCCACTGCTCTTCAACCTCTACATGCTCCCCCTGGGTCAGATCAAATACAACAACAACATTGCCTATCATAGTTATGCAAATGACACCCAGATCTATCTAGCTCTATCACCTAATGATTCCGGTCCCCTAGACTCACTCTGTCAGTGCCTAGAGCAAGTCAATGACTGGATGAAGTCAAGTTTCCTTCAGTTAAACAAAGACAAGACAGAAGTTATTATCTTTGGGAATAAAAAACCGAGGATGGAAGTTATTGCTCAACTTGGCTCTAGAGGAATAAAGACTAAGACTCACGTTAGAAACCTTGGTGTTACCATTGACTCAGACCTGAGCTTCACTGGTCACATTAAGGCTATAACCAAATCAGCGTTTTATCATCTCCATCAATTAGCAAGACTCAGAGGTCTCATGTCGAAACAAGACCTACAGAAACTAATTCATGTGTTCATCTCCAGCAGACTAGATTATTGCAACGGTCTTCTGACTGGGCTTCCAAAAACGTGTAAAACAACTGCAGCTTATTCAGAATGCAGCTGCTAGGGTCCTAACGAGAACTAAGAGAACTGAGCACATCACCCCCATTCTAAAAACTCTGCACTGGTTACCAGTAAACTACAGAATCGATTTTAAAGTACTTCTACTAGTCTATAAATCACTCAATGGTATGGGGCCTAAGTACATGTTGGATCTCCTTCCAGTATATACACCTAGCAGAGCTCTCAGATCCCTAGACAGCAGACAGCTGGTAGAACCTCGGGTCAGAACCAGACAGGGTGAAGCTGCTTTTAGTCATTTTGCAGCACATAGATGGAATCAGCTTCCTTATGACCTCAAACAGGCCCCAACTCTAGTAACTTTTAAATTAAAATTAAAAGCCTTCATGTATTCATTAGCCTATGATTGAATGTTTCTTATGCTGCTCCTTCTGCACTGTTTACTGCTAAACTTTTTGGACTATGCCTTCTATCTAATTGTCTGAATTATTTCTTTGTATATTTTGATTAATGCTTTTGTTGCTCCTGCTCTGTAAAGCACATTGAATTGCCTCCATGTTTGAAATGTGCTATACAAATAAAGCTGCCTTGCCTTGCATAAGCACATTGAAATAAATCTGCCTAGCCTATAAAACATAATGCATCTAAAATACTTGTATAATATACTAAGTTATACAAAACTGTCAAATGATCTGTGGTTATAAAACAACTGATGTATTTTTATCGGCGAGTCTTGGCCAGCCCTCTACACTCAACACAATACACTCTTTAGAGGTGAATGTTTATCTGCTGCAGAGCAGCATACACTGTATTTTATTTGCAATATTGATTTTTTTTCTATTAGAGGTCAGCTGAGCTTGTTGCAGTCAGATGACTCACTTAACTAGAAAACATAAAGTCAAATGCACACCACGTTGGACAATATTAGAAAAAAATACATACAATATCATAAATGCGTGAGTGTAAAGTTTCTTTCTTAGTTGGAATGAGAAAGCGTCTCGATCCAACTTACAAAAAGTTTTCCAAGCGCATAATTTCAGCTATTTGTTTGCAGTGCTAACTGACAAACAGTGAGTAGTTCAAACAGAAGAAAACAAAGCTGATTTGGTGACTATGAATTATGATGAATCAGTGTCTTTTGATAATGCAGACTGAGATGAGTTCTAGATAATGATGTGCAATAGAATGTGCAGTTTTAATTTTCTTCCTCAGATCCACCCCCTCTCTGCCACCCGCCCCTCCACAGCCTAATGATGGTTTTATGGGAAACTTCATTAGGCAAAGGAATGTAGAAACGATAAACATCAGCTTATAGTCGTGGAATAAAGTGCTGCTTTGTGGGGTTAACTAAAACTTGCAACAAATAGAGAATATTGTTGAGGTTGACTGACCAGACTGTTGTTTTTTAAATGATCAATGTTGTTAGTTCATGCATTTTGTATGGTGATGTGCAGCATTTCATTCCTTTCTACTCATTTTAGACTCAGTAAAGCTACCAAACTGTTTTCCTGCTCACATTGACCAGCGGGTCAATAGGGATGTGTACTGGTAAAATTCTGACGATACGATACGTATCACAATACAGGGGAGACGATACGATATATCATGATATATTGCGATACATTCAGCCAGATTTTTTTAGACTGAATTTATTGTAGGAAAATTCAATAAACAGTCCAAACTGATACGTAACATGTTTAACATGAGGTATCTGAACAATAATAGAGGGATTTACATTTTAATAGTGGAAACAAAACCCATTGCTCTTTAAGTAAAAAATAGAGTAATTAACATCGGCATTATTAGAAGTCATTTCAAAATAAACAAAAAAGGCAGTCTCTGTAGAATAAAACACAAAAATATTTCAATTAATTAAGTATTTTGTTTAACATGAAAAAATATGTAAACAATATCACTTTCAGTAGTTTCTAAATCTAAATACAAATCAAAAAAGTGCTCTCTGCACCACAAAACGCAACACTTTTGCATCAGAGTGAAGGCGGCAACACTGCTGCCAACTAGCGGTCGGAGTTTGAATTGCACCAAAAGAAAATACACAAATGTTTGCATGTAAATTCTTCCAAAAATTCGATACACGGCTTTTGAATATCGATATAATATCGCAGGAAAAAAGATCACGATATATTGCCATATCGATATTTTCTTACATCCCTACTAACCAACAATTAAAAAAAAAGAAAAGAAAATAACAACTGGCAAACATAAAAAGAATACATTGCATAAGTGATATTTGATTCATTTTAACTGTTGATTAATGCCACACAGTCTCGGCTTTCTTCCTTTCGTAAGAAAATCCACTCTTCAGTTTAATTTTGACTATACTTTCCACACATAAAAGAGTTTCTTGCTGGTTTATTATTATTACCTCCTCAGATTGACGATGATTTCATTTTTATGCTGTTGAATTTAGTGAAAAGTAAAAAAAAATAAAGGCAAACCATCATAGAAAACATGTCTCAATCATATTGAAAGGAAGGTTACATTGAAACATGATTCATTCTGGATATTACAGTGAAATGTATGTGTTGTTTTACTTCCTTTAATTTCAACTTACTGTATATGACTTGTCTTCACTTGACATATAGAATCTTCTGTTGCTGATCTGTAACTGGCTACAGCCATGAAACTCACACAATGGTTTTGAGAAAGTGAGTTTTTGTTTAGAAAAATGGACTGCAGTACCCAAATTTGACCACAGGATGTCATTCTTACGTCATTCTTACAAATTGCATCTTTAAGTATTAAAAAAATATTCGGGTCTTTAAATATCCTTTAAATCTAAGCTCATGCAAATTAGCTTAGGGGGTTTTCAGGAAACTAATGTTCTCACACAGCCGTTTGAATTTTGGAACTTACCCTGAGGGTAAAAAAGGCATCCCTGATTTATTTTTGTAGCGATTACTAATAAGTGCGGTGGAACTTGGATCATATACTAAGATCTGCATTCAAAAGAGGACAGAGTCTGTCTTCCACTGAGATCGTCTAAAGGGAATGAGTGGCTGAGTGTATTTGTGATGCTTCACAGGCAGATACTGGGATGAAAAAAAGCACCACTCAAGGGGTTCTCTGTCTTAATCCGTGGACATTATCTCTACACTGTAAGCAGGTCTTGGCTCGTTACCTCACAGTAGAAAGCCGGGCTGGCAGGGTTGCAGGGAGAGAGGCAGAAAGCAATGAAAGGGAAAGGAGGAGGTCTTTGCCTGGCTGCCGAGAATGTAATCTCTAGATTAGGTGGCGAGACGAATTCCTGCTGCCAGCCTGACCTTGTCAAGGCAATAGAAGATCCAGAGTGAAATTGAGATTTCAGGACAGGAGGGAGTGAAGATGTGTTTTTTTATTTAGTTTTTTAGCTTCTCACTTTCTCTTTTTTTCTTAGCATTTCTCTGCCAAGGGTCAGAGCCCAGATGTCATACATCACATTTTTTCTAGTACAAACCATACTTTTTAAAAGCTGAAGTAATGTATTATTGTAAACATTTAAAATCATTATGTCTTCTTGTCATTGTAGTGTGTAATATTTATATGGGAAGTAGGAAAATATCGATACACTGAAATATAAACAATATATCATGTTATGATATTGAATCGATATTTAAAATCAGTGTATTGATTGTTGATTGAAAATTTAGATGCAAACATTTACTGTATCGCTTTTTTGTGGTGCAATTCACACTTCGACTGCTAGGTGGCAGCAGTTTTTACGGCTTTCATTCTGACAGAGCAATGAAATCTCGTTAGCCTAGAAACTCGACCGTCATTTGCCGAAACAAAATAATTTTGCATTGCAACCTCCGCAAGCCCAACCAGTATTGTGGCTGACCAATCACAGAGCATTTATTTAGAAAAACTATGTATTTTTATGTTTTTTTTATGTTTTATGTAGTTCTTCCACGATGTAATGGTGGAGTGCCTCATTGACTGACAGCCGTGGCAGTCCAACCACAGCTCTCTATTAGTTTGGTGGGCCAGTCACAGCACCAGGTGGGCGGGATGTTACTGCAAGTGAGCAAAACTAAGGTGGCCATGGCTCCGTAGCGGTCCAATCATAGCGCTCTATTGGTTTGGTGGGCCAATCACAGCACTCAGTGGGTGGGATGTTAATGAAAAAACAAAGATGGTGACTGCTCGTTTGAAACGACTTTGGCTTCAACTTTGAACTATTTTGGCTGTTAATGGATCATGGCCAGGCTATATATTCACATATATAGGATGGCTTGCCAGGCTGAGATCTCATGATACCCCTTGATATGTCATGGAAGCTTCTGACCTGAGTTTTCCAATTAAATTCTGTCTTTCTTTTTGCAAATATCGTCTGGCTTTTAGTATCGTGATGCATCATATCGTCTCCCCTGTATTGTCATAAATATCATATTGCCAGATTGCCAATATACACCCCTAATATTTATGCAGTCTTTTCAGAGTGTACATTAACATAAGACTCAGAATTCTTCTTGATACTAAGAGTTTTAGATGTGGAGTGTCTTTATGTAGTAAAGTACTTTGCGAGAAGGATGTTACATTATCAGATTTTCACTATTCTTATAATTAGAACTGACAATATTACTGTAATTTTTCATAAAAAATTAACTTTTGGTCAAATTTTGCTGTCTGCTTTGTCTATAAATTTATTTGTGTGTGTGTGTACTTATGATTTGCGAGCCTGATTTGTCAGGTTACACACCAGCATTATGGAACCATTTTTGATGATCTCGTAATTCGTGACTTTTAAAGTGTTGTAATTTTTGACAAAAATAAAAAGTAAACATTGTTAATAGATTATTACTAACTATGTAACTGCTATCATTTTATTTAGTTATTTCAGCAACTTAACTTTTCTTTTGGTTTTTATGGCCAATTTTAAAATTGGTTTCCTAAACCACCTTGTGTGTGTGGTGTACAATATCAGAGCCACCTGCTGGTTGAAACCTGCATAGCAGGGCTGATACAACCCATTCAACTTTACATCAGCAGAAGTACTTCTCCTGGCCTCAAACTTTGACTTCTCACCAAAAAAATATAAAGTGCCATAATTTCATCATCAAAAGACACGGAGTCATGAAATGTTTTGTGGGTGTTTCTCATCCACCCTAAGAGTTAAATCCCCACTCAACAATGACCCCAGTACCTAGCCTTTAATTATTTTCACTTTAAGAAGTCATAAACGACCCAACTTTGATAATCTCAAATTTAAAACGGAAGTATATTATTCCTCAGTGGATCATTTAAATACATCAAGATTATTTAAAACCTTTACAATCTGTTATTCATGCATGCATTCTTCAATTCAGGTACTTCTGAGCCCTTTGGTTTATTTTACTCATAACAGCAAACTTTAAAGAAATGATCCTTCAGTAGCAAGCTGCATAAAATGTCAGTGTCATAAAGGTTCTGTCGCAAAGGTGCCAATTACCTTCCATTTTGCTACTTGAGAAAAGAAATACTTTGCCTTTCAAATTTTTTTGAATTACTTTATAAAGGAAACGCAGTATCCTGTCTTTGTTTTGGCGAACTTGTCCAATATCTGAGTAGGAAAGTTAGCTGCTGCACACAGCTCTTTCTTTTTTTCTTTGAAAAATCACTTGATTTTGATGGAAGTGCATGTTACAAATAAAAAATAGGACTTAGCTCTTTTCAGGTATTTTACACCACCAGAAATTCCTAGTTTTTAATTTACCTTTTCCTGGAGCGGTGTGCATACAGCCAGTGTTCACAGTGCATTTAATACATAGCTCACCCCTCAACATGAAGCTGGTTGACTTAATGAGCTGATGGCTTTCCTTCCTAACTTGACTCACCAGCACACGGCTGAAATTATGCATAATCCCACAAAATCTACCCAGCTTATGAATTTTAAAAGGGAAAGCTCATCACAGAGTTCTTTTAAAATGATTCCATTTTCAATATACAGGCAGACAGCTGGGATGACCTCCCGTTGTGAGTTGTCATCATGCAGGAAAATGTAGTTTATGGGTGCTAAGTATAGAATTCATGCAATGTTTAATGCTTAAGAAATTATTTCAACAGTATAGACAGTAAATGTTTAAAAACAGGAAGATTAAAAAAAATATGTTAGTTCTTCAGTAGGCTATAGACCAAAAAGATTTTGCTCCTCAGGTCAGTCTAGCTACGCTCCATTGTAGCTTCAGCAGGTCTACCATTGGCCCGAACAATTTGTGTCTAAACAATCACAGCGCTCTACGTTTGTTGGGCTGGCTAAGCACCGGAACTGCGATGGTGAAAAACTACAAAGATGGCGTCGGCTCAGGAATGGTGCTGGTTTGAAACGGCTTTGGTCTCAACTTTGAACAATTTAGCCTTGGGCTTTTCTTTGAGACATAAGCAGATAGAGGTACTTAAGTGCTTTATTTCAGTAAATGGTGTATTTGTTTTTCTTTGTCTTTGATGGTGTATTGCGGACTGCTCCGTTGACTGATTGCCGTTGAATTTGTCACATTGTTTATTACTCTGATTGGTCCTAGCGCTGTCCAATTGCATGCAGAGACAGTTTGAAAGACAACCGTATAATCTGCCCCATGGCTGGGTTGTTTCAATGACTCATGGCCAGACCAGGGTTTGAATTAAGGAGCTAGGGGGAGCCCCCATAAGGGTGATGAGCTCCCCTGGATGCCCTCAACCAACACACTCAGAGGGAGCTCCACTGTAATCAACATGGTATGTAATACAATACTATAAAAACCCAAACTTACATAAACTGAAAAACTATTGTAATAAAAATTTTAGCATCAAATATTATGTCCATTGTTAACATCACTGTATCTACATGGTACATATTCCACCTCATTGAAACAGGTAAAAAGGAGAAGCAATGGCAGCATCTGTATAGTCTCTGATCAATGGCAGTCATTCAAAGAGGTGATGACCGTGATGAGAGGGTTCTTTGATGATGGTTTTTGCTCTGCTGTAATGAGAGGTGGTGCGATCTTCCATTGAAAGCAAGGGAAAGCCAGTGATCTTTTTCTTGATATTTAAAGCAGCATTCCGCAAGATTGCAGTTATATGGTCTCTGTCGCCCTCTAGAGGCTTGCTGCGTAACGTCACTGTCGTAACATTAAATCTCTCTCTCGGGCAAAAGAGGCATGTTTACATTCCTAATGTCAGGCAAAACAACGAAAACAAACTTTTCCACCTCCACACATTGAATAAATAGTTTTATCAGGACTGTATAACAACTTTATGCCCGACCAAACACAATAACCCCGGTGAAATAATTTATTACTTACCTAGCCATTAGCAGCATGGCTAGGTTAGAGTCCTTAGTTCATGCCTTTCTTTCTAAAAGAGGAAAAGACGGCTCAATAATAACTCTGGTCTTTGCTCTTGCTCTATCACGTTCTTCTTTTCTTTTCCTATATTCCTCTGATAAGGGATTTCTAGCTTTCTTTGGTGAATCTGCCGCTGCTACAGCGAGTCTACGTTATACATTTATGGCAAGCCAAATGGATAAAAAAATGTGCGTTCTAAACTCGCATTATGTCCGCCAAAACGCTCGTTCAAGACGCGCGTTTTGGCGGACATAATGCTCACTTTTAGAACACGCGAGTTTTTGCCCCCTTTGGCGTCAAAATGTGCCTTCAAGACGCGCATTATGGCGGACATAACGCGCGTTTAGAACGCGCGCTTTTTGATCCCTTTGGCTTGCCATATTCTGCCGTAAAACGACACCCAGTCAGTACTTCCGTCGCTACCCGATGCACAAAACTGTATAGCGCAGTAAACAGATGTGGGACCCCCCAACACTATCACAGGTGTGAAAATGAACATAATAGATAATATTATGACGCAAAAACTTTACAAAAAAGCATAATTTTAAGGTGTAAAACTTGCAGAATGTTGCTTTAATATTTTTTATTTTTACTTGTGGCAGAGCAACCTGGAAACCCCACTGAGATGCAGTGTTGAAAGATGCTTAATAGATTCCTGGTGGAATGCCACCAGCAGCTTCCTGCTGCTCCTCCTGAGCACTGTGAGGAAGTGCAACCTCTGGTTTTCTCTAATCACAGTCCCTGTGATATTGCATGACCAGGAGTGGTCCTCAGATACATGGATAAACATCTGAATCATTTATGAGGAGGGAGGTGGGTCTTTGTTGCAATTTTTTCTCAAATTCCAATATAATGTCCATTGGTTTGTGGGATTTAGAGACACATTGTTTACTGAGCACCACCTTTAGTATCTGCATCTCATTGTGGTTGTGTCACTAACATGTTTCTTATCAATGTACTTCCTGAACAAGTGATGCATTTTGGTTTATAAATTAAGGAAATGACATAAATAGCGAAAGAAGGAAATAGATAAATAATAAAAAAAACTTAAAGCACAACTTGGATGTGTTCTCCCTTTTTTGTAATTGGCAGATACTCAAAATCAAATGACTGACTCGGGGGCAAAAAATATGATTGGGACATCCCTTGCCGTTTCTCAGTTGTAAAGGAATACCACTCTAACAGTGTAGAGCAGAGTCGAATCGAGCTGTGCTTGTTTGTGGAAATCAACATTACTGTGGCCCCTTTGGTGAGAATGTTTTTGATCCAGGAGCAGATGGAGAAGTATAGGCCCAGGAGCAGGAGCCGATCCATTAAGCTGTCTAGAATGATGTTGTTGAACGCTGAAGTAAAGTTAAAAAAAAAGAGAATACTCACATAGTTTTTTAGAGATTCCATGTGATGCACCAGTGTGAAGATCAATGGCGATTGTGTCCTCAGTGGACCTGTAGTCACCCTCTTTGAGATAGAAGGAGGTAAATGGTAAATAGCCTGCACTTGTATAGAACTTTTCTAAGTTAGCACTCCAAGGGGCTTTGGACCTCAGTCAGTCATTAACACAGATGCCACAACTGCCTTGAGGCACTCAGCCAGACAATAGGTGCAATTGGTCCTTCTGATCACCACCAGGCAGGGTGGGTGAAGTGTCTTGCCCAAGGACACAACAACTGACACAGAGCTTCAGGCTGGATTTGAACTGGAAACCAAACGAAAACAAGGCAAACTCCTGATCCGTAAGCCACCATTGCCTCATCAGCATGTCAGCACACTTGATTTAATGTGATAGACGACCAAATTCTCAAAGCACTGAAATATTACAGGCATGAGTTCAACTGGTCTGATGTTCTGCAGGTCCAATGAGGCTCCCTTTTTGGGAACTGGGTTGATGGTGATGGACTTGAAGGTCTTTGTGAACATGTCAGGTTTCAGGCCAGGAGAACTGGTACACTGTGATGCAGTAGCCCTCTTTCTGTTGACTGACCTCAGCATTAATCTCACCACATGCTGGTGGTGTTACATTTGTACGGAGGCAGATGAGGGAAAATATTTTTTCCTTTGTTCTCAAACCTGGGAAGGAATGACTTAAGTTCCTCAGCCAGTGGTGTGTTGTTGTTTTTGGTTTGCTAGTGTGTCCTTGCGTCTCTCCCAGTGGGAGTGTTAAGTGGCCTTTTATATTTTCCCTGTTTTCCAACATGCTTCATTAAAATATCGTTATTATGTGTGCATTATATAGCCGGTCTTTCTTTGTTTTATCAATGGCTAGAAGGTTATCTATGTTAATAATAGCACACAGCCATGGTTGTCCCACACTGTGGGCAGGGTCTACATGACAGAGAGCTTCTGGATCAGAGCAGCAGTGTCAGGCCTGCTGTTAGAAAATCTGTTAATCCTTCGCTACTCACTGACTCTCTGGTCTTGTCCTGTCTGTGGCATGTAGATCCTACTAACGTAACTGTCACAGGGGATGTGTAATTAAAGCCAGCTTTCTGTTATAGATTAAATGTAACAGGTTTGAAGTTGGAGGCGGTCCAAGTCATCCATATGTAATGAGATCTGGCATTTCTGTTAAGAATATTTGCAAAGGAAAGTTTTTACCTGTGTGTTTCCATAGCCTGGCCTGTACGCACTGTCCCCTGTTTGGTCTCTGCTGCTGCCTTTTTGTGTCAGCAAGAAATCCTGCAATCTCATTTCATTGTGTGAAATGTTTAGAGCACAGTGTTCATTAGCAGGTGTTTATGATAGTCAGGGTTTGCATGACACAGATCCAAAAATTCAATAAGAAACTCACCAAAAATACACAAAATGAGATTATACCAAGGTAGAGAGCCACTAGTTGATGCAGTAGTGCATTATTGATGGTTACAGACCAAGTAAACATACTACTACTATTACTACTGCTACTACTATCATCATCATTATCGTCATTGTCAATATGCTAATTATGCAGAGTCAACACCAACATTTTAAAAAATCTTATCCTATAAAAATAACTAGTCATGTTTCTGTTAGGTAAATGTGCAGTCAGTGCATTTAAGTACATGCACTTTTATATACTTACACTGCTCAGGGCTGTGATTTTATCTCAAAATGCTCACATTCTGATCTATGAACATAAATTAATTCAGTTTGAATCTCTGCAAACTGAATTTTGTGCTGGTTCCTTCTGCTGTGAACTTGCACAAGTCTGGAGCTAAGTCTGCTTCCACCACCATTTCCATGATACTTTGCTTGAAGGGTTAGCTGAATTGAAGCTTCAAATATGCCTGTTTATTACAATAGCTGCAGGGGATTTCATGGGTTTTTAATGCTATTCTTCTTTTCTAATACATGTGCCCAAGCTTGAGAAGAGACTTATTTACAGTTAAACTTTAATCTAAGTCAAAATCTCCCAAAACATCAGAGCCTGAATGTTTTGAGGACAACGCCCGGTGGAAGGAAGAAACTCCATTTTGGCATGTTGCTAGGCAATACATTAATATTAATGTTGACTTTTTTCAGAGCGAATGCACTCTCTGCTTCCCTTGGGAACAACTGAGGCTTAAAGATGTTTCCATCCTACTGATAGTTCTTTTATCCTACTTAAAACTCATATCAAGGGTTTTAATTACATTCTGTTAATGCAATGCTGCAGAGCTATGTTGAAGAGCCACAAATGCCTACTGAGTTTCCAGTTTGCAGTACTTCTTAATAGAAAGTAATATGACATATTTTATCAATCAGTATAAGTATTTGTTACTTTTTAAAGATGTAACTTGACATCATCTATTTAACGTCACATCCTATTCTGAGCCACTCTTCGAAAACAACCCAAAAAAGAAGTATTTTTTGGAGGTTTTATACTAAGGCTTTCTCTTTTTTGTACCTATTTGAAAATCATTTTGCACAGGAGAAATAAAGCTGTGATAGTGTCTGCCCTCTGCTTCACCCTTTCCCCTGCTGGGCTTTTAGCGTGAAGTCTTTGTGGAGGACCTCCCTGCTGCCCTCTCTGCAAAACCATTTTCCTGGTGCCGAAACACAGATGTTATCCATCTGATTAAACGTTCAAGGTTACATCTCCCAATATATCAAAGTCTACCTCTGCTGAAAGAGGAAGCATGACAGCTGTATTTTTTTTCCTCTTTTTTGGTTGCCTGGAGGTGCAAGCTCTAGTGTCCTTCCCTCAGTTTTTGTGAAACATGGAGTGGGACCCATCATGTCTGCTCCAATTAAAACAGGGTTATGTGCTCAAATTTGAAAGTGATTAATACTGATTGACTGGTAGCCAGTTGGTGGATTGAGCCTGGAGAAAACAAAATAAATAAGGTTTAAAGTAGCAGTAAGAATTATACAGTGAAGTAATCACCAAACAGTCTAATGTCTCAATCATGTTTGAAGGATGGTTACATTGAAACAGATTTAATTCTTAGCCGGCTGGGGGTTGTCAGTTTTTCTCCTTTCAAAAAAACAAAAGAGGGACGTAGATACTGTTTACACTCAGTGAGTTTTTGAGGTTGACGAGCTAATGCTGGCATTTGTAATTCGACACCAGCAGGGAAAAAGCTCCAGAGTTGTTTAAAGAACCAAAGCCAGTAAACAGGAGCGACCCAGGAGTTATTTCTTGTACCTCTAAGAAGCCACGGCATCTTTTTGTTTTACTCTAGTGAAGCAGGCTGGAGGCTAACTTTGAGCTAACAATGCTAACGATGAATTAGAAATAGTCAGCTCTAACAATATCTCAAGCTACTTTTTCAATGACCAAAGGCTCAACATTACAGTCAAATGTATGTGTAATGTGAATAACGAGTCAATTTCGAAAAAGGGTAGAATGCCTTCTCAAGGTCAGGGATGAGGTCCTGCCCCAAGTGAAGGAGTTTAGGTATCTTGGGATCTTGTTCACGAGTGACGGAAAGATGGATCAGGAGACCGATAGACGGATTGGTGCTGCAACTGCAGTGATCATGACAGTGTACCAGTCTGTCATGGTGAAGAGAGAGCTGAGCCGGAAGGCAAAGCTCTCGATTTACCGGTTGATCTACGTTCCTACCCTCACTTGTGGTCACGAGTTTTGGGTAGTGACCGAAAGAATGAGATCGCAGATACAAGCGTTCAAAATGAGTTTTCTCTGCAGGGTGTCTGGGCTCTCCCTTAGAGATCGGGTGAGAAGCTCGGACATCCGGGAGGGGCTTGGAGTAGATTCACTGCTCCTCCACATCAAGAGGAGACAGTTGAGGTGGCTCTGGCATCTAGTTAGGATGCCTCCTGGATGCCTCCCTGGTGAGGTTTTCTGGGCACGTCCAATTGGGAGGAGACCCAAAGGAAGACCCAGGACACGCTGGAGGGCCCAAGTGGCTGCGGAGACGAACGTTTGGGCCTCCCTCCTTAGGCTGCTGCCCCCACGACCTGACTCCGAATAAGCGGAAGGGAATAGATGGATCATGGTGTTTATACTGGCTGCTTATACTGAGCCAGGATCCTCTGGAGGTTTCTTCCTGTTAAAAGGGAGTTTTCCTCTCTACTGTCACTACATGCTTGCTTAGTAAGAAGATTGCTGAAAATACACTAGTCAGTGTCTTGATGCAACCTGCTGGGTTCCTTATATAGGAAACCTTTTTACTGATTGGCTTAATGAACTATACTGTATTGGAATGTTTACTTTGTGAAGTGCCTTGAGACGACTCTTGTTGTGATTTGGCACTATATAAATAAACTGAATTGAATTTTACTTCCTTTAATGAGTCATTCAGAACTATATCAGCAAGCTAACATCCAGACGGCAAACAACCACTTCCTCTAATCCCGGACACATATAACTGTAATAAGTGTAGTAAGTGCTCCTTATCGTAAAACACTGAAGTTTGCTAACACCAAATGTGACGATTTATTCATCTACTTTTCAACGTACTGTGCAACAGCCACAAAACCCACAGAACAGCAGTGAGAAAGTAACTTTTTGCTTAAAAAAACTGCCTGCAGTAACTAAATTTGACCACAGGATGTCATTCTTACTTCATTTTCACATATTGGACCATTCATTTTCCAGTCTGAAATGGTTTGAAAGCGGTTTGTTACTGGCATTTAGGTTGTACTCATTTTAAAGTTCTCACAAACTTTATAGACAAACTTTCCATCCAAATGTTTAGGAGTTACGATTAAGAAAAGGACAGAAATGAGGTCTTATGCGGGTGAAAGTAGACCTCTTACAGAACCGTCATCATGTAGATTTGAGTGGTTCTGGCTCAAAACTAAGGACCTGTCTGTTCAGCTTTGGTTGCTAGATGTTATAGTAATAATACCAGTGAAACTCTTGGTGATGAAGTTGCCCATTGTACTGTATTCACCAGAACTGCTGCTTGGCAAAATCACCTCATGACTTTTGTTCTTTTTTGTTTTCTAGAGATTGAAAAAATCCAAAGAGACGAGGACAAGGAAGAGGAGAAGTTCATTGATGTTGTCATCAACAAGAACATGAAACTGGGCCAGAAAATTTTAATACCAGTCAAGCAGTTTCCTAAAGTAAGTGACTCAGCACCAGCCCTAGAAAGACTTATCCGATAGATTAGATAAAGAATTGTGAACAATGAAGCTAATTTGCAAAGAAAAAGTCTTGATTTTAATTTATTCCAGCACCTACTTGACACTTTTTGTTGATGCCTTAAGTTATTAGACGTTTCACATCTGGTGACTAACTGCTGGCCGACAGAACGTTGTTTGTTCTTGTTACTCACATAGTGCTTCATTCACAACGCAAGACCTTTTTTATGGGATAACATATTTTATTCAGCGCTGTTAAGCCTCACCCTTGCCATTGGACTCTGTAGTGCCTTTGCAGTTCTTTGGAGCCACCAGCTCATCACATGACAGGGATCTCCCACTGGGAGCACAATGGGAATAGTGGTGTAAAAGTGAGAGGGCTTCTCCTTGACGGGGCACATCACTCAAGTTTTCACCTCCACCCTCCTGGGGAAAGCAGCAGTAATCTACAGTATGTCAGGGAAGGAAGCGGTGGGAGGTAAACACTGCACGAGTCAAACTTTTAACCTGGAAAGTTTTCTTAAAACTTGCTTTACGGCTCAATGTGACAGAAACTCTAGTTTGGGTCATGATATAAATAATAGGACTAAGTTCTATGAGGAGTTCTGAATAGTTTTTGTTCATATCTCACATTGAAAAAATGCAGAAATGGTCATTTAAGACTGTGAATGATCTAGTGTTAGCCTAAAGAAAGTGAAACAAAATCAGACAACAATTTGATGCTTTGAAGTATAAATTGACCGATAAGGGTTTTTATATTTCTAATACCAAAGCAGATTTATAGAGGTCTTGGTCAGCCAATGGCTGATATGTGCTGCCGATTTTTGGGGACAATATCTAGACTTATTTGCATGCTAACATGGCACTAACAACAACAGTGGATGCACAACATTTCAGAACCTGAACCAGTTTTTGAACACTGAATTTAACAAACTATCAAATCTTAATTTTGTGCACTGCTCAGTATTAAAATAATAATAATAAATAATGGATTAGATTTATGTAGCGCTTTTCTAGGCACCCAAAGTGCTTTCCATTATTCATGCACTTGCACATTTGCACACTGCGGGTGATAGTAAGTTACTACATAGCCACAGCTGCCCTGGGGTGGTCTGACAGATGCGAGGCTGCCATTTGTGCCATCGGCCCCTCTGACCACCAACAACACAGGCAAGTTGGGGTGAAGGGTGTTGCCCAAGGACACAACAACAGAATACCCTGGCGGGAGCGGGTATCAATCCCGCAATCTTCCGATCTCTGGGCAACCCACTCTACCTCCTGAGCTGCTGCCCTGAAAATCAAACATTTAACCAAAATTAATCCAAAATATCAATAAAATGACCAAGTATTAAATATGAAACAGGTGAATAAGAACAAAAATCTTATTAACAATAATGTTTTAGAGAATTTATTAAGGAGATGCTTCTAAAATACATGGATATACATTTAAAGTTGCAATAGCAACTCTACAAAACAAGATAGCTTTTAAACACAAACACGGTCACCCCTGCCATCGGCTATCATCCCTAGACCACGTCCGCCTGATATGGTAACGCACATTGCCACAGTAAACGATAGAGCACTAAACACCAGTCACCGTTTTTTTGTTAAGAGGCATGAAAAAAAAATTTAAGCTAGCTTGTTGTGTAGATTTGCCATTGCACCATTAATTAAAAGTCTGCAGCAGCACTGGGCTGCCCACGGATGTGCCTGACTTTAAATCGGCTCCACTAAAGACGTATATCGGCCAATGCCTATGTCTCTCACTAGTATTTAGACTGGCTTTTGATTCTTTTTTTACTTTGTTTCATTCTGAAATGTATTCCAGTGACATTTCTTGCAGCTTTATCTGTTGGTGTAGACTTTACATTTAGTTTTGCCGTCATTGTTTCTTTTGCGGATAGCCCTTTTGTCAGTTTCCAACACACTAAAAGGCTCAGATCACTTGCATAAAATAATTGTGACATGCACTGGCTATGTGCTGTGTACAGACCTGTGTGAGGCTGATGTGAGAGTCTGAGGTTCACAGTTAAACGGATTCCCTTTGACAACTTTGATAAGTAGGATCACTAATACGCATAGCCGCGGGAACATATTTTCAGCAGGGGGTGCTGAAAAAAAAAAAGCTCAGCTGCGCTCAACTCGTTATGTCCAGGTGAATCATAGCCTATATGCATTGATACGAGTCTCATTATTAGAAAGAAGACAGCCTCCAACAGTCTTCAGCACTGCTCGAAAACCTACGACTCCCGTCTGCAGTTGACCAATGAAAACACACCTTTGAGACGCCGCAGCAGCAAGACTCCGCCTCTCTGAGTTTCTGTTTCAAATCTTATATAGGCTATACAGTCTTTGGTTTCAACTTACGGTATGTTTAAAATGCGGATTATAAACTACACACCAGTTTTTATTTTTGTTAATAGCCCAAATAAAACCGGAGTTATACTAAAATAATTAAACTAAGAATGGGTTCAGTAGCGTTTTGTTGCTGAGGGACAGAGGATGCTGCTGCGTGATCTGACAGCAGGAGTCAAAAGGTGCGCTGAGGCGCTGTCACTGAGACAGACGGCAAAACTTTAGATGTTGGAGCGATCTGTGGCAGATAGATAGTTACTTCTCTGTAGTTTAGTGTTTTTTATGGATAAAGGAGGATGAGAAGGATGGATGTCCAGCAGACAGATCAGCTGTTTAGCTGGAAGACGGGAAAAGGAGACGCGCAACTGGAGTCTGAGGCCAATGCGCATCAATTCTTCCTCTTTGAGGAAGATGAGCTAGGTCATGCGCTGACACTAAAAAGTGTTTACTGTGGCGCCTTTTTCTCTTTTTAGCGTTGTATTGCTTATCTGTAACGTATGCTTTTTTGGGGGTGCGCTCGTGACATAGCATGTCCTCTTGGAGCGAGACGTCGTGCAGTCTGGCTCACTGAAAGGTTGCGCCGTTCAGTGTGGCACTTTCTGGAGTTCTCACAGTGTGACATGAACAGTGTGGTCCCGTGGCTGGAGGACTATAAAGAATAATTAAACTAAGAATGGGTTCAGTAGCGTTTTGTTGCTGAGGGACAGAGGATGCTGCTGCGTGATCTGACAGCAGGTGTCAAAAGGTGCGCTGAGGCGCTGTCACTGAGACAGACGGCAAAACTTTAGATGTTGGAGCGATCTGTGGCAGATAGATAGTTACTTCTCTGTAGTTTAGTGTTTTTTATGGATAAAGGAGGATGAGAAGGATGGATGTCCAGCAGACAGATCAGCTGTTTAGCTGGAAGACGGGAAAAGGAGACGCGCAACTGGAGTCTGAGGCCAATGCGCATCAATTCTTCCTCTTTGAGGAAGATGAGCTAGGTCATGCGCTGACACTAAAAAGTGTTTACTGTGGCGCCTTTTTCTCTTTTTAGCGTTGTATTGCTTATCTGTAACGTATGCTTTTTTGGGGGTGCGCTCGTGACATAGCATGTCCTCTTGGAGCGAGACGTCGTGCAGTCTGGCTCACTGAAAGGTTGCGCCGTTCAGTGTGGCACTTTCTGGAGTTCTCACAGTGTGACATGAACAGTGTGGTCCCGTGGCTGGAGGACTATAAAGATATGCAACAAGCGTTTTATTCGTGGACGGAAATGATGGTAAACGTGGGTTTAGAGGTGGTGAGTGCACGAAGAGGTGGAGGAGAATGAGGGACAAGTTTGTTCGTGTTAAAAAGTCTCTGAAATACAATAAAAAGCACAAAATAAACTGCAAATAAACTGTCAATGCACTATCTTGGACTGGATACATGACAACATACCCCAGAACTTACTGTTGCTGCATCTCCTTTTGTTTTCTCGAGGCTTCCCAAAAAAGTCTAAAATCCGCTTTTTTGCCACAGTGGTAAATAAATATTTGAGGTCACCAGCAGGGGGTGCTGCAGCCCCTCCAGCACCCCTACTTCCCGCGGTACTGCTAATACGCTGTTTAGAGCTTCAACAAGCCACTGAGGGAAGACAAATTCAATTTGTTCTTTTTGACAGGTAGCAATGGTAAGAAGAATCGGTCTGAGTTGAATGGGTTTTCTCCTGAGCAGCAAGCATTACCTTTGGCTACTGGCATTGAAGTGGCACTGCCATTTTTTAAACAGCCATTTAAAAGATGTAAAGTCCAACATCCAGGAGCAGGTTTTATCAAAATGAAGCAGGCAAGGACGCCATGTAGCAAGTTCCAAGCTGCTGACTCTGTGATGAATTAGTGCAGTGTGTAAGGTTTTTTTCTGATTCATTCATAGACATTCAAAGATATTTGCTCAAGGGATGGTATTTTAGTATTACTGTGTGATGCATAATAGATTCTTAAAAATACATTTTAAGAAAAAAGGCATAAATTATTCAAACCCTTTCTTTAGAAATAAAATTTCACTATGACACATCATATCAAACCCCAAAGAAAAGAGTGTTGATGTACTTTCAGAACTTACATTTACATTTCTTCTGTGTAGCTATGAGGCTTGCAAGTGCACCAAATCCTGTCATATGCCTTTTTCCTTGCAAATTTCCAGGTTTGTCAATAATGAAATAACCATATGAGCAGCCCCATGCTAGCTTCACAGCTGGAGCTCACATTTCTACAGTTGTTGGGCCTTTGGCAACACTTTCTGGATATGCTTAGAGATTGTTAATGATGTCAAAGTATTCATTGTTCATATCTCAGTTTGAGAAGTATTTCTAGCCCGAGATGACAATGCTTATCAGCTGATTTATTGATCCCGAGGGCATTCCTGATGGAACTGTTCTCAGAGCTGGAGCTTTTCTGACCATGACATGGGAAAAAGCCATTAACTGCCAGCGTCATACAGCTGCTGACCACACGTTTCTCACAAAGGGGCACTTCAGAGGAAGCTACAGGACAACAGTGGCATGGTTTAATACCCAATTCATTCATTCATTCTAATGAATGTCTTCACTGGGAATAGATTAGTTGGCATGGTGTGGGATGTAAATTCCATTATTTTTATTCAAACATTAACTTGAACATTAAGTCCATGCACCTCCAAACGTTATCCTGTCTTTATTTCTACTTGTGTTCCTGTGTTTTTTCAGTATAAACTCTGAGCTTTGTTCCAAGTCTCTGTGTGCTTATGTAGTTGTGCCAATTAACTCATCATAAAGGCTCACCCTGGCTTTCCATTAGATGCGTAAGCGGTGCGTAACGTAATAGACGTGTATTACTTGCAAGTTCCCTTCCCACCGGAAGTGTTTCAGAAGCGACAGTAAAAGCGTTCCTTGCAGGTGGTCCCGCAAGTTCACACGATAACGAGCAAGGAGAAAGACGGCATGTATCCAAAAAAGTGTGTGGTTTCATTTTCTGTTTTCTCGTCTAAGGAGGTTTCACGAGTAATGATGTACTTTTTTTAACTAGTTAAGCAACTTGAAATCTGCGTGTGACTTTTATTTTGAAAGTTTCTGAATGTTTTACGTTGCTTTCATGTTTGATTTCTTATCCGGCGTGATCTGAACTGCTGAGCTTGATGTGTTCTGGAAGTGTAACGCGTAAAAAATAGACTCAAAGTGTAACGACGCTTCCAAAATGCGACTCTTTGTGGGCGGTGGAAACACACCTAACCCTAACCCTAACCCTAATGCTGCGTTCTACGTTTCCCGATGCTTATGCTTATCCGGAAATGCCCGGGCAGCCTTACCCTTTCCACAGATCACTTTTGCATCCTTCTATAATAATTGTGTGTGTAAGCCATACAAGTGAATGTAACTGTAACTTTAACATAGTAGACCAAATTTCTGCAAAGCTTCTCTTCATTCCTGTGTGTATAGACATGCTGTTTGATCAAGCAGAGCGCAGAAACACACATGCAGGACATATTTGCATCTTTAAATGGAGGTGTGTAAAGAAGAGGTATTCAGCTCCACGTTGGTTGGATATGCTTTGATCCATGCAGAAGGACAGATTGACACATCTAGATTTTTTTTGTGCCTTCATAGTCTTCTTGGTTTGAGTGCATGCCATCTTTTTGTAAGGAATTCACGCAAGTCTTTGTACACAAGGCCCCTGGAGAGCATCTTTTGGCTGAAAGCTCTGCAGGCCATTAGTGAGGCGCAAAGAGTTCCACTGGTTTATTTCCAGTTCAGACTGTGGCGTTTCTCTGCCCCGGGTGTGGTGATTTATCCTTCTGCTGTCATTCCTACCCTGCTGTCCTCAGCACAATTACTCTTTGCTGGTTTGCTTTGAACACACCTTCCTGGAGAGTCGCAGAAACACATTCAACAAATGATGAGAAAATGTCTGATCCCCCACCCCTTCATCGCTCTGCAAACCCACCATCATTCCAGTTAAATGCTATTAATCATACGTCCTCTTTTTTCATGTGACCATTGCCTTTCTAATGATCCACATCACTTTATATTTTTTTATTTGTTTCAACTGTGCCAGTGGGAATGCTTTTATTTTTTGGTATTTTATTTTGCATCCATGTATTTTTTATGGAACCAACAACATAAAAGAGCAGCAGGAGCCAACCTGTGATTAAACACAGCTTTTATTTCAGTGATCACTGATAGCAGCAGCACAATCCTCTCACACAGCCTAATGACATGAGCACATAACGACATCCCTGGCAGGTTTTGGAGTCACATAATCCCGCTTGATAACCCGGGCATTAGCAACACCGAACACATCAATCACAGGAGATTGTGATGTCTGATAAAAAGTAGGGATTACAGTTTATTTGTGCAATAAGACTTGTATATTTGGAGGGTTGTCCATGTAACGAAGTGTGTGTGTGTTTGTTTGTGAGCTCTCTGACATCCACTGGCATTAATCAAATACAGAGCAAATCCACATGATCTCTTTAAATAATCTGAAACGTAAAGTAGCTCCAAGCAATTACCATTACATCGTGTCGGATGGGGTTAGGGTTACACACTAGGTTATGTGTAATAGTATAGGAGGCTGTTGCCATGGAAACTTTACCTTGGTAGAAAGAAAGCAGCTTGCCTGTCCCCGTTGACGATTCATAACAGCATTATTTTAAATGCTACCTGCTTTCTGTCTTTACATTGAAAATGTAACATAAACATTAAGTGGTGGTCGTGAAAACTCCCTGACTGAGGCGAGGCTGCCGAGCACAGGCTGCAACCACCACCAGCAGGGAAGGTGGGTGAAGTGTCTTGCCCAAGAACACAACAGCAGAATTCTCTGCCGGGAGCCGGGCTCGATCCTGCAACCTTACGATTACTGGACAACCCGCTCTACCTCCTGAGCTACTGCTGCCCCACAAACAAAAAAACAAAACAAGTCACCTGGTTTTGTATCCATACTCGTAGAACATAGTCCAGCACCCACCCACACTCTAATTAAGCAGCTCTACCAGTGGACTATTCCCCCAGGTGTTATCACTTAGGTCAGTGGTCCTCGAGGGCCCCTGTCCTGCTTATTTTAGAGGTTTTCAATAAAACGATGTTTACAATATAACAAACATGTTTTGTTAAGTATTGGAATAATATAGAGAATATTAAGAAAGAGGGTTTTCTATAGTGCACATGTTAACTCGTAGCCTAGGGGTTGCACCAAGTCAGGAAGTAGTGTGCTATATTTAAGTTCAAACCACTCTCTTGTTCGGTGGTGTTATAGACAACATTTGCAAACAGAGCAACTTTTCCCCTAAAAGCTTTCTCTGATTCCCAGTCTTCCCAATATTTTACCAAAAAGTACTTATTTGTATTCTCAGGCTGACGTGTTGCTTGACATGACTTCTCTGCTGTAATACAGAAAGTAGCACAGCTTTGTTCTTGAACAAAAACAAGCAAAAATGCTTGTTGGAGCATTTTTACCCATCAGCAAGTACTTGATTGGAAGTCAGCAGACTGAAATATCTCTACAAACAACCCGGGCACAATGTCTGATACTCAACCTGTCAGAGGGATGGAGTACAGATACTCAGAAGGATGTCAGTTTCTTGATCTGGATCTGCAAATCATTGTTTGAAGGATGACACGGCTCAGCAATCGAGATTTTATCGAGTTGGAGGTGATGGATGCATCGACTATCAGTTAAACCTTGCACATTTTCTGTCTCACTCCATTTACTTTAGTGGATTTCCTTTTCCTTGATTAAACTAGTGACTATAGTGAAGTATAAAATTATTGAACAGTACTGAGACACTTGTGATTATAAAAGCCCCCCCAAAAAGAAAAGGGAGTTAAGCCAGATTGAAAGAAAACAAGCAAATTGCTCCAATAAAGAAAGGATATGTGTAGGGCAAAGGAAAACCAGCTTTTTAACCCTCTGCTCACTAAATGATGACTTAGATGGTGGGAAAAGACAGCTATATAACTCACAGTTATAGGAAAACATTGAAGATGGGGTTGAGTGGAGGCTTCCATTTCAGCTGCTGGTAGAATGACGCTTGGTCAGTGTTAAAATTAAGTCAAGTTTAGGAGTGCCTGTACACAGTTTATGCTTGAAATAGTTCAAATGGAGGGACATTTGTGAAGTCATTAAACCCAGCATGCCCTTAAAGTTGCAAAGGCAGATCTGCAAAACAAGCTAGCTTAAAACATTTTTCCGTGACTCTTAACAACGTTCTAACATAGTGTAGCTATAAATATTTTGTGGAAATTAAAAATAAAATGAAGTGGTTCTCTGGCATTTGTCTATAAACCTCAGCCAATAGCACGACTGGTTCCGAAACAAACGATTGGACCACCCAGTTGTCAGTCTCACCAAACCGCCGCACTTCCACTGGGTCCTCCACTCATTACGCACTCGCACATTTTGCAGCAGAACACCACTGGTGTGAGAGATTCTCTGCTCAGTGCTCAATAATATCAGAGAAGGAGAAACAACCGGCTGCTCCACTTCAACTTGAGGACAAACTACCAGAGTCCCAAAAAGAAAAACACCGTTTGAAGTCATGGACAACAAAATATGTTTAGATGTAGAAAACGATGCTATCTCTTTTCCTCTGGCATTTACTCCAGTGTCAGGCAGACGATGGCCTAGGGATGATAGCTGATAGAAGAGTGGAAGATCCATGACTGTGTTTGTGTTTAAAAGTTAGCTTGCTTTGCAGATTTGCTATTGCAGCTTTAATGGAGCACAGTGTGTCAGTGGTGGCCAAACATGCATATTCATAAAATCCAACATTCTCCAGACTGGAGAAATTTTCAAACAGATTAGACTCCAGCAATGGACCATCATGACCTAAAAGAATATATGCATTTGCTTAATTATGTGCATTATAATACAATTTATGATAATTTGTCGTAACTATGAAGTCATTATGTTGCAGACTTTTTGCTTGTTTTCAGATTGTTACAAGATAAATCTTGTTTGATGTCGACTCACACTGAGATGTTTTTTTTTTACTATCTCAAAGGCCTCATTAATTTATACGTACAGCAAATTCAGCATGCTCAAATGAACACCGTCAGAGTTGATTTCAACACTTTTAAAGTGTCTATATGGGTCCACACCAGTAAGAGTTCATTCAACTCTTTTTGGAGAGTTGGAAATTTAACTCTGATTTAGTGTCAAAACCAACCCTTCTGGAGTTGACAATTTAACACTGGTGTTAACTTTTATGTCAGTGGTACATATCAACTATATACTGTAACTCTTTTTAGTGTTAAATTAACTATTCTTTGTGTTAAATTGACCCCAACACCCCAAAATTAACTCTTTCAAATTTGCTGTGATGTTGCTGTTAGGTTTCATCTGTTGTTTGTTGGTTATTTTTTATTTAATTTATTTATTAAAAAAAAGTCCTTATTGTGGACTATGTTCTTTAATGGTAATTTTATAGATTTCAGAACTTCTAGAGTTATTAAAAACAGCATTAGCATGAAATTTCAAACTCCTATGAGAACAAATTTAACTTGTGTGCAGGTATTATCATCTTGTCTAAACTAAATGAAACATCTGTAGAAGGTGTTGGCTCTTGTGAAAAAGTATCAGATGCAGTAGCTCCTGTGCAAAAATAGATAAAAATCATACGTTGGTGCTACTAAGAAGGTTGTTAACACGGCAACAGCTTGAATTAAATTAAAGGTGAGCACACAGCAGTATAAGTTGTTGAGGGGGGCATTTTTTCAGATTCAAGTTCACAAAGAGAAGAGTAAAAGAACAGATGGGTACTAGTAAACCCCTAGAAACTACATGCCTGCCGAAAAAGGTGCGTTTTAAGCTCTGATTTGAATTTGGACATGTCTGTTATCAGGTGCAAGTCGTTGGGAAGTTTATTCCAGAGCGAAGGAGCCGACCCTGAAAAAGAGCGGTCACCCCAATGTTTGTATCTAGACCGCGGGAGATCTAGAATGTACTTGCCTGTTGACCTTGTTTGGCGTGTTTGTTTGCGTGCGGACAGAATGTCAGAGAGATAGGCAGGACCGAGGCCATGGATACTCTTGAATGTAAATAAAATGATTTTGAATTGTATTCTGAAAGACATGGGGAGCCAGTGTAGTTCTGCGAGAATGGGAGTAATGTGGTTCCGCCTTGATGTATTTGTGAGGAGACGTGCTGCAGAGTTTTGAACCAATTGAAGACGAGATATGGTGGACTTTGGCAGGCCGACATATAGGGCATTGCAGTAGTCAATGCGTGAACTGATAAATGCATGAATAACTTTCTCCAAGTCTGAGCGGTTTAAAAATTGCTTCAGCTTGGAGATGACTCTAAGTTGAACACTGGTCTGAAGATGGTGGCTATGTGTCACTGAAACCATAGATATCATATATATTGCTAGATGCCTTACCCACGCTATTCGTCAATTAGACGAACGTCCCTACGCGGCGACCATCTTACTTTGGACGGCTGCCCCCTTTCATAACATTGGTGTCAATGGTGCATGTACTATTTAAATAACTAACTTGCTTATTTTTCAACCAATTTTCAAACGGTTTGATTTGTTATAAACGCCAGAGACGTGGCTGTGAAATATGACGGGTTTGGCCCGTTAATTTAAAAATGTGCAAGTGTGTTGTCTCAAGTCTATGTGTTATAAGGTTTGTAATAATGCAACCCGCTTGTAAATCCATTAATATTTCGAGTTAAGAGTGTTTTTGTTTAAGCTGTTCACTCACCTTCCATCTGCTACCATTGAGAACGGAACGTAAGCTGTCCGAGGTAAGATGGCCGCCATGTAGGGACGCTGTCTACTCCCAGTTAAGGCATTTAGCAAAATATATGATATCTATGGCCGAAACTGTCAGCAATTTAAGGTAAAAAAAACATTGCTACACTGCGTATTAAACAAGAAAAAACAATGGAGCTTCAAAAGAACCACAGAAAGAACATAACAAGGAACATTTGATGCATTTTATTTACAACAAAACATCCAGAAGAGGAATTATCATCTACATTATAGATTAAAATCAGTTTGAATCAGATACTACCAATTTCTTCAACCAATTTTGGGAGTGTGAACGAGCAACAGGAACATTTCTGTGCAGTCAAAAACCTGACCCAATGACAAAGTAACTCAAAACCTAGAATGAGACAGCTTAGAAATCAATCTGTACTTATCTTATCCAGACACAAAGCAGCACAAGCTGATACGTTTTCATTAGTGTCAGGGGGTTGTCAAACCAGAGATGACAGGCATACGGAAAGTCTTTACTCTTTATCTGAAACATACAGACTCTGATCCTCTCTCCCTTACTTTCTGTTGCAGTTTAACTTTGTCGGCAAACTCCTCGGGCCACGCGGGAACTCGTTAAAAAGACTACAAGAGGACACTCTCACAAAGATGTCAATTCTAGGAAAAGGATCCATGAGAGACAAAGATAAGGTAACCCTGACGTCTGATATTTTATTTTTACTTTCACCTGTACGTGTCCTTTCAGATTCTGCTGCCCACGTTTTGAACAATGAAGGTGGTTCTTGAAACAAATGTATGTAATGTTATCTGATAAAACTCAAAAGGAATTATTAGGGATGTAAGAAAATATCGATATGGCAAAATATCGCGATATTATATCGATATTCAAAAGCTGTGTATCGATTTTTTGGGAAGAATTTACGTGCAAACATTTGTGTATTCTCTATTATGGTTCAGATACCTCATATTAAACATGTTACGTATCAGTTTGGACTGTTTATTGAATTTTCCTACAATAAATTCAGTCTAAAAAAATCGCTAATATCATCTGGCTGAATATGTCGCAATATCGTGATACGTATTGTATCGCCAGAATTTTACCAATACACATCCCTAGTAATTATATCAGTCATTTGAAAGTAGCTTGTGTAAACAAATGTAAACAAAAGGTTGTAAAATTCTAAAACACAGAAAAAGGGATTCACCATAAACCATTGCTTTTGTTCTTTTTTTAACACAGCGTAGTAAAAAGTTATTTACCTTTAAGCTAACATGTTTCGGCTAGCAACTTTAGCCTTCATCAGAGCTCGCCGGTCCTGGTGGCGTCACTTCCTTTTATTGGCTAGTGTTACTATAACCAGCCAGAAACATTTGATGTACTGTAATCTTGTATTTTGACCAAAGCATATCATATTTTATTTAAACCTGAGGAAATCACACCAACCTTTTTAAAAGGAGGCATACCGAATATGTGGTTGCAGCTTTTAAGCTGCAGCATTTCTGCCTTCAGCTTATCAAAACTGATCCAAAATCAGATTACACTTAATTAGAAACATAGAAAGCCTTTATCCACTCCCTCTAAATCTTTCCTACCTTTAAACTTTTTGTTCTTTCATTTTCGCTCAATTATAATTTGCAAGGAACACATCTAAAAGCTTTTGTCTTTTTATCCGTTTGTCTGTGGTCACCTCCGTGCCTCAGATTATATTTGATCGACAGTTCTTGGGAGGCACAGGCAGCATCAGACTTTTGCCAAAAATCGTTGGAGCTTAAAAACAAATTTCAAAAGTTTATGGAAATGAGGAAGAGCTTGGGAATCACAAAACCGCCTGACATCCTTCAAAGGACGCACTCTTTCACCATGAGCGAAGTATGCACAGCCAAATCAAGTGCAACGCGAGCACAAAACAACACATTACCTAGATTGATGCTTTGGTTCTCATTTCCTCCACACGAGGAAAATATTTGCACAATGATTTCAACATCACAGGATTTTGGAAAGATTATAAATCTAAAGTCTCACACACAGTTCTGTTGCGTGACTTCTATTCGTGATCATGTCAGTCCATAAAAACGGGATATAAATGGCTCCTGACGGTAGATCTTTTGCAGCTGAATTGATTGTCCGATGGACGGTCTAACTGGTAATAAATTGACTCCTCTTGTCGCTTTCTTCTCTCTATTTGTCGGAGGAGCTTTGTTACTGATGATTCTTGCTAACATACAGTGCATTCGTTTTGATTACAGTGATCAGTAGTCTTGTCGAGGTTTTGTACTAAAGATTTGTCATGAAGCTATGCATATGCCTTTACCTGTCTGCAAAAAGCCCCTGCAGGATTTATAAGTGACAAGTTTGTGTTGGGTAGTTTGCAGTGCTATGTTTTTATTTTTAGTGAGTTGAGGGATGCACCTTTGCAAAAAAAGAACAACTCATTTTGAATGTTCAGCTGCTGGCTCACTGTCTGCTTTCAGCTTCGCCTCATATGTCCTTGTGTTCGTACGCCACATTTACAGCCTAGGTTAGGAAACTGGGACATTGCACTTCTAAAACAGAAGCCAAAAACGTTTATTGATACAAATCTATCTTATGTATGCAGATATTTCTGCTGCCTTTAAGTTAATTACATAATATGTACATTTAGTCTGCTATATTTCTTGATTGTTTTGCACTGACTCAAAGCTAATTTACAGTTTTCACCCTGTGGATGACATCAAATAGAAATATAACTGCAGACTTATCACTGGATAAGGATATTGTTCTGTACGTTCCTTTATATTTTCTTGCATATTACAGACACGATGTATTCCATGACTGTTTACTGCTGTGAGACTTTGTTTTTGTGCTGATGCTAATGTCATTTCAAAGAGATTAAAAGGCTCTGAGCTGTCATAGACAGACTTCCTGCTGGGATATGGCACCTTGGTAGCCCAGCCGCTGTTGGAGCTACATGGTATAATGGGTTCTTGCTATCAATATGATTAACGCATCATTTTCCTTTTTGAAATTGTTTTCTGACAAACAAGCAATCATAAGGCCTGCAGAAGTACAATGTAACATATGGATCAAATAATTAGGAACACATATTGTTCATCCTGGTCTTTAGGTTGAAATACTGGAAACAATCTTATTTTTAAAGATACATAAGCAGTCCTAACTGATGGGATACAAAATAATTCAGCTCTTAAAGACCAAGTTAGCTGAGAAACTGCTTTTTTTTGTTTTTACTCTGAGTTTCACATGCAGGCTAAATGTGAAAATGGTCTTCTACCCCTATTTCCTGTATTAGCCACTGATAGATAATAGACGGGGAGATGCTTGAATTAGAAAAAATTGAAGCTCAGTGTGTTCCAATCACCGCCATATTGATTGTGACACACATCTGGTTAAGCTGGTGGGACGCTGGTCCAACATACTGGTCCAGCATCCCATCACCAGCATCCTATGCTGGACCAGCATACCAGCATCAGAACACAACATATGCTGGTCTATGCTGCTTTTTTCAGCTGGGACTTGAACCACGCATCAACTCACTGAGCTGCAGTGTTTCTGTTATCTCTCTCAGGAAGCTCCACAGGTGGCCAGCATGGCTACAGCCTTGCACTGCAGCAATGGGAGCTGGGCGGCTGCGTTGCACGGCTGTCCCCAGGAGAAAGGATCAACAGCTTTGCAGAGCTCTGACCACGGGGCTACCGCTTCTGAAGGGAGACCGCATCGAAACTCTGTCTCACTCCCTTCTGCAGCGGAGGCTTTGTGGAGCTCTGGTTGTGGTGAAGCAGCGGCAGCAGCGTGTTGTGGCTGCCTGGCTCTGATTGGGGGAGGCGGTACCCAGCCGTACCAACACGTCATATTTCAACCCATTGCTGACCAAGCAGCGTTAAGTTAAATGCACAGCATTTTATTCTATTCAACCAGCAAATTAAAGTACAGAAATATAATTTTACTTACAGATTCAAAAGGAACTGAGTTTTTGTATGGTCTGCTAGTGCAATCAATTCCACAGCTAGCCATCTTTGTCCAATAATTGCACGATTAACGTCCAACCACAAATGCACAGAGAAGACAACTAGTGGTCAAGTTTAGAGAATCAAACTGGCCACTTTTAACGGGAGTTCAAGGCTGAGGCCTTCCCTGGAGTTAGCCACTAGTACTAGCTCTGACGCTCATGCTACCTGTCACTGAAATCTAATTATTCATAATATCAAGCATTGAATTACACCTAAACAGAAGAGTTGTCATGACTAGACCTATTAAACATAAAATGTTTTTTTTGTCCCTGGCTGCAAACATGTTTATTCCTGCTGTAAAGTTGGCTTTTTTAACATGGGGGTCAATGGGAATTTGTTCTGTTTTGGAGTCAGCACCTAGCAGATGAGGGGCGAACTGCAATTTGTATTGCTTCCATGTTTGCTTCAATTTCGGCAGAGGTGGTTTACCCCTTTATTGATTCACATGATCAGGTTAATGCCTCATTTACACAGAGTACAGAACGGATGCAGTCTGGTTTCTGTACGGCTTCCACAGAGTTCAGAAATGAGTTTTTCCAGACATTGCAAGCAGATTTTCATAAATTTAAAGAAATTAAATGAGCCAGACAGGAAGTGAGATTTGTGCCAGTGGGGTGCATCTGGTATATTTCAAAATAAAACCTGTTGGGTTTTTTTTTTGGCTTTTTTGAAATGATTGACATGGACATCAGCTCACGTTATCATTACATCTATTATGTCAAATTTCTAATCATTTGGTGCTCTTCTAGGAGCAAATTTCCTGAAACATTCAGGACATGAACCGCTTTTAGAATGGCAGTCCGCCTGGAAGCTGTACGGAAATACCGGACCGCATCCGATCGGTGTAAATGAGGCGGGAGTCAGTATTTGCTGCTGTTTTTAACAAGTGCTGCTACAGTCCTCTTGGTAAACTGTATTTATTTTTTTATTTATTCTTTATTTAACCAGGAAGGTCCCATTGAGATTAAAAACCTCATTTTCAAGGGAGTCCTGGCCAAGAGGCAGCAAAAGTTACAGTTAAAACATATATATATTTTTTCAGTTACACAGACATGTTATGTACAGAATTACAGAAGGAAATTACAACACAGGGAATCTGTCTCAAGGGCTCTCAGTCTGGTTTTAAATGTATTCAAGGAGATAAACTTGGTTAGTTTCCAGTTTTCCTGCAGCCTGTTCCATGCAGAAGGAGCAGAGTGAACAAAAGCTCTTTTACCCAGTTCAGTGCGAGCAAACGGAACACAGAGTAACAACTGATCGTTTGCACGCAGACTGTGAGAAGTTACACTTCTCCGTGAGATTAAGTTACAGATGTAGTTGGGTAGTAATCCAAGCATGGCCTTATAAATGAAAATGTACCAATGTGCCAACCTCCTGGTGGCCATCCCACTCTAGAATACAATTCACAATGATGGGTCAGTGGTCTACAGTTAGTAATAAACCTCAGCGAGGCATGATAAACCACATCGATCTTACCAAGACACTGTGCTGAGGCATTCATATACAAAAGGTCTCCATAATCCAGAATAGACAGAAATGTTGCAGTAACTAGTCATGTTTTGGCCTCAAAAGAAAAACACAGTTTATTTTGAAAAAAGAAACCCAGTCTGAGTTTGAGTTTCTTCACAAGATTATCTATATGGGGCTTGAAGGAGAGGGAGTCATCGAGCGAGACACCAAGGTATTTGTATGTGTGGACCACCTCTATATTTCCCTCCAGAGTTGTCACTGAGGGCATACTTACAGGTCTTTTTTTAGAGTAAACATTGCTAATGAGAACACAAAAACAAGAGTTTTAAGTTCATTGGACGTAAGTCAAAAACGTGGTTCATATGCAAATTTCCACACACTTAAAGCAGCATTCCGCAAGATTGCAGTTATATGGTCTCTGTCGCCCTCTAGAGGCTTGCTGCGTAACGTCACTGTCGTAACATTAAATCTCTCGGGCAAAAGTGGCATGTTTACATTCCTAATGTCAGGCAAAACAACGAAAACAAACTTTTCCACCTCCACACATTGAATAAATAGTTTTATCAGGACTGTATAACAACTTTATGCCCGACCAAACACAATAACCCCGGTGAAATCATTTATTACTTACCTAGCCATTAGCAGCACGGCTAGGTTAGAGTCCTTAGTTCATGCCTTTCTTTCTAAAAGAGCTCTCCAGCCAGGAAAAGACGGCCCAATAATAACTCTGGTCTTTGCTCTTGCTCTATGACGTTCTTCTTTTCTTTTCCTATATTCCTCTGATAAGGGATTTCTAGCTTTCTTTGGTGAATCTGCCGCTGCTACAGCGAGTCTACGTTATACAATTATGGCAAGCCAAAGGGATAAAAAAAAGGCCCGTTCTAAACTCGCATTATGTCCGCCAAAACGCTTGTTCAAGATGCGCGTTTTGGCGGACATAATGCTCGCTTTTAGAACACGCTAGTTTTTGCCCCCTTTGGCGTAAAAACGCACGTTTAAGACGCGCATTTTGGCGGACATAACGGGCTTTTAGAACGCATGTTTTTTTATCCCTTTGGCTTGCCATATTCTGCCGTAAAACGACACCCAGTCAGTACTTCCGTCGCTACCCGAAGCACAAAAACTGTATAGCGCAGTAAACAGACGTGGGGCCCCCCAACACTATCACAGGTATGAAAATGAACATAATAGATAATACTATGACGCAAACACGTTACAAAAAAGCATAATTTTAAGGTGTAAAAGTTGTGGAATGTTGCTCTAAAAGCTTCCTGATATTATATCATGGATGCCATCAGAAGTAAGACATACAGGAAAAACAGCCACAGTGACAGAATTAACAACTTTACTTCTATTTGAATTTCAGTTAAACGCTTGACATTAGAGGAGCCAGTTGAGGTGGCTCGGGCATCTGATTAGGATGCCTCCTGGACGCCTCCCTGGTGAGGTTTTCCGGGCACGTCCAACCGGGAGGAGACCCAAAGGAAGACCCAGGACACGCTGGAGAGATTATGTCTCTCGGCTGGCCTGGGAACGCCTTGGGATTCCCCCGGAGGAGCTGGCCCAAGTGGCTGGGGAGAGGGAGGTCTGGGCTTCCCTCCTTAGGCTGCTGCCCCCGCGACCCGACTCCGGATAAGCGGAAGACAATGGATGGATGGATGGATGGATGGATGGCTTGACATTATCCTTATACTCTCTGCTCTCACCACAGGAGCCCTTACACACAGAGCACTCTGCTGCTCTGGTTCCTGGTAGAACAGCTTTTCATAAGCAGATTTACAGAGGCAAAAGTAAACAGAAGGGAGATGCTGCCAATAGATAGGAAAAGTAGACAGCTGTAATCTCTTGCTACAGGCTGCTTAGCTGCTACAGGATTTTGAACGCTGGACGGTGGTTTCCTCTTATCACCACAGAGTTCACACCATGGACACAACGCAAATAATGTTATCAGATGTGCAGATTTGTTTTATTCCAAATCCATCATGTTGAAAACTAACACTTCCCATCTGATATCAGTGGACGATTAAGTAAAAGGATATTTTTATTGAAATTCTTTGCAACATATTAATTCAAATATGTTTCACGTAAAATAACTGGATAATGATTGGTTTTCATCCATTTTCATTAACAGGATCCAAAATGGAAGAGAAGAGATCTTAAACCAGTAGTCTCTTCACAACATCCTCCTCACACTCGCTGTTTGACACCAGCTGCTACAACAGCGCTAGCACTGTGCACAAAGGAGCCCTCTGTTCATAAAGCACATATTTATGAGAGAAATTAACATATGATTAACATACCACCAGCTCTCTGGAAAGAAGGTTATTCATAATTAGGTGACATCAGAGGCATTGGTTTTTAGAGTGTTGGGTGGTTTTATATGGTTGAAACCAAAGTAGAACACCAAACCTGTTTCTTTTGTATGACGTGAAAAGACATTTGGAGCTTTTTGCCGTCCTATTTCTCACTATCAGTAACATAATAGGTCTGCAGCTGGTGGCTGTGAGTGGCCTGCACAGGACCTGTATGTTTTCACGTAACACTTACAAATGCACCATGTTCCTGCAGGCTGAGGTGTTTTTTTTAAGGTGTCATTACTTTCAATGCCAACATTGATACATATGTTCAGAAAAAATACTTTTGGATTGTTTTTTCTTTTTCTACAAAGGTTGTGATCTGAATATGTTCATTTAAAGACTAAATTAAAGCCATACTATGCAACTTTTTCATATTTTAAAATCATGTTCTTGAGCCAGAATGTGCTAAAATGACCCTTTGCAGGGTTAATGAAATGTCATTCAGACCACTACCACCCTCTCCGCCATTACCACATTTGCAACTTCAGAGTGGCTTTAGAAAAAAAAACAGTTCACATACCTGGTGATGGAGTCTGGTTCCAGCACGTTTCCTGCATGTTTTAGATCATGAACACAGCTGATTTGTTAGATTTAGTGATGAACCGCTCCTGTAGACACTAATGAAGGCTGAGGAGACATTTCAGCAGCTAGATTAAGGTGTTAAAAAGACGAACACACACTGGAAGTGCAAGAAAAAAGGGCTTTTACAACAATAACTATGGCATATTCATTATAAATCCTTACTGCTCTAAATATATTGTATTTTATTGAAATGTGAGGAATCTCATGGATAAATGAGCCTAAATGGTACAAGCAGAGCACAGATGCCAAAGTGTATGTTAGCATGTACTGTACATCAATCATCTCTGCACTGTGTTATGTTGAGAGGACAAAAAGCAATCATTTAAATGGCAACAGCTGCAGTTGAAAATAAGATTAAACTAGTACACGCATATATTTCCCGTTTTTTATTTGCAAGTCTGCAATGTCATTGCATCAAACCTCACTTTGGGAAAATCTCTGCAGTAAATCTTTGCTCTAGAGAACTATAAAACATCCTTATGTGATAGATGTTTCATATTCAAAACACTATGCAATAAAATCATGTCTGCTGTCGTGCTATGATAATAATAATAATAATGGTTATTATCATGATGATTGTTGCTATAATTAACATGAATTATCCTTCTATGTGCTAACAGGAAGAGGAGCTACGACAGAGCGGCGAGGCCAAATATCACCACCTGAATGAAGACTTGCACGTTCTCATTGAGGTGTTCGCCCCACCAGCTGAGGCGTACGCCAGGATGGGTCACGCTCTGGAGGAGATCAAGAAATTTCTCATACCAGTGTGTTCTATTAACTTTTATTGCACTTTTCCTTTTTTCTCCCCCTTTCGATTATCTTTTTTTCTACTCTTTGGTATCAGAGTTATTTTCAGCCTGCCTAATGACATGTTTCTGAGTAGTCATGAAGATCAGTCACTTTTTCAATAACTTGCAGTGTAACCCCGGCTTTCCACCACCCGCGAAAGCGGCGTGTAACGAAATAGCGACATTTTGCCTGCGAGCTCCCTTCCAACCGGGAGCGATTCTGATGTGAAACAGGAGCAAAAGCGTTCCACACAGCTGATCCCGCAAGGTTACAAAATCAAAATTTTAGAAGTCCACACAATGACAAGCAAGGAGAAAGAGCTGCATGTTCTGTTTACATCGGCTACATGTAAATCGGTTTACAAAGTCTAAAAATAGACTCGAGATGTAACGATAGCTTCCGGGACACGTCCAAAACTTTACACATAGCTGCCGGTGGAAAGGACCCTGTCCGCTATAACGGCGGCTAATTGCAGCGTAGTACGTTTCGTGCCGCTTTCACGTCCTGTCCTGTTTATGCTTGATGCATCAGTGAGGTCCGCACGGCTCCACGCGGCCAAATGACGTCATTTCAGCAACCACACCCCTCCGCGTGGCCCAAAGTTTCCACACTGCGCACCTAGGAAATTTTCTAACTACGCAGACAGTCCCACACGGAAAAAACTGGCTGTTGTGTGTTGTATGCATGCCTATGCCGCCCCCTATAGTCTAGGAGAATATTGACTCACAGCGGGGATGAGCTGCAGATGGTATAAACGCTGCAAAAGTTATCTTAGCCTGATTTCGCGCATGTCATTTTCGCGTGGAATGTACATGCGTCAAGCTTAATTCTGTGAATTGTAGACATTAATGTGAACCTGTGTGAGAATATGGGTATGTTAGGTTTTATACTGTAATGATGCTCCAAGCCTGACCATGCACTAACTAAAGCTGACTTCCATCAGATGTTGGAACCAAATTCCTCCACGAGAAAAAAGGGGAAGAAATTTATGAAATTTAGCGTTTGGTTTTAGAGTTAGGTGACTGACTTATCATGTTTTGGATAAACCATGAATAAACCATGAATAAGGGAGTGTTTAGTAATAATTGTCTCTAAGGCAATCAAGATATGAGATGTAAGTTATAAATATGGGGTTCAAAAGAAAAAGCAAGCCATATGCAGTATTTAGTTAATTACAGAATAAGAGAAAACTAGAGGGGATCTCTTTGCATGGGATCAACCTTTTCTGGCAGAGGAAACAGCATGGAGCCTATTTACTTTTCTTCTATTCATAATGAATGATGTCTCCAATGCTCAGAGCTATAATGATTTACATCTCATCATTAATTATCTGCGTACCCATCCAACAACCCCCTTCTCCGTTCCTGCTTCCCACCATCGCCAAAAACACACATTCATTGATTCAGCTAACGTGACAATCACATCAGTCATTTGAGCTATTTTCATATTAACTGATGTGTTTTAATTTAGCTGCAAAAACAACTGTGTTAGAAGATAAAGGCCAATGGGGTCCTGAGGTTTTATCAGCTGGAGACGTGAAATGTTTTGCTGCTTCAGGAAGAACAGTCATGGCAGTACTGTAAAGTAGTACATCAATTAGATATTCCCAGGGCTGTAGCCCTGGAGATAAAGGACGTAATTTAATACAGTGTAATTGAAAGCGAGGCTTTTGCCGTCACTATGTGTGTATGTGTGGACACGATTCCTCTCTGTGTGCAGGATTACAATGATGAGATCAGACAGGCCCAGCTGCAGGAGCTTACATACCTGAATGGTGGCTCTGAGGATGCCAAGGTGCCATCAGTCAGGGGCAAGTCATCCACCCGTGGTAGAGGGACACCTGTTCCAGGGCCTCCCAGGTAACTTGGTTCCAAATGTGAACTCCAGCCAGCTGGGAAATTAGCATTATTTACAGATAAGAAACTTCTGGGAAAACATTTTGTTTTCTTAGCAGACAAGCACAAGATCTTGTTTCTGAGCTAAGTAAAATGACCCAAATTTGCATTTTTAGGAAACACTGCAACAGACAAAATGTTTCTAGGTATTTTCCACTAATGCTTACTGTTAATTTTGTCTAATTATAGTGCCAATTCATAAACCTGACGAAAAATAACAAATCTGTGCATTAAGGGGAGATGGTGTCTATCTCCAGCTGTTATTTGGCGAGAGGTGGGGGTACATCATGAACATGTCACCAGTTCCACCACAGAGAAATGCTAACAATTAGCTTCTACTAGCTGAGACGTTTCCTGGATGCTAAACCAACAACAGCCTTCCCGGTCACAAGCCAAGATGGGTGCATCCGTGAATGTGACAATTCCCAGTTAAATGGAGACATGTATGTACCGTGAAGTCCAGTAAAATTATCCGAAAGTTCCGATAGTGGAAACAGGCCTAATGCCACCGGCATGCAGAGAAAGCAGCATGTCAAAAACTCTTTCTTTAAATGAAAATTCACGAAATTTCCACATATACTCAAAAACCAGATACGAGCAACAAAAAGTGAATTATAAGAGTTTCTTATTTTTGTTGTAGAAGATAATTAAATTAGTAATGAGCTGCAAAAATATGTATACCAGAAGTGTTTGTTGGACCTCATTAAAAGCTTTCAATAAGAATTCCACAGCTTTAGTGGGGGATGTTCCAAAACAGTAAATGATTGTGTCATCAGCGTAAAAGTGCATATTAGCCTCTGACACGTTTTGTCCTATGTCATTAATATACGTTATGAACAAGAGGGGTCCCAAAACTGAACCCTGTGGTACTCCCTTGTGGACACTCAAAAATTCAGAGGACAACCCATCACAATTAACGCATGGAGTTCTGTCCTTCAAGTAGTCTGTGAACCATGAGATCGCATGTTCAGACAATCCCAAACAAGGACGCTTATGTTTTAAAACAGCATGGTCTACAGCATGGTACCATCGGTGGTACTAAAAGACGGCATTGTTCCTGATTAGTATTCCTCTTCCACAGTCAGTCCTGATTTTTATGCCGTTCCTCATTAATAGTTATTGTTAATATAACAAATATCTCAGTTACACTGTGGATAATCAGCCAGAGAGAAGGGTTGTTGAAAAAGTGACCCATCCAGAATACAAAGATTCAGCTGTATAAAAGCCTGATTGTGCACTGATTCTCGTCTCGGTCACGTCTCTATAAACCCACCAATTTCAGCTCGCCTGAGACCTCACAAGACTGCAAATTAAAGTATTTGTGGCAGATGATCAGATGATTTAATTACTGTGTTCACAGACAGGATGTTGATGACTTTTTTATAGTTAAAGAAACTGCATTTTCTCAAGGTTTTGAGGTAAACAAGGTCACAGAGGTGGAGTGCTTGTCTAGCTCTAAGTTGGAATGTAATTGGCAGTTTTTTCAATTATACCGTAATTAGCATTTGCCATGTCTAATTTATGTGAAATCCCACAGGCTGCGATTCAGAAAGCTCTCCATATGTGTGTGTGTATATCTATCTTTAGTTTGACTGGACCTGCTGCTTAGAGTACCGTTTTCTATCATTTTTCTAAACCATATCTCATCCTTCTCCTGTCAGTCACACCTTTCATGCTTTTTTCTCTCCTCTTTCTTAGAAATATAAGATCTCAATAGACACGGGAAGCAGTAAAAATGAAATACTCATAAAGCAAACTGTTTGAAGTGCAAACCTGGTGGTTTTCTGCTGGAGCTTCTGATCATTTAGCTCCTTTTAAAGGAAAGCTCAAGTGGTGAGAAGAAAAAAAAAACCTCAGTAATATTTTTACCAATCTACAAAGTCAGACAAGCTTTGATTTCTGAAAGAACAGTTTGCTTCATTAAAAAAAGGCCCAGATTGGTCTAGGTTGTCTTTATTTCATCCAAAAGAAATTTCACATGTGCATCACTTTTTCTCCCACAGATGGTGCGATGCTCATTTACAGTATTATATTTTAGAAGCTACATCTAAAGCTTTATGAAAAATATGTTTTTAAGAACACATCAAACCTCTCTCTAACTAGTCTTTACTTTCAGCTTCCTCACACATTATAAAAGTGCGTACATAACTTTTATTTTCCTCGTCTGCGTTTTTCTTAATAGACAGGAAAGCAATTCAGCCACAAGACTTGGTGTGTTTTGAGTAATGGACATGACTCACTTTTTCTCGACTGGAGGAACATGCCCTCCGCCTGCGCTGTTCCTTTCTCCCCTCCCACACCTATAACCCGCCTGCCGAATGCATCAAATTCATCGCTTCTAGATTTAGTCAAGTAATTCTGGCCAATGTAGGAAATAACCAAGGAGAGTGGAAGTGGAAGCTGCAAGCTAAATGAGTTTTAACATCTCATCAGAGATGTGGAATGCAGCTGCTATCTAATATTAATGACACAGTATCTCTAACATCTTTTTAAGACTTAACTATCACATGAACATGTTATATTAAGATTCATCCCAACTGCACACATAAATATTTTCTCTCTTTATTCAACTGAACAGGTCTTCATGTTGATCTGATATAAAAGCTGTTTATTTCTATCATCTAAACACCAGAAATGTCTTTCTTGTGTCAGGAGTCGCGGAGGAGTTCCTCCCCTGCATGCAGCAGTGCCGCGAGGAGCAGCACCCAGAGGAGCTCTGCCGAGCCGGGCTCCATCCTCCAGAGGGAGGGGGGTTCAGAGAGCCAGAGGCACCCCACCAGCTGCTGGCTACAGACCTGCTCCTCCAGTGGTCCTGGAAACATACGGTGAATATGTAAGTACTTATGCAACCATAATCTAACCTGAATAAAGATGAAAAGATATAGGTGTTTGGTTACCATGGTGATCATTGGCAGCAGCTATAACATTGCTTTTGATCTTATTTGTCAGCTTTAATGCATCAAAACAATGGCATTTTGTCTGAGCTTAGATTATTACAGAGTTGGAATTTCTGGCAGTAGCTACATTGGTACCCTCCAATTTTTCAAAAGAAACTTAGCAATAGTTGTTGCACCTGAAACCGCTAATGAGGACAGTTTCCACAACCAGGAAATCCTGAATGGGATCCTAACACATAGAGGTGTATTTGTATTTGTATCAAATTATTTTGGTAGAAACATCAGGGGCGTTTGCACTGAAACAAACCAAGAATATGTCACAGGCACACATTTTTTATTCCATTTTTTTAATGACACAATAGAAAAGGAGTAGAGTAGTAAAGTAGTAAAGATATTTGCCAAATTGTGCAAAAAGGTGCATGGCTTCAGAGTTATTGGCTACTAATGACTCCATTATGTTTATGTGTCTGAAATACGTTTTGAATGGATAGCATGCCATCTATCTTTTTGGATTATACCTACCTTGGACAATCTGTCACTTACAAAGGGGACATGTTATTGCTTTTTTAAGTCACAATGTGCGTATTGTCTATACAAAACATGTGCATGAAGTTCTTTGCACAAAATCTCTGTCACATGAAGCAATTTCAGTAGTTTTATTCTTGACATTTTCAGTACCTTCCAGAATGAGCCGTTTCAGGGCTCTGTCACTTTAAGAAAACAAGCTGGAGCTGGCCACACCCACCCATCCCCGCTCACGCTGCTATAAGCTGAGAAGCTCCGATATCTAGGAGGGGCTTGGAGTAGAGCTTCTGCTCCTCCAGCTTCCACAGGTGAGATGTGGTTCTATGCAAATTTTCCCATTTGTGACATCACAAACGGCCAAGAAAAACCTTTTCTAATTAATCAATTTTGAGCCCAAAGCTCCCTCCATCTTTTAAAAGTGTCTCCAATGTAAATTCTACTAGATTGTCATAAACGCCTCACAGCGAGTTTTGCAGAAGGACTTTTAAACTTTTAACTCTTTCTTTGAGAAGTAGAAGGCAGTCGAGCAATCCGTAACTTTGGGATTGTTTTGGTTTCTCAATTGCAAACCTCCAGCTTCTTCCAGCATTCCCTTGCAGTGCATGGTGGGGACTGGGCTGCATTCTCATTGATTTGCCAACTGCCTCTTGTGGATACATCCAAATCAAAATTTACCTTGATTTTGATTGATATTTATAGTTACAGCTGCGGCAGAAATTCCAGAGACACGTTACTTTAAACCTTGTTCTTCAGATCACTCATAGGGAAATTTGTGGTTTTGTAATATGTGTAAGCAAGGTAAATAAAGCTTTTGAATATGAGTCAGGGCACTTTAAATTTTCATACAGCCATATTAAAGTTATTATCATGTTACAAAAATGCTTGATTAAAGAATTTGAAGGTGGTATCTCATACATTACTGGACTCTTGGAGCATTATGTGAACCCAGCTGTATTATCAACAGCTGCAAAAATTGAATATATTAAGCCTAGAGTCAAGGCGTCTGTACATTTGCCAAAAAAGTCGTCAGCTGCACTGTCAAGGCAAGTTCCCAAGAGACGCCAGCATTAACCCAGCATATTTAGCAAATAGGAGGGTGGAGGTGGCCTGCGTTGGAAAAGTGCCTCAGCAGCGCATACCTAACCACATCTGACAGGTTTATTCAGAGGTTGCATTTCAAATGTATGGAGGTCATAGAGAGTGACTCCTGGACCAGCTGTTTGCCATCATTGTCACAGTTGTAAACTGCAACCCCTGATGCCTGCACCTGTGTGCCTGTTCTGAGTCAAAAAAGGCCACCAACATCTGCCCCATAATAAATCTCAACACATTGCTGCAAATGAACACCTGAATGAGTTTTGCTGTGTACAATATGAATGCAACACTATCACAAGTACTCAACATGAGCTGCTGACTAATAGCCTCTGGCGTGCATCAATGAAAGGACAGAAATGCATATTTTCCACAATTTTTTGTCTTCGTTTGTCACTGGTTAGCATTCAGTCTTATTTTATGTTTCTATCATTCTGCTTTTGCTGTAGAACACTCAAACAAAACCATATCCAGCAAGCAAAATCATCTTTCTGTTATCTAGACAGTGGAAACTCAATCTAACGTTCTCTTTTGGAAGCATAACATTAGGATTCACCTCTACGCCGATGACTATCAGATCTCTGTTTACATTTCTAAATGCTTCCTGGATGGGATACAGCTAATGGTGGATTGCTTGACACAGGTAAAGCCTGGCTAGCAGAAAACTTTCTTTGTTTAAATGAGGCAAAGACAGAGTTGATCATCTTTAGGTCAGGATCGGGGAGAAACAGCTTGGTTCCTGTGGATCTTTCCCAATTGTCGTTGCTTGTCGTGAAAACAGATGCTGCCCTCTTGTTCAACTAACACATAAAGAGTACTGTTCAAACATGTTTCTTTAACCTTTGTCGCTTGTCCAGTATCAAGTCAGTATTGGATTACTGCAACTCGCTATACGTGCAAGTAAAACATCCATAAACAGGCTGCAAATAGTTCAAAACTCAGCAGCAGTGAGGCTCTGAAGATGGCGACTGTGTGACACCGAAACTGTCAGCAATTCAAGGTAAAAAAACATTGCTATGCTGTGTATTAAACAAGAAAAAAACAATGGAGATTGAAAAGAAGCACAGAAAGAACATAACAAGGGGTCGGCAGCAAGGTATCTGACGCACTTAGAGGAGAGACCACATTACTCCGGTGTTGGCTGACCTACACTGGCTACCAGTCTGATTTAGAATAGATTTTAAGGTTCTTTTATTTTATTTTATTTTTTGCACTATCAGGAAATGCACCATCTTACATACAGGCCCTTCTAAATCTTCATGTTCAAGCTTGTTTTTTGTGGTTGGCGGATCAGTGTCTGCTATTAGCCCCATGGTACACCCTGGACCCAAGGGGTGGGCGAGCTTTCTCAATAACAGGTCCCAAAGTGTGGAATTATTTGCCGTTGGACATCAGAACAGCCCCTTCTCTTGTGGTTTTTAAATCAATCACACTTTTATTTTCTGGTTTTTAAAGGGGACCTAGAATGTAAACCAACATTTTCCTTGTTGTTGAATAAGACAGCTTGGGTGGTCAACAGTAGCATGCCAAAAAGTCAAAGTCGTGTTTGACCTACTTTTTATGTAAATTAGAAAATTGAAAAAGGTGAGAGAAAACCTCCTGTTCTGAGAAAACCTTCCTTAACACGTCATAAGGGGGCGCCACGCCTCCTCAAACCTGCATGTGTCTGAGGCCTTCTGGGGAAAACAACCAATCAGCATGTCCTGGCCGAGTGGGAGGGGTCAACAGCTCTTTTCACTGAAGGCCTGAGTAAGGGGGTTTAGAATGGCCTGTATCAGGGCTCCTGGGACAGATGAAAGACAAAAAAACATTTATTATGCTTTTTGGAGGCTCAAAGCTCTGATTAATTGCATTCTAGGACACCTTTAAATACTGACTGCCATGTAATTGTGTTGTTTCGATATCTACATATTCTTTTTTAAAGTTGTCTTCTTGTTAGTGCCTTCTGTTGAAGGGATGCTTTGTTGTTATTATGTTTCTATGATTGTTGTGTTCAGCATTTTGGAGCGGCCTGAAGTTAGCTCTACAAATAAAAAATGATAATGATAGTTTTGTTTAATTTTAGTCTTAAATGCTGTGAAGTCAAAATCACGAACCGCAATGTTGATGTAGATGTTGGTTAAAGAATCTGCTTTAACTTTGTTTCCATCAGCATCAAATTACACAGAACTTAATTATTAACAAACAAAATCACAGACATTTTGTGATCTAGTTGTGGCTACTCCATCCACCCCAAATAGGAACTATAATTGCAGCCAAATCTTATTTTGTGTGATTCATTATGTGCTTGAGATGTCTGACTTACCTACTGCTAATCCCATTGGAGAAACATGATTAAACATGATGTAATTTTGAGTATGACATATTACCAGCTCATTTGTCAATTTATAACAAGAACTGAGGAATCTCATCAGAGAATCAGAAGCTCATAGGTAGGGAGGACAGTTTTAATTCATCAGCATGAGCAATTGAAAAAGTGTGCAATGCATGCCAGCTGCTATTCTTTGTTAAATCCTCCAGATAAATTAATCCTTAGACCATTTTGAGTCCTTGCTAACTGTTGCGACATAAATTCATCACTTCCCTCCTAGCAGTCCTCCTGTTGTGCATAAATCTGTCCATTAACTGAATCCTGCTCTCTTATTTGTTGCTCCTGAAGTATTTTTAATCTAAATTGAACTTTAATGAAGTAGCAATAAATAAATATGTCAAATCAGACAATGTTTTTGATTTGTGGTTGAACAGTAAAAAAGAAAAACTAATGAAACTGGGCTTGACCTTGGAGTTTATTGCTGTTCTTTTTGAAAATTGTTCTGGGCTATTAAATTACAATTCATATAATCCAGCTTCAATTCATCATCGGAACATCTGAATAATGTAGTCCTTCCAAGACATTGTGAGGTTGCAATTTCAGCTATTAAGGCAAATTCAACCAATATCCTCAAGCTTTGCATGGTGTGCAATTTTGACCAGTCACAGCAACTTTTACACTATTTTGATAAATCGCTTTATCCCTCAGCTCAATTTCACTTCCTTCTAGCAAAGCCTGCAAGACAAAAGCATTTCTGTTAGAAAATATTACTTTAACATTGTTTTTTATTGTTTTTAAATTAGATCATTGACTATGTATCAGTCCATATATTACATTTAGATCCTTTAATGAATCATTATAAGTAATCTAGTAGTGACGGTGTTTTAATTTTTAATTTTAATTAAATAATCAATTAACGATCATTTACAACAATTTTATTTTAGGCTAATCAATCGTCATTTTTAAAATGAAGTAATAAAGTAATTTTAGAAACATTGCTGCTAAGGCAGGTAGATCGCAGGAGGACTCCACCTGATCAGAATGTGTTGTTGGCTGTCAAAACATTATTTCTGTGTCAGTATTGGAAATGATTCATGGAACATTTGCAGCTACTTTCATTTTTTGCTTTCTTGCCATGAGTTATGAAATGAAATTAGGTTTCAAAACACTGCAACTTTTAATTGCAAACTGTGAAAAAAGCTGTCATGAAATCAGAAATTTGTGGTTACAGAGAAAGAACAGCATGGATAATTCCAAACCAGTGTTGTTGTGTTATCTTTTCTGCTATAAATGTTCCTGTCTCTGGTATAATCTGGATTTCAGTGTGAGATCACTCTGCAGATAGACTTAGATCTTTTAACAGGGATCACACAGGGTGTCTTTTTTATCCCTCTAAACACCAGTCTAGTTAACAAACACCGTTATAATGAACAGCTTTTTAAAATAGCCTTTTATCAGTATTTTAATAAATGGGAGTTCAAGCAGAAAGGTGTCAGTTTTGTTTTTACCCAGAATGAGACTCAGAAAATGGCTGGAAAGTTGAAACTGGTTCATTTACATGAGTGGGTTTGGCTGAGGGTAGCAGATCCAAGAGGAGATGGGTGAGGCTCAGAGTGGATTACTTAAGCCCGGTTCACAGGGCAGGATAATCATGTTGATTTTTGATCAGCTCCTCCTCTTCCCACAATCTCAAGGATGCTCACGATTACCATAATCGCTCTTAAGATAATCTCATGAGGTAATCCTACCTTTTGTGATGTGTTCCGAGGGCTCTGGTACACTTGAAAGAACATCAGGATCGCTCTGATCATAAATCTGTGATTGAAACATGTTGGTGGTATTACCTTGTGATAATGATAAGCCACTGACCAAATCCATTGCAACGTGTATCAAAGGACATTCTGGAATTGGAAGAGGTTGGAGGACTCTTGAGCAAAGTTTAGAGTAGGTTTCCATTATCGGAACTTCAGGGTAATATTACCCCAACTTCTCGGCATGCGCGTGTCTCCACTTCACCGAGCCGGTAGAATGGGCTAATTTCTGGAACCAATAGAGTACCTGAACAGGGGTATGTACTCACAAAAGCCCGGTAGAATCGTTTAGTGGAACTTTTGGTTAACTCATGATGACTGATTGTAACTCAGTAGGAAAAGACATCTGCAGACATCAAAACAACCTGCATTTGTAAAAATAGAAGAGGTGCTTGTGAAGCAGAATGGAAACACACGCAAATAAGCGTCATTCGCACTGCTTAAAAATCGCCGTTATTAAACTCCCAACTCCCAACACATCTACAGCATCTAACTGTTGTAGATGCCTCCCGGTTTAGGAAGTGGGCCATTTTGTTATTGCAGAATTATTGTGGTTCAGAAAGGAGGCTTGTTGCACATGGAATTCACTTTTCTCTACTTAAGCCGTTTGTTTTTAAGAAGCCATTTCAGAACATGAGGAACATTGTCTTCATCAGGGGTCCCCAATCCTGGTCCTGAAGGGCCGGTATCCAGCAGGTTTTAGTTGTAACTCTGCTTCAACACACCTGATTTCAATTAGCAAGTGATTAGCAGGCTTCAGCAGAGCTTGATGAGCTGCTGCACAGGTGATTCAACCACTGAATCAAGTGTGTTTGAGCAGAGAAACCACAAAACCTGCTGGATAGCGGCCCTCCAGGACCAGGATTGGGGACCCCTGGTCTTCATGATCACCTGAAGACTTTGAATTAACCCAAAATTATATTCGGGCATACTGCTACACAATGGTACATCATATCTCTTGAAACGTCATTGATAAGTCCCTGGATGATCACGCAGATATTGGTGAGTCCAAATAAAATCAATGTATCCCATAGGGATGTTAAACTCTTGTGACCTTCCATGATCCTGACAAGATGATAGGCATTTCTGAGTTCAAACTTTGTAAACATAAGTACTTCCATCAGTGGTTAAAAGGTTTAGCTGATTAAAGGTAAGTGCTACTTGTTTTTAACTGCAATGTTAGAATAGTACAAGTTCTCTGTTGTCCATACGTTATCTCACTGAACCATATTTTTCCCTGCAAAGGAAACCCCTGCATCCTCCAGTGATGAAAACAGACAAATATTATCATTATCCCGAGACTGCTTGACATACTGCTCCATAGCGTCCCTTTCAGGCCTAGACAGGTTGTAAAGATGACTGTTGGGCAGTGGGGTTTCAGGCAGCAAGTTAATGGCACAGCCGTAGGGCCTGTGGGAAAGGGAGGGCTTGAAGTGGTGCTTAGAAAAGCAAGAGCAAGATCATGGTACACACCTGGAATCAATGATAAATCAATAGTCTTGGGCTTTTCTTTTACCTCTGAAGCAGGAGGAGTAGAGCAAAGACAGGAGAATGACAGTAGAGGCTCCTTGAGATTGTTTTACCTGTCTCCCGGCTGAATTGAGGAATTTGTAGTTTAAGCCACAATAGCCCAAAAGCTAAAGGTGGGGAGAAACCCTTGAAAACAGGAAATTGGATTAGTTCTTGGTGATTTTGCAAACCTGTCAGAGCCAGAGGAGATGTAAAGATGTTCATTTGAACCAAATGTAGACAACTGAAAGAAAAAGTATTGTGAGGTCAGGGGCCAGTTGTACTTTGACCCCACTCCACAATATGTTTAAAACTTCTTTCTTACTTTTGCCCTCAATCCAAAAATGCATTAATTTGGTTCTAATGTGATTTAAAACCATGTACAAATGTAAGTAACAGTGTTTTCCCCTGTGTGTTTTCTGCGTAATCTTGGCTAGGCTACAGGACTCCTCTAAGAATCAGCAAGTTGTGGCATTGACAGCAGTGATTGATGCATTTCAAATTGCACATGTGTTTCTGCAGGGCTAATTTTATTAATGACATGGATTAATACTTGGCAGACACAAGTCGACTTACAACCCAGCCAACACCAAAAGCAAACGTGTTAAAATAACAGACGCAAAGGCATTTGTCAAGCATAACCCAAGGAAGTGATATTTCAAACTGATGCATGGGGCCACTTTTTTGGCATTCTCCATCTGATGGAGTGAATATTATTCTACCCCTTCAGCAGAATAGATCCAACGGATTCCAGCGTGTTCAGCTTTTTATATGTTGGTACAAAGATCTATTTAGATTCTTGGACTGAAAGTTTGACCAAATTTAATAGCTGAGGATTAAAACCATTGTATTATTTGTGTTGTAAGAAGAATCTAGGAGCACTGCAGGGCTGCCATAGAGGGCCATTACTTATTTCTTTGAGCAAATAGTGTTATTTAGTCCATGCAAAGAGTTTCTTTTTGTTTTCTTATTTCTAATGCACTCAGTTATTTGTTACACTTAAGGTTTTTGCACAGACCATTCACCATATGCAGTTTATAACAAGTATATCTATAATGCGATGACAGCTGCAGGAAGCGAATCTAGTGTCTGAGAAGCCTGCCCTGAGTGTCAGATGCATCCTATCTGTTACAGTGGTATTGTAGAGCACAGTCAGGCTTCTGATACTGCTGTTGCAACATGCAGTGCCAGACCCCTCTGCTAGTCTTCAGCGGCCTCAAAGGCCAGTACTTATCTTTTAACAACACGCCTCTCAGCCATGCACTGGCATACAAATGAAAGAGTCACTTAGGGGCAGCTCTCCTTCTCTCCTTCCTGTCTCATCACCCCTCCACACAAACTCTTGCTGTCACACTAATCCTGTTTAGTGATGGAACCACATTGTTGTTCCAAGATATTTTCAACAAATAGTGTCCCAATACAAACGCATCAAATTTTATACTAGCTACACATATGCTATCACCGTAGACTGCTCTCAATGCATAATCTGCTTTCCTGTGTCACAGAAACCAACAGGATAAACTTGAATGCAATTGTGGGATTTATAAACCAGGCATGTTTCTCCTCTCAGCTTACTTGTAACTCAATTATAGAACTGTTGCTCGAATAAATGGCAATAAAATGCAATTGTTAAGGCTTAATGTAGACCCTGATGCTATCTACTTTTGTTCAGTGTGGATGGACAGAACCTAAATGGACTCATTTGAGAGACAAACAGTGACTAGACCAACAGTAATGCCACTTGGCTTGCACTAAAAATGTGTTAGAGGATTTATCTTGCCATCATCTAATTTGTTGTCATTAAAGGTGCTAGATCATGCAATTTTAAACCTTTGACAGCAAAGGTAGACACAGTATAGGAATAAAATCTTACCGTTGGCACTACTGAGATGTCATTTTATCTTAAATATGAGTTATTGTCAGCCTGTCTTTGTAACCAGCAATTAAACGGTCAACTGCTCCTCCTAATGAATGGGTGGAGCTCAGGCGTAACCACAAAGCATCATGGGCCAAGATGAAGCAACGAATGAGATAAAAGTGTCCTGGGAAACAGCGCCGGTGCTCCACCCATGCCCGCTCCGACAAAACGAGCGTACAACAGCTGCGTCTTAGGAAATTCAATTGTGTTGGGTTTGTCCTGACGCCGATTCGACTCCTCGTGTCGGCAGTAATTTATTTAGCCAGCTAAACCGTCATTTAGTTTTATTGATTATTTTCTGCAAACTATTTTGTATCTCTAAAGATCTGTGAATTTGGTCATTTCCAAGCAGCACTTTAGTTGCAATGCTCTGGATTGGACACAGAAGTCCCAATGATTGATCTACTCTGCTCACCTCATACAGACTCACATAGGCTTCAGCTGGCTAAATAAACAAAGAAAGTAAAAAAGATTAGTCCTTATATTTTGAACTGTTTACCACCCTGCAAACAGTCAACGTTGCATGGACGTGCAGATCACGTCAATATTGAGTCCGCCGGTCTAGACCATGTCTGTAGGACGTCCTAACTAGGTCTTTGCACAGTGGGCAATAAAGGGTTGAAAGTGTAATACTGGCAACTATACCTAAAAAAGAAGAAAATAAATTACTGCTGAGACTGGGAATCAAACTGGTGTAAAGTCATAGCAAAACAGCACACAATGACGGTGTACATGTACAACTAATGAAAATACAAACAATGGAACTCCGTTAAACGTTTGTTTTGCTTGTTGCAAGTAGTGACATATTTTCTGTCCCCCAATCAGTGGACTGTGTTGTTGCTCCGCCCTAGCCGTACCGCTCCAGAAATTCCTGGACATACAACAGAAGGGGACCAAAAAAGTCCTGTGACTGGCGCGGTCCGGGTAGGTTGTCTTGACCGGTTTTATAATGGTCTTGAGACAGAAGAACACTGCTACGTCATCCACTGGCCTTAGAAAGTGAGGTAAAGGGTTGGCTTATCTAAAACATAGAAAACTAGGTCAACAATAGATTGGGAGTGGAGCATGGCCTTTATTCACACTTGGTGTAAACACTTACCCAAGAGTGAACCACAAAGAGTACAATGACTTTAACCTGTATAAGTAAGAATTTACTTTGCAGTCAGGTTAACGTACTTCTTAACAACTGATTTATAAATTAGGATATAGTAAATATGTTTATGTATTCAACGTCTTGTCACACGTTTGAGTATGTGGGCCAGGCACATTTAGTGTTACAGTGAAATATTAGAAGATAATGATATTGTTCCCAGAGGACGAGCACCCACGTTACTAAAATGGTCACTGTACTATTGATCCGGATCTCATGTTGCAATGCATAACAAAGATTTTTATTGAGAGACAGTGTAACACCGTCCGGTAAAACCCTGTAATTGTGAGGCAAAATCCACTCATAAGGTTCATACTTCACAAAGCCTTAAAATACAGCAGCTAGAAACTGAGTATGTAGAGATTTACTCTGTTGGTAAAATGTGCCATTGATTTGTGTTGAACTCTTGTTGTGTTTGTGTAGATTCTACTATTTTAAACCTACCGATTGCAGCAGTTCTAATGTTACATTTGATTTCAGCTCTTTTGGGATTTATTTTAATGTTGATAATGAAGGGTTAATTCAGACGTTGTTCATTTCAAAGCTACTCCTAATGACTGGTGGTGTTTCATGGTGCACACTAACCATAAAACTATAGCACTTTATATTTTTAAATAACTTTTACTTGATAGACACATAAGAATGGGTTGATATGAACCTTCAATATAAAGAATGGATAAACAGCCAATGGTAATTAAAGCTGCTTCATGCTGGACCAATCATGTGGCTCGATTAGAGCCATGCAGACGGCATAGTAGCATAGTTAACACAAACAGTTAGTGTTTTCTAGCTGCCTCTTACATCAGGTAATAGGTAGGACATCACTAGATAAATAAAAAACATGAGCACCCCCAAAAGGGAAAGAAAAATATGGAGGACATATTTTGGCTGCTTAAAATCCAACAAAAACAAACTAGCTGCGTCGCAAATAATGTCGAGTGCCTGTTCGGACAAAGTCGGGGAAGTCACAGATCTCTTTCACCACCTGAACCAGCGCCACCCGCCAGACTGGAGTGTAAAACTTTATAATACTAGACAATAGCGAGTGCTAAACAACTTCCACCCCACTAACGTAGAGTTGGCTTTTTCCGGTGTCATGCCTTTTAACAAATTGAGGATATAAACAAGATAATATACAAGATGTTAATTTTACTGTTTTGATTTATTTTATTTGAAAGCTGCTTAAATTTTCATTGTTTTTTTGGTCTTTTTATATTTGTTTTCTTAAAAATGCTATATTTAAAACGAGCAGAGAGATTTTGAGAATTTCATTTGACCTATTTTATGAATTTGACCTCAAGAGAATAATATCTCTATTTTTTATTCAGCTTTTAACTCATTCCCTGCCATTGACGACTAAAGTCGTCTTTTCAAATCCAACTGCTGGCTGCCAAAGACGACTTTAGTCGTCATTTCGCTTTTTTTACAGGGCGGGCGTCGGAGCGAGCCCCCGCACCGTGATAAACAAACATCACGTGTCTGAAGCGGATCTTCACTCGTGTATGTCACACATCACGTGATCATGAAGCGGAAAATCAATGGATTACGAGTTTGTTTTGGGCCGCTGCTGTGAAAAAAACGATGCGGCGAACCGAAAATGCGTCTGGAGCGGCTGTTGGGCACCAGATTGTGAAAGAACAGATAACGCTCAAAAGACAGCAATTCTTCCTGATGTAAGAAGTGAGTCTACTCTTTCTTCTGATCAGAAAACGGCTGGCAGTTAATGAGTTTAAAACATACCTTTACATAAAAAAAACTTCTGCTATATTTAAATCTCACTTAAAAGTACCAAGGAACATTAAAGGTTGACAAAAATAGTAATTTGTTTTATATTGTGATAAATATCGATATCGACTGATATGAAAAACAATATTGATTTTTTTCCATATCGCCTATCCCTAGCTACAAGTAGTTTCCTCTGTTTGGGGTTCTGATAGGCTTGGCGAGGGAGAGGAGCTTGTGTTTAGAAATCTGGCTTTGATCTAGAACTTTAGCATCTCTGTGCCTGTTGACACGACACACAGACTAAGCTCATAAGCCAAGATTCACATGAAAGCAGGCAAAGGGTGTTTGGTGTCATAATCCAAGCTCCTGTCATCGTGTTAAAGTCTTTGAGAAAGAAGCTAAACCTCAATAGGCATAGTAACTTGTCACCACACACAGTCAGTATGTCAGCAAATAAAAGGAAGTTGTTTTTTTTTTAGGATTTTTATGTCAAAGCGCTATACAAATACATCACAGTCACATCAAAACCTCCCAGCAGTATAATGCTACATTTATTCTTTATGTAAAAAAAATCAGATACTCTCACTTTTTAGTAGCATCCATGGATTCCGAGAGTTGTTGTCTTTAGATTTCACAAGAAAAGGTTAATAGTCACAATACATTTTTAAACAATGTTTGTTAGGAAAAATGCTATTTCAGTGTTTTATATAGACACCCCCTCTTCCACAGGAATTTAATTATGTCTGTATAAGAGGCACATCTGATGATTATTTCTTTTACTGAGGGAAAAGATTTCAATGAAGCCAATTTAAAATCTAATGAAAGCAGACGATTTGAAAGCGTATAAACATTGGGTTTGTTGTATCTGCTGGATCCTCGTTGATGATTTGAGTCTGGCACCAATATTCGGATACAGCGTAGTAATAAAACTATGATGAAAGTTTATCACAAGACTGACCGAGGTTGGTAGACTGACGAAAGCCTACACAGCTCATTATTTTTAATTAGATCTACCTTTTCAGTGCAACCGATTCATGATAGTGTCATTAACCACCGGATACTCAGCTTTTAACATAATCAGATTTTTGATGCTGAGTTTTACAAATCACTTTGTGTAAGTTTGCAGCCAAGAAGCCCAGACTCTAAACCATGTTCGTTTCTTTGTAAAGTTCTTTTTTCCATTAATAGTCTGGTTCGACTAGAAACCTCATACTAAGGTACTTGTTGTCCATCACTCTCACAACAGTGGTACTTTGTGAAGTAAGCTTGTAAAAATTGAGCTTTCAAGCTGAAACGTGTGTATCTGATAAACTAACTCTGTTCATTCAGCATCTTTATTAGATACATCTATCCAAATTCTTGTTGACTATAACAGCTAATCAGTTAATCACATAGCAATAACCCAATGCATTTTGCCATCTAGACATGGTAAAGAGGTGTAGCGACATCAACCCTTAGTTTTTCTCCTAAATGAACTGTGTAACACTTTAACTTACAGGCTGCAGCCAAGGCTGCAGAAGAGACTCTGATATCTGCCCAGAGACATCTATCTTAGTTTGGTCTAAGTGCCGCTAGCTTATCCAGCAGGCGACATCACGACTCGAGGAAGAAACTCAAGGATTTCGCAAAGACTTTCCTATCTTTCTCGAATAAAGTTCATCTCTCCTGACTCGTGAAATACTTTTACAAATATAATCTGAATGCATAAATCATACTGTTTAAATCATCATATAATAATAAGAATGATGGTTAAAATGAATGTTGTTCCTGTATTTCATATCTTTAATTACACATTTAGGATTCATTTAAGTAATGCTAATCATCATCTGATAGATATCCACAAAGAATAGTATTGTGTTTGAATATTTAATTCACACTCACATTAAGTTAATAAGTCACACCACGTTAAGCTGATTCATCCTTAAGTGTTGATGAAACTGGTGTCTGAGGTAACTTGGTAACGCCTACTCTAATGTGTCCAAATTTGATTTGCTCAAATTTATAAACAATTAGAATAATAAAACTCCCGTGTCGGCCAGAACACTTCAGTTCCTAAAGGAGTTCCTAAAGGAGTTCCTGCAAGCTCCTGCAACCAAGCTCCTGACTAGGTCACCTCCTCCCAAAGGGGTGAGCCTAAGACAACAAGCTATGCTTCCTTGGTTTGGCCGGCCGGGGAAAAGCAACGCTTAATAATTAATAATATAAGGAACCATCCTCTCTTTTTGATCGAGATCAACTATTTTTGTGAACTGCCTCTAAGCTAAACCAAATCCACCAGACGACGCAGTCACCTGGAAGTCACCCAGATCATTGGTTCGCATCCGGGCCTGCTACAGCTCCATGCCTGAGGCCTCCTCACTGACACTCGTCAGCCACGACCTCTACTGACCCTTGAGTCACCGGGAGCTTCCACACACAAGGTGAAGTAGCCCTGCACGCTGGTGTCAAATGGTCTTTATTAATTTGATAACTTGTTAAAACATCCAGATTTGATTTAACCCAGACATCATAGGATCTAAGACACTTAATGCTGATTAGGCAACCTCATCTAGCTTGCACTACATCACCTCATTAATTGTCTCAGTATCTTGTTTACAACCATCATTCATAGTAATTGTCCTGTGTCATCATTGATTGAGAAATATAGTATTAAATTTATTTTTATAACTATTTTCTTGACTCTGTCTGAATTATTCTGAAGTGTGTGGATTACCTACAGGTAAAAGAACCTAGATTAATGTTAAATTAACGTTCAACGATCATTAAGATTAATAATTCATATTTATATGAATTATTACATTTTATTGATCCATCTTTGAATATGTGGCAATAGCCCTCACGCTACAGAGGACTTGCTGAAGTTGGAAGTCGAGCATCAAAAAGGGGAAAAGAAGGAGATTTGAGTGACTTTGAATGTGGCATGGTTGTTGGTGCCTGACAGACTGGTGTGAGTATTTCAGAAACTGCTGATCTACTGGGATTTTCACTCAAAACCATCTCTAGGGTTTACAGAGGATGTAAAAAGAAATAAAATCCAGGGCGCAGTAGTTGTGTGGATGAAAATGTGTTGATGTCAGAGGGGAAGAGGCAGACTGGTTCTAGACGATAGAAAGGCAACGGTAGCTCAATTAACCACTGGTACCAACCAAGGTCTGCAGATTAACATGAGGCTACAATTTAAGGATCATCAGAACTAGACAAGAAGGGACTGGAGAATTGTTTTGACGAGTGTCAATCCCAACTGCAACTCTCTGGTGATACAGGTCAAAATTTGGCCTAATGAAAGCGTTGATTCATGCTGCCTTAAATTAATTTAGATGATGTAATGCTGTGGATATTCTTTATCTTCTTGGCATACCGTGGACCCCTGCAATACCAGTTGAGCATCATTTAAATTCCATATCCTACCTTAGTATCAGCCCAGTCATTTGGATGGGAGGTGAAATATCTTCAAGCAACAAGAGAATCACTCCAGTTGTGTTTTTAAATAGTTTCACCCTTAGGATTGCACAGTTCTTGGTAAATCAGGTGTGTTGAAGGAGAGAACTCTCTAGCGTCAGTGGAGCATTATGAAATGTCTTTTGGTGCCGGTTTTAGCCACTTTTCATTTATGACAATTAGATCAATTGTGCCATGATTTAATTTTTTATTTGATTAATTTTTGAATAAACTCAATTAATATTTAAGCTTAGCAGTATGCTTTTGTTCCAAGTACTACACAAGTACTTTCTTAGCATTCTTGGTATTGCTTTATCATGGTGACCCTGTTCATGTCAACACATTTTCTAGATTACATTTTGTTCCCCCTAGAAATAAATTCAATTGTCATTTTTGTCAATCCTAAAAATGATGTCCCTGCATATGATTTGTTTTAGTTCTAATTAAAATCTGCATCATCCCTCCTCCAATCACACTCATTTTAGTTTAGCATTTCCTGACATTTGCAAACTGTTGTTTCAGTTGTTTTTACTTTGGGTATGACAGTGTTTGCGAAAACTTTTCAGCAACGCCTGCCAAACTGGTAGACGTGAGAGCGTCTCACGCAGGACATTTTTGAACCACGTAGGACAAAATCCTCGCGGGCTTCAGACTTGTATCTATTTAACAGTGGGTATTGTAGTGACCTCTGACCTTTACATATTATACATATTTTTATTGTGAGAATAATCTGTTGACATAATTTGAAAAAAGAACCATCAATGTGATTTTCTGCCAAATTCATAAAATGAGGATTAACAGAATTTATCAGGAAATTAATAGAGATCATATAATTATTTTAAATTATTATGAAACAACAGAAACAACATATTATATATGACAATATTTCTAAATAGTGTAATGATCCATAAGGGCTTTTTGTGACTGATGCTGTAGCCTGATGTTACTGTTCCTTTAAGAGACGCTGTGGCTGGTTGAGGTGAAACTGGAAGTTGGAGATGCGGGTTTATCTCAGCTGTTTGTTAAACTACTCTAATAAACTGCTGTTAAGGACAAAATGTCATTCTGTCTGACGATTTAGTTCATCACAAATATCACAATATAAAGAAATTATCTTTTTTTTGGGGGGGGGGGGTTTGCACTGTGCCGTGGTCCCCGAAATGCCTAGAAACGGCCCTGGGTGTGGGACTGACTTTTGAAGGTGATCTGAATTATATCAAATAAATAAATATTACATGCTTATAAATTATTATTATAAAATTACAAACGTGTAGTGGACATATCTGCCTACATTTTCCTTTTCAAACACTGTTTTGTTTTTTATGCGACTATTTTCCTGTCCTGCTGTCTCTTAGCTGCATCTCCTCTCAATCCTCCAGAAAAACTGCTGCCTGGCTTCTTACTTTTCAACTCACAAGTTCCTTTTGAAATTAGCAGATCAAAAAGATCCGTCGACCGCAAAAATAGCAGAATGTGCGGCCGCGCCACTGAGGTGACGTCACCGATGCACGGGAGATGATCTCTGCAGCAGCGGAGCGCGTCAGGCACAAATGAAAGAAAGTATGAGCAAACGTGAACGATCGCGTGTTAATTATGTTTTTTTTGGTGGCGCCACTTTGAGAATGTTACTGTGGCCGTGCGCAGGACGCAGCTGCCCGGCGGAGCGCATCAGTAATCAGCGCTCTGCCGCTCTCCATCCTCTCCGCCCAATAGAAGACCCGCTACACTGAGAGTCCAAATAAATAATGTAATATATGTAGAAACTAGATCTTTTGAGGGGGAAGCCAACAAACAGTCTGCAGTTTTCAGGAAGTTTATTTTATTTTGGCACGTTCAGAGTAGACGCACGGCGTCGGTCATAATGTCCGACGATGTGAAGTTTTTCGTCGGACAATATTAAACCACGTCGGTAATGTCCGACTGTCCGACGTGTTTTCGCAAACACTGGTATGAGGATTTAATACTGTGTGTAGTGCAGCTATTAACAGTAGATACCTACTACCTTATTCTGTTGAGTCGCTGACTGCAAATGCTGTTGTAACTGCAGTAGTACAAATGCAATGAGATGTGTAAAAAAACACAAAGATCTGCACAAATAAAACAAAAAGCACCTGAACAAACAAGCCTGTTTGTCTCTCATCAGGAATCTGGGCTTCGACATAGAAGCGATTAGTTTTTTCTCCTACTTAACCTGATCAGTATTCGTTTGAAGCAACACAAACAAGGAGCAAGTGAAATTACCATAGAGTGTCACTGGGGCTGATGTGTTTGTCGAACACAAGTCCCATTTATCCCAAAGTAAGATGTGTTCAGTATTGGACAATTTGATGTTCCTCTTAGTGGAGGTCTGAGTGGGGAGCAGGTGGGGGTGGAGGGGCTTTGAAAACACAAATAAATGTTCAAGGCTCATCTTTTGAGATATTGAGGATATGCAGATCCTCGGACAATGAGTGATGCTGCAGTTGGGTTTATATGACAGCAGGTGAAGAACCTAGACCTTCATGTTGACCTGTATGAAGGCTGTGGTGCTTGTAGCGTAAAAAGGACTGAATTTATAGAGTTCTTCTATAGTCTTACTAACTTCTTAAAATACTTCATCCTACAAGTCACATTCACACACACACACACACACGTACGCACGCACGCACGCACGCACGCACGCACGCACGCACGCACGCACGCACGCACGCACGCACGCACACACACACACACCCACACACATATACACATACAAGCAAACAAACAAAAACCTTGAACTTTGCCAATCTATTCTATTCTCTATTGGTTTGGTGACCCAATTACAACACTCTATTGGTTTGGTGGGCCACATACAACACTCTATTGGTTTGGTGCCCCAATTACAACACTCTATTGGTTTGGTGCCCCAATTACAACAGTCTATTGGTTTGGTGACCCAATTACAACACTGTATTGGTTTGGTGGGCCAATTACAACACTCTATTGGTTTGGTGACCCAATTACAACAATCTATTGGTTTGGTGCCCCAATTACAACAATCTATTGGTTTGGTGGGCCAATTACAACACTCTTGGTTTGGCGATCCAATTAAAATACTCTATTGGTTTGGTGGGCCAATTACAACAATCTATTGGTTTGGTGACCCAATTACAACAATCTATTGGTTTGGTGGGCCAATTACAACACTCTTGGTTTGGCAATCCAATTAAAATACTCTATTGGTTTGGTGGGCCAATTACAACAATCTATTGGTTTGGTGACCCAATTACAACAATCTATTGGTTTGGTGGGCCAATTACAACACTCTTGGTTTGGCGATCCAATTAAAATACTCTATTGGTTTGGTTGGCCAATTACAACAATCTATTGGTTTGGTGACCCAATTACAACAATCTATTGGTTTGGTGACCCAATTACAACAATCTATAGATTTGGTGACCCAATTACAACAATCTATTGGTTTGGTGACCCAATTACAACACTCTTGGTTTGGCGATCCAATTAAAATACTCTATTGGTTTGGTGGGCCAATTACAACACTCTATTGGTTTGGTGACCCAATCACAACACTCTATTGGTTTGGTGACCCAATTACAACACTCTATTGGTTTGGTGACCCAATCACAGCACTCTATTGGTTTGGTGACCCAATCACAACACTCTATTGGTTTGGTGACCCAATTACAACGCTCTATTGGTTTGGTGGGCCAATCACAACACTCTATTGGTTTGGTGACCCAATCACAACACTCTATTGGTTTGGTGGGCCAATAAAACTTGGGCTTTTATTTGAGTCAAGAGCAGATAGAGTTACATAAATCTTTTATTTAGAAAAAGAATGTATTTGCATCTTCTTCTACAGTGTATGGCAGACTGCCCTGTTGACTGATATCCTTAGCGGAGAGTATGTCAAGTTGTTCGTTGTCCAATAACATGCGGAGACAATTTGAAAGACAACCATAGATTCCACCCCACGACAGAGCTCTGTTTATGTGCCGTTGCCAGACTACATATTTACATATATAGGATGGCTTGCAGTATCTTCCCAAAGAACACTTTGGCAAGAGGTGTTGAAAGCCAGTGTATTCCAACTGAACCAAAGACACTCACACTGTATGAATTTATTTGAATAAAAATAAATAAATAAAATAATGTAAATACCAAAGAAAAAGACTTTCTAAAGAGATTAACATCAAAAACAGATTTTCAGTCAAATATAAACCAAACTGCTAACAGCATCACACGTAAACATGTTACCAGACTCTGCTCTTCATTTCAACAGATGCAGCATTAGACTGTCATATAAACATCTCATCAGTGTCATGCTGTTTTTCTTTATTTATTTTGCACATCTTCTAACCAGGTCAATTTGGTCTTTCACTTCAGGAGTATGAAGATGGCTACGGAACAGCATACGATGACCAGGGATACGAATCATATGACAACAGTTACAATAACCAAGGACAAGGGTATGTTGTTTTTATTCTCACTGTTGTCTGAATACACTAAAGAATAATGTCATCGATTTTTTACTTTGGATCAAACAGAAAATTTTTGTAATGAAGAACCATTAACTGAAAAATCAGTGGGGAAAAAAGTTGATCTGTGTAAAACAGAAAAACAACTCTATGTTGACCTACTTTTATATTGTTGCTGGTTTAAAGCTGTACAAATGATTGTATTTTTACTGTCCTTATCGGATATTGAAAAACACTCAGCAGAAGCGTGACCTGGTAGGCTGTTTCAGAGCCAGGGGGCAGCCGCCCTAAAGGCTCGCTCACTTCAGGTCTTCTTTGCTGAACTGACCTGTGTATCCTGACTGGAGTATAAAAGTGCAGAAGTTCAGATAGATACTGAGGTACCAGCCCATTCAGAGGTTTCCAAACACCAGGATTTTTAAATCAATTCTAAAATGAGCTGGAAGCCAGTGAAATGAAGCCAAGAAAAGTGTTATGTGGTCATGTTTGCGTTTACTAGTGAGGAGACAGGCAGTGGCATTTAACACCAGCTGCAGACGTTGGATTAATCCATGCCAAATCGTGAAGAATTACAGTAATCCAGGCATGAGGATATAAAAGCATGGATCACTGGTACAACTAGACGTCCTGACAGAGATTAACTGGTTTATCAAACTTTAAAAGCTCTGTCAAAAGTCAGCCAGATTTTTAACTGATGAGCAGAGAAATGGGGCAAGAGGACCAAGAAGCCCAGAGGGACAGTCAGTGCGTTTATGACCACTTAAAATAAAGCAATAATTATTATTATTGGCCTTTTGATCCCTTCATGCATTATTTAAGATCCCAGCTTTGTTGTAATTCAGAATTCACACTGAATAAATTGGAGAAAACAGTTTGTAGTTTAAATGTTGCTTTAAATTTTAGGGCGAGTTATAAATAATGCATTGATTTAGGAATTATTTGAGCTCAACATTATGGCATTAGTAATTAAAGGATTTAACAAGCGTCATAAGATCAGAGGCCTTTGAGATTCTAGATTAATTTTAGTCGAGCTACACAAGGTGTGGCCTGGGGGCCATTTATGGCCCTCGGAGTGATATAATGCAGCCCCCACATGCATTGATTCATTTTGTGTTTCCTGTAGATCACTGATTTATTAGCACTTTCTAACAATTTTACATTCAGACTTTTACTAATATGCATATTTTAGACCTATTTTGAGAAGTGCAAATTTAAAAAGTGAAGGGTAAATAAAATTTGAGAAAAAATCATGAACATAAAACTTGACAATTTTAGCCTGTCTTAAAAAGTTTGGACACCCTTGAGCTACATCATTACATTTAAATTGCTTTAAACAATGGGTAGACGATATATCGGTTGGCCAATATATCGGGCCGATATTTATCCTTAGTAAAGCCAATTTAAAGTCAGGCACATCCTCGGGCAGCCCAGTGCTGTTGCAGAATTAATTTAAATATATTTTTACGTTCACTAATAACATCTGCATAATAAACACTCTAACTTTATTTAGGTGTCTAACTTTAACACTGAACAGTGCACAAAGTTAAGATTTAACAGTTAGTTAAATCCAGAGTTCAAAAACTGATTCAGCTTCAAACATTTTGTGCATCAACTGATGTTATCAGTGACATTTTAGCATGAAAATAAGGTGGAAATGTCTAGATATTTGCCATAAAGATTGACCCATAAAAATCAGCAGTACATATCGGCCATCGGCTGACCATGTTTTTTCTTGATAGCTTTCTCCCAACATCACTGATACTGTCTTTTATATTTTCCCTGGTTTTATTTTTTGGTTTTTAATTGTTTTTAACCTGTGTTTTTCTATTTATTGCTTTAATGCTATTTTTATCTCTATTTTTACTAATGTGATGTCTTTCTATTTTTATGTACTGTTCAGCACCTTGGGCCTCCGTTAAGCTGGTAGAAGGGGTTATATAAATAAATTTGATTTGATGTCTCCTACCTATCGGTATCGGCAATAGAAAAACCAATATCAGTTTTACAAAGACATTTGTGTTTAGGATGATGAAGTTCACAGATCTAAAACAAACTCCTCTTCACAGATTTAAAAAAGCAGACGAATGACCTGCAGCTCGTTGTACTAATCATTATCTTTGTTTTAATCATTCTATATCGACTTATGTGGCAATTTCTGCTATATGTTTGACATTTTCATTGTAAAATAAACTGTCATGGTGGTGCTGTTCTGTTTAGCACAGGGTCTTGCACAGCTAAATGCAGAATATTGATTTTTCTTATATCCATGCAGCTATCACACTCTCCAAGCTGCACAAGGTCAAGGCTTTTGTCCCGCACCATGTTCCATCAGCTCAATCTTGGACATCTATGTATGGCAACATGTACCAAAAAAAGAAATTAAGAAAGAAATAGATGTTTTGCTAAATTTACAGCATAAATAGACGAAATTGGCAGCAGCTAAATCAATCTTTTGGTGTTTTCTTTCGTGTTAATGTTGAATATATGTCAACCGATCATCATCAACTTATACAACGGCACATCTCTGTTTGCAAAACTCACCAAGTTTGCCATGTTGACATGTTGAAGTTTGGGTGTACAGATTTTCAACGTGAGGAACACGAGTTTGCCTCAGGAATCGGCAGCTGTGTCTTTTAAAAGCAGAATCCTTGGGTGTTTCGGCGCAGGGTCTGGTGACGGTGCTGGAGAAAAATAAAGACACTGTCATGTAGACGCTGGAGGCTCCGTGGACTTCAAGAGATTTTCATATCTGTTGTCTGGTGGGAGATAAAACAACTAATAGGGCCTAGACACAATAGCTTGTGGCTCCAGAGACAGATGATTCACTTTATTCTGCTCTTGTTTGTATCTTTAGTCCTGAATTTGGTTGGAAAACTGATGTTTTTGCTGTCTGACGTGAGTTCACATGATTAGCTTCATGACTAGCCCTGGATTGATACCATTTGGATTGTCCATGCAACATAAACATCGTATGTTTTCCAATTTCTACCCTGTTGTGCTTTGAGATGGATTAAGATGGGTGATTTTTTCTCCTCAAGCAAAGTCATAGCAGGTCCCAGCTGTAGCAGGGCCCTGTGGTGTGTGTGTGTGTGTGTGTGTCTGTTTATATGTATGTGGACAAGAAGGCTCCTAACAATGTTTGTTGCTGCCTAAGGATCTCCCAGTCACCAGTCTGAGCTCCGACAGTGTGGCAGGATTTCAGTTGCTGGAGGATAACAAGCAGAACAATTTACAGTCTTTCTGTCACGGTTTTACCCTGGTGGCTTATGTTCGAAACAGCCCTGCCATTTGTGAGCACAAAATAAAGGAGGAGGAAAGTCCAAACGCTGCAGCTCTTGAACAGGATTTAATGCTGCATTAGACGCGTTAACTAACTAACTAAATGTGCATCTCTTTATGAAATACATGCAATTGCAAATGATGGTGATGCTTACTTGCAAGTATTTTATCTGTTCCTACACACAGTAAAGCATCGTGCATTTATTGATTGAACGATACTTTCTGCAAAATAAGCAAACTGATGTGCTATTCTAATTTGTTTTAAAATTTGTATTAGGGATGCTCTGATTCGATCACGTGATTGAAAATCGGGTCCGATCACATGATTTTTCTAAGTATCCAGATTCAAGTCAAAAAGCCTTATAAGTCCTATAATAACCTTACAAGCATGAATTTCCTGCATTAGCCGCAGATAGAAAATAGATGAGGAAACGCTTGTGTCAGAAAAAGCCACACAGATCTATGTCACACTGTAAATTTGCATTCATGGACTCACCCATCTTGGCTCACGACGAGGAAGGCTGCAGCCAGGTGAGAGCAGAGAACGTCTCGGCTAGTAGAAGCTAACCGTTAGCATTAGCAACTCCACAACACAGCAGAACTCCTCCAGGCTTGTGTTATTTGTGAAGATAAAAAATCAGCATTACAAAGCAAACTGAGTCAGTGGTAGAGTCAAGTTGCTTAAGATGTTCAATCCAATATCAGGAGATAAGACTCCAAATCCTGCTGCTTTCTACCCCCTCATGTCATTACCGTGTTAAATCTGAAAACATTCCACTACCAACCCTTCTTGTTACTTAGCTCAATTTTATGTGTTGTGGCAATTTCACTAAATTGGGCTTGTTCAATAAATGACTTGTGAAAAGATTGTGCCCTACGGGAAAATTGATTATTTATGACAATCCACTGCACACAAGGAAAATACAAGTATTTGATAATGAAGCTAACAGTCTACTGAGTGCTGTTCTGAGCTCAGTTTGAACTGGTCATGTGACCAAGGACCCGTCCTGCTTCCCCTGATTTAATGAAAGGAGTCTCAGTACGTCTGAAATCAGCTGCAAACATTTTTTTAAAAAACATATTCTTGCTAAAAAAAATAACTCATTTGCTTAACATTTCTGTTTGGCAAAGTCCAGCAGTAATAATTTAAAACCTTAGTAATCTCTTCTATGTTTAACTTGCAGTGTTTTAGAACATGTTAATACGTGTTAACACGTTCACAAAGACTAAAACCCGTGTCACTCGGTGTCTTATAAAACTGCCAGAATGGACTCATTAAGAAGCGATTCAATTTAAAAGGCAAATAAGGCTCTCACAACCTTTAGACCTTTTTAAGACACCCTGAAGACATTTCATGACATTTATTTTTTGTAGAAGATTGCTGGTGCCTTTGGAAACCTTTCAGAACGCCACCTCAAGCATGACAGGAATGGCTGCCAGATGACAGCCTCCCCTTTCCCTGTTTATATAACACAGCTATCATTTTTGTTGGAGAGGCAGCAGAGGGTTTTATAACTCAAATTATTGAGAGTTGCAGTGCTGGGCAGCCAATTGAGTTCTAAGGTCAAGCAGGCTTAAGGGAGCTGTCTTGTGCAGAGGGCTCTTAATTTTATTAGCAGGGAGGAGGTTACATCTCTGTAAAGAAATCTGAGTAAAACCAGCTGTGGTGCAGCCTCTGCCGGACACAACGAGAGGCCTCGGAGAAACTACCCTGAAGCCTAGTTTATACTTCTCCATCAGTGGGGGTGCAGAGATGCGCAAGTCCATCATCCGTCGACTCAAGTGCTCTACGGCAGGCCTGTAGAGGGTGACCGGAGACAAGTTTTTAAAGGGTCATTAAAAGCTATGGAGAGCACAAGCCTGTGATAGGTCATCATGCCACTTTCCCCCCAAAAAACAGGTGCTGAAGATTTGTAGCAGCAGACATTAAGCAGACGTCTTGCAGAAAACGTCCGTTGACATGAACTTTTTTAAAACCCTTCAATGGAGTGCAAAGGAATGCACTGCAGACTTTACGGGAAATTACGAGAAATGTGGGTTTGGAGAGGTGGAGTTAAAAAAATCTCTGAAATACATTTGCATTATACAAATGCACAGTAGTAAATACACTATTGTATGGCAGGACACCCCACCCCACCTGAAAAGTGCTATATCCCCTGTTGTCTTGGCAGGGAATTGCTTTGCAAGACTTCCCGGGCAACAGGCAAGAAAAACGTCTCCATTAATACGCGTGTGTGTCTCTGTATCTTGCTGAAGTATAAACTATGGTTAAATGTTAGATCCTGGAGGTCTCCTAAGACTAATGTGTAGTAATGTCTGAAAACGGCAGGATAAATCAGACAGGAAAAGGAGTTAATCCAAATTTGGGAAGTTGGTTGAAACTCTAACATTTTGCAGTTTCTTAGATTTAAGTTTCTCAAAGGGCTCTAAAGCAAGCATCGTTACAAACACCAACAGATGTTGTACAGTAGTTTCTCTCCTTGTAACCGTTCCATACAGGATGTTGAACCATGGTACCAAATGCCATTTTTGGTACCATGGTAATAACATGCCAACCCATACACACATTTATATAGTTGTGTTGCTTAGTTGGATACCATGCACATTTGGTTTTTCAATCACAGCTGCATGTTTTGAAAGCATACCTAATCCTGTGATGTCATCGGGTTGAAATGTGTTATGTGAATAACAAAAGCAACCATAAAGAGATGAGATGTTCTGTTTATTTACACTGGACTATGATCATAAGGGGGAAACTGTTTCACTCATAGAATTCAGCTCCATACCAAACTGTACGACTTCCTCGCTGAGCAAAGCTCCTGAGTCACGCTCTCACACTGTACGACTGAATGCTCGGGTGCAACCTGACTGCTCACCGTACGTGTGGTAGCAACACGTCAAAAAATGTGCTAAAAGTAGTAGTTTTAACGCAACACGTCAGACCTTCGAGTCCGAAAACACGGAAGACCTGGAGACTGTTGTGTTGTTAGTGACACAGACATCATATATGTCAATGGTTATTGATGTTTGTTGTCCTTCGGGCTTGCCGTAGGAGAACACGCGGGGGTTTGTGGGGGTTGGAGAAGGACGATGAAAGAAAGGAAGTAAACAATGTTTTGGGATATGTTTTGACATAAAAACAGAAAACACGCTTTCTTGACAACTCATGTCGTGTGCGAAAAAAAGTGTAAAAGTCAAAAGAAACGACGTGTTGACACAAAAGTAGCTGGGCAGCCGTGTTGACGCATGCTCTGCTTCAACAGTGCGATACCCCTACAAGGTCGTACGAATGTTTGATATTCGTATGGTTGCAAAATTGCTGGTCGTGAGGTGATAATCGCCTCTCAATCCCACCTTCATACTATACACCACACAACGCAATCCTCGCCCTGACCTCAAAGGTTCTCTCATGAGAGGAAAATCGGCTCAAAATGGACCAAAAATTGCACAGTGTACCCCTGCCTTTAGTTATCAGAGTTTACTTAGTTTTAGATCAATGTTCTGCATTTGAAAGCTTAAAGAAAATGGTCTAAGTAAAAAACAACAACAATGCAATTATTTTAATGTATTACGTTCTACTTCTAGACGTGTAGAATGTTGGGTTTGTGTACCAAAAGTGGTAAACATACCATGGTTGTAATCCATCAAGAGATGTCTGGCTACCAATTTGAGGCACACTTTCACACGACAACCCTAGGGCACACTTTTTAAAACCAGGATTAGGTGTATTTACCCTTCGTAAGGGTAGGCTGTGTCAGCTGTCTGCCTCTGAAACCCCTGTGGTGGCGTCACAGATGCTGGGTACCTGTTTTTAAATCAGACAGCTTGTCAAGATGAGTGATAGGCGTTGTGGGAGGATTTAAAAATTGTGAGGGGAGCAGGTCATGATTTTCAGAGTTCTCAGTTTCTCAAGACAAAGAAAACAGTGCATATTGTAAATTTAATGATTTTATGCCTCACAAATACCAGAGAGAGACGTTGTTGTTTCCAAAATGATGCATTTGAAATAAAACTGCAACAAATAATGATTTCATTACTTTCCTGAAAGATTCTGATGAAAACAGAAATAGTCCACTCATAACTTGAAAGAAAGATATTTAGAAATGTCGATTCAGTTGAAATTGGCCATTTTGGCCATCTTTGTGTCTCTCTAGTAGGGGGTCAGCAGTGGCGGTAGTTTTGCAATCAGCTATCATCATGAGCAATCCATAATGAAGGTTTTCATTTAGAATTCCACTTCATATGAAGTTGTGAAGGGAGCAAAAACATGTCCCTGTAGAAATCACTGAGGTAGTCTAATCAAGTCATTCAGAGTAGGGCATTTTTCATCAGCTTTTTACTTTTCAATCCTGTGCTAGGAATGAATGACAAACAAGATTACTCAAGGAAGCATCAATAAAGTTTTTTATTCTAGATTGACTGGCATTGTCCGCTAAAACTGTGTAAAATGGGTAAAACAGATTAACAGAAGAAAAGCTGCCTCTTTCCCCATCAAGTGAATTTCACACCGTGAAAAGTCGTCTGTAATGTCCTGCTGGATTTTTTTTTTCCAATTTATCATAGCAAACTGGAAGAGTAATGGGGATATAAGAAAACAAAGTCCACAAGGGACATGCACTACATCATTCAGATTTAACACTGCCATCTGTTTTATGGTGCCCTTGAACAGCAGCGTCGTGCTCCAGATGAAGCATTTACAGGGATGACAGATGCATTAGAGAGGCAGGGCTTTTACCTGTGGAAAAGTAGGGCTGGGATCAGATGTGTAACCAAGAGTACGCTAGTAGGTGTTGTGTTTTCCCCAAAAATCAATGATGGTGCCTTTGAACTCTTTTTCAATTATTTTTGGTCATGTGAGTTTGTGAAGACTTCTAACAGCAGAAGCCGGCTGCTACTTAACGCCAACGCAAACGATGATCTATTTAGGAAATCTTTCACTTTCACACCAATTACATGGTGCAGTGTCACCTGAGCTTCACCACAGGCTTCTCTTTTTATGCTGGTGTTGATCCTATTGATTACGCTCCTGTGACTTAGGTAGACGTTGTATTAGAATGTGACAGAAGGTCAAAAGGGATTATTTAGGTTAATGCTCTTCAAATAGGGAGCTGAACAGTGGAGCTTGAGTTTGGTTTCAGACTCAGCTGAAAGCTTAAAGGGACACTAGTCAGTTCTGGCTTGTTTTTAGCACCCCCTAGTGTCCGTTGGTGAAAGCGAAAGTAAAACTTATCTCTCCTTGCTGTGCGTTCGTCTTTTTAACACCTTAATCATGCTGGAACCAGATTGCAGAGCCAGGTATGTCAGCTCAATTTATTTCTAAGTCCCAACAGACCGGACCGACAACTTTGAAGTTGCAGGTGGAATATTCTGGCCACAGGGGGGCACAGGGGCTGGGTGGCCTTTCATTAACCCTGTAAAGGGTCATTTTAGCACATACTGGCTCAAGAAAATGATTTAAAAATATTAAAAAGTTGCAAAGTGTCCCTTTAATGTGTGGAGTTGTAAGAAAACATTACAATGATGATGAATGTCAACTCTTGCTGAAGTAAAAGCTAGGGGTGGGACTCAATTTAAAAAATTAATCTAATTAATCAGAGGCTTTGTAATGAATTAATCTTGATTAATCGCATTTTAATCGTTCAAGAAAATTTGCCCCGAAAGCAATTTTTGTAATTAAAAGAGAAAAGTCCTACTGGATGTTTGAGTTTGAAGCCTGTTTTTCACTGTCTGGTTTCCGTACAACTTCCGTACGGACTGCCATTCACACTGACTGCGGTTCGTGTGCTGAACGTCTCCAGATATCTGCTCCCACAAGCTCTACTGTTCCATTAAGTCAGAAGAAAATGTGTCCTCTTTGATTAAATATTTAACAACCATTGAACATCAGATTTGTGACAAATTCCTGCAGATGAACTCAGATAAAACCGGAACCCTGATTATTGCCCCTGACAGTCAAAATGGAATGAAACAACACCGCGGTACTCTGGGCTGCTCTGTCCAGCTGAGCCTCAGATACCTTGGGTTGTCTTTGACTCTGCCAAGTCCTTAGAATATGATCTAGTCAGAAACAGCTGTTTAAGTTAGAAAATATCCCTAAACTTCGGACCTTGGTGTCTAAATCTGAAGTGTGAACGATTTTTCACATTTTTATCTCATCTTGTTTAGAATCTTAACTTTCTCCAGTCAAAACAGAATGCTCCGCTTCCACTTTCACTTTCCTAAGGTTTCAGCATTAATCACCGTTGAAAAAATGGGTTTTAAACAATTTAAGTCACTTCAGAATTGTGGATATCTGAATTACATCACATTGCAAAAATATAGACTATATTTAGAGTGATGGATGCAGAAAGGATCTGCAGATGAAGGGATGCCTAGTTCCTCCCGTACACATCTGGGGGCATAATTGGTGTTGCTAATATTGGTCGAGTCTACTTTCAGCAACTGTTTATTTTCACACAAAGCACATTTTTACGTAAGAACAATGAATTTTCTTCTTTTGGTGAAGCAATTAAAACGGTATATTTGATGGAGTCCGCTTTTTTCACAATGTTCCAGCTTCTTTTGTAAATATTTATCTCCGGGTTTGGAAAACTGTGGTGTAATTTGAGAAATGAGCGGATTTTTTTCCCCCACTCAGATTTATGTATTTTTGTAAGATTACAGCATAAAAACAGTTACTTAGTAAGAGTAAAAAAATAATTTGCAGGGTGTGTTGTGTCACAACTGTCACCTCTTTGCCCTCAGAAGTCAGGCAGTGTTAACGCGGCGTTCGGAAGTTTTGAATGATGCTTTCAGCCCTCTAATCTGGAGCGCAGAGAGGCACTGCTATCACTGACAGTCTGACTGACAGGCAGGCGGCGAGGCCCCAGCTGTGATGGCTGGTGTCGGCTCAGTGGCAGCCTTATGATGAATTGCCTCTCTTGAATGATAGTGCTGTTACTCAGTGATGTTGACAAGGGATTGTTCTGCCAGCAGCTCATCGGCAACTGAATAATAAAAATAAATAAATAAACAAGCAGAGAAATGAGCTGCTGTGCAACTTGTCTCCCCATCGTTTTATTTTTCATTAATCTTGCCACTTTTCACACGTCCCATTTGCAGCAATTGGGTGCGTGTGTGTAAATACCCTGGAGGAAATTACCTTTCAGAACTACAAAAATGGCCAGACTTTTACCGAAAGGTGATCTTTGCACGTTCTAAAATTTTTAAATGTATTTAAGGGTGCAATAAGTAGGAATTAAATAATCACAAAATCATCTAAAGTAATGCATCTTTCCAACAGAGAAACATTTGATTTTAATTATACATGTACACAATAATAAAATATTTTGATAATTATACTTGAAATACATATTTTCAGAAAGGGCACATGAGCCATTTCCACGCCTTCTCAAAATTCCTACGCAGCAATGGATTATGGGTAATACTCGCATTGGTGCAGATCAAGGGTGCAAAAGGGGCGGGGCTAAGGTCCACACTTGAGAACCGGGACACCCTACGCACTACCACCACTGAACAAGAACATGCAACTGAGGGGAGCAAGTGTAAAAGTACGAGTATTGGAATTGAGCCCTAGTCTTTGTTTGCAATCTGTCCCGCTTCCATACTTCCTGGTTCCAGAACCAATCATATTTGAGCCTCTGGGGTTGCCAAGTCTGTGCCAGCATTTGTAATTTGACACCAGCCAGCAAAGAGGCAGCTTATTTGTATAGCACATTTCAAACATGGAGGCAATTCAATGTGCTTTACAGAGCAGGAGCAACAAAAACATTAATCAAAATACACAAAGAAATAATTCAGACAATTAGAAGGCATAGTCAAAAGTTTAGCAGTTACAGTGCAGAAGGAGCAGCATAAGAAACATTCAATCATAGGCTAATGAATACATGAAGGCTTTTAATTTTAATTTAAAAGTTACTAGAGTTGGGGCCTGTTTGAGGTCATAAGGAAGCTGATTCCATCTATGTGCTGCAAAATGACTAAAAGCAGCTTCCCCCTGTTTGGTTCTGACCTGAGGTTCTACCAGCTGACTGCTGTCTAGGGATCTGAGAGCTCTGCTAGGTGTATATACTGGAAGGAGATGCAACATGTACTTAGGCCCCATACCATTGAGTGATTTATAGACTAGTAGAAGTACTTTAAAATCGATTCTGTAGTTTACTGGTAACCAGTGCAGAGTTTTTAGAATGGGGGTGATGTGCTCAGTTCTCTTAGTTCTTGTTAGGACCCTAGCAGCAGCATTCTGAATAAGCTGCAGTTGTTTTACACATGTTTTTGGAAGCCCAGTCAGAAGACCGTTGCAATAATCTAGTCTGCTGGAGATGAACGCATTAATTAGTTTCTCTAGGTCTTGTTTCGACATGAGACCTCTGAGTCTTGCTAATTGATGGAGATGATAAAACGCTGATCTGGCTATAACCTTAATGTGACCAGTGAAGCTCAGGTCTGAGTCAATGGTAACACCAAGGTTTCTAACCTGCGTCTTAGTCTTTATTCCTCTAGAGCCAAGTTGAGCAATAACTTCCATCCTCGGTTTTTTATTCCCAAAGACAATATCTTCTGTCTTGTCTTTGTTTAACTGAAGGAAACTTGACTTCATCCAGTCATTGACTTGCTCTAGGCACTGACAGAGTGAGTCTAGGGGACCGGATTCATTAGGTGATAGAGCTAGATAGATCTGGGTGTCATCTGCATCACTATGATAGGCAATGTTGTTATTGTATATGATCTGACCCAGGGGGAGCATGTAGAGGTTGAAGAGCAGTGGCCCAAGATTGGAGCCTTGGGGGACACCACATGTCATAGTGATCTGCTTTGATCTATGTTCACCAATAGAAACAACATAACCCCTGTCAGCAAGGTATGATTGGAACCAACTAAGGACTGTCCCACCCAGTTTATGAGTCTATCTAAAGCCGGGCGTACACTGTGCGACTTTTTCACTTTTTTGAGCCGATTTTCTCCTCGTGCGAGAATCTACGAGCTCGGGGCGAGTTTTGCGCTGAGCGTCGTGTAGTATACAGGGGGTTACGAGAGGCGATTAACACCACATGACCAGCTGCCGATCAGCAATCGTAAGCTCCGACGGATTTTTGGCGTGCTTGATATTTTGCTCGTCCCTCGTGAGGGTATCGCACTGTTGAAGCAGCGCTGCGAGCGTCTGTGACCCAAAAAGTATCAGAACCGCACACGGCGCATGCGCAAACACAGATGCAGTAGCGTAAATGAAGGAAGTGGAAGCGAAAACAAACCAAAAGGCTAACCCACTTTCAAAATAAAAGCAGCGTTGCTTTGTTTTGATGAAAAATAAACTTTTTTTCTTCATTTAACAGCGGGAAATGCTGGTAATTTATCGATTTTGATCAAAAGTGGATCAAATATAATACAAATAATATGTTTTCGTTGTTATTTTGTTATTTAAGGAACAAACCAGACTTTTATTTTTATGTCAGATTGATTTTTTTAACCGTAGCAACAAGCAGCTTTTGCCATGAAGCAACAGAGTACGCTTCTATTCCAAATGCCGTCCTTGTCCTCCCGTACTCAGACCAACGTGTTGCGTCATATATACTTTTTTTTAGCTGCGACGAGTTCATGCCAGACGTACAGTGTGAGCAGTCAGGTCGCATCCGAGAACTGGGTCGTACAGTGTGAGCACATGACTCGTGAGATTTGCTCTGCGAGGAACTCGTACAGTTTGAGCTGAAGCTGAACGCTACGAGTGAAAAAGTCGCACAGTGTACGCCCGGCTTAATAGGATGTTGTGATCCACAGTATCAAAAGCTGCAGTGAGATCGAGCATCACTAAAACAGAGCAGAAGTATTGTGGAAAGAATGTTAGCCAGTAAACAGGAGCGACCCAGAAGTTATTTCTTGTACCCCTAAGAAGCCACGGCATCCTTTAGTTTTACTCTAATATCCAGCAAAGAAGGCTAGAGGCTAACATTGAGCAAAGAAAGCTAACAATGAAATAGAGAAGAATAGTCTGCTCTAAATATATCTCAAGTTACTTTGTCAATTACCAACAACTCGATATTACACTGAAATGTATTTATCTACTTATCAACGTACTGTATGACTTGTCTTGCTGAGCTGTAACTGGCAACAGTTGTTCAGAGCGGACTTGTTTGCTGTTGTTGTTTTAGTCACTATGCTGCTCATAGATGGAATCAGCTTCCTTATGACCTCAAACATGCCCCAACTCTAGTAACTTTTAAATTAAAATTAAAAGCCTTCATGTATTCATTAGCCTATGATTGAATGTTTCTTATGCTGCTCCTTCTGCACTGTTTACTGCTAAACTTTTTTGACTATGTCTTTTATCTAATTGTCTGAATTATTTCTTTGTGTATTTTGATTAATGCTTTTGTTGCTCCTGCTCTGTAAAGCACATTGAATTGCCTCCATGTTTGAAATGTGCTATACAAATAAAGCTGCCTTGCCTTGCCTTGCCTTGTTTGTTTAGATACATGAGCTGCAGTACCCAGGTTTGACCACAGGGTGTCATTCTTACTTCATGCACCTTTAAAGAGCAAATTCACTAAGAAACCATTTTTTACTTATTTTTGAACGGTCAGTCTGAGTTTTAACATGCCAGCTAAATGTGAAAATAATCTTCAACCAATATTTCTTGCATTAGCCGCCAATAGAAATCAATCAATTGCACATCACATTGTAAAATGGATTCACCCATCTTGGCTCGCAACGGGGAAGGCTGTTGTTGGTTTAGCGTCCAGGAAACATCAGATAACGTCTCAAGTACTAGAAGCTGATCGTTAGCATTAGCAACTCCACCACACAGCAGAACTCCTTTAGGCTTGTGTTTTTTGTGGAGATAAAACATCAGCGTTGCAGAGCAAACTGACCGTGTTGCTCTTAGCCAATCAGGGACGAGATGTCCGAATATCAGGAAATAAGACTCCAAATCCTGCCGTGTTCTGCTCCTCTCTCCTCTGGCTAACTTCTGCTTCCTGAAACAGGAGCACCAGAGCTTTTTTCCACTGAGATCCACCTACAAGGCAAATGTATTTAAAAAATGATTGAAGTTGGTCTTTAAGTACAAACCTAGAAAAATACATAATGGATGTTATTTTGATCTAGATATTTTTTTCTTAATAGTTGTGATGACAGTATTCTCCCTCCTGATTCTGATATTCACCATAAGATTCTGTCTGCTTACAGCTCAGAGGACTACTATGAATATGGACACAGTGGGGAATCATATGAATCATATGGTGAGTTACAGACCTCTGTTTTTTTCTTTTGTATTTTTAGTGTCAATTATCAGTAGAATATCTTTTCTAGACATTGCTCAGGCAGCTTTATCACAGTTTCCATAGCATCTGGTTAATCGAGTGCTGTTTCAGACACGTGCAGAGGATCTGTGTTTAAGTCATTTGTTTCAAATCAGAACCTCTTCAGCTCATTTAGATAAGCAGCACTGCTCAAAATGGAAAACATTTCATTATAATTTTATCCATCAAGCAGGAACTTAAATTCATAAATGGTTTACTCTAACTGTTAACACCAAGTTGATTTTTTCTTTTTCATAAATCAGAAAAGATACATTTTTGTCATTTTTTTCTTAGTTGTGAAAATGTCAAACTACCCACTGTGGAGAGGATGTTCATGAAGAAATCGACAGATCCAAATCCTATGGAAAAAGTAGTTTTTCTATCTTATCTAAACGTATTGGAGCTACATAAGATAAACAGTGAAGCCATACAGAGATGGAAAAAAAAAGATAGTTTTGTTCCTTGTGTAGTTTATTAAATAAATAAATCACAACTACTGAGTATAAATTGTAACAGCCAACTTTTAGTTACCAAAATCTATTTATCAGAAGTTTAACTTAAATAACGTCCTTAACATGACTCTAAGGCATCACAGCACACTCCACCCATTCAGAAAATCCTCTTCAGTGGACTCACAGGGGAATTCATCATTATTCACTGTAACAGCAAGTAGCACCTTTATTCCACCAACAGGTTGGCACAAATAGCTCTCGTTAGTGTCTGAAGATGAACACTGCAGGATGAGAAGAGAAAAACAAAAGAATGCTTCTCAGAGTGAGCTGCAGGTCTTAATGGATGAAAAACAAAGTCACTTCCAATAAAAAGTTAGACTAAAGGCTAAATGGCCTGTATTTGATATAGTGCCTTCTAGGGTTCTACTACCCCCCAAGGCACACGCTGGTGGTGCAGGCAAAACAGGTAAACTGTCTTGCCCAAGGACAAAACCTGCAACCCTTGGATTACAGGGAGGAACTTATCCCCTCTGCCATTGTCGCCCCAGAGCAATAGAGCACCTTTGAAGAGTCAATAAATTATATTTTTCCTGATGAACTTGCCATTCTTTGGTGAAGACAACAGTTTAGCAAGAAGCTTATTTTCTTTGATTCTTTTCGCTTGGATCTAAAAACCATCAGCTTTTTAAAAATGTGTTGCAGAAACAGTGCAGCTCCTAAGCTGGAGTGATGGTGGTAGCCAGGAGGTAACAGGAGGGTTTCAGGTTTGCTTCCTGCTCAGTCTGTCGCAGTTGTTGTGTCCTTGGGCAAGACTCTTAACGTGCCTTGCCTGCTGGTGGTGGTCGGAGGGACCGGTGGTGCCAGTGCTCAGCAGCCTCGCCACTGGTCAGCTGTGGCTACATTGTAGCTCATCACTACCAGTGTGTGAATGTGTGTGTGAATGGGTGAATGACTGGTTGTGTTGTAAAGCACCTTGGGGGCTTGTAGAACTCTAGAAGGCACTATATAAATACAGCAATAAATACACCAATGCTGTTTAGGCTGGAGACGCAGATTGAGTCACAGTTGCCTTTTTGCGAGAACTCTGAATTAGACGGAGATGCTAAACCAAATGCTGAGTTTGTGACAAAAACAAAAACACGCATACTGTTGGTGAATTTGGGCCTCAGCGTTCCTCGTGAGACTGAGGTAGATATACTCGTGTAACTGGAGAACTGTCTGACTTGGCCTTTTGTTTAAAATGGAATTGATTTGTAATGAATAAAAGGTGTCAGGAGTGACTTTTGTAAATACAGATAAACAAAAACACCACAGCTAAACAGGCATCAGCCCCAGTGGTGATCTGAATCAATCATCTCCAAGCAGTCCTTTAGTTTGCACAGATGCAGCAAGTTAGTGCAATAAAGGCCTTCACTACCACAGCTTGACCAGTTCGGCAGCAGAGGGGTGTAATATTTATAATAAATCATCTTGTAACCTAGAATTGTGACAATGTGGCATGTATTTTATTGGCTACTGTTAATAAGTCATCACTGAACAGTGTTTTCATTCATTCAGTTTCAGTTGAGACTTCAATTCTGTCTCATATGATGTTCAGTCCATTGTAGTAGTGATTATGTGCGGTTAATATGACTTTTGTTCTGTTCTATTGTCACTAAAATGATCTGAGAGCCATCATGGTGTAATCTCTAAGAGTCCCAGTTCATCACTGCATTAGGTAATAGAGTGGAATCGAACAATTATTCAGGTTGATTTAAATATTGTGGTATGTAATGTTTATTGTAAAAAAGACCCAAAATATATGAGTTTTAAGACATCCTGCGACACTGCTGAGGAATAAGCAGTTAGGAAAAAGTGTGAGTGAGTTTTAAGACAGAGTACATATTTGCTGCAGAGTGTGTTGATGTGACAGTATTCATACAATCTGCACTGTGTAGCTTAATGTGCTGCTGTACCGAAGAAGGTTGATGCATATTTAATGTTATGTTGTTGTCATGACCTTTGTGTGAACTTGATTTCCATTCAAGGTGTGTGAAGTTTAAAGTATCTCAACAGTCCTGTGCTGACACTTTATCTCTCAAATTGGAAAAAGGTTGTTTAGAATACAGAGTAAAAGCAAAACCATGTTTGAGTTAAACAGTACTCTCAATGTCATTGGTGTGTTTGTTAGAAGGATTATAGAAAATGAAATTGGTTCAAAGCTAGGGATGCACCGATCCAATATTAATATCGGTATTGGTACAGATATAGAAGGAATTTCTAGATCAGGTATCGGAGACTATGGGCCCGATCCATAAGAATTGATCTATTCAGTATATTTCTATGTGCTGTGAGTGATGACGTCATGCGCTACAGTCCTACGCTGTGCAGAAGCTCACGTTGATTTCAAAACAAAGCGAGCAAAAGGATCGGCAATTTGGAACTTTTGGGCCCCTGTACAAAAGGATGATCCCAGTCTTTTTCATATAGTAACAAATAGTTCATTATGTAATACAGTTTAATACTGTGTTTCCATATCGGTATCGGATCGATATTGACCGATGCAAAACTTCTGATATTGGTATTGAATGTGAAAAAAGTGGATCGTGCATCCCTAGTCAAAGCAAACATCTAGAAGACCTGGCAAATTTTCTCCACATGAAATTTGGGTCGGATCAAACGTTGCTTGCAGGATTAACGGCCTCTTCCTGTTGGTTACATGGGCTATTTACTACCACTGTTTGTCTTAGCTTGATGTTTCTTGATCTCAATTTGGTGACAGTTCTAAAATGTAGGTTTTATTTATTTAGAACTAATGTTCCATGTTTTACAAGAAAATTACTATGTTTCAAGACAGTAGTTGGTGCAATGAAGTAACCATTACGTTGCTATCTAGAAATGTTTAGACCAAAAAGGTTGATTACGGTGTGAAATTTTGGGCAGATCAGACAATGCCTTTGGCAGTCAAAGCTGCTCTCTGTCTGGCAAAATTTCTTCAAAATGGCCACCAATCTCCCGCATTATAATTTCTGAAATTTCTAACTAAGTTTGAAGTCTGTAGTTCAAAACTCATTGGTAGACATTGCGTAAATGGTCAACTTTTAAATCAAAATGGCAAATTTCTTGTTGGTTTTAGGCAATGGCTCCAAGAGACTTTTAGTTGTGCATGTCAATCGGTTCTACTTGTGTACCAAGTTTCATTGGTCTCAATAACACTAGACCTTGGGGCTATTCTTAAGGAGGTGCTGTGAAGACATTAACATGACTACTAATGGTCGTACCAAATTTAAAGTAAACTGGACAACATTTGTAGGATATTCACCCACATTTAATGTAATGGCATGACCATGTAGATTGCCACGCTGTCAATACTTTGCCCACCGGTAGAAAGTCTATATTTTTTCCCCAAGTAAGACCAACTTGTTGAATGTTGCGTCACCAAGTTTGGAGTTGATATGGTCAATCAAGCCAAAAGAACATCCATGAGTTAAATGGGATTTCTTGTAAGTAGACGGAGCTATAGCAATGGCGTAATGTTTTCATGTATTACCATTTCAGGACAAGACTGATAATACCTTTGCAGTTTTGTTGCATTTTCAACTTTTTATGTGTATGTTACAATGGTTTTGAATTTTATAGGGAGAAGTCAATGTTTGAAGTTTGAAAAACGGCAACCCTTTGACAAAAACTCAAGCATCACCACCACTTTCAATGGTTTTGGTCATGTTTTCAAATTGAAAAAGTAGGTATAGAAAGATGGAGAAAATCACATTAAATGATAAAGTACCATTAAATTCCTTCCAACTATACATCCATATTGAAAGTCATAATGCGTATTTCTTCATGGGTTTAAGCATAATTACAGTCAGGCTATTACAGATTGTCAAACAGTCAGCCTCGAAATTCATTCAAAATACAAACAAGTTCTGAGAGACGGCCACATGGAAAATCTAACAATTTTCAACAAGGGAAAATATATATATTTTCCAAATGATTATTTGTATAATTTCAAGGTTGCTTGCACTCAGTTTACTTCCCTACAGTTACTAAAATTTACATTCATACATTTTCTGTAGTTGTTCTGACAGTCACAACAAAAATACTTTTTATTCCACCTCAGTCTAAGCAGAAAAACAAATGATTATTCATGACCAATACTTTTCCTAATAATTTTTTCCCATCAGTTTGTTTTTAGAAACAAGTCAAAAACAATAAAATAAAAAGAAACCCCCTATCTTTTCTGACCCCACAAGCAGAAGAACTACGAACCTTCGGCTCATTAGAATGATGCCTACCTTCATTCATGAGATAAAAACAAAAATAATAATAATAATCATGCTGTGTGGGTCACAGAAAAGAAGGCAACAGTTTCAAAGAAACAGATAAACAGCGTTGATGTGCTTTCTTGTTCTCAAAACACAAGGTTACCTTGGTGTGTTTCTTCAAAGTGACTGTCGGTGGTTGGGTGACAGGTTTAATTAAGGGGTATTGGCTATGTGCTGCCAACAGAGAACCTCTACAAAGGAAAAAAAAGAACTCTTTGTAAGCCTCAGCACTAGAGAAGTCTCAGTGCTGGCTGAAGATCAGACAAAAGGGCCGTCAATACTGGAACTTTCACATTGACAGTAGCAGGGCTGATTCGGGCTAATGCTAATTGTGACCTTTTTGCTGGGAGTCACTAAATGGGTCCTTTTCAAATTTTTGATCCTGTCATTGGAAAGATGAATCTGAGATGAATTCTTCCAGAAAAAAGTAAAGGGTCTTGGTGTGTCACAATGTTTTCTCAAACCAAAAAGAGCACTTTTGTTTTTTTATGAACATCAGTGTCACATTTTTACTGGAGTTTTTATCAAATGTAAAAAATTGTATGTAACGTGTCAAAGGAGTGTTTTGAGTGGAATGACTTAAGTTCAACAACCTTGTGATCTCTCCCTATTTTTGTCTTCTCTTTTCTTTTACTCAGGCCAGGAAGAGTGGGCAAACAATCGTGGCAAGGCTCAGTCAGCACGAACAAACAAGGGGGTGTACAGAGATCAGCCATACTCCAGATATTGAACTGTTTATACAAGTCCCACCTGAATCCTTATGGCTGTTTCAACCCAAGTAATGGATTTTTTATGGACACTCCCACCTTTTTAGAATTGAAAACTAAACTGCAAACCAGTTCAAGTACAACACCAAACCACCCTAAACTGTTTTTCAATAATGGACCTCCGTTGAGTATAAAAATATAGACTTACTGGATAAAATATGTAAGTATTTTAGGTAAGCTACCCTCCTCCTCCAAGGAAATTTTAATTGGATAAGACCAAGAAAGACTTTGTAGCACATTAAGTTCCTCTCTCAGCTATGTGATTGTGAACAGTGACATTGTATCGCACTATTTTACTTAGTGAGCCACTTTAAGCTGGTGGATGCAATGTTTCTACACAGCTGCCAGTGCAACTTAATTTATGACCCTGTACTCTTTAGACCTCTGACATGTAGTAACTTAGTCCTAGCAAAGTGCAGTAATGTAGATTTTTCTTTTCCCCTGAAGGGTAATTGGTGAAATTTGTGTCCCTTGTAAATTAAATATTTGCAAACTTAAAGGGATACTCCACCCCAAAGTAAAATTGTGTCTGTTGCCATATTATCTTTAGTTAGACAAGTAGGAAAAAACTATTTGTAACCAGACCAGTCATTCTCCTGATCCAGCAGTACTCCTTTAGCTTTAGCTTAGCATAAAACAATGTAAGTGAATGGTAACAACTAGCCTTGTGTGTGAAAAAGTCATTAAAATTACTCAATGTGATCCTAATTCTGCTTGGTGACCTAAATAATCACATTGAATGTTTTTATAAATAAGTAACACAAAGAAATAACAGGCACCATTTTAGACGTGGGACTACTTTATGACAAAGCACCGCTGTAAGCTTCCGCTGAAAGATGAAAGGACATGATGCACATGTTGTCAGTGAACCACCATAAAACATACACAAACACACACAGCGGTTCGCTAACAACATGTGCATTTGTGTTTATGGTAGCGGGTGTCTTTGAGCGTCATGTTCTTGCACCTTTCAGCGGAAGCTTACAGCTGTGCGTTGTCATAATGTAGCCCCAAATCTAACATGGCGCCTGTGATTCCTTTGTATTACTGATTTTTTTCACTTGCAATCAATATGATTATTTAGGTAAGCAGAATTAGGATCACTATAGAGTAATTCTAATGACTTTTTCATACACAAGGCTAGTCGTTACCATTCACTTGCATTGCTTTATGCTAAGCTAAAGCTAAAGCATCTGGAGAATGATTGGTCTGGTTACAAATTGTTTTTCCCCACTTATCTAACTCTGGGGAATATGGCAACAGACGCATTTTTACTTTGGGGTGGACTATCCCTTAATAAGAGAAAAGTCATACTCTACACATTGTATTGCTGTTTCCTCCTTTTTTGTAAAGTAATAGTCAATTAATGTTAAAGGGCTTATAAAAGCATGGTGTATAACAGTGGATATTGCTGGTTGTTTTATTCTAAAAAACCTGTATATTTGTGTCCCTAAATGATGTCCCCAAACATCTAGTTGCACAGACTATGTATACTAAACAGCCAGAGCTGAAGAACAGTTTGGGAGCTTTTTGATGTCTGTACATTTTTTAGATCGGTACAATGATGAATTATGACATTTTTATTTAAATATAAACCTTGGTACATTTTTTAAATATTGGACATTGTTCAGATTTGTTGAAGTGGGATTCTGTGAAGTTTTTGAACAAGTACAGTTGTTTAAAGACAAGGTGAAATTCTTGCATCTCAAAACAACTTAATGTCTCAGTAGGGTTATTTGTGTAAGTAAAGGTGAAATAAATACGTTAAAACAATTCTAATCTCAAACAGCCCACATCAGCTTTTGCAAATGCTAGACGTGTTTCCACTATCGGAACTTCAGGGTAATTTTACCGGCACTTCACGGCATTAGCGTGTCTCCACTTCGCAGTAAGAACTTACATCAGCAGACACCGCCCCAAACAAGCGGCATTAGTAAAATTGGAGTTGCTGATGAAGTGGAATGGAAAGAAAAGAAAGTAAGTAGTGTTCACACTGCTTTAAAATTGCCGTTACTAAACTCCCTACATCGAAAAATGCGGTATAAACCCCCTCACAACAACGTAAGTTACAGCGCTTTGTTTTCTCACAGAGCACTGTAAAAAACAGCACTTCTTCCAGTCATTGAACGCCACATTTTACATACAGCCGCTCCCCTAGTACCCCGACTCAATAGCAAATTCTAAAAATAGATTGTTACATAACGTTGCATTGTGGGATGTAGCCCTAGACAAACAAACGTGCATTTTGCATGGGTGCCAGTGGGTCTGAGTTGCACCGCTTGTCTCAAAGTTATATTTTCGTGTCCTAAAGATGTTCAAACAGGAAGGAACTAAGCACTGCTGTTGGAGGTGATGCTAATCGGACTCTAGATACTCAGATCGGATGTCGGAGGGTGCATTTTTTATCCATTTTCCAAAGCCGGATAAGGTCTGCAGCGACATGAAAGAGCTAGAAAGGGCAATGGGCCAAGCTAAAGACAGACAAAGCAAAGCGTTTGCAGTATTTATGTGGAAGAGTGGATTTTTACAGTGTGGAGCAGATCAAGGAGTGCACATATGTTTGTTCCATACATTTTGCCAGTGGGAAAGGTCCTACGTCCAAGAATAAAGTGACCGATACTAGCAACGCTCTCAGATGTGGAGTTATCCAGGAGACAGCAGTGTAAACGAAGGGGGCCAGATGAACGTCTCGGTCGAAAAGCATCCAAACGTGGACGAAAAATGCTTTTGACCAGAGGTGGGCGGTATGTAAAAAGTCTAAGAGTAAAAAAGAACTTAGAGAAAATGTTACTTGAGCACTGTGAGTAATGAGTAACTGAGCATAAACGTTTGAATATGGTCTCTGATTGTTTTTATTGACGTACAAGCGCTCTGCCTGTGTTTTTTCAATTGGTAAATGTGATTTGTTCGTCTAGCATTAGCACCCAGCAGCACTTGCACGGTGACGTCATGTGTAGGATATGCTATTAAATTACAGCATATTTTGACAGAATTAAACTTTTAATGTTATTAATGTCCGTGGACACTTTTTGGCACTGATCAGTGATGTCACTCCCGAAGCAGTGGCGATATTCTGACATCTTAGCAAAATCCAGAAAGGACTGAGTTTGTATGGAGACACAATAGCTGTGTCTGAGCCATCATATCTCCTGGTCAATTTGACCCCTCCCAGAGATTTCCCGTTTCTCCTAAAGTGGAAACACGGCTATATTTGAATAAACCTCTACAAAGCTGCCAGTTTGCTTTACACAATTATTCCGGGTCACATCAATTAAAAAGTCTCTATTTTCCACTACAACTAACCATACTTTATGAAGTGAACAAATGTTATTTCAAAATTTACAGTTAAGTCAAGGTTTATGCATGAACCACTCAGAAATTTAGAAGTTTTTTAAAGATGGCATTATTGTAACTAGCCGTTAGCTCCTCAATCTGGTTTGTAATGTAATTCACATACGTTCACAGAAGCACGCTTCAAAAGGTCTGAGACATTTTGGTCCTTTAAGACAAACGATTCCATTTAAGGTCTTGAATTGTTTGACCATCAGATTTGTTCAACGATCAGCTTATGTAAGCCCTTTAATATCTTCTTCTTTGTTGATGCTGAATAAACATTTTGAATATATAAAATTAAAAAGCTTGTCTTGAAGAGAATGATGACCATCTTGATTAAATCATTGATCATTTACTGTAATAGGCTGAGTTATAAACTACTTCCTATTCAGAGTATTTGGCAAATGCAGAAGCCTGTAATGAATTAAACAGGAATTAATGATATCTTGATAACATAAAAATATCACTAAAAACTTGACATGCTCAATCTAAATGACAGCCTATGACCTTGGAGAGGTATATTTTTATTCCAACATGATGCTGATACAACTTGATAAGAGGCAAGTGCTGATTGCATAAAGGATCATTAAGCACAAAATACCTTTTAGAGCATTCGCTTTTACATAACAGCTTGTGGCGCTGCGGTTAAAGCCTCCCTGACCCTGACTCCAGGGGCCGTGTAGAGCGCAGTGCAGAGGTCGGGGGCGCTGAGTGTGTAAATTGAGCAGAGGGAGGATTGGGGGTGAGTTTTTCTCTCTCTCTTTCTTTCCCTTTTTGTTTTTACTGTTCCTGTTCTCCTTCACGTGACCCTTTCCTGGTTGTCTAAAGAGCCTGCCTTTCCCCCGTCCATTTAATCGAACTCAAGCTGACCTCCACAGAGAGAGGACGGCTGTTTAATAAGACCTCCGTCCCACAAGGTAAACAACCTGACCTGGTGTAACCTTGCCCCAATAATAACTCATAAACATGTTCTAAACTCAGATGTAATATATACCTTTTCTGTTTCACTTCAGTTCATAATCCAGTCATGAATGTAGGAATAATTAGTTGTTAAAACTGTAAATAATGATACTAGCAGTAACTGTTGTGAATAACTTTCTTCATTTAATTAGAAATCCAATCACTAAAAACTGAAATAGTCAAATATGCTGTCTTTGTTAGTAATGTTAGCTACAAATAATGTAACGTTAACACTTATAGTGTTGTTTATGGGTTTCTTTTAGGCTGAGGTCACATGTACGCCGCTCTGTTCCTCCATCTCCATCACAAGCTCTAATGGTAAGTATTAAGTGTCATCTGTTTATGTTGATGTAGCAGCTCAGGGTATAGGGTTAGATGCAATTTAAGAAAACTAATAAACTGATACACATTTTTTTAATCTTTGAAGAAAAACAAAACATTGCCATATATTCAGTTGTCCCTTGTATTTCTTGGATCATGAATCTCTGGGATTCATCAAAGTTGTGTCGGAATACCATTTACATTTTTGGCAAACACCCAAAAAGGTCTAAATGATTTGCAAAAATGTACACTGCTCAAAAAAATAAAGGGAACACAAAAGTAAGACATCCTAGATGTTGCTGTTGTTTACTGTACATAGTTGAATGTGCTGACAACAAAATCACACACAAATTATCAATGGAAATCAGATTTATCAACCCATGGAGGTCTGGATTTGGAGTCACACTCAAAATGAAAGTGGAAAAACATACTACAGGCTGATCCAGCTTTGATGTAAAGTCCTTAAAACAAGTCAAAATGAGGCCCAGTAGTGTGTGTGGCCTCCAGGTGTCTGTATGACCTCCCTACAACGCCTGGGCATGCTCCTGATGAGGTGGTGGATGCTCCTCAGACCTGAATTAAAGCATCCACCTGAACAGTCTGTGGTGCAACGATGCTGTTGGTGGATGCAGCGAGACATGAGTTCCCAGATGTGCTCAATTGGATTCAGGTCTGAGGAATGGGCGGGGCAGTCCGTAGCATCAATGCTTTTGTCTTACAGGAACTGCTGACACACCCCAGCCACATGAGGTCTAGCATTGTCTTGCATTAGGAGGAACCCAGGGCCAACCGCACCAGCATATGGTCTCATGAGTTGTCTAAGGATCTCATCTTGGTAGCTAATGGCAGTCAGGCTACCTCTGGCGAGCACATGGAGAGCAGTTCGACCCCCCAAAGAAATCGTAGACTTCGTCTCATGCTACCACTAGAGTGAAAGCACCCCCATCTTTCAAAAGTGACCAAAACATCAGCCAGAGGTGACACGTTAGTGCTGCATTAGCCTGCTAGCTATCAGCTATACGTTATGGTATCTGAATTCCACTACTGCCTTAAATTGTGTCACATTACAGTGTTGATGTCGTCTATAGAACAATGAAAATTGATGTATAGGAATTTGTTAAAATTAAAACTAAGCCGTTGTTATTCCCTTTGAAAATCTCTAATTTCAAAGATCATTATTGTTGTTTTATAAGGTTAAATTCGATCTTTTCCACCTGATTCTGATCTTTTGAAAATCACGTGATCAGGCCCGATTTCTGATCACATGATCAGCTCGACACATCCCTAGTTGCGTTATCACATATACTAAAGCAGCGATGCACTATGAGCTCTGCTGGGAAACCAAAAACTGTTTTTATGCAAATGTATTTTGGATATCTGTTCAAAAGCCTTCAAATGCACAAAATAAAATATTCTGCGGGGGACACAACATTATCAGGACATATCAAATATTAATGTGACTTTGAGACAACTTGGTGTTCTCATAATGGATGTTTAAAGATGAAAATGTTTTGTCTGAGCTTTTGATGTCCTTTTGAATTGCCCCCAGAAATTTCAAACTTCAACTCCCCTGCATCACTTTCCACAATCTCATCAGGATTCTGGACATTGTGCCCCCTCCTTATACTTATGACAACAACAGGGAGTCAAATGGTACTCTGTGAATGTGAAACTGTAAGAAATGAAGGATGTATTATATTTACTCTGTTTTTATGCAGAATTAAGAACGACACTCAAGCTTTTCTGCAGTCATCACAGAAGATCTACCCCTATTCAAGCAGTGGACTCTGACATTTTCAGTCTGGTTTGAGATTAATTGTTTGGGGAGAAGATGGAGTGACATGAATGGAGATGCAGAAAGAGGAGGGTGGTGGAGGTTCCTTCACCTTCAGTGCTTCATCACTTTAACTTCTTCATAAAAACATGACAGTTTTTCCCTTGTGTATACCTGAACTGTCTGTTTCTGGGAATGTATGGTTTTTATGTTATTCACAAACTATTCCCTACTTTGAAAAATTAGTGAATATTAGGGCTGGATCGATTTCATATAAATTTAGCAAAATCGATTCATTAGGCCTAAGATCGATTTTGTCCCCTTGTAACAGACGGACCTGGGACCGGATCTGCAGGCACTTCCGGGTACAAATTAGTTCCAAAAACATGCTTAATGTGTACCAATATACACAAACTGTACATCTACTTAACGGGAAGAAGCTCGTCTAAACGATAGAAACGTTGTTTTCTACCTCAGCAACACCCAATTTCAACAATAAGCCGCTAAATTAAAAGAACGTAAAAAGACACTACATATCAAGGGAAACACACAGTAGCGACAATGCTATATGATCCTATCCAAAAATTATTAGTATTTAAGAATAGACTGAATTGAATCGAATCGTGATTAATCGATTCAGAGCCTTATGAATCAAAATCAAATCGATTTAGGAAATTGGCCACAATACCCAGCATTAGTGAATATACATGTATCATAGAAAAAAAATCACCCTTTTTCAATTATAATAACTTAATCAGTCCATTTGGACTTCACTAGACTCCAAGATATTTAAATCTAACTTCAAAACGACAAAGGAAATTCCACCACATAAACAACAAAAACGAAGTCAATTCTTGCTGCTTCCACGGGATATAGGAGGTTGAGTAGCAGCAAGATGTTACCAAAAGAATTCACTTAATTTCCTAATCAATAGCAAGAGAGTGCCTCACTTTTTATTTCAAGCTTTATTTGTTATAATTGTGATGATTATGGCTACAGCTGATGAAAACCCCAAATTCAAAATCTCAGACAATTAGAATATTGTGAAAAGGTTCAATATTCTAGACTCAAAGTGTCACACTCTAATCAGCTAATGAATCCAAAACACCTGCAAAGGGTTCCTGAGCCTTTAGATGGTCTCGCAGTCTAATTTGAATTACTGTAATAAATTAACTTTTGTACTATATTCTGATTTTTAGAGTTTCACCTGTATTAGAACTGCTGCTACAAACTCTGTACACTAAGCCTCAGTGTTTGATTGTATCTGTTACAATAGATTTCATTTAAGGAATTGGGCTGAGTTCCCACCAAATTTGTCCAGGATTGAGAGACATCTGCTAGTCTTTGAAGGGTCATTGGGAATCTTAGAATAGTGGAAAAGTAAAACTCCACATTGATAGGTAACTTGTGGAAGGATTTTTCAATTAATAATAAAAGTGAATTTGGAATGTAAAATGTTGATGGGTTGGAAGGTGGAGGATATGCTGTTTGGTCAATATTTGAAATGTACGTTTGTATTATTTGTTGTATGTTTCAGCATTAACATGACTAGGGAGTATTTGTATATAATGTAGCCGTTGGCTATATTTGGATGCATTTACATGTGAATGTCCATTAAAATGCATTGTCCTGATAAATTAATAAAATAAAAACAATGAAACAAAGACATCTTACAATCCCTCATAGACTAAAAAAGGCACATGAAGTGTGAGGATGTCATCAAGGTTTTGTTTGAGAACTCCAGAAGGCAATGTAAATAAAATTTCATATTAAATTCTGACATTTATAGGCATTTGATGAAGTCATGCCAAAAATAGATAACGATCTTAATTCCAAAGTCTTATCAGAACTATGTCAATAACCCTTTAGATCAGCTGCAGGGGATTTTTGGTGATAATAATAAAGAATTGCATTAGTGATGCCCAGAAGTAATACGTATATACTTATGCTAAATTTCTGTATTTTTCGATCAGGATATTCCTGATTTTATTAACATTGCTCAAATGAAAGATGCCATTTCTAGTAACACGTTAAAACAAGAAATAAAAAGCAACTCCAGGTCAATAACACCAAGATTTCTTGCATCAATACTGGAGGTCTTAAAGTGAGAAGGTCCAAATAAATTGTCTTGTCTGAGTTTAAAAGCAGAAAATGAAAAATCATCCAGGTCTTTATGTTTTAGAATATGGTCTTAGTCTGATTAATTGAATGAGCTTCATGGATTAATACAACTAAGTATTGTCAGCATAACAATGGGACTTTATTCCATGCAATTAAATAATTTGACCCAATAGAAACGTAAGTAAAAAACGTAAGGAACCGAGCAATGCACCCTGAGGCACTCCATGGCTAACTCTGGTGCAAGAGGAAGACTTGTTATTAACATGAACAAACTGGAATCTCATTAGATACATAACTTAAACCAAAATGGTGCCTTAAGGCTGTGAGAAGATCATTAGTAAGTGTCGATTGGAGAAAGTTGAGGTGGCTCGGGCATCTGGTTAGGATGCCTCCTAGACGCCTCCCTGGTGAGGTTTTACGGGCACGTCCAAAGGGGAGGAGACCCAAAGGAAGACCCAGGACACATTGGAGGGACTATGTTTCTTGGCTGGCCAGGGGACGCCTTGGGAACCCCCGGAGGAGCTGGCCCAAGTAGCTGGGGAGAGGGACGTCTGGGCCTTTTTGGTTAGGCTGCTGCCCTTGCGACCTGACCCTGGATCGAGCGGATGAGAATGAATGGATGGATGGAGATCATTGGTAGATCATTTGTTAGCTTCATGAAACATCTGTAGACACAAACAAGTAGTGAAGGTGACCATTTGGCATTGGACACTATAACATCGTAAACTCATACCTTCAAAGAGAATGTACATCCTGAGAGAGATTGGGGTCATGGTATCCTAAAAGGCTATGTTTAGGGTGTCTATTTTTGGGGCAGCATTTAGGGAGTGTTGGCCAGAAGGTCGTTGATGACAAAGGAGGAACCATTTATGGACACCATCAGTGATGGAAGCCATAAAACTGACAAAGAGGCCCTTGTCGTAAATTTGTCTGGTTCTGCCACATTATGTTGTTCCTCAGTTTCATTTTCTCCATCAAGCACACCTGAACTCCTGCAGTCAGCATATTTCTACCGCCTGTGTCTGCCTCCATCAAAGCAGCTCTACTCCTTAGAAAAATTGCTAAATTGTCTGATTGGCTCTTTAGCAGTTATGTTTGAATGATTCTTGATTTCCTCACATTTATGAACAGAGTCTGTCATTGACCAGGCCTTCTGCCTCATCGGTTCCTCTGCCTCTTTAGTTCCCATGTTGGGATTAAAACATGGGCAGATACACTTGCTATGGTATTCTTTTGAGGAAATTGTTATTGCGCTTTTTTACAATGCCTAAAAAACTACCCAGACTCACAGAAAAGGATAGTCCACTGCAGATGTATGGCTTAATCACAGTCGACTTCAGTGGATATTACAAATCCAAAATAGCTTTCTAGTGGCTAGAGCGCTTCATTCTGTCTTGTGCATAAGTCCTTATAAGCTGATTCATATTCTGCACAGCTGTATGTTGTCAGTGGCAGACAATGGTTTTCCATTAGAAAAAGTGATTCTCTGTGGAGCCTCGGGCCAAGCCTCAGACAATAACATGACGACCTAAAGCTCGCATCGCAGACACCCAGAGTCAACTCTCATCACCTTCGGGGACTGATTCCTTCTCTGAAGTGGCTTAAAGACACGGGCTTATCTGAAGTAAGCTTGTCCAAGTTAATAGAGTAAGAGCTGCTTATTTGATTAAGAATGCTAACAGAGGAGGGTGAAGTGATCTAGAAAGGAAGACAAAAACTCATTTCAATTGTAGAATACAAATCAGTGTGACTCTAACTGGCTACATGAGTGTACTGCTCTGCAACAAAATAAAAAAACATCTTTTTACAACTTTTCAATGTTGCAGATACAATGTAATGTTGTACCAATCGTTGTGCAGTTTAAGTTTTAAGTTATTTGTGTTGGCATATTGTTAATCAAAACAAAGTCAGTATACTCATTTAGCTCTGTCACCATTATTTTAACATTAGTTAGAAGCTAATGTGTTCATTTAGCTATTTTAGACTCGTCATCAGATTATCTTATAAATATTTAAATAAAAATAAATAAATGAAGCTAATGTGATCCCTAAAGCCAAAAACTCGGTGACTGGGCTGAAATAAAATAACTCACAGATTAGCTTTCTGTAGATTTAATGATCCTTTAAAAGTTGTTTAAAAATCAATGGTACTCAAAATTATTCGTGCATGTGTGCAGGTTTTGCTTAACTGTGCATATGTGAGCATGCTGGGTGGGACCTAGAATATAACGAAGATATTTTTCTACGATTCGGCCTGTCATCCACAGGAAAACGCAGATTTACACAAAAAAAACCGAATCTTGTTAAAAACTTCGGCCAAAGTGAACATTTGCATTTTCTCCGTTTTCAGCGTTTCCGTGTGGACAGAAATACCTGGAGTTTTAGGTTTCACAACTTCACTGTCTGCGACAAAAATGCTGACGGCCCATGCGTGACCTGTGTTTACGCTAGAACATGGATGCCCTCAGAGCTGTGCTCGCGTTATTGATCGTCCAAGCGCTTTTTGACGCTTGTTGACTTTATACTCCAAAACTACATTTAATAGCAATTTTACCTCCTTATCGGTCCACACAAGCGAGCTAGGCACCATGTTTCATGTTTTGTTGAAGTTGAGCAGGAAGACGAAATGGATAGGATTCGGGGAACTACTGCCACCTACAGGTCTGGCATGCCTATGAATGTGCTTAACAATGCACTTATGTGGTTTCGTGTGGATGGAGTTTTTTCTAATGAGGTGGTGTGGACGCTAGTTTTTGGGAGGGCGGATATTTGTTTTTAAAAAAAAAACCTTGGCTATGTGTGGACAGGGCCTTAGGCTCCTTATTGTATGCTCATTTTCACCACTGCCTTTTCTAAAACTAAACTTGTCTTGATCTGACTCACTAGAGTAGAAGCTCCCAAATAAACAAAATCTGGTGACATCATGCATGAAATTGCAGATTTATCACTTCATCATGTAACAGCTGACATTTAATTTCTGTTACCAATTTAAAAAGTAGCACTAAAATGTACCATTTAAATGATTTTACTGAATAAATCTGCAGTTATAGGATACCATAATAATGGAAAAGTCAATCTCACTAACCTGAACATGCTTGGTACTTTAAAAGATCTCTTGTAGCCACTGTACTTTAACCCAACATAAAAGACTAAATAACCATGGAAATAATGAATACGCTGCCCTTTCAGTAGGGTCTTTGATTGTGCCTCATGGTGATTTCATTGTATTTTGGCTTTAGCGATACGTTTGCCTTTGTGAAATATTCCAATTAGGACTTCACAGACTTCATTGCTACTATGGCATCAACCTAATGACAGTCTGCAGTGGAACAACCTTAATGGTATCTTACGGCACATAAGCACTTTGACAGCTCCCCATGTGGTGAAGGCTGTGTTTGATTTCAAAAGATGATAAATAATTGGAAGAGAAGGAAGAGGACAAGTTCAGAAGTGGTGACGCATCAACAGAGAACTCCTTGATCCCTTTCTGCTCCGTGCTGCCTTACGGGGCAGCTTCGAAGGGTTATAAAATGTAATGTTAAAGTAAAAGTGAAAATTACTTTCAAAATGAAACACGTTTACCTTTTAGCCAGTGTGCAGAACTAATTGCACAACTGTTACAATGAGGAACATGGAAGTAGAACCGCCCTTGCTAAATGACAATTTTAACATCCTATAACAATTATCATCCACCTCTTATGTCACCAAGAAAACAATACAAGCTGCTGGAAAAAACATCTAGTGACACATCTAGTGATGGAGTAAAAACAACGGTTAAACACTAAGTTCACAGAAAAACCGCGTTTTACTTGATATTTTTTAAATATGATCAGTCACTGAGTTTGACATGCAGGCTAAATGTGAAAAAAAGTCTTCTACCCTGATTCCTGCGTTGTGTCATGGCTCACAACAAAGAAGGCTGTGTTTATTTAGCGTCCAAGAAAAAGCAGAGAACGTCTCGACTAGTAGAAGCTAACTATTAGCATTAGCAACTCCACCACACAGCAGAACTCCTCTAGGCTTGTGTTATTTGTGGAGATAAAACATCAACGTTGCAGAGCAAACAGAGTAAATGGTAGAGTCGTGTTGCTGTTAGCCAATCAGAGGCAAGATGTCCAAATATCAGGAGATAATAATTAAACAGGAGCGCCAGAGCTTTTTTTCCCCCCACAGAGCTTGATTCACAAGGCAAACAATTGAACTTGGTCTTTAATAAAACCGGGGCTTCTTTTGCATGTACAACAGGGTTGGCTACCATAGTTGTTATCCAGATGTTATGCAAACCTTTTGCAGTTTGAAAGGAAATCTGTTAAAATAAAGACTACTTTTTGAAAAAAAAAGGTTTTTTCACATTTCCTTGACTTTGCTGTCAATAAATATCTGGTACAGACACATTGTTTGTTAGTTTTTTTGTAGCCTTATCGGCCTTTGGCAAATACTGTATGTTCCTTTAGGTATGAAAATCTGCCTGAGGCTGTAAAATGATCCCCTGGCCAGCCAGCTGAACACGTCTGAATGTTAGCGTTTGTACATCACATTCAATAAAGATTTAAACAATGGTGTCCCTCTCTGTTCCTTCAGGACAAAGGCACTGAGCTGACCCTCCTGACCTCCAGGGTTGTCCAGTGCTTTAACCTTTTGTTTCTGACAGCGTGGCAGATTGACTTGATTTATTTAATGTATCAAAGCACACTTTGATCAGATTGGTTATAAAGTCTTCCGTCAGACATTTTGTTAGACACAGATCAAATAAAAGAAACATCATTAAATAATAAGGAGTGATACATTTTTGAACACGTCTGTGGCACCTTTGTACTTTCTTTAATTCAAAAAGTTAATGTGTACCGATTAACCCATCAGAACCAACAGTGACACAGGTGTCCTAGCCTAGCCTAGCCTAATTCAAGGATTTGTACATTTTATCCTTCAGCTAAATCTTTGAAGCTTTAACCTACAACACCCCAAAGAGACATAGTGGTGTATTTAATGTGATCTCATCTGTGTGGTCTTCTGTTTTGTATTCTGTAAGGGTTTTTAATTAAATATAAAACTTCAGACTGTGAGAAAAACAAGTGTTTGTGTCTTTTTATTCATTGTATGTTAAAGCAGCATTCCGCAACTTTGCAGTTATATGGTCTCTGTCGCCCTCTAGAGGCTTGCTGCGTAACGTCACTGTCGTAACATTAAATCTCTCTCTCAGGCAAAAGTGGCATGTTTACATTCCTAATGTCAGGCAAAACAACGAAAACAAACTTTTCCACCTCCACACATTGAATAAATAGTTTTATCAGGACTGTATAACAACTTTATGCCCGACCAAACACAATAACCCCGGTGAAATAATTTATTACTTACCTAGCCACTAGCAGCACGGCTAGGTTAGAGTCCGTAGTTCATGCCTTTCTTTCTAAAATAGCTCTCCAGCGAGGAAAAGACGGCCCAATAATAACTCTGGTCTTTGCTCTTGTTCTATCACGTTCTTCTTTTCTATTCCTATATTCCTCTGATAAGGGATTTCTAGCTTTCTTTGGTGAATCTGCCGCTGCTAAACAGCAAGTCTACGTTATACAATTATGGCAAGCCAAATGGACAAAAAAAAATGCGCGTTCTAAACTCGCATTATGTCTGCCAGAACGCTTGTTCAAGACGCTCGTTTTGGCGGACATAATGCTTGCTTTTAGAACACGCAAGTTTTTGCCCCCTTTGGCGTCAAAACGCGTGTTCAAGACGCGCATTTTGCATTTGGCGGACAGAACGTGCGCTTTTTTAATCCATTTGGCTTGCCATATTCTGCCATAAAACGACACCCAGTCAGTACTTCCGGCGCTACCTGAAGCTCAAAAACTGTATAGCGCAGTAAACAGACGTGGGACCCCCCAACACTATCACAGGTATGAAAATGAACATAATAAATAATACAATGACGCAAAAACTTTACAAAAAAGCATCATTTTAAGGTGTAAAAGTTGCGGAATGTTGCTTTAAGCTCTGGTTTCAGTGGACAAAATGAAAATATATCTGCAAAAATATACATTACAAACACTACAAAGAAGAAAATATTCACAAGCCACTTAAGACCACTTTATGTCTGAAAACAAATTAGAATTCTTCTTGTATTTTATTTTAGTTATAACAATATATTTAATTTAGGTTTTAATTCTAAATACAGTTGTTTTTTAAAAGCATGTTGTGCAAAACTCAACTTTTGCTTATTTTTGTGCTGCCATGTGCGTCTCTACTGCCTCTGAAAACACTCCAAATGTCAAAAATAAACGTGTCTATACGTTTTCTGTCCGTGTTTGGTTTTGGGAATTATATGCCTAAAACGAGCCATTTCAAAAAGTCCTCAATTGTGATGTCACAAATGGGGAAGTTTGCAAAAAATACCTCTCACATGCAGGAGAGCGCTACTCCAAGCCCCTCCCAGGTGCTTCTCAGCTTATAGCAGCCTGAGCGGGAGGTGGGTGGGCGTGGCCAGCTCCAGCTTGTTTTCTTAAAGTGACAGAGCCCTGAAACGGCTCATTCTGGAAGGTACTGAAAATGTCAAGAATCATTCATTCATTCATTATTCATTATTCAGGCTAGGCTGAGTAAAAAGTTTCATGCTCCGATGTCTCTAACATGCTGTTGAATCTTAATCTGATGCCATGAAGAACAGAAGAGCCTTGTGCTGCTAAGCTCCCCCTCCTCACCACACAAGCACTCAGTCACACAGCTTCACCTAATACCCTTGGAACAAAACTGTCTGGCACGTTGTTTTAGGATGTTGTTACTCTGTAATGTAAGAGTGGGCCGCTTGGTGCAGTTTTAATTTGTGGAAGACAGATACAGCTAAAGACATGAATAAATGAATGTGCACATTAAGATTAGTATCATCCTCTGTGCCAGTCTCAGACTCACAAACTGGTAAATCTAAAACCCTAAATACCATGGGAAAACCATGAGTACAGTGTCTTGTGTGAGTTTGAATCACACATTTCAGATTTCAGCATTGTTCTAGCAGACAGAAAAGCTGTGAGCAGCAACAAAAGGAGAAGAAAGACTCAGCGCTGTAGGTGAATGAAGGGCTGGTGTAATTCCAGACATATTTATGTAATGTTTCTGTTTCCTGTCAGTTCTTCAATATCCAGAGATCATTGCACAAATTCGGCCTCAGATGATTAAATTCAGTTTCCACTATCCAGTGGATTTATTTGGTACAACTAAGTGGATTTATTAGAATTTACCTGATATTCACTCGCCAAGGGAATTAGTTCCCTTTTGATTTTTTTCCTGTCAGTGGATCACTGATTCTCTTTCTAAGGAAGGAAATGAACGCCAGAGCCAATGTTACATTTTGCTTTTGTGAATGTGCATCATCATCATTATAGAGCCTTCAGCGGCCATAAAGGCCCCAAACAGAGCATAAAAACATTGACAAAATGAAACCAACTCAAGCTAATACATGCAATAACATGACAAGGTTCTGGCTACTTTGGAACCACATTTTACTCTTTGGATAAGCACCAAATCATGGCATTGAGGACAGCGCCCACTAGAGGGAGTATAGTGAACAAAGAGATCAGACAAATACATTGGTCATGCCCTGCAAGCATTTAAAAGAAGGATCTTACACTGGATTCTAAAAGTAACCAGAATCCAATGTGGAAGGCCAGACGGGATGGCCTAGACAAAGCAGCCTGGTTGGGACCAGCACACAAGGGGTTACAGTAGTCCAAGCATGAGGTAATAAAGCATGGACTATTGCCTCTATATGGGCGCGTGATACCATTTGCTTGATTTTAGCCATGCAACATAATTGAATAAAGCATGCCTGCACCACTCCGTTTATGTGGCTCTTCAACTAAAGTCTGAACATGAATGTCACTACTAAACTGGTGATCAGGTGTTTTGCAAATGGAACCAGTAGTGCAAGGTCAGCAGTTGGTTTAGCAGTACCAAAACAATAGCTTCTGTTTATTTCCTCATCAAAAACAAAATAAATGAACACAAGCCACCCGGGGTCCTCTAAACAATCCAGGACGACAGCACTAGCTGTACCCTATCTCAGGGGAAAGTAAATTTGCTTGTCATCGGCATACAAGTGGAAATTAACCTTGTGCTGGAACAAGATCCAGGAATTGCCTTATTTTGAAAGGGTGCGTTCCAGTATCAGTGTTGCCCTGAGTGAACTCTGGTCTTAGGCCCACTCTAAATACGCGCCCTACACCCTTCTGTGAAGTGCACTTAGAGAGGTGCGCAGTAAGGATTCGAGTGTGTAGTACACAAGTGTGCAAATAATTTCTGAATTGGGACAGTGAGCATTGCGTCATTGACCACGATGCATGCCGAGATGCCGGTCGCTGTTGTGCTACTTTTTAAAAAAAAACTTTATTAACAACTTTCAAACAAACAAAATTTACATTCATTGCTGTCCATCTTAGTCTAAAACAATCAGAGCATGAATAAATATCATGAACTTCTTTCATTTGAAACTACAAAAGACACTTGAGCCATTGCTCCGCCTTCTTCTCAAAATTCTCACACAGCTATGGTTTGTGGGTAAAACACTTGCCCGAAGTCTGCATTGATGCGAACTTGGGCGAAGTGTAAATCAAAGGTGCAAAAGGGGCGTGGTCACCTTCTGCACTTGAGAATCGGGACATCCTGCGCACTGGCACCCCTGACCGGGAACGTGCAATTGAAGGGCGCAAGGGTGGAAGTGCGAGTGAGTGTCTTGACCCGCACCCTGTGTTTTAACATTTGATAGGAGATGATTGAGATGATGATTAACGGTTTCGAAACTTGTTTATTATCTAACATTGTATGATTGTCTGTATCAGCAGGGACCGCCCCTGACTGAGTGTTGTGTAACCAAAGTTTCAACAAAAGGCTGTCGAGCAGAGACGGCAGTCAGAGAACATTGCCAGCAATCCTGGTTCTGTTTTCCCCTCGCAAGCCAAATTTAATTCCGTGTCCGCCTGAGTTAATTTTATTCTCTTTTTCTCCAACACTTTGATTTACAAACTAAGCACTGATATAAACCTGATGAAATGCCAACAATAAAAGGTCAAAACACTTAATTGATTTGTTTTTTCCCACTTTAGGACAGTTTTGGAGAAACATGGAGCTTGTTTCTGTTGATTTAGTTTTCCCCCTCAACTTACCACGCTCAGCATTTTGCACACCTGTCCTGCATCAGTTAATCAGCTCACCTGTTCCCTCTATCACCTTCACACAGTATAAAAGGCCCTGGTTTTCTTCAGCCATCTTCAGATCCTTCTGTTTTCGTGCGTATTCATGCTGCTGTTGTCTGGACCTGTGCGTTGAAAGTTTGTGCTTACCTTCCTCCTCCTGCTGCATTTGCCTTAATCTTGGCTTCTACTTCGCCAGTTCATAACAACACAACTGTGTCTTTCTTTTAAATGATTTTTGTTGTAGTCCGAGTCTACAGTAAAATCAAGGCATCACTTTCCCTCAGGCCAAGTGTGTCTGAGCTTTGCACCAAAAATCTAATTAATTCAGTCAAGTTCTGCTCTGATTACCTTCCATAGAAACCATGAATTTTGCTGTTTGATTAGGAAGGGAACACAACCTGATCTTCCAGCAGTGCATATATTAAGCCCAGCAACTAATTCAAGATACATTGTAGGATGTGCTGTTATGTGGGAAAATTATACAGCACGTAATATAATTATGCAGGTTAAAAAGCCTTACATATTTAATCTTAATCCTTAAATCAACAAAGGAAAGTCTTTTTTCTGTAACCTTACACAATATAACATGAGTTCCATTAATGTTGCCTTCTTAGCAGATTTGTTGCTGGATTTTGCTTCATCCCATTCAACTTTCCAACCAAACAATCAACGTCGCACCAACGTGCAGATCATGTTGATACTAATTCAGGTGGTTTTGCTTTTGCACACATTTCAATGGAGGTGTTTCAGACATGTCCTACTGTGCTGAGGCATCAGGAAAGACACGGGACATGCTGGAGAATCAGCTTGCCTGGGAATGCTTTAGAGGCTGTATGAGCAAGAGGAGGTAACTGGAAAAGATCTATGCATGTTGACGCAGGTTAAATTTAGACCAGGTCCAATAAGGTTCTTCAGTTGTAATTGCAAATAAACAATTCAATCTAATGTGGCTTAGAACAGTCTGGTCAGTGTGGCCCATCATCTGTCAGAGTGGTTAAACGACATAACTCATTGACTAAGTTGCTTTCTCTCTCTCTCTCTCTCTCTCTCTCTCTCTCTCTCTCTCTCTCTCTCTCTCTCTCTCTCTCATATATCTAACAACTTTATAATACTAGTATTTCACAAAGCTCTGTGCACACAGATCCCAGGGGAAAATGATACCAGTCCCACACTTTCCTACAGCCGTCACCATTTAATAAATCACTTTGGGAAAAACATCACATCCCCGCGGGGCCAAAGACGAGAAATCTCCCGGAGTTCCACTGAGGTCACTTTCAGACAAGAGCTGGTGAAATTAGCTTCGTTTGACGTTTTTAGTTAAACGATTCTTCCCTTTAAACAAAACTGGGTTCCTGCTAAATGACTCCACCTAACTACACTCAAGGGAACGCTCAGCATTTGCTGCTTTTGTCGAGTGCTAAATGTTCTCTCCTCATTTTAGCGGTTTTTGTTCCTAAATAATTTGTAAACTGAAATATTTTACAATGAAGTTATATTTTCATACGAATCAGGCCCCTTTGCTCCCAGACATTTTCACTTATTAGTTCATGTCAACCAACATGGATAGAAAGTCAGTTTGCATATTTTGGAACGTCACAAAGTGAAGCATGATATTTTTATTTTTAATCTAGCTTGTAGCTAAAAAAATACTGGTGCTAGCAGTGCTTTCTAACTTTTTTCTGGAATTTTTGTCAAAACAACTCAACTGCTGTAATCTGTGTTAGTAATTTAGTGCCTTTCTAGTCAGATTAGTGCACAGATGCTGTATTTGTTTCATAATCCCAGCATTGTTGAACATGTTTGCGTTGGAGCTTGATGGGATGGTGGAACATTTTCAACAAGACACAGATCAAACGTCTGTAATGCTAAATAAACACAGATCATTGGAGATAGACAGTTGTTGTTGTTTTAGAATGAATTTGTGAATTTATAGCAGTCCTCTGACAGATGTGTCTGGTAAAGTTACCATAGAAGATGCCTGGGTTCTCCTGTTATGACCATAGACACACTGTTGGAACCAGAATCACTAACAGAGAAAATAAGAAAACAATAAAAGAAATGGTACAAGGTAAAATAAGAAAATGTTTTTTAAAATGAAATGGGCAATTTAGGAATCACGGCGTTAACATCACATGCATGTTGTTATACCTTACACCCTCTTTATGGCTCAAACTTTTTATGTACATCCATCACCTCCTTCCCTATAAATGAATCTGTTACTAATGAGCAAGACCTCTCACATGCAGGAGAGCGCTACTCCAAGCCCCTCCCAGGAGCTTCTCAGCTTATAGCAGCCTGAGCTGGGGATGGGTGGGCGTGGCCAGCTCCAGCTTGTTTTCTTAAAGTGACAGAGCCCTGAAACGACTCATTCTGGAAGGTACTGAAAACGTCAAGAATAAAACTGCTGAAATGGCTTCATGTGAGAGGAATTTGGTGCAAAAAAAGAACTATTTAAGTCATAACATGCCTCCTTTAAAAAATGGTTTTCAAGTTTGAAGCATAAGGTTGGTTTCCCTTAACTTGTACTCCAGAAATTCACCCCTTTTGTGGATTTGACTAGATAATTCTGATGAGCAATGATTAAAAGACATTTATGAGATAAATCTATATTCCCTTTCCTTTAAACATTATGCACAAAGGGTCCTCTTCATGTTTAGAGCCTATACTGAAGCGGCATAATTAAAAAAAACATTAAAACAAGGGTAATAAATATTTGAGTGGGCAAACTCTTAGGATGTGAGAAATAGATCCGTTAACTGAAAAGAGGCAATATAAAGAATATTTAATTACAGTTTTATTCAGTCTATAAAAAAGTGCTGAAATTAGTCCAAGTACTTTAAAGACCTGAACTAAGTGTTGTGAAACTTATCTAAGACACTTGTGGAAATGGTCAGTCACACATCATCGTACTCACTTTCACATAGCAGCACGGCCATTCTGAGATCAAATAACAAGAAAGAAGAGTATAAGATGTCTCTCACACATGATGTGATGCACATTAGTCTGTCTCACACCCATCGCTTGTGCAGCAGTAATATGAATTCTTCATGTAGCTGTGGCGTCCTCCCGAGAGACCAGCAGCTGTGGGGAAGATCTTTGTTGACCTCACGTCGGACCTGGGATCGGTGCTCTGTAGCTCTGCACTGATCATCCTCGGGCCCTTTTTAGATGAGGTGTGCATAATGGGGAGGTTTCTCACACTGAAGGATGAATTAATGTGGCATGAAGAAGAGTTTCCGCACCATTCCCCTCTCTCTGAATTTCCCACCAGCTCCTTAATAGCTTGTTGTGTGTCATAAATCTCCTGTTACCATCATAGCATCATAGAATGTACTGCAGTGTGCAGATGTGTCTGCGGGATTTCATGGTGTTTGTGTGTTGACACAAAAACAGAAAGATTCTGGCAACATGTTATATTTGTTGGTCTGCTTTTATTCTGCACACAGACCCTTGATGGTGCAACCAGCCTGTTTATCTTCAGCAGCTCACTGATTTATAATAAGTTGTCTCTATTTGAGCCGAGGAGAGAGAAGCAGCTGCTTCCACCTCTCAAGAGGGACCGCAGTGGACGTTCGGGCCCAAAGGCGAAACAGAAAACAATAATTGTGGCTGTGCAGGGTTTGTTCAGGGGTCAGTGGAATGTGCTGTTGCAGTGAACGTCTATGTAGGATTGCTGCAGCTAGAAAATACTGCATTAATCCTGCTAAGTGTCTCAGCCACAGATCAAATGTAAATAGTTTATTTAGCGGTTGACTTTATTTTAGTAGTAACTATCCATATTAACATATTTTAGCTGAAAAAGTGGTCTAAAAACAAGTTTTAGGTCACACAGGCTTTAAAACTTAATTTATGACTCCTGTGGAGGCCTGGAATACAAATGTTTTAAAGAGCTACATGGAAAAACTAGTGTGCAGAATTTTTGTATTTGAAAAGGTTATATCATGCATTTCATTTTATTTAAAAAAAGCACAAAATCATAATGAATCCCTTTCAGGTTTTAAAAAAATACATCAAAACCATTTCCAGGAATACATTCTTCGTTGCAAATGAATAAAATAAAAACTCATTTCAAAATGAAAAAAAGAAAAACTACTGATGGAGCTTGAGAATCTGCCAATCACTTTTAAAGTGTGTGAGGTAAGGGCCGGAATATACTTGCTTTTTAACCTTGTGTCGACACCGGCTGCATCTTTGTTCACATACTTACTGCTGAACGGCACTGCACTGCACATAGTACTGGAGTGTTCCACTAGGGGGCACAGTAGAGTACTCAGACCGGATAGAGGGCTGGGTTTGTGGGTACAACCAAAACAAACATGGCGTCAATAGAAGAGATCAGTAACTGGTTAATTTTGAAATCATGGCAGAAAAAATTACAGCAGCGGTATAGTAGATAGTATGAAAGACCTCTAAACTGTGGTGTGACCGTGGTGAGTGTGTTTCGCTTGTTTTGTCAACTCCGCCTACTGGTTACTTGTATATTGCAGCGTTGCGTTAATTTCAGGGGATGCGCACAAACGACGCTTCAAATCAACGCAAGTTACGCGTGGTAGCCATTTTAAACACATGTACACGTCATAAAACAGCAAGTATATTTCGGCCCTAAGAATGACATCTTATGGTCAAATCTGAGTACTGCAGTCCATGTTTTAAAACAAACGAGTAACCCCCCCACCCCCTCCTGTTCTGTGAGTTTACAAGGCTGTTATGGGTTAGCGTCAGAAGATTCTAGATAACGAGCAAAGACGAGTCATACACACATTTCACTGTGATTTAGAGTTGTTGGTATTAGAGATTTTTAGAAGCAACTATTAGTTGGTAATTCACCGTTAGCATTGTTAGCTCAACGTTAGCCTCTAGCCTTGTTTACCTGATATTAGAGTAAAACAAAAAGATGCCGTGGCTTCTTAGGGTTATAACAAATAACTTCTGGGTCGCTCCTGTTTACTGGCTCCGGTTCTTTACAAATTGCTGCAGCCAGTGTCGAATTACAAATGCCGACACTGCAGCACCTACTTGGATCTGACTCCGCAATCCCGCTGGCTCACAGACTGTAAATAAAGACTATGTGCCTCTTCGGCCTTCTTAAAAGCAGAAAAACTGACAACCCACCAGTTTTCCTCACCAGCTGACAAATTGCTATTTTTTTTTAATTAAAACCAATATCACCCGAGTTCACTTACTAATCTTTTCAGTTCGAATTTTCAGGAATGAACCGAAAAGGCAAAACAGAAAGTAAAAATCTGACCTCCTTATTTTCTTCTTTGCTTCTCTCTTGCTCAACCAATCACACCACGAGCTTAGGCCTACTGCCATAGCAGCAGCAAATGAAAATTTGACAAATGTGGCATACATTTTTAAACCACTTATTGGCAATGCCTCAAAGGTAGCACCTCTTGCTGCCCTCCCCTTCAGCTGCTGTTCAGCCACATCAGTGTCAGGCGGCTGGCTCCCTAGAGGGGAGCATCCGTGGCAGGCCGGCTGAGACTCGAGAGGCAAATTGGAGCCCTAGGACGGCTTCCCATGCTGCTACAGCTGTGCTGCTGCTGGTTGATGGCAGGATCAAAAGCCTGCTACCAGCCAGGGGTCATAGGTCTGTGGGTGGTGGCGCTGCATATGGGGACTAGGCTGTGATGGCAGGCCAATCAGGCATCACTGTCCTTCAGACTGCATAAATTCTGACTGATGCCCTCAGCAGATCAGTCAGACTCCCATAAAGAAACACAAAGATAATATCAGCTGATGCTTGAACTGAGGCTCCTCTCTAAAATAGAAAAACTTTGGCTGCTTTTTTTCTTTTTGCTTTTGTTTGGAGGAGACGAAGCTGTTGCATATTAATGCGGATTATCAGAAAATGCCAGCACTTGGGGGAAAAGTCTAAGGGATCTAGCTGAGCTGGCATGGAGGAATAGCTTCCAGCTTTAAGTGGACAGAAGGTGCAGGAGAAGGTTTGATTGATTTTTTTATTTTTTTATTTCATATAACCTGAACTCTCATTTTACTACCAAATTTCCGTCTTCCATCACAAACTGAACAAAGTCACTTTGCCTTCCTCTTTCATGTCAGCAAGATTAAAACTAATTTAAAAACATAATGTTGGAATTGCAGAGTTCCAGCTGGAAGTTTCACTTTGAGTCCTGCAGTTAGAGGGCCATAAGTGTGGAAAATTCTAAAATATCTAGAAGGACCCGAGCTTCATGCAAACAAAACATCTGGAAATCTGCTGTGGGATGAATTCTAGTAACCACGATTATGGTGAAACCATTTCAAGTCCATCTATCATACTGGTTTAAAGAATAACACCAATGCCGAGCAAACCAACATAATAAATTATTCTGAGTTCTTTGTGATTTAAATATAGCACCAGAATGGGAATGCCCACCCATTCTGAATGAGTAGCTGTCACTGGTAGCACATCTGGACATATGACCTGCAGGGCTTTGGTTTTATTGGATCAGATTCTTCTGTTTCTGATTATGTTGCATGCTGTTGATATTTAATCTATGGTCACGAGCTTTAGGTAGTGACCGAGAGAAGGAGATGGCGGATATAAGGCAGCTGAAATTAATTTTCTCCTGCAAAGTGGATGGGCTCGCCATTAGAGAGAGGGTGAGAAGCTCGGTCATCCGGGAGGAGCTCAGAGTAGATCTGTTGCTCCTCAACATCAAAAGCAGCCAGTTGAGGTAGCAGGGGCATCTAGTTAGGATGCTTCCTTTTTAAGGTTTTCCGGGCACGTCCAACCGGGAGGAAACTCAAAGGAAGATCCAGGACACGCTAGAGGGATTATGTCTCTCTACTTGCATGGGGATGCCTTGGGATCTCCCCGGTGCAGCTGGCCTAAGTGGCTGGAGAGAGTCTGGGCCTCTCTCCTCAGGTTGCTGCCCTCGTGACCCGACTCCGGATATCCATCCATCCATTTTCTTCCGCTTATCCGGAGTCAGGTCATGGGGGCAGCAGCGTAAGGAGGGAGGCCCAGACTTCCCTCTCCCCAGCCACTTAGGCCAGCTCCTCCGGTGGAATCCCAAGGCGTTCCCAGGCCAGCCGAGAGACATAATCCCTCCAGCGTGTCCTGGGTCTTCCTTTGGGTCTCCTCCCAGTTGGACGTGCCCAGAAAACCTCACCAGGGAGGCGTCCAGGAGGCATCCTAATCAAATGCCCGAGCCACCTCAACTGGCTCCTCTCGATGTGGAGGAGCAGCGGGTCTACTCCGAGCCCCTCCCGGATGACCGAGCTTCTCACCCTATCTCTAAGGGAGAGTCCAGCCACCCTGCGAAGAAAACTCATTTCGGCCGCTTGTATCTGCGATCTCATTCTTTTGGTCACTACCCAAAGCTCGTGACCATAGGTGAGGGTAGGAACGTAGATCGACCGGTAAATCGAGAGCTTCGCCTTTCGACTCAGCTCTCTCTTCACCACGACAGACCGGTACAACGCCCCCATCACTGCAGATGCAGCACCAATCCGCCTGTCGATCTCACGCTCCACCCTTTCCTCACTCGTGAACAAAACTCCTCCACTTGGGGCAGGACCTCATCCGACTCCGGATAAGCGGACGATAATGGATGGATGGATGGATGTTGATATTTAAATTTCTACATACATGAACTATGTGATCCCATTCATCACAATGTTACTTTGCCCGCTGCAAAAACAAGTCTGCTTTTGGCTGATCAGAAACATAAATCTCCAAAATATCATTAAGAAAATAAACCCAAATGAGTTGCTTTTGCAGGCTTGGACCATCCTAATAAACCCAAATAGGACTTTCCAGATGCTCGTTTATCTTAACGGCACAGGCTGAGCAAAGCCTTCAGCTCATTCTGGATGATTATTACAATGAATTTGCTCAGGAGTGGGGTGATGATTTATTTTTGTTTATTCAAATGAACACCATCAGCGCAGCGTTCTTACTAGCGCTCAGGTGAAATGCTATTGTAATAAAATGGCTATCAGTCACATCTTTGTTTAAATGAGGCTGGTGCAGCAAATAGCAGCAGTTCCATCACAAAGATGCAGATGAACTCAGCATCACCCCGACCATAGAAGCACCCTCAGTCCTTACGTTTACAGGTGGTGAGATTAATTCTCTTCAAACTGAGATAATCAAGCAAATGATAGTGCAGATAGTGCATGTGTGAATAGTAGAGGTGTGTATTGGCAAAGATCTGCTGATATGATGTATGTCACAATACAGGGGAGACGATTCGACATATTGCAGTTCTAAAGGCCTAAGACTGAATTTAATTAGAAAACTCAGGCTTCCAAGACACACCAGCGTTATCATGAGATTTTGTTGTTGCGTCAGAATGAAGAGGATAAAAACTGCTACCACCTAGCAGTCAGAGTCTGAATTACACCACACAAAATAAATGCAATCATTTTTGCATAAATTCTCAATAATAAACTGAGACACTGCTTTTAAACATTTATTTGGTATCACAAAATCTTGATATACGTCAGTGATACTTTGATATTTTCTTACATCCGTTTTTTTTTAATCAACGATAAAGTCTATGAAGTAGAAATTTTTAATCGTACATGTTATCACAACAAAATGGAGTTATGGTACATTATTGTGTAATCTGTTGCATAACATTCCATAATTTTCTTTGTCATATTAGATTATATTGGAGGTTTCATAAAGTACTTCTTCCAGCTAATTTCCTATATGAGACACGATTAATGATTTTAACTAATAAAAATGCTTTTTGTTACACATAAGAGGAATTTGTCTTGATGTGTACTTAAAAGCTACTTTTGAAGGTGAATGGTCTTTTTTACTTCATGAAGGCATTACGTTTCTCATCTGAGTGTCTAAGTTCAAGCTGTAAAATGCAGAATCTCAATCTGTTGTCAGGATGGAACTCTCCATTTTTTTTTAGTCTGGAAATGTGTAATTTGAAAATAAGTGCTTTGAGATAGGAAAGATGTCTTCTTAATAGTTGCATTTTCCAAGTCCTAAAATAGATCTGTCAAATCATTCTTGGTGATTCAAGTAATTAAAGGTCAAAAGATAAATTATACATAATAAGGATGTGAAGATTTACTGATTGATATTGGTTTATGCATGTGAACAATGTATTTGGACTGGTAGAATGCTGATGCATGAAATTAAGCCAAACTGAATCCCTTTGAACCAATAAAACACGATCAATTTACAAACTGCATTATATACCTACAAGTAAATCCTTTTCTTTTGGCTCCTGCTGTAAAAAAATATGATTAAAAGTAAAAAAAATGTGTAGATCTGTTTATGGTTGAAGAATGGATCTCCAGTAGGCCTCTCCTCAGGGCATAAAACTCTTCTTCTGTTACCATTTCTTCTGTTTAGGTCATGATACAAACAGCAAAAAACACTTTGAAAGAAGCTTCTTGGATGAGAGGTGAAACGTCTTCAAGAACGTTTTTGATTAAACCTTCAAAACTGCAATCGATTACTTTTAAGACTGGATTTGTTTTACAAGGTCAGTAACTGACTGTCGGTCTTGGTCCCACTTAGCCCCTTTTCCAACCTCAGCTGTAGAAACATGAGTCAAAAGATCTGAACTACCTCTTTACTCCTTTCCTAAAGATGAGCATGGTCTACAAATAACGCCATCTACGCCTTTTACCCCTTTGGGCCCTAGGGTCCTCGGGGACCCTAGGGGAAAAGAAAAGTTTAGCAGCAAACTTCATGCCCCATATATCAATAAATATCATCAAGTTGCACATCTAAATAATCTGCAGAACCTTGGCTAAAAGGCCATATAATTATTTTTTACATAGTCCCATCACAACTAAAACTAGAATCAAATGAATCACGAGAAGTTGCTCTTTATGAGGCACTGTGTGAACGTTTTTGCCACATTTCAGTCTCCTGCACTGCTAGACCTTTCATTGTACACATATCCAGTATATCATTTTGTAGCCAAGGCCCTGTTGATTCTAAATATATGTCTCACAACATTCTACATCTAAATTTCACCGAGATATGTGCCAAATAATAACATAAAATATATATTTTTCTCCAAGTAGCGCGCTAAAAAATATTTCTTACCTTTGATATTTTGCCTTGAAAAGTTTGTTTCATCCAGACTTTCTCATCTTTTAGTAATAGCCCTACCTCTTTTGTCAAACAGAAAAATGTTTAGAGAGAGAAAAAATACATTACGAACAAAAACAGAGGCTTAGAACTCAAAAATCCCTGATGACTCAGCTAGTCCCTCGTAGGTGCATGTTTATGTTAAGACAAATCTCATTGGCTGACAATATTGCCAATCTCGTTTTGGTGAGTAAAGCTTAATTCCGTTGGCCCAAACAAACCAAAAAGGTGTCAAACATCCAAATTGACCAATCAGTCACAGCTAGAGAAGGCTACGTCATGAAGCGTCTGGAATACCTCCAGATTTAGGGAAAAAAATATTAAATTATAAATTATAAAAAAGAAAATAAACTGTTGAATTTGATTGTTTAGAATCAATGTAGTCACATAAAAAAATAAAAATATATCATTATACAAGGGAAAAGGCATAAAGCACAGATTGTGCCAAATTGTGCCATTTGAGACCTCGCCTGAATTGTCTGTATATAAACCTCTGTAAAAAAACTTTTTCTTCACTTTATCAAGCTGAAACCTTGAAACACCTAATGTCAGGATGTAAGACTATGAATTCAGTGAGGTTTGAAGCTTATGCTGCCTTTTTCCAAATAGGTATTTATCCTGAAATCAAAATTTTTTCAGGCGGAAAAGAAAAAAAAATCAACTTTTTAACAATATTCAACGTCCATTTACACTTCATCAGTGACACATATTCTAATATTTACACATCTCTACAAATCCCACAAGAGTTCCCGTTAAAATAAGACCACAATTAATCAAATAGACCTTGTGGTTACAGAAATATACTCAATTAAGTGTGGGGGTGTCATTTTCGAGCAGATTTCTCAAAAAAAGGCTTAGGGCCCAAGCACCAGGTCTTTCCACTTCACCTCTCTGCTAATTTTTAACTATACTGTTAAGCTTGTAGACAAGATAAAGCTCTCATAAGGATTGGGGGTAAGGCCACTGCAGTCCTATCAAATTGCACAAATGAGTTGCTGTTCAGCAAGAAAGCAGACCTCTGTGACTTCAGCCGTGCCAATCTTTCTAGTGCTATGTTCATTTGCAAATCTCTTTTCCATCTATTTTCTATCAGAAGCTAATGCAGGAAATAGGGGTAGAAGACTATTTTCATGTTCAGCCTGCATGTTAAACATGTTAAAAATAAATAAAAAATGGTTTTTCAGTGAACCTGCTCTTTAAATTTTAAATGAGACGTACTAAAATGCCAAAATAATGACAAGTCTACAGCACTATTACACACTCATTTATACAGTTTCCTGCAAAAACCTGTTCATTTATGGGTGACTTGCTCTTTAAGTTCAAAACAGCCATTAAACTGGAGCCTGACCTAAATCAGTAACATTTCTTACAGTTTCCAATTCTTAATCCTGCCTTTTTAAAACATTTTCAAGCTTAAAGTAATTCCCCTCATAACTCTTAAGTCATCCTACATCTCAGTCGAGCATTGTGAGGCTCCTTCTTCAACCTGACAGCTTCCGTCACCTCAGGAGAGAAATTGTGGTGGGGATTACCACCACGGCAAGCACCAACCACGTTATTGCTTATGCAGCTGCACGGTGTTGCAGCAGCAGAGGCCCACGTTGACTTGATGTCTCCCGCCTCCCTCAGAATGTTGGGAGAATCTCAGATGGAGGTAGAAGATGAAGATGCTATTGGATGCTCACTTCTTACAAAAGCCCGACCCTAGTTTGGAAATAACACTACAACACACATTATTAGAATCCAAGCAAAACATTTAGTCCATTAAATAATCAAACATGTTAAATATAGTTACCAAAACTGAATTTTTTAGAACATTCCTGATGACAGTGCGAATAATGTATGTGCTTGAAATATAACCATGTGTCCCATTTGGAATGAACATTTAAATATTAGACTTAATGAAAAACACTTAATTTTTCAAATGGCAGCGTTTAATATGCTAATGATAACCTGCAGCCGATGGAGACTATAATGAGATTCTTTGTGTGGTGTCTTAATTAGCTACTTGGTGGAGATTCATGATTTTCACTATTTTATTAGTTTCAGGGAAATGTCGTTCACCAGGTTTTTTACAAGCATACATCAGGATTGTTGTAGAGAGAGGGTTGTAGTATTACGTTTCAAGTTTCTACATATTGAAACAAAACTCTGGTTCTGTCTGTTGGTTTGAGATGAACCAGTGAGGCGCTGGCTACATGCTACATCGCCTTTAATCCATAGTGGCCTTAAAGGGTGAAGATTATACTAAATAGAATGATGATTATTGTAATGTAATCCTAGGTTCTATGAGTATAAGCATAGCCCTTTAAGGCGATAGGCCTCACTGGTTCTGGATGGCTTATTAGCCTCGGGAGTCATTTTGCAGTCTTGCACCCATTTTATACTGGACAGGGGGCCCACCCAGTAGGTGGGCATACATGAAAAGCTCATCAGTGATTGGCTAATTCAAGAGGCATTAACCCATAGTAGTCTTAAAGGTATACACCTATACTCATAGAATCTGGGGTTACAATATGTAACCATTGTTCTCACTCTCATTGGTTGCTTTAAAGTACAACACTACAAAAGATGGAAAAAGGTTAATTTAGGACCTCAACATATGGGAGGTGACATCGACTCTCCTCCATTCATTTTCAATGAGACATGCGTGACAAAGCAATAATCGTGGGTCTCCCTCTTGCTAACATGCAAAAAAACGCACATGTGAAATTTTGCACCGTCCATGTGTCATGCACAGGGAAGGCAGCAACATGATCCCAGAAAGTTGAGAAAATTTCAACTTTTCATTGCTGTCGCTCGGACAAGGACCAATCAGCAGAGGTTTCATTGACTGACCAATGAGTGGACAGAATGCTCTCCGGGCATTCTAGGCCTGGAATTGAGCACCAATCTCTTATATGGGGCTAATATTCTCATCTATGAGACACACAAACTTGTTTTATACAGTGGCGCCCCCAGAAAATGTTCATAGGGGGTGGTCAAAAAGGGCCAGAGGATATTTTGGGGTAGTACACCTAATTGGTTCTTGTGGTAACTCTGGGAGAGTTTAGCCTTTGGCGATGCAATTTGCAATAATTTTTTTTGTGCCTTTGTTCTTACCCCATTGATTTTACGTTTGCTTGGAATATGCTTTGTCTACTATCTTGGTGTTTTGTTTACATTGTAACTTTTGATGGAGGACCCACTTGGAAGCGAGATGGTTCATCTCAAGTGGCTGATCCTCCAAAAAGATAAGTTAAATAAATAAACAATGCATTGCATGCTCCTGTATTCTTTCAATAAAAAAGAAATGCATCAAATACAATTACCTCAAATTTGAAAAACACAAAAATTTCAGAAAAAGTCATATTTTTTTTTTCAGAATTTTAGAACAGTTTAATTCAACTCTTGTCTTCACAAAAACATCCACAAAATCTATGGTGATTTAAAATTTAGTTTTGAAAATGGTGAGCAGCTGCAATATATAACCACATTTTATTCTAATTATTCACTCGTTAATCATGTATTTTTACTGGGTTTTACATTTATGTCCTCATTACATAGGATGAGTTTGTGGTTTGTGTGAACATTAATATGGTCAATTGAAGAACACTGGTCTTATCTGGGGTGGCCATTGGGGTGGCCATGACAGCCAAGGCCACCCCTTGTGGACGCCACTGGTTCATAGCTATTGCTCATAGTCACAATAGGCAGGGTTTGAATTACGGGGGAGCTAAAGGGAGCCCGGCTCCCCTGGAAGCCCTCAACTTACACTTATTTTATTTTATTTAACCTTTATTTAACCAGATGAGTCGATTGAGTTAGTAGATGCAAGTTGCGGTGAAAACATGACTGACTTCATATTTCATCGACCCAATCTGCAGCACATTCTTTCAGTTTAGAGAATAGCACGAGTTAATCCACTTTTCCATTCCACTCCAAACTCCAGGGCCATTGCTGAAGACCATTTTCTGTCCCCTTTGATTTGACATTTCATTTTATTATGTTTTGCTACTGGGCTTTCTGCACTATGATAGGGAGGATGACATGGAGGGCTGATACTGGCACAAAGTGGCCCTCAAGCGCATCAGTGGCAAAAGCTCAAATCAAGGCAGCTCGCTGCAGTCAAGGTTATGATGCAGTGAAAACAATTTGCCTCATATCCCTGCACTCGGGGCCACTGCCAACTCATTTCAGGGCAGTGCGGATTTGTCCCGACTCACTCCTGACTGTCGTTTAAAAACGAGAACCAGATTAAAACTAAAATCCTCAGCTATGGAGAGGAAATTCTGCTGAACCAAAGTAATTCTTACTGGTTTCAATGCAAAAAAACCTCGCTGTTGACATTCTAATTGAGATCATCTGATTTAGTTTCATTCATTTAGTTTGAAGTCATTTGCTGCTTGAAAGTTTCTAATTAATTAGATATTAAAAAGCACACTTCAAAGTGAGGATCTTTAATTATAGCACAATAATTAGGAGAGTGGAACCAGGAGGTTTATTGATCTTTTTACCACTTTTAATTAACTGAGTGTGTTATTTGGGCTCGGTGTTAACAGTAGATGTGTCTTTATTTTATTTATTTACTTTTTTATTTTAAAAAACATAAAAATTGATCATTTATTTGATGATTTACCATTTAGTGACAGGTACATCTGACTGATTTGTGTGGAAAAGCTTATTAAATGACTTTACATTTTCAGTTAACTTCAGTTCTGACTCTGAGGGAGAATTAGCAGGTCTGCAAAGACCTAAATGAAGACTTATAATATTATAATTAGTTTTTCTATATTTTCTTTTCATTTCCCAGCTCCATAGCCCTCAAATTAGCTCCAAAAATGATCCTAGGCCTCCTAATTCAATGTAAATTAATGATGATATAAAACCAATTATGTTAATACTATTGTAAAAATAGCATACAGTAAAAATCTTATATTTTTTTAATAATTTCTTGTTTAGTATTTTCCCCCTGAGTTAAAATCAGCGCTTGATATGTAAATAAAGTGAGCTCTACCATGCAGCTGACCCCTTAACATTTAATCAGGCTGTAGCTCCAGACGTACACTAGAGACCCACGGGTAAACACAACTTTTGAGAAACTGACAGCAAACTTTGTTAGATTCTAACAGTGAGTATCAGAGCTTTGGATGAAGAATAAACAATATGAGAACATTTAATTTGGTGGTTCTTAAAGATTTGTTCCTGAGAAAATAAAGTCAGTTTCATTCAGCCAAGGTTGAGTTAGGACGTTAATATTTCAACAATATGATGGGGCAGAGCAGAGGCTCTATGGAGAAAGCTAATTTTAGAAACATGCAAACAAATCCAACGTGTCAATTACAAATCAAGTGAGTGGAGAGAGACCTGGAAGGAGATGCTAAGCAATAATGGATGCTAGTTTGGCTGACAAACTGGTACTTTTGGCCCCAAAACATGAATTTGAAATCACCCTTCCCTGTCTCATAATCTAATAAAATAAATAAAATGGAGGAGTTCTGTACTGTGATATAATGTAGGTAATATATCTCTTTTCTTTTTTGCTAAGCCCACCCCTTGTCCAGTATCCCATGCAATTTGAATTGAGTGCCGCTCAGCATTAGCCAATAACGTTAGCCATCAGCTGATGCAAGGTTGGCGACATTTCTTATGTACAAGTAAATATTCAAAAAGTAAGAATAAACAGCATAGAGAGAGAATAATAATTATAAAACAATTACTTTTAGCTGTGTTGGTCGGCTAGAGGTGCGCCTTCATGAACAAGAGGTGTTGCTTCAGTAGGAGAGTAGGGAGAGGGGCTTAAAGGAACAATTGGCAGTTTTGACTTGTTTTTAGCACCTCGTAGTATTCCTTAGTGAAAGCAAAAGCGAAACTTATGTCTTCGCTGTGTGTTTGTCTTTAACACCTTAGTCTAACTGCTGAAGTGTCTCCTCAGCCTTCATTAGTGTCTACAGGAGCGGTTCATCACTAAATCAAACAAATCAGCTGAGTTCACGATCTAAAACATGCAGGAAGCAGACTGCAGCTCCAGGCATGTCAGCTCCTTTTTCTAAGTCCAGCAGGGAGCGGCCCACCACTCTGAAGTTTCAAATGTGGTATTCTGGCCACAGAGGGTGGCGGGAGTCTGACTGACATTTCATTTTCATTTTAGCACATACTGGCTCAAGAAAATAATTAAAAATTTGAAAAAGTTGCATAGTGTGGCTTTAAGGTGCAATATATTTTATTCCGCCTATAGATGGTTCCCTCTGAAACCCCAGCCCCCATGATTTCAGCTTTAATAACACTAATTGGTGTTTGAAGCATCAAAAACTCAAAAGCCTTGTAGAGCGTAACCTCTCTGTGGTTTATTCTAAACACAATCCCTGTAACGTGATACTGCACCTTCAAGCTGTCGCACTTCTCAATTGTATGGAGGTATCATGTATGGTCATTTGAAATGATCCGCCTGACTGTCTTGGCTCTATAGATTGTCATTGATCCTGTTTTCTTTATGCTTATTGCTGCATGCATGCAGTGGAGAAAGTCAGACCGTTGCATGGGATCCTGTTACATGAAAAATGCTGAATGACATGAGCAGTGTCACATTCTACTGCCTGCCTACTCCCTTATTAAAATGATTGTTTGAGTTTACCACTGTAAGGCAATATCTCCAAAGGTATTTATTCTTTCAGTGCAGGAGAGTCAAATAATAATTACACTTTTTTATTTGAAGCAAAAACCTGAAAACTCTACAGCTCAACCAGGGTTGGCATCATTCATTGGAATTGTTCAGTCGAAGCAGATTTAATCCTTTTCTGTTAGATTATTTTATTCCTTGACATTATTTAGAGGTTAACTGAATTGTGCAAAAGTGGAAGAATGTAATCTACGATCATGGTGTTTGGATATGCTTTACGTCCTCATCTAATGACTAAAGACAGGCACAGTATCACCTTGAAGACATAGGTGTGTTTTTTTGCTTTGTTTTGAGTGCCGACACTCATTTATCATTCTGCCATCCTCCCTGATAGGCAGCCAGCTGTGTCCATGTCAGCGTTCTGTCAGAACAGCCATGCTCCTCAATCATTGATCCTATTACTCATCCCAACATTTCCAAGATGAAAATGAAGAGGCGGCATTACATCGACATTGGAAGCTTCATTGGAATTAGCAAGTAATAAAGCTCCCCCCTTGGGGCTCTGCAACTGCTCTGACAACGCTGCCTTATTACAGAAACATAAACGGGCTGATGTGACACCTTGCAGTCGACCCCCCCTTTTTGCTTACAGGCACCTCACTCGGAGTGCTGCTGATGAGGTGAAGCCTCCACCTTGTGTCTTTCGCTGTCGTACAACAAAATCAATGATTCGTAAACGGAGATCGGTGACCCGAAGAATAGCAGTTGTTGCCGGCTGTGAGATGGGAACTGCTGCCGCCACGTTCGGTATGATTATACACAGCCAGATGAACACCGAAGTCATTCACTTCAATGGAACTGTGACAAGAAATGCTCACTCAGGAGCCTCGAGCGTTGGGTAATTACTTGATCGTGCTGTTCACACACATGCAGTAAGACACCTGGACACCCAAAGGATAAACGGCGGCTCTACGACGCCGTACTGAGCAGCCACTGTGCTTTCTCTGTCCTACTAGTGACTCTCAAAAGTCCTTAGCAAAGCCTAACTTACCCTAACTGACAGACCTGTGCCTACACACACACACACACACACTAAGACCCTTGAGGAGTAGTGGTCTGGCAAATACTGCTGCGTGTTGAAAGGGATTAGAAGGTGCTCAAGCTGACTCCTTCATGTCAGAATTGCAGCAGCAGCTCCAGGGCTGTAGTTGGTCTCTCTCTCTCTTTTCTATAAATGGCAAAGTTTTTATATTTTTCCCTTGCTTTCTTTAGCCATCCTGCTGAGACTAATGTGCAGTACAGAAACATGATTTGAAACCCTCCCAGGCCTGTCGTTTTTTCCCTTTTCTGTAACTATACAACTGTATTTATCCTCATTGATAGATCATTTTCTCTATGGGATTTGCGATGCCGTTAAAACACTTCTCCTATTGTAAAGTGATTGTACCGAGATGAATTGGTATATTCAATTCTAACTAGTATTCTTATGAAATAAACTTTGCATTCACTAACACAACTGTTGAAGTGTTGTTGTTTTGAGTTTTTCACATCACACAGGAAGAGTAAACGCATTCAAAAAGCTGTGGCTGAAAACACCACCCTTGCATAAAAAAATGTATGGAGAACAAATATCTAACCAAGCTCACAGAATTAATATGCAACTGTTATTTAAATGTGCAATATGTATGAATGAAGTAAGAATGACATCCTGTGGTCAAATTTGGGTACTGCAGTCTGTTTTTCTAAGCAAAAAGTTACTTTCTCAGTGCCGTTCTGTGAGTTTCTGATGCCAGTTATGGATCAGCGGCAGAAGATTCTAGATGACAAGCAAAGACGAGTCATACACACTAAGTAAGTTGATAAGTATATTAATACATTGTTATTTCTGGTGTTGGAACTCAGATATTTTACGGTAGAGAGCACTTACTACAGTTATTACTGTAATATTTCTCATTAGAGGAAGTGCGGTTGTTTGCCGTCTTGCTGTTATAGTTCTGAACGACTCATTAAAGGAAGTAAAACACCACGATTGACTCATTATTCACTTCACACACACATTTCACTGTAATATTAAGTTGTTGGTCATTGAAAAAGTATCTTGAGATATTTTTAGAGACAAGCTTTTGCTTCTTCGTTAGAATTGTTATCTCAATGTTAGTTTCTAGCCTGCTTAACTTAATATTAGAGTAAAACAAAAGGGTACAAGAAATAACTTCTAGGTCGCTCCTATTTACTGGCTTTGCTTCTTTTAACAACTCTGGAGTTTTTTGCTGGCAGGTGTTGAATCACAAATGCCGGCACTGCAGCGTTAGCTTGGCACAGACTCTGCAACCTCACCTATATCATCATTACATAAGATTATGAGGCCTCTTTCCGTTTTTTAAAGGAGAAAAACTGACAACCCGCTAGCTGAGTCAGTATAGCCTTCCTTCCAACTTGATTGAGACATTAGACTGTTTTGTGATTATTTCAATGTAGAATCCTTTAAACTCATGCGCTCTAATATACATTAACCTTAAATGAAAGAGTTAAATGTGCACCCAGGAAACAATCTGTTTGTTTCTGATAGCCACAGCTCTTCCCAACCTTCAGTTTCATACAACAATGAGAGTAGTGTGAATTTCTCTGGTCAGGCACATCCCGTCCAGTGTTTCATTATTCATTGTTCTCATTTTTCATGAGAGATTTTCTTTTTCAGGAAGTCATCTAGAAAGCATTGAAGGCCTATTTCCTGTGGGACAGCTTGAGGAGTAGTTGCATAATGGCAGGAATGAATGGGTGAGGTGGGGTGGTGGAAATCTAGCAAATGGAGCTGACAGAAAGCAGCCTGCTTCTATACAAATTGCTTGTATTTTCTGCTGATAAGAATCCCAGCATGTTTTTGTTGACCACAGTTGTTTATTCAAACATTTATACCTGCCTAATCTTTTTTTTTTGTATTCCCCCAAGCAGGAGAAATGGTCCTTTTTTAAGTATTTATGAAAATAATTCAAAATAGGGTTGGTAATAATAATACATCAGCTCAGTCAGCATGCTCATCTTATGATTGTGTCTGTATTGCTGCATAGTGTTTGGCTGATTTGCCAGTTGAGTTCACTTGTTGGAGACTGATGTGGCAAGAACACATCAGCAGACAGCTCTACATGCAGGGAACAGTTTATGTTTGAAATGTTTTTCTTATGAGTACTAAACAGTTAACAGTACTCAACTAGGAAGCTACTGTACCACTGTACCAACATGATGGATGGATGGATGGATGGATGGATGGATGGATGGGTGGTTGGATGGATGGATGGATGGATGGATGGATGGATGGATGGATGGATGGATGGTTGGATGGATGGATGGATAGGTAGGTAGATGATGGATGGATGGATGGATGGATGGATGGATGGATGGATGGGTGGTTGGATGGATGGATGGATAGGTAGGTAGATGATGGATGGATGGATGGACAGGTAGAATGAGTGATGGGTAGATGAATGGATAGACAAATGGGTCAATGAATGGTTGGACGGCTAGGTAGATGAACGGAAGAGTAGGTGGATAGACAGGTAGAATGATGGATAGGTATATGGATGGATAGGTAGATGGATGGACAGACAGGTATAATGATGGATGGATAGAAGGACAGATAGGAAGGATGATGGATAGATAAATGGATGGATGGATAGGTAGATGAGTGGATGGATGGAAGAGTAGATAGGACAGATAGATATAATGATAGATGGATAGTTAGATGGATGGATAAGTAGAAGTTATGCTAAATTCCCCCTTTTGTGACATCACAAATGGGACGTTTTGAAAATGCTTGTTTTAGGCACATAATTCCTAAACACTGACTTAAACCAGAGCGACTATTTTTTAACGTTTGGAGTGTTTAAAGACCCATGAGGCAGCACAAAAAGATACAAAATGTCAGATTTGCCTAAAATGTCCCCTTTAACTCATTCCCTGCCATTGACGACTAAAGTCGTCTTTTCAAATCCAACCGCTGGCTGCCAAAGACGACTATAGTCGTCATTTCGCTTTTTTTACAGGGCGGGCGTCGGAGCGAGCCCCCGCACCGTGAGAACAAACATCACATGTCTAAAGCGGATCTTCATCCCTGTATGTCACACATCACGTGATCAGGAAGCGGAAAATCAATGAATTACAAGTTTTGGGCCGCTGCTGTGAAAAAAACGATGCGCCGAACCGGAAATCTGGAGCGGCGGTTGGGCACCAGATTGTGAACAAACGGATAACAGTAGAAATATGGCGATTCCTCCTGATGTAAGAAGTGAGTCTCCTCTTTCTTTTGGTAGTTTAGGTGTTTATATGATCATAGAGCACAATGTTCTGTGACTCTTCAAAAAACAGGAAAAACGCAAAAACAATGGCAGTCAGGGGCTTTCTGATCAGAAAACGGCTGGCAGTGAATGAGTTAATGGCAACCAGTAGAAGTGTCTGAATGTAAAAGCTTCTTCCTCACCCGTCTAGATTTTACTCGTGCTCTATTCTGTAGTATTTTCTTTATCCAGTAACTATACGTCCTTCCTTTTAAACCTGCAGCTTCTAACTTGACTATGAAGTTAGTGGAGTAAATAAAAAACAACTAAAGCCTGTTACCAATACGGGTGGTGAAAACAGGACTGAAAAATGAAAAAGGGAATGATTGAGATACCAATGGCTGATATCTGAGCTGTCATACTGTAGGACATGTTCCCGTGGGTTGTATTGATCTGTCAAAACTTAGTGAAGTCATTCACCTCCTTTGATCTACATCATCTGACACATCCTGGATGGGCAGATGGGGCAGATGAGAGGCATTGCGGTGCCATCGTCTGCATCAGAGTTGCATTGTAGTGAAGATAATGTGGTGACTTTAAAGTAACTGATACCCCTTGTGAGCCAGCTTCTGCTTGGTGAGCTAGACAATGGCATGGATCTGATATCAATCAAAGTCACTTTGAAAACAATCAGCTGATATGATGATACACCTTGCTCAGACCACAGGAGGGACTGGAGGAAGAGGCCACCGATTTGCTGCTGGTTTCAGACATGATGTGGGATCCATTATCACCCTTCAGTGCTGTCACCTGCCATTTTACCCTGCTCGGGATATTGATCCTTTTCTACCACATTTGGAGAAAATTCCACCCAAGGTGACACAAGAAAGCACCACAGAAAGGGTTCTCTCTTTCCCAAAAGAGCTCAGACTAAACAAATTACATTTTTTTGTAATTTTGTATCATGTTCTCTGCCAAGTCCTAATGGCCTCATCTTTTCTGAGGTGTCAAAAGAGAAAGCAAAGGTCCCTTGGTATGTTGCTTTCTTATCCAGTAAGCAAACATCTCAATCTCTCCTGACTGACAAACTGTTTTTGGAAGAAACCAGTTGTTTCTGGCTAGTGCTGTGTCCAACTGAGTAAACATTTTACTAAGAACTGCAGACTGTCAATGTCAAAAATGGAGACTGTCAGCCGATATCTGCCTGTCAGTAAAAGTTCAGAGATTTTCAGTGTGAATGCAACTGTGAAATCCACTTTTTCAACTACTCTCCACAACATTTTCCTTCTCCATGAAAGCTTTGGTTGAATAGCTATCAGATCAGAATCATGCACATCTTCTGCATCTTTATTTCAGAGACTAAAAATTATGACGATCAATGAAGTAAACCTTTCTCAAATATGGGTCCTCATGTATAACATTTGTATTAACTGATGGACAAATACCTAAACTGTTTGATATTTGTGTTAATATAAATTCATCTATTCACTCACATAATACACATTTAAAATTTCATTTGATTAATAGAGCAATAATGGTTCTTTATCTTCATATTCTAAAGTAGTTTTTTTATGTAGTAAATTCCAGATTTGCTTTTATTCTTGTCTTAATGTCTTGTAATTGATGATGTTGAAATTTTTTATGTGTCCAAATTGTTTTTGGTGGAGGTTTCAGACAGGCCTGACTGGCTTTTGCCTCCTTCTACACTGTAATTTTAAACATTTTACTCTGTTTAATCGTACATTGTTACTGCGGAGAGAAAGACAGACAAAGACAACACGAAAGACAGAAACACAAAAGGATAGAAAGACAGAAAAAGACAAAAGGAAAGAGAGAAAAAGACTAAAAGAAGGAAAGACAAGAAGAGACTAAAGGAAGGAAAGACAAGAAGAAAGACATACTCTATAAAATAAAATTTAAAAGACAAACAAAAGGAGAGACAGAAAGACAAACAGAAGGAAAGGCAGAAAAATAATAAATGAAAGGAAAGACAGAAAAAGAATAAACGGAAGGAAAGGCAGAAAAAGACAAACAGAAGGAAAGAGAAGAAAAAGAATAAATGGAAGGAAAGACAGAAAAAGACAAAAGGAAGGAAAGGCAGAAAAAGACAAAAAGAAGGAAAGACAAGAAGACATACTCTATAAAATAAATTTTAAAAGACAAACAAAAGGAAAGACAGAAAAAGACAAACAGAAGGAAAGAGAAAAAGACAAAAGGAAGGAAAGACAAGAAAGACATCCATCCATCCATCCATCCATTTTCTCCCGCTTATCCGGAGTCGGGTCGCGGGGGCAGCAGCTTAAGGAGGGAAGCCCAGACCTCCCTCTCCCCAGCCACTTGGGCCAGCTCCTCCGGGGGAATCCCAAGGCGTTCCCAGGCCAGCCGAGAGACATAATCTCTCCAGCGTGTCCTGGGTCTTCCTTTGGGTCTCCTCCCGGTTGGACGTGCCCGGAAAACCTCACCAGGGAGGCGTCCAGGAGGCATCCTAATCAGATGCCCGAGCCACCTCAACTGGCTCCTCTCGATGTGGAGGAGCAGCGGGTCTACTCCGAGCCCCTCCCGGATGACCAAGCTCCTCACCCTATCTCTAAGGGAGAGTCCAGCCACCCTGCGAAGAAAACTCATTTTGGCCGCTTGTATCCGCGATCTCGTTCTTTCGGTCACTACCCAAAGCTCGTGACCATAGGTGAGGGTAGGAACGTAGATCGACCGGTAAATTGAGAGCTTCGCCTTTCGACTCAGCTCTCTCTTCACCACGACAGACCGGTACAACGCCCCCATCACTGCAGACGCAGCACCAATCCGCCTGTCGATCTCACGCTCCACCCTTCCCTCACTCGCTAACAAGACCCCGAGATACTTAAACTCCTCCACTTGGGGCAGGACCTCGTCCCTGACCTGGAGAAGGCATTCTACCCTTTTCCGACTCAAGACCATGGTCTCGGATTTAGAGGAGCTGATTCTCATCCCAGCTGCTTCACACCCGGCTGCGAACTGCTCCAGCGAAAGCCGGAGATCACGTTCTGACGAAGCCAACAGGACCACATCATCTGCAAAAAGCAGAGACCTGATCCTTAGGTCACCAAAACGGATCCCCTCACCACCTTGGCTGCACCTAGAAATTCTGTCCATAAAAGTTATGAACAGAATCGGTGACAAAGGGCAGCCTTGGCGGAGTCCAACTCTCACCGGAAACGAGCCCGACTTACTGCCGGCAATGCGGACCAAGCTCTGACAAGAAAGACATACTCTATAAAATAATTTTTAAAAGACAAACAAAAGGAAAGACAGAAAAACACAAACAGAAGGAAAGGCAAGAAGAAAGACAGACTCTATAAAATATATTTTACTTACTTACGTCACATTGTTACCCGTATGTAACAAACTGGCTACCTGTGCAACTGGCTTGCAGATGTGATTCAGCTTGTAAAATATAAAAATATTAAAATAATACAATATTAAAGTGAGCTCCAGATCTGCTGAACTGAGCTTTTTTTCACCCTGCTAATCCTGTTTCTGGGTATACCAATTACTATTTGCATTTTACTTTTTAGGTTTTATGTCAATTGATTTATTGCATAGTTTGTTTAGATAAGCTAGCTTTATTAACTTCTGCTAAGTTTCCTTTTTTAATTCTTCTTTTACTTTGCCAAACATCCTGCCCTTTTGTGTTTACCAATGCTTGTAATCATCTGACTCCTCTAAAATGTGCTGCACCTTGTCTCCTCTTTAAAGCTGCAATAACAAATCTGCAAAACAAGCTATCTTTTGAATACAATCACAGATCTGTCACGCAATCCCGTTGGCTATCATTCCTGGGCCAAGTCTGCCGGAACCGGAAACCCGCATTGCCAGAGGAAACAAGAGAGCGCTGAACACCAGTCACCATTTTCCACTTCTTTTGTTTTTTCTGCTACTTCAAATAGTTTTTCTTTTTGGGACTCTGGTAGTTTGTCCTAAAGTTGAAGTAGCAGCAAGCTGTTTCTCCTTTGGTAAATAGGGAGCCTAAGTCTCCTCCCATTCCAGTCGGTTGGTTCCCGGAACAAAGAAAAAAACTGAATGTAAGTGAACGGAGCTATAAAAGCTATTTTCTAATCTGCTTTGCCTTACGCCCTGAATCACACATATGTTGTACTTCAATATTAATGAAAAATAATTGTGTGTTTTGACTATGTCTGTCACGTACTTTGAGATTTATTAGCTTGTAAAAATTCGTAAAAAAGACTACAAATCAGACGTTGCATATATGATGTCACAGCAGAATCTCCGCTACTTAACACATAGCCAGATTTCTAGTGGTTTTCTCCACGTTTAATACCCCTTCTATTTTTCCATGTTTTAAATGTTTTATATCACTGTGGTTTTTTAGTTTTAAAACTGGTAAAAGGGCAGATTCCTGTATGAGTTTAAACCGTATATCATAGAAATGTCAAACTGTATGCAAAGACATCCGACCTCCAACTTAAGCCTCATGCACACATTTACACGACTCTTCACACCTCAGTCTGCTCAAAATGCCACTGTCTGACAGCTTTAAGAGGCTTTCGGTATCCTTTTTCTGAACTGGGGTAACACCTGTCATTTTGATTAAAAACAAAACTCAGCCTCTCGTGTTCTAAACATATACTGAATGCACGTAACTGCTGCTTCTCAAGATCTATAATTAATGTGGTCACATCCTGTACACTAAGAAGAAAGATGATGTTCTTGTTTTTCTCCTTACTCTCTTCACAACCATCCTCTGCAATCCAATAATCCCTGTGAGAATGGGGAGCTGTGAAAGTGCAAACATGAGTATAGTATCAAAACTTTTAATCTCTGTCATTATGGGTCTGACAGCTGCCTACTCTAATTAGCCATCAAACCTTTCCGTCTACCAGCAACACCTAACACCAGTTTAGCATTATCGCTGCTGTCAGAGCATGTTTGAAACTTGCTCTTTATTTCTTTTTGTGCTAAATGCCAAACATGAGCAAATTTTAATCAGGGGTCAACTAAGTTCACCGTAAGCTTGGAACGTTCCCAATTGGTGGGATAAAGATAGTGATTTACCAAACATGGTTTTTCCTAGCTTAGATACTTAGATACCCATAACTTCACCATTCTAGCCTGGCAAGGCATCCTATATATGTAAATATTATAGGATGACCCATAGACAGAACTCAGTTATGGATCAGAATCTACGATTGTCTTTCAAACTGTTTCCGCATGCAACTGGACAGCGCTAGGACCAATCAGACCAACAAACAACTTGACGCTACGGACAGTCAATGGAGTAGTACACCATGAAGACCATTTTTCAAAATAAATGACTTAAGCAACTCTAACTGCTCATGTTTCAAAGAAAAGCCCAAGTCTAAATCAGCCAAGGTGGATGCTAAATCTACTTCAAACAAGCTCCACTTGAGCCAACGCCATTTTTGTATTTTTTCTCCATCACAGCTCTGATGCTAAGCCCACCCAACGTCTCTACCAATATACAGCGTTGTGATTGGCCCAGCCTAAAACTGTTCAGGCCAAGGTGTCAATGGAGCGTGGCTATACCGACCTGCAGAGCTAAATATTTTGCTAGACTTTCTGTAAATTTCACCATCCAGCTGTTAGGCTACCTTTGGAGATGCATTTTGCTTGACCGGTAGTGGTGTCCTGCAAAAACTTACCTCTTAAAGGGACACTAAGCAGTTTGGGCTTGCTTTTAACACCCCCTAGTGACAGTTAGTAAAAAACGAAAGTCAAACTCCTCTCCTTGGTGTCCGTTTGTCTTTTTAACACCTTAAACATTGTGGATTTCATTAACCGAGTCATCGCTTCGGCGTTTCAGCTCAACTAGCGTTCCGATCGCTCCCAGAGTCATTTCCGGAGCTATTCCAAATCCAGTCTGACCAGTTGTTCCAGTCCTGTCCAGTCTATCCGTGCCAGTCCTGTTGACTATCATGCAGGACCTCCAGCCGTTCAATGTCAACGGTCAAGAGGTCAAGTGGAGGAGTTCTTCTTGGAGTCTTGAGTGAAGCGTGGCTAGTTCTTGCACCAAACCCCGTGGTTCCACCGGCCTGGCCGGCCCGGCAGCGCCGAACCGGCGAGGTTCCACTGGCTCGGCCCAGTAACAACGAACCGGCGAGGATCCACCAGCCCGGCCCGGCAGCACCGAACCGGCGAGGTTCCACCGGCGCATCAAACCTGACAACAAGTGGCAGCCGGACCTCAATGACAGCCAGCTAAGCTAACAGCTGGACCGACCCGGACCCGCCATCAGCTAACGGAGCTAACTATCGGTTAGTGCGTACTGTTTTATTTTTAAACTTAATAAACTAAACCTAGCAAACATACAACTGTAAGATGGCACCACCAAGAAAAATGGAAAAAATTGAGGAAGATATAGACGAGATAAAGATGTCAATAAATCGCATATCTGGTGAGATGTCATGTCTTAGTAAGTTGATGGAGGAGATCAAAGAACTTAAAAAACTTGTGGGGGAAAAAGATAAACTTATAGTGAGACTTGAACAGAGGATAGATGATCTGGAACAATATTCCAGAAAGGACGATGTTTTGATAACGGGCTTGGAGACGAAACATCGCTCCTATGCCAGAGTGGTGAATTCTGGTGAAGCTACTGGGGAGGACGCACCATCAGGAGAACGCATGACTTTGGAGCATCAAGTCACAGCATTTTTGCATCAGAAGGGTATCGATATTCAACAGGAGAATATATCAGACTGTCATATGATCCCATCTAAACATAGTAAAAATAGACCAAATACCATTGTAATGAGATTCACAAGCAGGAAACACAAAAATGAATTATTAAAACAGGCAAAAAAACTGAAAGGAACAAATGTGTACATAAACGAGCATCTAACGAAAAAGAATGCAGACATGGCAAGGGAAGCACGATTATTGAAAAAACAGAAACACATTGTTGATACATGGATTTGGAATTGTAGGATTTGGATAAGGGCAAGAGAAGGAGCAAATGGTGTACAAATAAGAAACATAGATGACCTCACGAAATACAGGACAGAGTAGACAAATCAGGATAATTGCAGTCAGAAATGTGGATAGCAAAAAACCCACTTGGACATGGATACATATGAGAAAATATATGATATAGATAGTATTATTGATGAAAGGATATTTAATTTAAACACTCACAGTTGTGAATATTATGATGAAGATCAATTAGACCAATTAAATAGTGGTATGGAAATGGAGGATACACTCACACTCATCCACCTAAACAGCCGCAGTTTGTACTGTAAATTGCCAATAATAAAAGATTACATTAGGGAATTTAAAAGTACAATTAGTGTGGTTGCAATTACAGAGACTTGGCTTAAAGATAACATGGATGATGTACAGCTGGAGGGGTATGAACCTTATTTTGTAAATAGAAAAATTAAGAAAGGTGGCGGTGTGGCACTGTTTATTAAATCAGGACTCAAATGTAAATTAGTGGAAGAAATGACATTGATGGAAGAAAATGTTATGGAAATAGTAAGTGTGGAAGTAAGCAACGGCACAGCGAAAAATATACTAATTAGTTGTGTTTATAGAGCACCTGGCTCTTGTATCGAGACATTCTCTGACAAAATAAGTGAGGTGACTGATGAAATCAAGAACAAACCCTGGTTCTTGTGTGGAGATTTTAATGTTAATTTAGATCATTCTGCAGGCCTGAGAACATCGAGTGATTTTCTTGATTCAATGTGTAGTTTAGGTTTATTCCCCTTGATCAATAAACCAACCAGGATTACTTCACACAGCGCAACAATAATAGATAATATATTCACTAATAAAAAGGATGATGTTATGAGGAGTGCGATATTGATGACAGATATCAGTGATCATCTACCTGTTTTTGCAATATTTAAACATAAACAATTGACTAAGCAAAATATCACTATCTCAAATGTCAAAAGAGATAAGTCAGTGAAAGCCCTGGAGGCACTAAATAAAGATCTTGTAAAACAGAACTGGGAAGGAGTTTATGTCAGTGATGTTAATGCTGCATACTCATCCTTCATTAAAACACTAATGAAATCATATTATAAAAATTGTAAATTAAGGAATACGGTGAAGAAGAAAAGAAATAATCCGTGGATGACTAAGGGAATAAAAAATGCTTGTTCAAAAAAGAATCATCTGTATAGGTGTTTCCTAAAGGCCCAAACAAAAGAAGCAGAAGATAGATATAAAACCTACAAAAATAAATTAACAACAATAATTAGGAAACAAAATAGGGATTACTATGGTGAATTATTGAATAAGAATAAAGATAATACTAAAGCTACATGGGGAATAATAAACAGTGTCATTAACAGAGATAAAACAAAATCTAAAATACCAAATTATATGGTCAAGGACAATAAAGAAATTTATGACGGTAATGAAATCATTAATGAGTTCAACAAATTCTTTGTAAATATTGGGGAGAGTCTAGTGGATAACAAACCAATAGTAGAAGATACATTGAATACAATAGTTAATAATGTCAATAGTATTTTCCTTGACAAAGTGGAAAAAGATGAAATAAGAAATATTGTAAAAAACTGTGGAAACAAACAATCAACCGATGTTGATGATTTGGACATGATGACTGTTAAAACTATAATAGAATCTGTTATCGATCCATTCACTTACATCTGTAATCTGTCACTTTCTACCGGCATTTTCCCTGACGACATGAACATTGCTAAAGTTGTACCATTGTTTAAAAGTGGTGATAAACACAATTTTACTAATTACAGACCAGTGTCACTGCTTCCACAGTTTTCCAAAATACTTGAAAAAGTTTTTGTATCAAGGTTGGATAAATTCATTGAAAAAAATAATATTATAAATCATGAACAGTATGGATTTAGGAGTAAACATTCAACTTCAATGGCAATAATGGAACTAACTGATAAAATAGTAACAGCAATAGATAATAAACATCCTTTTATTAGCATTTTTATTGATTTAAGGAAACAATTTGATGTTATCGATCATGAAAGACTACTTCAAAAATTACAACAGTATGGAATACGGGGAGTGGCTCATCAATGGGTCAAAAGTTATTTGGATAACAGGAAACAGTTTGTGCAGTTAAATAACTCAAAATCTGAACTGAATGATATTTGTTGTGGAGTGCCACAAGGGTCGGTTCTTGGCCCTAAACTGTTCATATTGTTCATTAATGATCTTGTAAATGTGTCTAAACTGCTTGGTTATGTTTTGTTTGCGGATGACACAACATTGTTTTATTCTGGGTCAGATATACAAGAAGTAATTCAAGTGATAAACAATGAATTGATCAAAGTCAAAAACTGGTTTGATATAAACAGATTAACATTAAATCTTGATAAAACCAATTTTATATTGTTTAACGACAAAAGAAATAACGAAGTATCTATAAAAATTGATGGTATGGAAATTCAAAGAGTAAAAGAAACCAAATTTTTAGGAGTTATGTTTGATGAGGATCTTAGTTGGAAATCACATATAGGATATATAAAAGGTAAAATCGCCAAAGCCATTGCAGTATTACATAGAGTCAAGTATTTACTTAACAGTTCAGGGTTGTTAACATTATATAACTCACTAATTGTGCCATATTTGGCCTATTGTGTAGAAGTCTGGGGATCAACATATAAAACCTATATTCAACCGTTGTTTATTTTACAGAAAAGAGCTTTGAAGGTCATCAGTAACACTCGCTATAGAGATCCGTCAAACCCTTTATTTATTAAATATAATGTACTGAAATTTCATGATTTGATTAACTTAAAAATACTACTATTTATGTATAAAGCTAATAGGAATATTTTACCCGCCAATATTCAAAAAATGTTTAAAAATAGAGTTGGTAGTTATAATTTGAGAGGAACATGTGTTTTTGAGGTGCCTAGGTTTAGAACTAAAAAGAAGGAATTTTGTATTTCTGTGGTTGGGGTTAAATTATGGAATAATCTGGACAAGGATCTAAAAGAATCCAAATCACTAAATGTATTTAAAAAATGTATCAAATTAAAGGTATTAAGGAATTATGCTAACATAATTTAGGAAGAGGTCTGCAAAGCGATTGGAGAGTGGAATGAGCATATTGTAAATATTTCTTTTGTTTTGTATTGTAAAAAGGGGCAGAAAATATAAGAATTTTCTTCTCTCTGCTCCTTTTCATTCATTTGTTTTGTATGGTTTGTAAACACTGTATGTTTTTTTTCTCATTTTGTTATTTTTTTATGAATGAAATAAATAAATAAATAAATAAAAAAAAAAAAAAAAAAAAAAAAAAAAAAAAAAAAAAAAAAAAAATCTAACTGCTGAAATGTCTCCTCAGCCTTCATTAGTGTCTACAGGAGCAGTTCATCACTAAATCAAACAAATTAGCTGTGTTCACAATCTAACATTCAGGAAACATGCTGGAGGCAGACTGCAGTGCCAGCATGTCAGCTCAATTTTTTTCTAAGTCCAACAGGGACCGCATCGGCACTCTGAAGTTGGAAGTGCGGTATTCTGGCCACAGAGGGCAGTGGGGGTCTGATTGACATGTAAAGGGTCATTTTAGCACTTACTGGCTCAAGAAAAGTATTTAAAAAAATGAAAATGTGACATAGTATGCCTTTAAAACCTTGTATAAAATTCAATCTGCAGACAATCAGACTATTAGTAAAAATTAAATAGATTTTTTCATACATTTCTTATGGCGTGCATTAAAGTGACAGGCTCCCATGTAAAACCTGCAGTTAAGCCAGTATTAGTGATTTCAAACAAAATATCACTGGTCACCAGTTTTCATGATGATTTGTTTTACCTCATTATTTACCATAAAAGCATTTTTCTCTGTTTGTTTGCTGCATAGCTGTGCGGGAGCTGTGATTGACATAATATCCAGCTGCAAACAACTGTCAGTGCAGCATTAGAGTCCCCTTTGGGTAATTCTCATATACATGTCCTTCCAGGCTCTGTGCTTTAATCCTTGGCCTATTGCAACATGTTGTCAAAACAACTCTGATATATAATGGCACTCAACAAGATAGTGGTGCAAGAACAATAATGAGAAACAGCAAGGTTCAGGACGGGTTCTTGGATGCATGGAGCAAAAGAACATTTTCTACTGCAGATATGTTTAACTGATGATGATCAAAAGTGGAATCAGACAGATTTTTGGAGTAATTACATTTTTACAGGTTAAATGGTTAAACAGGTTGCATTTTATGTTTGACACAATTTACCTCTCATGCCATTTTGCTCATTATCCTCTTAATAACCTTGTTTTGTTAAACCCAGCAGCCTTTTTTCCAACTCAACTCAATGCTTTAAACATGACACAATAACCTGTTTTTAAATTTCATTTATCTAATGTCAATTAAACAATTGTATAAGAATCAGTTTTAATTAATTATGTCATTAAATACTATTATAACACTATAGAAAAATACAATTGTTCTGTGCTAAATGAAGAGGGCAGTAGACATGTATAAGATTGATGAAGGTACTAATCCTAATACCACATCTGGATGCTTTAAGGCCAGAAATGGTTTGATGCCAATTTGTGACAATATTCTACAAGGGGTTAAACATTTACCAGACACCAAAAACACCCTGTTTTAGATGTACAAAATAAAAGTTCCATTTTGGTTTCCACCACCTGCTGTGGAAAACATCATATTTCAGAGCTTCAGCACTCCACCTTTCACAGGAACCTGCTTAAGGAGCACCATCACATGTGCTGGAATAAGTCACTGACCCAGAATGACCTCACAGGAAAAGGGAGTTGGCAATTAAACTGAGACTTTTTTATTACCACCAGCTCCTGTAAGGCAAAAGTGGCATTGCACAGCATCTTAAATCATTTGACAACACGTGACAACGTCATGTAGAGAAACTCCTGTGTTAATAGATCTACAAAATCTGTCAAAAAGTCTTCAACATCTGTGTAAAACCAGTTTAAGCATTTGCAGTATTTAAATAATGGTAAAATAAATAGCATATATGTCAAAATTTGAAGAAAAAAAAGTTTTCTTCATATGCATTTTTTCAAAATAAGACGTCCACAGGAACATTTGATAATGTAACCAATATAATTGGTTTGATTGTAAATAATTCATTTAATTTCAAACATTTTATGTTCGTATAAAGCAATTTCATTAATAAAGCAAAATGGTGATATTGCACTTTTGATAATGACCATATTTCATTTATATCTAATATAAATTCCATATACCCAGAGCCATAAATCATCTCTATAAGCTTTGCAAAAGTCAACAAGCACTAATGTAACTACAATATCACTGAAGAGCCTGCAAAACTATCAAATATATAAAATCCTTTATTTTTTTCCAGTAATCTAACAGTGCCTAACTTGGGCTGCCCTGTGAGGGCAAATGTTTTTTCCTTTGAGAAAATAAAGCTAACACCCCAATGTAAGATGACACTGGGCTCATTTGCTACAGAGGTGAGAAAATCTCGGGGCCATGGTGCTACACGACCTTGGCAGTTTCATCCCCAGGGTGATATGAATTAATAGCTGACCTTTAGATCCCATCTTTTCCATCTTCACTTTTTTCTTTTTTTTTTTCTAGGCAAACGTTTGCTTTTTTGTACAAACATTATGAGCTTTCCAAGATAACCCAGTCTTTTTAATCCATCCATTTGCTGTCTGTTCAGGGTCAGGGGAGTCGTGAGCCTAGTTCAACAGCATGAAAGGTGTGATGGATATGTAGGTTTTCAATCAATCACAGGACCAAGACACACTTTGGATAAGGAGTCTGTATGTGGACTTCTAGTGGAATAATAGCTTAGGGTAGATAGAGCTCCTTGGAGGACATTTTCCTTTTTCTTTTTTATATCTATAATGAGTTAAGCTACACCTGACTTGATAAAACCTTTCACACCAGTGGTGTTCTGTTGCATAATGCGCAGGTGCATAATGGGTGGAGGACCCAGGTAAATGCGGAAGTGCACTGGTACGGTGAGACAGAAAACCAGATGGTCCAATCATTGGTTTTGGGTCGAGCCGTGTTATTGGCTGAGGTTTTTAGACAAATGTGAGAAAACCTCTTTTTTTTTTATCTCCACTACATATTTATAGCTGTACCATGTTAGAACGTTATTAAGAGGCATGAAAATAAACTTTTAACCTAGCTTTAAATAAAATTAGGTAATGATGGGTATAATGTTAGACTGTAAAACAAAATTGCAAAACAGAATGACTTCAAAATAAGGATGTAAGATTGCAAAACATTGACCAAAAATGTAATAAAAGTAATTTACAACAACCTACATTTGTTTCAAAGGCACAGTAGTCACACTTTAAACAAACATTTGCAAAATCTCTAATTTTACTATGCTACTCTTAAATAAAGCACCAGAAAGTCAAAATAAAACTATCTGAGTGAGGATGAAGAAAATGTTTGCAGCCTCTCTTGGACAAGCTGATGTTGGTCCAGAAGCCAATCCTGGAAAGGTCATGGCACCGTTGTTACTGCTGTGTTATAATGTTTATATCTTTTACTGAAAAACCAGGCTGATTGGACATCAGCCAACCAGTGTGTGTTCACCAGTGTTATTGGATTTGCAGGCTGTAAAGAAGACTCTGACCACAACACTGGCTGGTTGTTTAATGAGGACTGAAGACTGTAACATCCTGTACAATGGCTATAACAGAAATATTCTATAACATGCAGCTTTTCCAACCAACACCACTTATCAGTCCCCCTGTCCTCTAGAGGCTCAGCACAGACTGAGGATGACGCAATTAGTTTTAAAACAAATATATGTACAAATGTTCAAAGTTTAAATACACAAAGATTCATTAGACATAGAAAATTAATATTCAATGCTATAATGGAAAATCTGCAAAACAAGCTCGTTTTTAAAAACATTAGAACACTCACCCCTCCTCTCTGCTATGATCCCTGGGCCACATCTGCCTGATATGGGAACACACATGGCCAGAGTAAACCACAGAGTGCTAAACACCAGTCACAGTTCATCTATAAATTAGACGTATGGTGTGAATGTGTAAGGCTTTCTCAGAACTGAATGTAAACCCTAAATGGATAAATTCCTCTGTTTTCCCTGTACAGACGAGCTATGCTGTTAAAGTTTGACACTATAACTCAGTTTTTGAGCTGATGTGTGTTGGCTGATGGCAACCTCTGCTGGTGAACGTTCTGAGTAAACTAAAGTCATTTGTGCTGTCTCATTGCTGATTCACTCATTGTTGATGTTATTCCACTTATAATAGTCAAAGTGACGCTGTTTGTATCTGCTTTAGAATGGACAAACCTGAAGTTATCATCAGATTTATTTATTTTTTTTATTGGTAGAACCATCATTCAAATGCACTATCCAAGCCTCAAGCCAACATTTAAGCCTTCACATGCATGCTACTGACTTTATTGAACAGGGAAAATGTGGAAAAAGTTCATGGAAGTTGCATGTTTTAAGGTGCATCATGTAAGACTAGAGTAAGAGTGACATCCTGTGGTCAAACCTGGTTACTGCAGCCCATTTTCAAAACACACGGGTGACTTTCTCACTCCCGTTCTGTTTCATGGCTTTTGCCAGTTAGGGCTCAGCGCCAGAAGGTTCTAGATGATGATCAGTCGAGTCATACACAGCAAGTTGACAAGTAGATTAACAAATGTTACTGTATTATCGAGTTGTCGGTTGAAAAATAGGTCAAGACATTTTTTGAGCCAATTATTTGTTTCTAATTCACAACGTTAGCCTCTAGCCTAATTTACCTGATATTAGAGTAAAACCAAAAGATGCTATGGCTTCTTACCCCGCAAGTGAAAGCGTCGCGAAACGGTCGCGAAACGGTCGCGAAACGGCCGCGAAACGTACTACGTGGCAAATAGCCGCCGTTATAGTGGACAGGCTCCTTCCCACAGACAGCTATGTGTAATGTCTTGGAAGAACGTCCCAGAAGTGACGAGACGCTATCGTTACGTCTCGAGTCATTTTTTTATGCGCTATGCTTATGAAACATGTCAAATTCCGCAGTTTAGATCGGGACAGACAGGAAGTCAAACACGAAGGCAGTGTGGAACATCCGGAAACTTCCAAAATAAAAGGCAGGTGCAGTAAGTCATTTCCTCTGAAACCCCCGTAGCCGTTGTAAACAGAACAGAAAATAAACCACAGACATTTTTGGCTACATGCAGCTGACTTTCTCCGTGCTTGTCATTGTGTGGACTTCTAAAATCACGCATGGTGTTGCAATTCTCCTGTGATTTTGTGACCTCGCGGGATCAGCTGTGTGGAACGCTTTCGCTCCCGTTTCGCGTCTGAATCGCTGCTGGTTGGGAATGGGCTCGCGGGTAAAACGCTGCTGTTACGTTGCATGCCGCTTTCACGTCCTGTGGAAAGCCGGGGTTAGGGGTAGGAGAAATAACTTCTGGGTCGCTCCTGTTACTGGCTTAGGTTCTTTACAAAAGACTGCTGCTTTTTGCTGGCTGGTGTTGAATTACTAATGCCGGTGTATCCCACAGGCTCACAGACAAAACAAAGACTACGTTCCTCCTTGGCCATTTTGAAATGAGAAAAACAGACAACCCCCAGCTGGCTGAAGAGAAAATCTGTTTCACTGTAACTTTTTTTTCTAACATGATTGAGACATTAGACTCTTTTGTGATTATTTCACTGTAAAATTCTTACGTTTTGTACCTTTAAACTTTGGCGTGGACAAGTGACCTGCAAATTTCAGGCACATCTTTAGCATTATGATGCTACAGTTTTTTTTTTAAATATAAATTAGTACGGTCAGCTGTGTATCAAAGCCCACCACAAGTTTCTGAGAATTGGATAAAATTAGCCCAAGAAGATACCGTGAACACTGGCACAAGGATGAAAACACCTGGAGAAGACACAAAGTAATATACTCTAACCACATGAAACATCTTGCAAATATTCCAGCTCATTCCCAAATATTGTCCAGATGTTGAGATGTTTGGAAAAAATTATAGAATGTACCTTTTCATTATTGGAACAAAAAAATCAGGAAGAAATTACACAAGTCTGCATTTATTTTGCCAAAATAGCTCATGAATATGGAGATTTTATCTACATTTTATTCAAGATGGACTGATAAAGGATTGGATTTACAGACACAGTGTGCACAAGAAATTTCAAGGAATATTCTGGACATCATGGAACCTCTGGTGCTCAATCATTTTGTTTTGATAGTGCAGCTGCAATATCTGGGGTGGCATACATGTAACATAGAAACAAACATTTCCACAAACTATATAAATAGAATATCTCATTGATTCAACCTGCTGTTACTGAACTGCTGCTGAAGTGTCAGGAAATTACCTTTTTTTCTGTTTTGTGAATGTCTGAAACCTGCTGACATGCATGATCTATGCATGTAGAAATGCACCCCGGCATTAAGCTGCCTTAACTGGAAAAAGCCGCTGATATATGGTGGGATTCCAAGTCAGGACCTGTGAGTAAACCACTGCAGCTATTGATGTTATTCTCAAACGTCTGGCAGGTATTCAGAGACTACAAATAGAGGCTCCGTTGCAGCAAAATCAGACAGCTCGTTCATTTTGTCAAATCTTTTCTGGTATTCTGTCAAGAATCCTTCATGGACCGTTTTTGAATAATCAAAGGCGTACAGTAAGGCATTGCCAATCACAAGATATCAAATTTAATTGCAACATAACTTTAGTCAGATTTTGAGAAGGCAACTTCCACGTTGCATCAACTGAGGCTCTATGGCAAAGTGGTTAAGGATGCATGATGGCTAAAGGTAAAGGTTTGACATTCATAAATGAAGAAAAAACATTGTCAACATCAATGGGAACAGAGCCATTTGCCTTTTTTGTTTCTCACAGATGCACATATGTAGTTCCTCTGCAAATCCATTGACGGGGAGCGCAACAAAGTACAAGTGGATGTGTTTTTTTTTTTTTCATACGCACATATTGCACGATGCTCACACAGCCTTCAGGTAAATATGGCATACTACAGTCTGACAAACCTCATTTGAAGTCAGTGACTAGTGATTAAAAATGACAAAATCAGCTGAATGAGCCAGTGAAAACGCAGCAGCGTCTAGATGCCAGGGGCGCCCCCAGAAAATTTTGATAGGGGTGGCCAGATGGGGCCAAAGGAAATTTTGGGGTGGCACACCAAAATGGTCCTTGTGGTAACTCTGGGAGAGTTTAGCCTGTGGCGATGCATTGCATTGCTCCTTTATTCTTAAAAAACAATATGCATCCAAAAACTTAACTCAAATTTGAGAAACACAAAAATTTCAGAAAAATACATTTCAGTTATTTGAAATGTTATTTTAAAATTTATTTTAGAATTTTTTATTTTATTTTTTTGAAAATGGTGAGCAACAGAAACATATATAAATATTTTAAAAATCAGATTGTTTATTTACTCATTAATTGTATAATTTTTTTTTGTTTTTTACATTTATGTCTTGAATAAATAAGATGAATTTATATTTTGAGTGAACAGTAAAATTATTTATCAACACTGGTCTTCCCTGGGGGTACAACAATTTCCTAGGGGTGGCCATGGTCACCCCTGGCCACCCCTTAGAGGCGCCACTGCTGGATGCACCTTTCTGATAAGCAAAGTTCTAAAATTTGATTTAAAAATATCTTATTCATGTCCAGGTGAACAAATAATTTGCATTACCAGTTGCAAATGCAAAGAAATGTGTTACTTGTGGAAACTTTACACTTTTACACAAATCAAACATTCAGATCGCAGATTGCTGTTAGAACGATTTAGATTCCTTTGTTCCCCAGAATTTAAAGTTTCCCTAGGCCAGCTTCTTTAAAATAAATAACGGCAAAAATGAGCCAATCTTTCAAAGGAATAAATCCTCCTGATCTGCTTCTTTCTCTAATGTAATGACAGCTGATGAAGCATGTGTCAGATGTGTGTTTTCTGCTGAAAAGGCATATTTTCCACAAGCTACAGAAAATCAGACACTTGTTCCAGATAATATCCAATAGGAAATATTCTGTGGTTCTACATGCATCATAATTAAACCCGTCACATAATATATACTGCACAACTCAATATTACATGTCATTTCCTGCATACTGGCTTCAAATCTGTAAAATAAGCACAACAAAAGCAGCAACATAAAAAAATATTGATGGAAATCTTTTTCTTTTTTTATTCTGGAAGTAGGCAGCCGTGCATGGTCGATACAGACCTCTGTGGTAACAGCCCAGTGTGTTGAAATAGAAAGAGAAAAATCCTGCTGCAAGGGACATATTTTGATATTGATTGCAGCCTATCCTCTCTTCTCAAGTAGATTAGCCAAATTACCCTCCCCATAAATGGGTCTTGCTCTTAAGTAGAACTCCACTGTGAGAGAAGATTTAAAATTCCATTAGTGTCAGCGAAAGCAGGGCAGAGGGTTTAAGACGGGTCTAGTCTCATCAGCATCCAAAAGGTTCAAGGTAATTGATGATGAAAGAATTAGTCTGTCACTTCAGGGTGATTGATATAAGTGACTCGCTAATTTCACAGCAGCTCGGATCCAAAAGGCCCTGTGCTGTTGGAAAATCGGGTCCTCTCTTCCCCTCGCTCCAAGAACAAACGACCAAAACAAACATGCACTAAAACAAAACAAATAAAAAAAAAATTAAATAAAAAAAAGATATTAATGAAATTAGGCACAATTCAGCACGAGTTCAGGACAACAGAAAAGAGATTTTATTTTTAAAAACGTGTGTGTGTGTGTGTGTGCGCACGTGTTTGAGTTTCTCTTTATTTCTCAATTTTCCTGGGGGGGAGGGGTGATGAAAAGTAATTGAATTGAGAACCAATGCTATAATGGCTCTTAAGATAATCTTATCAGATAATCCTTCCTTGTGTGGTGTGTTAAGAGCGTGCTAGTCTACAGTACTCATAAGTACGTCAGGACTGCTCCGATCATAAACCGAGTTGGACTTTCTTGGTCGTATTTTCGAAGCATGCTGCTGGTCAAGTGCGACATCTAGCCAATCAGAAAGTGAGGTGTTGGAAGCACGCACGCTCTTTCTCAACCATGCTTTTCTTTACTCTGAAGTCAAGTTATATTTTGCAACATGAGATATTTTTCCTATCTGACCAGGGAATGTTAAGGTGTGAAATAGTAGCGTGTGGAATGTAGTTTTTGCTGCGTCGCCACAGACCACACAGCGTAAGACCAAAACTTCAATGTCTCCATGATTTCTTATTGCCACATGTGTGAGGTCACCCATGTTTTAAAAATCATGACAGTTTAAAAATCCTGCCATGTGAACAGGGCCTAACCTGAAAATAAGGTCCAGCTTGACACAAGACAACCCAAAGTGATATTGTCTTGGTATTTGTCTTAGAAATGTAGACCTAATGTTTTAATAAAATATTCAGGTCACCAGAGACACTTTGTAATGCTAGATGTAACCTGATGATCCACTTGTAATGGGATTACCTCTGACACCGTAGGGTCAATTCATTGGGATCCTCTTGTTCGATTCTTTGATGTTTAAAACATGTCTGAATGTTTCTGATCACCATAAGAAAATATTCTCCTCTAGTAGCTTTTTACTGTGCAAAACTGATGTTACAGATTAAAGGACAAGCTCTTACCCAGGTACGGTAAAACCTTGATACACTCAATTACCTACTCTGCGTGATGAAGCTGGAGACCTAGTAGGAGGCTTAGTGAGAGTTTGAGGTCATGCCTGGCTGGCTGATACACCCACTTGGATCTGTTCAGGTACAGCTGTAGGCAGCACTTAACAAAACTTTAGCATGGGAGAACTAACATGTACACGCTTCTTACCACTGTTCTAATGCTGAAATGATCTTTCTAAAAGCACATGCCGGGATTTTCCAGTAAAATTACCCTGAAGTTGCGATAGTGGAAAAACGCCTGTTGGTGGCTGATTTGCTTGCATAGATTAGTGGTGCTGGGCTTTTAAATGGTTTTTCAATGTTTTTTAATATTTCACACATCTCACTAAGGAATTATTTTAATCTTTGGACTTATTCATTTTGCATCTCCTAGCTCTAGAGGTGGGCCGATCTTAATCGGAAGCTTGGTTTTGCAGCATCATTATATGGTCAGCCCCTCTTGGCTAGCACAGAGGCACCACTAGTGTTCTTCTAGCAGACTTGAGCAGATGGGACCTTTGGTGGCTGGGTGACTATTTAATGGAAGTGTGGTCCTTGGGTTAAACCTGTGGTTCACCATTGATCTATCCATGCATTTCTAATGGTTTTTCTTTACTCAACAATACTCCCACTCAGAAACAGTTTATGTGAAAGGCAGCTCCATAGCTTGAAACGTGGCATCAGAGACACCAGCAACCCTAGTCAAATGCATTTTGAAGACCAGGGCAGAGTGTCTTTAAATAAAGCTAGCCAAAAAAAGATTGATGAAAGACTCAGGTTCCTTTACTAAGTGGTGCCTTTTAAAGAGCAGTTTTAAACCACATGTGTCTCACCTCCACAGCTGACCCTGGAGCCCCCTCTCAGTTCCCTGGAGAAAAATGAGATCTTAGTAACTGCATTGAGTAATTTTGGTCCCTTGGAGGGGGCAGTTTAACAGATTTGTCCATGACTCTAGGAAACGGGCTGCTCTGAATAATGGAAGTGCACAGAGTCAGTGAGGTCATCTTCAATTATTTCATTATTGTTCCAATTACGATCAACTGTTTTGGTGTGAAAATCAATTATTTAATCCATCACCAGTCTATTTCCTACAGTGAGAGTGGAAAACTGCTTTGGGAAACAAACAAAACAAAAAACAAAACACAGCTGGCTATCAACAAAGAGCTAGCTTTTTTCAATCATTCTAAATGAAGACCGTTTGGACGCCAGAACAGCTAACTCCTATAGGTGAGTTAGAAGGAGCAGCAAGTGAGCCAGAATAAACTCTAATTCCCATCACTACCCACCCAGCACACATTCGTGGGCCCCATATGGGATCTATATGGGCAAGCCATATGGGTCCCAAAAGGGTTTGTCCACGGTTTCCATGGTGGCCCCACAGGGGTTTTCTGTTGTTTGAGTCAAACCCACTGAAAACCCATGTAGGGCCCATTAAATTCTATGTGAGGAAAAAAATCTTTCTGGGCAAACCCTCATGGGGCCAATGTGGAAACCATGGACAAACCCTGTTGGGACCCATACAGCTTGCCCATACAGATCCCATATGGGGCCCACCTATGTGTGCTGGCTGGGTAGTAGTGATGGGACTCTTTGAAGGGAGCTGTTTAGTCAGCAGCCGTTTACCTCAAAGAGCCGTTCAAAAGACTGGCTCTTTTGAGTGAATCTCCATGGGAGTAAGTGGGTGGGGCATTCACATCTGTGATTCTGACCTTAGACCCAGCTATGAAAAACAGATTATAACATAATATTCAACAGTTTAGAATATTTGACATTGTTTATGATTACTTGTAATATTGGCAACCACCAAACTTATTAACTAAAGCTAATATCATGCAAAGGGGGGGTTTAGTAGCAACTACATGCCACAACTTCACTTAGTCCCTCTATTTTCTGAATAGACCGCTCTAATTTAGGTTCAGCTTTTCATGCAAAATAACTGTTGCCAAAGGGCAGACGGGTAAATTATTCCATCATGAAAAAACAAGAAATTCCGATTTCAATTTTTGCTTAAGATCATTTTTAATAGGAAACCCGGATAAATAGTAAACTGGTGGAACTCATTTGAGTTGGCCCTTTGACCCCACACATATCAGCACAGACCTTTTTTGTTGAAGTTTTTCTCTCTTGTTTTGTAAAATTTAGTACAGATCAACTTTAAAACATATGAATTTGACACAATATTGTTTGATATGAAACTTGATGACGCCCAGACACGACAGTTCTCAAAGGGTGACAAGAACACTTGTTCACAGCCACATTACTTAGGAGTGTGGAGAAGTCAAAAGGGCCATCACTTAAGCAGCTTCTGAGCTTCACCAACAGCCTCTTGACCTACAGCTTTGGGTTGAAAGCTCAACTACATGTCTGCTGATTGTGCACCTGCCGTCTTAGTTTCAACTAAAAATAAATGGACACAGGAAATGAAGTTAAATCTCATTAATCCTTAATTCAGAGGTCACAGCGAGGTTTTGCCTTGGTGCTGCTGACATTTTAATCTGAAGCAAGCCCAAGTCTTCATTAAGACACTAATATAAATTGTGATGACACACATTGTTGTTTAACACATTTCCAGACTTGGGAGGGTTTCATTTTACAACACTGCATGAAATCTTCTCAAACTGTACGACTTACTCCCAGGACAATGAAGCTCACGAGTCATGTTCTCACGCTGCACGCCCTAATGCTCGGTTCATGATCTGGCTGCTCAGACTGTACCTGTGGTAGCAACACGACAGACCTAAAAATATGCCAAAAATGATTCGTTTTAATGAAACACGTTGGACCCTTGAATCTAAAATCCTGGAAGAGAGAAGACAGCTGTGCTGTAATTGTCTGTTGTCCTGGAGGCTAGCTGTTGTTCCAGGAGAACATGCAAGGGTTTAGGGGGGTTGGATGTAAAAGAAGAATGAAAGGAAGTAACCCAGGTTTTGGGATACATTTTTATTTGATATAATTAGGCAAACACACTTTCTTGAATATTCTTGACGTTTTGTGAACGGAATAGTGTAAAAATAAAAAGAGACAAAGTGTATGGACACGAAAATGTCTCGGCGGACATGTTGGCGCATGCGCCATGTGAGTGGTTCTTGCACACTTGGGTCGTGGTGCTGCTTCAACAGTGCAATACTCTCATGAGGAATTTCAAACATGTTTGATTTCAGTGCGACTGCACGATTGGCGATCAGGAGCTATTTGTAATTGTTTCTCAATACCCCCGTGTACTACATGATGCATAACACAAAACTCGGGCCATTCCTCGAAGATTCTCAAGTAAGAGGAAAATCGGCTCAAAATGGGCCATAATTTGTACAGTCTACACCCAGCTTGATCAATGAACTGCGTATCAGACTCTTTCCTAGAGTTTGTCCCTGACTCTGGCTAGTTGGCCAGAGTCCTTGTCTGTAATGTCTCTGAGCAGCGTTGTTGCTCCAGCAGTTCATATGCCGAGCACTGGAGAGATAAAAAAGAACGAGTCATTTAAGACCAGACACGAGTCATTTGAGACCGTGCACACCCCCATATGGGACACTTTTCATCATGGAACACATCAGATAGCAAGCCCCTATTCAGACCACACTTTCAGTCTAGGAATGGATCCACCAACCCCCCCACCCCCTTTAAAAAAAGGGGACCTAAAAATAAAATTCTGTTTGGGGTCCCCATGTGGCAAAAAAAACCTGTGATTTATTTATTTTTTGACAGTTTTGTCTCCTGACAACCAATTCATAACTCTTCTGCTACTTTCATCATCAATTCACTATCTTGTCCTGCTGTTTGGATGCCAAGGCCAATCAAAAGAATGTTCCCTACCCAATGTAAAATGTAGTAAATCTAACTAATGTGGTATCATCTCAGCCCAAATGTTATGATCAAACCCAGCCAGCACACATAGGCTGGCCCCATATGGAATATATATGGGCAAGCCGTATCGGTCCCACCAGTGCTTGTCCGCAGTTTCCATGGCGGCCTCATGGGGGGTTGCCCAGAAAGATTTTTGCCCACATAAATGATAGATTATAGATTCCATATGGGGTCAACCTATGTGTGCTGGCTGGGAAACATGATAGACTGTGGTGTTTCCATGTATAAGGTGAAGGAGTGAGTGGGTGAGGAGGTAGAGGTTAACTCATGTTACCACACTTGTTCATTTGAAACTATGCAGTATACCATTTACTGGTGCCAAGGCGACTAAAGGTGCAGCAGGGTTGCTGTTAAACCAGTGAACTTGGGGTGAAACACAGTTCATCAACAGGGACATGGGTCTAGAAAAATGTTTCCATTATTTATCAAAGTCATTGCTTTTCCTTCACACCAGCTGCCATACAAAGTTACAGAACCATGCTTTATTACATCTTGAATCCCATGGCTACGATTGATTCAACTTCTTTGTTTTTCACCTCACCTTGCTGCTCTGCTGAAATTTTTTATCCTCAAGAAATTCACACCCACTTTGCTAAAGATATTTCAGCATGGTCTCATCTGGGAAATAAGTTGGCCTTTTAAAGAAAACTGGTGCATGAATGTGCCCGTGTTCCCTCCTTTCCACTCGTCACCAACCACAGGATCATTTGCATAATATTTCTGTGGGTGGTGTGGGGCCAGAAGTTCCTCTCAATAAAGAATAAGGTAAGTGAAGTGTGAAATAAAGCAGCATATGAGACCTTGTTCTTTTTTAGTGGTGAAGAAGGAGCTCACATCCAAATGGAAACGGGGTCCTGTTCCTGTCACAACCAGGGCACCAGGAGCACAAATGGAGAAAAAAGAGCATTTTATTTTATTTTTTATTTTTTGCAAAAAACAGCATATTCTTATTAAAATGCAGTTTTAATAGTGAGAATTGGGTTAATACTTACAAATAATTTAGTTAAATCAAGACTATCCCGACATGTATTTAATGTAAAGTCATTAGATCATCACTGTCATATGTTTAAAATATATAATAAACTGAAAATACATTTTCTCTTGTCAAGTTGTATAGTAGGGGTGCTATAAAATATTTAACAGCCTTGATGCTGGTTTTAAAGTTGTTGCACATTCTGATTGTTTTTGAGCTGTAACAATATTTTCTTCCAATTGACTCTAAGGAGGGCAGTGATATCCCGTTTCAGGCATTCTAACCTCATGTTGAATGGTCTTCCTGTCATTAACGCTGCACCTGCCAGCAGGTCAGGATGCTCCCATACTGTCCTGGTAATAAGAGGTAAGAATGATGGGGCAGATTGTTATGTGCAACATTCTTTTCAGAAAGAGCATCTTCTGCTGAGCTTACTTCTCCAAGTGGATGTTGTTGAGAGTCCACAGGGACGTTGTTGTTGGCTGTTGATTCTTATGTTGTTAAAGTTGTACATAGTTCAAAATTTTGGACATAACTTTAAAATGCTTAAATTCGTCTCTCTGATCCTGTTCTATGATATAAAGTAGGTAAATCTTTCATTGATTATATTTCCCCTACATCCATGCCCTAGCCTCGACAGCAAAACAAAACATTTACGTAAGCTTAGACCAGGGGTCGGCAACCCAAAATGTTCAAAGAGCCATATTGGACCAAAAAAACAAAAAACAAATCTGTCTGGAGCTGCAAAAAATGAAAAGCCTTATATAAGCTTTATATGAAGGCAACACAGGTTTTAAGTGTATATTAGCTATATTAGCCTATTATCAAAATGGCTACAATATACATAATGAGCATTCATGATTAAATGTTTATTTTCCCTGCAGCATCCTGGAGAGAATGACACATCACGCGACTCTGCTGTACGATATTTAAGTTTAACTTCCATTACAATATTAATCAGTGGGATTATTTGATCATTTCTTCTTGCGGCCCATCACAGCTCACATACCTGCATAACAGCGCTGTCTGTTTGATATCGATCACATCACACGACTCATCACAGGCTGAGTACGCTGGAGCTGAATTAATGTCGTTGAATTGCTGATTGGTGACGTCGCCTGTCGTTTTAATGGTCCTTGTCTTTGTGGAGAGAGGCATGTCTTTAAATTCCTGGATTATCTCGGTTTTGTTTTTGAAGTCTGAAATAGTTGCTCTGATATTTTGATGAATGAATCCTTCATGTAATCACCATCCATGAACAGTTTTCCACGCTTTTATCTCTCAGGTTGCAACAAAACTTGCAGCAGTAGTGGAGTTTGGAGATGTAATCCGCTGATTGGTCCTTGTCCGAGCGACAGCGGTGAAAAGTTGAAGTTTTTCCAGGTAATCCTTCCGCGTCGACAATGAAAGCAAATAATTCGGTCCATTCTTCATTGAATCCTCTGTTCTCAGCTATCTTTCTCTTTTTCCCTTTGGGATCCACGTCCCTGACACACCCGCTGGTTTGTTTACATCCATCCACCTGCCTGGCACGGCGCCACCATATATCTATCGGCGCCTGGTGAAACGTGTGTCACAGGCTATGACGCAAATTTTTGTTGACAGAAATGTTAAAATTTAATATTTATTATGCACATTTTTTACAGCATTGGAAAACGTTAAGAATGTTTGTCCTACAGAAACGATATTAAAACAAAAAATATATCCCCCATCCATTTTCATACATTTGTGAAGAAGCTCCAGGGAGCCACTAGGGGTCGCTAAAAGAGCTGCATGCGGCTCCAGAGCCGCATGTTGCCGATCTCTGGCCTAGACCAACAGATTTGTGTATCCACAAGAGAGAGCTGTCAAAAAGAATGTGCCTCAGTCGCTTCGCACACCAACTTAGCTTGAATGCTAACTCTACCTGCACTGAATTAGTCTGTAAACTTCAAGCTAACTGTGACAGAGGAGGGAGGGTGTTACGGCTCCAGCCTGAACACCATGGATGGCGCTCCTTCTGCTCTCCTTGTTAAGCACCGCGGACAGCATTCCTCTTGCTCACCCTGTTCCAGTACCATAGACAGCGCTCCTCCTGCTCACCCTGTTCCAGTACCATGGACAGCGCTCCTCCTGCTCACCCTGTTCCAGCACCATAGACAGCGCTCCTCCTGCTCACCCTGTTCCAGCACCATAGACAGCGCTCCTCCTGCTCACCCTGTTCCAGCACTATTACAGCTACACAACTTTGCTGACAATACTTGAGTAGCTGCTAACTTTGAAAGTCTTTGTTAGTGGCTAAGCCCTAAAGACAAGTTTTCCAGTTATATTTAGAAAGTATTGTGAATTATCCTACGTTAATTCAATCAAGTGTTTATATTTACCTTTAAAGGTCACGCTATAGGATTTTAGAGTGGTCTTTTTGTTTTGTGTTTTCTCACAGGGATTTCTGCAGATGCTGTATAGTTTTAAAGTCAAATACAGAGACCATGCAGCTGTTTATGCCCTCTAGGTTTCTCCTGCTTAAACGAACTTGAGCAAATAAACTGTTTCACCCTCCCTCACCTACCATCGCCAGGTTGTAGCAGAGGGGAACGAAAAAGGATGAGCTAAGTGATTAATGTAATGGTCAACCTTACGCTACATTGGACAATTGCCTGTTGTAGCTTTAGTGTGCTACAAGTGCTGCCAGGTAGAGATGTGTCTCTGCTTGAACACTGAAGATTTCATTAAAATGAGCTCCTGCAAAAACTAATGAAGTCTGAGATAATTCAGCAGTTAGAATCAGGTGTGCCTGAGCAGGAACATATCAAAAACACTACTTGTCTGCTAGTGCCACATGTGTGCGATGTATGTATGGGTGTGGCTTTCAGCTTGTTTCTGAATAGGAGGAGCAGGGGCGGGAGCTGCAACCATTCAATTTTCATTTTCTGTGTGCCGTCACCAGAGGTATGCGTCTCTATACTGAGAAGTTTATTAAATCTACCAGATGTTTCAAGGGTTATATTTGAAAGTTGTTGCATCTTTAGGAACTGTTTTATTGTTAAAAAAAATGCAATAACAAATTTAGATAAAGTCTCAAAGCCTGAAACATGAAATAATAATGAAAAATCACATTTTAAAGACTATAATATGTGTTGGCTTATTTTATTATAACTATATGAAATTTATTTTATTTCATAATTATATAAATGATCATATTATTCTTATTCTGATACTTTGATATCTCATTGAGAGATTGTATATGCAAACTATTGCCAGAACAGTTTGATCTAAGATTAGATTTGGATTGAAACAATATCTTTTAAATCAGTCATGTGGTGAGGAATAAGTGTGTATAATATAAACTTAATTTTAGCAATTTAATTTGTTTTCTGGGCAGCTTTAAAGCCACTTTTTTAATCCTCAAAAACGACTGAATTAAAACTGTAAATTGGTCGTGAACTTTGACAATTATCCCCAACAGAGAGGCAGAAAGACACCTGCATCTACAAATATCCCATAAATCCTAACTTAGTCCCATCTCCTTCATTAAAAAAGAATGAGCCATTGAGTAAATTTAGCTTATTAAAGAAACGAGCTTATCATTAAAAATCTATGCAAGTCCTTCATAGCTGAAGACAGATTTTATGCTTGGCTGCATCAGGTTCAGGTCCTACACTCCAACTGCACAATACAAAACACACATCCACGTAATGAGAACACATTCTGCATCAGGTGGTGACGTCCTTGGTTCTGCCTCCCTCGCATGTGAGGCTCAGCGGGGATGGATGTGAGCTGAACTAATGGAGCAGGGAGAATGCAAACTGCCTCTGAATAGAAGGAGGTGGAGGAGAGATCAGGGTGTTCTTGAGTCACCTCCCTGCAGACCAGCAGGTTACTGTCATCACGTTTGTTTTGGAGAGCGGGGTAATATTTAGAGGTGAGAGCGGCCGGATCTTCCCCAGGTGTCCGAACCAGACACGTTCCTCTGTTCTGTTTGGCCTTAAATCGCAAAGCCCCTTGCTTTTGTTTACATACAACTCATAGCTCATTTATCAAGCCATTGCTGAAATATGCTGCTAAACCTGACCGGTGCGCTAATGATACAAATGTGCCAAAAAGTTCCCTAAAGAGCAACCGCGGTTCCAAAACCATAAAAACATTTTCCCTCTGATTAATGTGGTATTCTTAGGCTCATGGCTCTCCTTAGCAGACCACCAGATGAGATGTTCAATCAACTATGCATGACTTGACCTTAATGGATTTTTCACTGGGAGGCTTGGGTTGGTTATTAGAGAACCAGCTCATGTGGAACAACCTTGTCCCCTTGGGAAGGGAATTACACCAGTTCAGAGGAAACCCACATTATGGCATGAGGAAAAACAGAGGGAAGGGCCATTTCCTCTGCTCTCGTGCAGCTTTTAGTTTAAAATGCTCAAACTGGGTGAGCTCAAAAGACAACAAAGATGCTGCTTGATGATACATTTTTAAAAAAGAAAAGATTTTTTTATTTTGTCCATGATGATTTGAATATATTGTGTGATGCTGCAAAAATGTTTAGAATCACCTGAATTGAGCTGCAGTGCATCTGGTTAAAACGGTGACCAACAAAGCACACCAAGCAAAAGGAAACAAAGCCATCACCAAGCTGTTTACTCTATTCCAATCTGTGTTCAGCAGTAAATAAACAAACAAAATGGCCCATTGTTGAATTAATTTCCTCCTCCAGCTGTGCATTCTAATTGGGATAATAAGCTGAAGTGTTATCAACACCCCACCTAGCTAAGGCTCATTCTCTCTCTAGTTGCTTTAATGTGAGAACTAATACAACATTCCAGCCATTCACTTGATGCAACGGAGATGAAAACATTTAATAGAAATAAAAAACTTTTATTAAGTGTCTGTGGAAATTGTCTTATGTACAACAGTTGGTTCTGACCCAGCCTTTCCACTAGGTGCGTAAGCGGCGTGTAACGTAATAGACGCATTTTACCCATGTCACCAGAATCATTTCAGACGTGAAACTGCAGCGAAAGCGTTCCACAAGGTCACAAAATCACTGGAAAATTGCAACACCATGCATGATTTCGGCAGTTAAACATGGCAGCATGTGTCCAAAAAGGTGTGTGGTTTATTTCTGTTCTGTTTATCGCAGCTACGGAGGTTTCACAGGTAATGATCTACTTTTTGCGACTGGAAAGCTGCACATGACTTTAATTTTGAAATTTTCCAGATGTTTTACATTGTTTTAATGTTGACTTCCTGTCTGGCCCAATCTGAACTGCGGAGTTTGACGCGGTCTTGTGTTCTGACACTAGGTGGCAGCAGAGCACTGGAGATATATATAGAGGTGCTGTGGAGAGTTCCTGAGAAGTGCTGCTAGAACTAAGATGGATGCCATGTTTGTTTGTTTCTCGCTTTAATAAAGTTCCAAATGGATAAAATTACTGCCTGCTACCTTCTACCAACTACAAATCATAACAAGTCTGGAAGCGTAGCACATAAAAAATAGACTTGAAGCGTAAGCAATGCATCCCTACACATATGGGACACTTCTATAACGTAATGCTTTGTGGCTGGTGGAAACGCACCCATTCAGTATAACAGTGGCTAATGCTGCGTACTATGTATCATCTACGCTACGCTTAAGCGTCTGGTGGGAAGGTCCGGTGAGAGCACAATTCCAGTAGGATTGGATGTTCCTGCAAGATGCTAACGAACGGAAAACCCATAATTGGGGTGAGCATGATATAAAAATGATTCATCAAAACAGCTCATAATTCATTACCACCTGAGCTTGCAAAGCATGCTAACGCTAACATTTGCAGGTAGGGAGTTTTAGGCTATTGTTTTCTACACATCTGCAATTCTGGATGGACCATCGTTTTCTCTGCCTGAGCAGCAGGATTTGAAAAGTATTAGGAACATTTTAATTATAACTAAAACGTTTTCACTCTTCTTTCTCTCTGTTCCATTCTCTTCTGCTTCCAACATAATAGGAGTTTGCAGGCAAACAGCTTTAGGGGTATTATTGCATTCCTTTCCCTTTTTCTCTACTTTCCTGCAGGTGGTTCTGTGGGCTAATCCACTCTCTGCTTCCACCTACTGAGGCTTTAGTGTCACATCAGCTGTGAAGTATAATTACATGGCATTTCCCTCTCATCAGTTCCAGACTGTTGAGTCACTTTGGTGATTGGCTAGGTCAGTTTGCCTTTTTTCATTCTTGTGCAAATCAAGATGTATTTGTGTCTTCTTCTCAGATATCTTGGGTTTGATCACCTTCAAAAAAACATTTCCTTAAAGATTTTACCACAGACGACTGTCTGACTGCCTCACCTGCTCTCCACTCCTTCTCCTGACTTCTCCATTCATCAAACTATAGTTCAAAATCTGCCAAAATCAGCTGTAATCAGCAGGTCATCAGTGCTGTTTTGGTACTGTGGAGTAGTTTGAAGCCAGACTGAGCCTTTTTATACATTTCATGGGTTGCCAGCTGAGACTGCAACTGATTAAGGTTGTAGAGGAAAGTGGTTTTTAGACAACAATGGTAGCTTGGTGGTTGGTCTAAAGTAGATGCTATGGAAAATGAAGTCTGCATTTTGATGTATACTAGATACTAGGGGTATGCAGATTCACTATTTAGTCGATGCATCGTGATGTGACACATGCCGGTTCAAAATAGATTTGTAAACGTTCATAAATGATTATAAAAAAAATGCAGGAACATAAAAGTTATGCGTGCCGCCTGGACACTTTAGGGGACGGACCAGTGGAAAAAACATAACAGGAATGGTGCAAGCTTGTTTGTTTATTAGCTTTAGCCTCTGATTTACTCGTCAGGGAGAATTAAAGGAAAGATACAACAGCAGAAACACTACCAACATGCAACAGCACCTTACACGTTTCCATCCCGGGTTAGATTAAGAGAAGAAGCCGATGGTTGTTCCTCCAAACCAGCAAACAATTGAGGAAAAATTAACAAAACTTGCCTGGAACTCCATATTTTCATGGTGTTACGTTGCTGCAAAGCTCAGGCAGTACCCAGTGGCGCCCCAAAGAAATCATAAAGAACAAAGTGCAAAATTAAAATATAAGGATGTCAAAAATTCAAAAACCAACTTTTCTGTGATCCATTAAACTTTGAACGATGTTTCTACCAAGGTGCAAACTCCACTGCCAACCTTAACCTAATGCATCTAAAGTAGCCCCATTATTACATTTGCCAGAATCGATTCTCATCACTTATTTAGTGTGAGACAACTTTCTAAGGTTTCCCCTCATCGTTGTCAATTTAAAGCAAAATGGAAATTAGATTCAGTCAAGTCAGGCTCAAATTGGTTTTTTCACTTCACGGACAGTTATTTGAAAGGCTTGAGATAAAGTACGGGGTATTGGTCTCATCTGTCTGACAAAAGTCAAAAGAAAAATACACTTATTCTTTCCTTTTCTAGAAGTAAGATAAAAAGCATCCAGATGGTTTTTATGGTGAAGTTCCACTTTGACATCTCCCACACTTTTAAGGGTCATTGAGGTTGTGGTCAGAGTGGACCATTAGCGCGGCTTTCAGAGACGAGGACCTCTGGTACAGAATGCTTTCTTCATCTGACCTCTGAATGCTGAGCCTTAGCCTCAAACCAAACATACAATCATAGCATTCAATTAGAATCCATCCAAATTACCCAAACCTCTCTAGAACGCATAAATGCCCAACACGTCAAGATGATTCACTCTATTTACTTTTAGCGTCCTGTAATTATTTTTGTTATTATTTGCATGGCAAAAAGGCTCAGTTGTACCATGAGGTATGACAACCTCATATTATGTTTTGAACTTGGTCTGTTTATTGAACTTTATATACATATATATATATATATATATATATATATATATATAAACATGCAAAACATAATCCCCATCCCGCTACACTGGATCAATCCAAAAGAAACAAACATAAAACAGGTTCCATCATGGAATTAAATTAAAACACAAATACAAGTTTACAGAAAAATTTAAAGAAATGATCACAAAAAATGATCCAAATTGAATCTATGGTTAAAATAAGAGATAAACACATAACATTAAATTCACAGACTGACCCTTTCAGACTGTGTCTGATCTTCTTTAGGTGTAAATAGCTCATGGTTTTATTGACCCAGTGCCTGTAAGTTGGAGGTCAGGAGTCCTTGAGCCTCTTGGCTAACAATGAACACAAAATGCTGGTGAAGGTTCTCAGTCATCCAGGTCATGGTGATCCAAAGGGGTTTGAATGAAGGCAACTTGACTTCTTTGGTTTCTTGAAGACGTTTCGCTTCTCATCCGAAGAGCTTTGTCAATTCTGACTGGAAAATTGCTTGACCCTCCCATATTCCAGGTGCACCGGAGCTTTTTTCCCCCAGAGTACAACTTTCAAGGTATTCATTCCTACTACAGACAACTGCAAGTGTATGAAAAATGAGTGAAGGACCTCTTTAAGTGTTTTAAGTCCTAGTTGTATGCATGCACATTTAGTCTACTTTTCAAACACTTCATTTGTTTTTTGAAGTGTTTTTGTATGCCCTGTGATGGTCCGGCGACCTGTCCAGGGCTTCTTCCATCTGTCTCCTGATGACCGCAAGCAACTTGTGGCAAAGCCCTAATCCCAAACGGGCCAATCCACTCACCACATATTTAGAGGGGGAAAAACATGCATGAACAAAAATTTTTAACCCACTCTTTGTTATCGCTCAAGAAAAACAGAGTTTGACAAGATGACGTATTGGCATCAACAACTCTGTCAAGATCAAAAAGGTTAAAGAAGGATCCATATTATACAGATGTTGTGTTTATCACTCGCAAAAGGCCCAGGTTGTTGGAAACTTTCTTTATTGCCCCTAGTGTAATAAAACCTTATGTAGAACTGTGTGATTCTACATTTACACTTTGAATTGTTACATTCTGATAATGATAGTCATGATTCTGAAATGTCAACATGGTGAGATCATTTTGTTGCATCCTTATTTTATTTTATCAGTCAATCTAACTGATATAGAACAATTAAGGATGTAAATATTAGAAAAATAGTTTGTAATGAAATGCTTGTAACAGCTGGGGATTTTGGTTTTCATCAAAACTGTCAATAGCACCAAGATTTTGGAGACTCTGCTGGAGTCTATTGTTGTTTGATGCATATAAAACCTGTAATCCGCTTTGCTATGATTTATTATCTACTTTCCAGCGTAACTGTTCCCACATTAGAACGGTCTATATTGTCCCCAGCTGGTTATGGATGCTTCTACCGTTAAATGGATGGCTTTGTTTAGTTGTGAAAAAGTTCATTTTAACAATCTCAAATCTATATTTCATTACAATGATGTCACATCGCACCCCACCCCCCTCACTTGAATTCTCCTCTATTGATCTCCAACAGTTTGAGCTTCATAGGTGGTAATAAATTATCCCCGCGTTGGTCTTTTTGAAAAGTCACCTTTCATTATGGATGTAATCAACCACAGGTATTACAGTAGCAAGAAGAGGCTCACCCTATGAATCTTCATCACTCAAAATTTTTTATACAGCAATTTTAACTTAATAATTGCAACGCGGCAAACAGACAGGGAATACAGGTTCTCCCTTGACATAATGTATGTGCTCCAGAAACAGAAGAATTTGTCTCACTTAAATCCTCACGGTTCTCCGATATTCTTTAGTTGACGAAAGCAGAGACTGCAAAGTTTACACTCTCTCTGCTGATCTGTACTCATACACTCATGTCTTCCAATAACAAATACCGGTTAAGCTCCTACGTAATGACCTCAATGTGTTATATATGAAATAAAAACTACACGTTAGCTGTAAAAGAGCAATGGGAGCATCTTTATTCCCTGCAATTTATGTTCTCTCAAGCAAAACTGATTAATGTGTCAGAGCAGTTGAAAAAAGATGGAGGGAATGTTTCAATAACAGAAACCTGTATTTTTTTCTCATCTGTCTAACTCACAAGTGTAAACACATTTGACATTTTGAAATGACCTTATCCTTTCTATTTGGCTGCTTGTTTCTGACAATGATGGATCAGGCTTTTTTTTGCTTGTTTGTTTCATTATATCAAATGATGCTGGTTAACAAGGTGACCTTGTTACTGTAGATCAAAGCAGATTAAAACGAGCATGCTCTGCAGAGTGTCACCTCAACAGTTTTCTCAAAATAAAAGACTTACTATTCATTAATTTAAATTAATAGGGAATAGAGGAAAAAATGTACTATTTCTTTTTACACGTAATTGCATATCAACATTCAGTACTTGTGTCTAGACTTAAAGGTGTACGAATGCAGTAAGAATGAGATCCTGTGGTCATATTTGGTCACTGCAGTCTATTTTTCTAAGTAAAACATCACTTTCTCACTGCTGTTCCATTTATGGCTGTTGCCAGTTACATTTTATCAGCTCATAGACTCCCATTCATTTTCTTTGGCAGTAGGGGACCCATGGTCTGGAAGTAGATGGGTGTGACTTTAGCTGGAAATATACTTGCAGTTTAACCTCGCATATGGCGCAAGCAGCAGACTGTGTCTTTGTTCACATACTTGCTGCTGCATGGTACTGCACTGCATGTAGTATTGGAAGATTCCACTAGGGGGCACAGTAGAGTACTCAGACTGGATAGAGAGCCGGGTTTGTGGGTACAACCAAGACAAACATGGCGTCAATAGAAGAGATCAGTGACTGGTTAATTTTCAATCAATCAATCAAAATTTTATTTATAAAGCGCCTTCCACTCCCATCACGGGAGGCCAAGGCGCTGAAGAACAACATAAAAACATGATAAAAAAATGAAAACAGTAAACGACAGTATAAAACTATAAAAAAATGCATAATACATGCATATACATATTGCAGAAAACACATAAAAACAAGCAGCCTTCAGGCAAGGTCTGAAAACGCTAGACGATAAAAATGTGTCTTCAGTCGACTCTTAAAAACCTCCAGAGATGTAGAAAGTCTAACTGATGGTGGTAGCTGATTCCAGAGGGATGGCGCTAGAACAGCGAGAGCCCGATCACCACGAGTGCGACACCTAGTGCGGGGGACCACAAGCAGGCACTGATCAGAGGAGCGCAGAGAGCGTGTTGGCACATGTCTCTTCAGGAGTGCCGACAAATAAGAAGGGAGACCTCCCTGAAAGAAGCGGAAAACAAACACCAAGAGTTTAAAACGTGCCCGATAAAAGACCGGAAGCCAGTGTAGGGAGGCCAGAACTGGACTGATATGGTCCTGTTTCCTGGCCCCGGTCAGAAACCTGGCGGCGCTGTTCTGTACAATCTGGAGCCAACGAAGTGATGACTGAGCCCAGCATAAAGGGAGTTACAATAAAAGGAGTACCTGCTCCAGGTGGACTCTCGACAGCATAGGTTTAATTTTAGAAAGGTGTCGCAAATTAAAAAAACATGATCGAATCACAGAGTTGATGTAAGCGTCAAACTTAAGGCCAGAGTCAATTCTCACCCCCAAGCTAGTGACCACTTGCTTTAAAAAGGGGGAGAGAGGACCCAGGTCAACTTTGGAACTCATAGCCTGCCTGCTGTTTGGGCCGAAAATAATCAGCTCTGTTTTACCCTCATTAAGATATAGAAAATTTGCCGCTAGCCAAGACTTAACCTCGTTGAGACAGGACTCAAGGGACATGATGTCAAGACCATCCCCCTGCCGAAACGAGGTGTAAATCTGGCAGTCATTTGCATATAAGTGAAACTGAAGGCCATTTTTACGGAGGATTGGGCCAAGGGGCAGCAAATAAATATAAAAAAGAAGAGGGCCGAGAATCGAGCCCTGTGGGACCCCCCAGCAAAGGTCCTCCCAGGAGGAAAATGCGTCCCCCAACTTAACGCAGAACGTCCTTCCATGGAGGTACGAGCGGAACCAGTACAGTGCAGACCCAGTGATCCCAACCCACCGCTCCAAACAATCCAGGAGAATGGCATGGTCGACCATATCAAAAGCTGCAGTTAGATCTAACAAAAGGAGCACAACAGACAAACCCTGGTCCAGGGAAATATAGTTGTCATTAAAAACCCTCAACAAGGCTGACTCAGTGCTATGACCAGACCTAAACCCTGATTGAAAAACCTCAAACAAATCGGAGTCAGATATATGAGACACAAGCTGCTGATAAACAACTTTCTCCAGCAGTTTTAAGGTAAAAGGGAGGTTGGAAATTGGCCTGTAATTAGCAAGCACAGAGACATCAGCTCCAGGTTTCTTCAGGATCGGCCGAATCACTGCAGCTTTCAATGCAGCCGGATCCACTCCTGTGCTTAATTTTGAGATCACAGCAGAAAAAAAAAGATAGCAGTGGTACCTTAGATCAGGTTAGGCAATCCTGATCCTTGAGTGCTGCTATACCAGCATGTTTTCATTGCAACACTCCTGATTCACCTGTTCAGCAGGTCACCAAGCTCTGCAGAAGCAGGTTGATTTAAATCAGGTGCGTTGGAACTGGGAAACGACTAAAACATGCTGGATACCGGCAATCGAGGACCAGGATTGCCTACCCCTGCCTTAGATAGTATGAAAGACCTCTAAACCAGAGACGGAGTGACCATGGGGAGTGAGTCTTGCTCATATTGTCAAGTCCACCTACTGGTTTTTTGTATTAGCGTTCAAACATGCATTAATTTTAGGGGATGCGCACAAACGACGCTTCAAATCAACGGAAGTTACGCGAGGTCGCCATTTTACCACTCATACGCATCGAGAAACAGCACAAATATTTCCAACCTTAAGCTTGGTTTATGCTTGACGCATGTACATTCCGCGTGAAAATGAGATGCGCGAAATCAGGCCAAGACGACTTTTGCAGCGTTTATACTTACTGCAGCTTGTCCTGTGAGCCAATATTCTCCCAGACTGTAGGGGGCGGCATAGGGCTCCATGGCATGCATTCAACACACAACAGCCAGTCTGCCATGTTTTTCCACGCAGGGCCGTCTGGGTAGTTTTCTAGGTGCACGGTGCGGAAACTTTGGGCTGCGCAGAGGTGTGGTTGCTGGAATGACATAATTTGGCTGCGTGGAGCCATGCAGACCTTGCGAATGCATCAAGCATAAACCAAGCTTTAGGCTCCCTATAGTTCTGAATGACTCATTAGAAGAAGTAAAATGCCACAACTGACTCAATATTCACTTCACACATTTACATTATATTTCACTGTAATATTGCTTTGTTGGTAATTGAAGATATACTAAGATATTTTAAAGCCAACAATTTGCTTCTCATTTACCGTTAGCATTGTTAGCTCAACGTTAGCCTCTAGCCTGCTTCACCTGATTGTTATACTCCCTCCCTGGTCTAGGAGGTCCAGGAGGGAGTAACACAAAAATAAAGATATGGAGTGAAAGAACCAAAGTCTCAGCCATCGTTTAAAAGTGTTATTATAAAAAAAGGTGTCTCTCAAAAATGGAAAAGGAGGTTAAACACAATACTAAACAAAGGGCGACTCCTCAGTCTTTAAGGCAGGCAAATGAGAGTGCAGCGGGCAGGAACTATCCAGGGTGCTGAAGAATAAACATGCAGGGGCCGCAACACCGATAATAGAGTAAAACAAAAAGATGGCTTGGCTTGTTAGCGGTACAAGAAATAACTTCTGGGTCGCTCCTGTTTACTGGTTTTGGTTCTTTAAACAACTCTGGAGCTTTCTGCCTGCCAGTGTCAAATTACAAATGCCAAAGTTGTAGCATTAGCTCGGCGTAAACCTGGCAAAATCACAAACTCACGGATTGTAAACAGTAACTACGCCCTTATTATAAAGTATTATTATTAGTATTAGTAGTAGTATTAGTAGTAGTAGTAGTAAGGAAAGAAAATGATTTTTTTTTACATTTACCAAGCAAAACATGACACAGCAACATCATTATGCTCTTTGTTCCAAGACATTGTTCACAATTACTCTCCCCCAGAGAGGGGCAAGGCTGTTAGAGAGTGAATAAGTCATTTAAATCTATTCCACTCTGTCTTGAGACAAAGCAATCCCTAGAATTACTCCTAGATTCCCCTTGTAATAGTAAAGGTTAACGTGACTGATTTTCTTCCACTACTGTTGGCTTTTGAGGATTGTTAAACCACAAATATCTTTCTGAAATCTGCTCATGGACTCCAGTCACACAGGTGCTTCCAGTTGCACCTTCACTTTGATTACCGAGAGGGCAGGTGAGAATTAGGTGACAGCAACAGGATAGCTTCCTGTGAATTTTGATTAAGAGCAAACATTGCCCTGCTTTGGCCCTTATTATGCAAATTAAGAATTGTGTTTTAGGGAAAGGGAATGCTTGAAGGGTGATGGTTGCAAAAGAATTTTGTTCAGCCTGGCAGTCATATGCTGTTGATTAACAAACTAATGGACAGGCAGCAGAGAAGGGTGAAGTAATTTCATACCAATCACTATTCATTAGTTAATGAGAGATGATGGGTCGGGGCGCCCTCCAGCTCAAATGATAGCAAAAGGCAAAGTTGATGAATCGTGATAAAAAAAAATCATATCATTACTTGCCTCTTTAAATTCACCAGGTCTACAGATCATAATTGGGAGGTACAAAGAAGATAGAGCTGTTCCGCTAGAATGAAGGCGGTAAAATCTGCTGAGACCCAGTAGTCAGAGTTTGAATTGCACCACACAAAAGAAACATGGTAAATGTTTGCATATACATTGTTAATAAAAAAAAGAAATACACTCCTTTTAAATATTGATTTAGTTTCATAACATGAAATATCGCAAAATGTCAATGTAACGACATCGTCTTCGTAAGCATTTGAAGAAGTGACGATCTAACGAATAAAGAGACTGACCCCGGCTTTCCACTGCACGTGAAAGCGTCGCGAAACGCCCGTGACGCGTACTACACGGCAATTAGCCGCCATTATAGTGGACAAGGTCTTTTCCACCAATGGGATCATTACGTCTCCAGTCTATTTTTTAGGCACCACGCTTCTGAAACACGTCAAACTCCACTGTCAAACACGAAGGCAGTGTAACACATCCGGAAACTTCCAAAATAAAAGCCACGTGCAGTACGTCATTTCCTGTGAAACCTTTGTAGCCGATGTAAACAGAACAGAAAATAAACCACAGACTTTTTTGGCTTTTGTGTTGACTTATAAAATCACGCATGGTGTTGCAATTCTGTGATTTTGTGACTTTGAGGGATCAGCTGTGTGGAACGCTTTAGCTAACATTTCGCGTCAGAATTGCTCCCGGTTGGGAATGAGCTTGTGGATAAAACAGCGCTATTACGTTGCGAGCCGCTTTCACGTCCTGTGGAAAGCTGCGGTCAGAGCTAGCAGTCACCTGTTGGAGTAGTAGCATCAGAGCCAGTAATTGCAAAAAGCTCATAAGGTAGGTTGGTGCCTGCTCTGGAGTCTCAGTCACTATGTTTACCTGCAGCATCAGAACCAAACTATTTCCTTATGTTGACTGAAGTCGTTTTTATGAATGCATGTAAACTCGTTAGTCTGGCTGCAGGTGAACTGAAGTACCTAGCTTATGCGGTTGGAAACCGACTTCCTCTGCGGTTCAGTTGAGCTGGTACTGGTTAGACACACACCTTCTGGAAGTGACGAGACCGTAGAAGTGGTCTTCAGAAAATATCGTTACCCCAATGTAACGCCATCAAACAATACAGTGCCTACCAAATAAGCTGTGCTGCAGCACTATTGTTGTTCAGTTCTTTGGCCATTTTGCACATCCTGTTTTTACTCCATCTGCTTCACTCCTGCCCGCGTTTGTTTACTATTTGTGTTGCTACAAGCTAACTGGAAGAATGCCGACATGAAAGGGCGCACGTCGCCACCTACTGTACCGGAGTGGAACTAACTTTATTTGAGAGGTCGGTTTTCTAATGTGCCTGTAAACTAGGATAAAGACTCCCAGCTTATTACCATTAGATCAACCTGGGTGGACTTAGATGTTGATACTGAGCATGTTTACTGTTTGTGTCGCTATTTGCTAATCTGAAGATGAAAGGACGCACGTCGCCACCTCGTTTTCTTCTCCTGCTTTCCTACACCACATTTGTCTAACAGGCACATAGCTCGTCTCCAGGCTAACATAATGTAGCAATGTGGCATTGTGTCTTCTGTTTTGACCCAGATCCCACATCTGCTAGTGATTAAATGGCTCAGCAGCTTTATAAATGAGTTCAAAATTATATTACTTTTTCTTAATAGACTTTTTCATCATAGTATGGAAAAAAACTATATCTTGGTAAAATGAGATGGGTGAATAGCCAACTTCTCAATTTAATTTTAAAATGTAATCAAACTGCCAATTAACTGTTCCTTCTGGGGAAGCTGCTCAGCTAGAATTGATGGATCCTAGTTGCTCCTCTTCCTTGTTCTTAATGAGACAGTAAGCCAAGTGAAATCTCTGAAGATGACCTTCAACTACTAATCTACTAATTCTCGTTTAATTAAACTTTAATGACCAAACATTTACTTGGACATGCAAAACTAAATATTTGTAGATTATTGTTAAAAGCAAAAAAAAACAACAAGTGTGAACCAGTAGATACTATAAACCCAGCGCACATTCATCCCTTCCACTTTTACACTCCTCAGTGTCAAATGTAGGTAAAGAAGTGAAACGTTTAGCAAAAGGTTTAAAAGTAAATAATTGTTTAATTGCATTAAATAATATTAGGATAATTATATTTATTTTAAAATCTGAACTAAATATTATACTAATTGTTATCAGACAACCATTCAGCATAAGTTAACCACTCAGCGACTCTACCGAGACTTTTCTGGGTACATACCTCAGTTCAGGTACGGAACAGCCTGAAAAGTGGTCCTTTTGGGCCGGCCTAGTGAAATGGAGACATGTGCATGCTGTGAGGGTCCGGCAAAATTACCCGGGCTTCAAAAGTGATAATTCTGTTAGGGCAAAGGAGCAGCCATAATTCTATTATTTCTTCCTAATGGCTTCAGACATCAAAGAGTCAGACTTGGTGACCGTATCTGATCGCGTTTCATTATCCCTACATTCTATATTTACTGTAATTTAAAAAAAGCTTTGATAGCATCGTGACTTCCATGCTGCCAGACGAAGTTCAGGTTCAGAAAATATTTCAGCCCTGCTACAACAAACCTTTGGATTTTCCCAGTGCTGTCTTTAGCTATCGAGAAAAAGTCTGAGATGTCAAAAGGTAATGAATACCTTCAAGTGAGAAAAAGACACATTTGTGAGGAGAAAGTAGACAAATAAATCCCAAGAAGCCACTGTGAGACTTGTCCTACATTCACCGTGTTTGATGTGGACACTGGTGAATACGTGAGACATTCTGTTATACTCCTGGAGCAAAAACAAAACGCTAACATTAAATTAAATAACCATAGATTTTAATCAATAGGATATGTTCTCCAAGAAATTCTTCTGCTCATGTGTTTATTAGAACTTAAGGTTATTAAAATTACAATTACATGTCCTTAGTTGTGTATATAAAGGTTTTAGTGCCCTGTTGGATAAAAAGTAATACTCTGTTTCATTGTCTCAGTCTAACAAGTACAAAAATCTAGTAATGTACACCTAATCAGTGTAATTACCTATTAGTAATGTATTTGTAGCTATCAGGTATATTTAGGTGGTATTTTCCAACCCTAATCCTTGAGGCACATTGCACTGCATGATTTCCGTTTGCCCCTACTTCCAGTCCCGTGTAGAATCACCCTGATCATCTCTATTGAAGTCCCTCAACACCTTGTCATCAACAGAAGCGTAATAATAGCCTTCCATTCAAAATCCCTTGTTTTAAAGCAGAGAAATATTTAAAACATTGAGAGCAGTGTGCCCTGAGGACCAGGATTAGAAAGCACCTATTTAAATGATCTATGTCATTATTATGCTTGTCTTCCCCAGTCTACAGCTTAAAGCTGGCCTACTTGCTCTTTCTCTACCTGGTGTAAGCAGATTTGTAACACTAGATGTGCAGCACTGCTTCCAGAATTAACATGAACAAAGAAGTGGCTGGAGGACAAATATTGTCCAAGAAAAACAAACGCATCTTCTTTGGAGGAGTGATGTATGCTTAGAGCAGGATCACAGTGGTGTAGCGGTTCTTTGTGAGCCCTACCACTGCCCAAGCGAGGACTCAGAGTTTGGGTATTGAATGAACTCAAATACTGTAGCTCCTACTTTCCACCAGACGTGAAAGCGGCATTTAACCTAATGGAGGTGTTTTACCCACTAGCTTCCACCCTTCCACCCAGCTGGTCATGCGATGTCACAAAATCACGGGAGAACTGCAACACCACGCGTGATTTCGGAAGTTCACACGATAACAAGCAAGGAGAAAAATGGTAGCATGTATCCAAAAAGATCTGTGGTTCATTTTGTGTTCTGTTTACCTCGACTATAGTGGTTTCACAGGAAATGACGAATGTTTTTAACTAGTTAAGCAACTGAAAATCTGTACCTGACTTTTATTTTGAAAGTTTTCGGGATGATTTACACTGCCTACGTGTTTGACCTTCTGTCTGGGCCGATCTGAACTGCGCAGTATGACTTGTTTTAGATGCGAAGTGCGATAAAAATGGACTTGAAACGTAACCAAAGCATCCTTATGCAAAACGTGACGCCTTGCGGCTGGTGGGAAGGAACCCGTCCACTATAACGGCGTCCGGTGAAAAGTAGGGGTAAATGCAACCATGATGGAAGGTTTGGCCACATTTAAAAATGCACACCATTCACTGAGTGAATAATCCTGAGATATCAAGGTTAATCTGTCATTAAAAGGGAAAGGGATTTGGAATCAAATCAGAGTGGAAATATCTAACTTGGCATGTTTGCTGTTTTAACCCTAACCCTGAGTCCAGATATAGATTCTGTATGTTTCCTTTTTCATCAGATTTTTACATTTTTGTCATAGCTTTATCTTTACAAGATAGTGGACTGTGGATCGTATACCATTACCATGGATTTACCACTTCTTTTCCTGGGATATCACAGGATTACACAGAGATTATTCTATAATGTTTTTAAACCCCTCCACATCTGCTTTTATTTCTTCTTTCCAGTATTGTCATTAAGATGTTGAATCTTCACCATCCTACATTTTTACTGCAAACGTACGATATATACATCCTTCTTTGCTCTAGCTCCAAAAAGGCTTCAGGGGGCAATGTGTTGTGCCAAAAGGAAATATGTCAATGTCAGAAATGGATGCTGAAATTGAAGGTAAAATGTTTATTAAATGTAAGTGAACAGTGGAGCTTAGGAGTGGTTTAAAGCAATAAAGAAAATGAGTCACCAAGGGTATACAAATCTGCATTTCTGCATGGAGACGAAATCACGGTGCAGAATTTTCAAAGCAAGGACAAACTGGGAAAGACTAATTACAACAAGGTGGAGCAGAAACTCACCTCTGGGAATTTCAGAGAAGCATGGCAAAGCTCAAACGGGATGGTTGAAACTCCCAGACCCACAGAGTTTATCTACCCAGTTCGTAGCTAATCATTGAAGTTAAATGTCTTCTTCACCAGCTTTAATGGGGCAGCACATCCATCACCTGGACCTCATCCCCCAGCTTTAACATCCAGGCCCTCATGCTGGAACAGCTATCTTGAACAAAGGTATGTATAAGGCCTCTGGCCCAGACAGAGGATGCTAGCTTCATGTGTTTAAATGCTGTCAAAATAAAACAGTTATCTGCAAACCCAACACACTAGGACTGTTTTTTTTTATTGGATTTCTCCTCTGCTTTAGGAATAACTATTGGCAACCTGACAAACCACTTTTCTGGATCAAGCCTTGTTTTGCTTTCCTTCTTTCTAAGGAAGAACACAAGTGTCATTTAAAAGTAAATCCAGCAAGATGGATTTAAACAAATGACTCCGTCAATGCTGTATTTTATCACCTAAGCTCGTCTCTTTTTGCTAAGCTATTGCAGACCGCTGGATGATGTTGCTAGGACACAACAACCCACTCCTCCTTCCAGGGAGTCTCAAATCTAGATCCCTCCTCCCCTGGACTGTAAACACTAACACCCAGCCTTGCCGTGTAGCTAACAGGGAGTTAAATCTCCACATTTGTGAAGAAGTGATTTTTTTATCTAGTCTGTACTTTAAATAATGCATAGAACCCAAAAATGCGTTTTTGTCAGTGAGAGTGAGTTTAATCATCAGAAATGGTTGGATTTTTTCTTCAGGAGCTCCCAAAAACCGAGGCAGAATGTGACTGTGATTTCACAGACTGCGTGTTAAACCATCGCCAGTATCAAAGTGGGTTTTCAAACAGATTACTTCTTCAAACCTGCGCCATTCCAATGTTAAAACCACCTGATGGAGAGCCAGAGCTGTGAGTACAACCAAAATGCTAACAGCAAGCAGCTAGCTGAATGGTTGTAATGTTTGGTGGGTGAGAGTCAGGAACAGACTGGGACAATAATTCATCCCAGCCATCTAGTTCCTGCATTAGCTTCTGATAAAAAAAAGATGGAAAAATGGTCAGTTCAGAAAATCTTGACAGATCTACGTCACACTGTCACTTAACATTCATGGACTCACCCATCTTGACCACAACGGGGAAGGCTGTTGTTGGTTTAGCATCCAGGAAACAGCATAGTAGCAAAGCTAACCATTAGCATTAGCAACTCCACCACACAGCAGAACTCCTTCAGGCTTGTGTTATTTGTGGAAACACTTGATTTGAAGTTACTTGATTCATGCACTTTGCATGAGGCTACTGATATTTTCAGTTGCACCATGCTTTCAATAAAGTTTTAGAAGCAAATATGTGCAAAAAAGTCTAGCAGCCCTCTTCAGAAACACATAAACGTACCAAAAACAGATGAAGGCATCCCTCGAAGCCTCTAACTCTGTTACCTTTATGCTCTTTTATTTTCCTGATATTAGGTGTGAAATCCTCCTCATCAGTGTCATGGGAGATAATGAGACCATGTGAGATCTTATTACATTCCAGCACAGACGGTTTCGTGCAGCAATAATTACTCCCACTGGCAGCTTACTTATTGACAGGGCCTGCTCAAACTATCAATCTGGGACTAATGGTTTCCATCCCTCACAAGCAAACAATGGCATGAACACTGCCTCAATCAACTCTGAGAGATGGATTTAATGACAAAATCATTTTTCTTCTTTATAGCTGAAGAGGAGCTACATGTGTAGAACAAGGTGAGTCTCCCAAGACATGTATTTGCGTGCACAAAGCTGTAAATAAGAGAATGCCTTTTATTGGCTATGATTACATCAATGTATTTAATAAGTGAATATGGCCAACTAGATGTTGCTAAATTGCAGCAAATGAAAAGCGCACGAGCGAAGTTCCTTTATCGGTGTGTTGTGATGAAGTGATGTCCTGAGGCTTTGAGTGGGGAAAAAAATGAGCTGTATTGATTACAGGGATGGGAACAAAGAGGAGAAAAATACAAGTGCAGGGACTCTAACTAGCCCCAGTTGGATCATGAGTTCAACATGCAGTGACAAATAGGCGGCAGAATGAGGAGGCACAGCCAGAAATCAAATTGAGTATGGATTGTTGAGGGCATAAATTTATAGCTCCAGGGTTTCCCAAACTTGGAAGTCATAACTTGAAGCAGTTGAAATGGGGTGCCAGTTGGTGATTGTCACTATTATTTCTTTACTGTGCAAAGGGCTGATGCACAATACAAATAGAAAATAGTTGCACATCAGAAGGGCATGTTAATAGACCTACATGCACAAGTTAAAGGGATATTCCACCCCTAAGTGAAATGTGGTCTATTTCCGTATTCCCCACAGTTAGATAAGTGAGGAAAAAAAGCATTTTGTAACTAGTGCAGTAATTCTCCTGATCTAGCAGCAGTCTGTCTGCTTTAGCTTAGCATAAACAATGGATGTGCATGGCAAGTACTAGCATTTTGTATGAAAAAGTGATTAAAATGACTTAAAAATGATACCAATTATTCCTGGTGAGCTCAAGAATCATGACGACGGCAAATAAAAAGTAAGAAAAAACATGAAGTATTTGCAGGAGCCGATTTAGACTTGGGACTACATTACGACAAAGCACCGCTGTAACCCGCCGCTGCATGGCACATGGACATAAACTAAAGCAGACCAGATCAGGAGAATCACTGCACTGGTTACAAAATGCATTTTTCTCACTTATCTAACTGTGGGGGTACGGAAATAGACCAAAATCCACTTAGGGGTGGAATATCCCTTTAAAGGTGTGAGCAAAGTGGCTCAGAAAACTGTGCTTTCTTTAAAGATCAAGCAATATCATGCAAAATCCACCTTTTGGAGCTATTGACCATGTTATATTGTTATTTCCTCATGAAAAACACCCAAAAACGGTTTTAGGCTTCACACATGTATTGTCCTGTCTCAGCTGCAGCGTTTCTTCAGCTTTTGCAAACAGCTGGATGGAACAGGTTTGTGTCATCATGCACTGCTCTGACAGTTTGGTGGTCAGGCCTCCAGAAAATGTCCCAGTGCTCCTGATAGCAAGTTCGCTGCAGACGTGGTTGTGGCAAAAGCTGTTTTGTTACGTCATGAAATGCATGGAATTCTCATGGGTGGAGGCGGGATTTCAGCGAATCCATCACCATCATCAACTTTATTTATATAACACTTTTCATTCACCAGGAGAGTGCTATACACACACACACACACACACACACGCACGCACACACACACACACACACACACACACACACACACACACACATAAAAGAAGATAAAACAACAATGAACCCAGCGATGACAGTGATACCAGTTCAAAATATCTGCTACTTCACGTTGAGTCAAAGTTTTAATCATTTGCTGCTCCTGTGGGAGACAATATCCTGAGACGTGCACAAGAAGCGCAGTCGGTGTGAAACAGGCTCAAGACTCAAAGATAACTTGGATTCAAAACTTTATGAAAATAATTTACCTACACTGTAAAGAAACAATCAAATTTATGGTTATAAATAATCTGGAATGAATTTAAAACTGTTATGAAAACCCTTTGCGTAGGGTAAATGATTAGGACAAGTTAAAGGCAATATCAGGCAAAAAAGAATGTTCCGAAACAGGGAAATGTACTCAGAATTAAAAGTTGCTTTATTCTAAAACATATTAGGATAAGTTTCTGTGAACCATTAAGAACTTATTAATTTAGTATCGTCCACAGAATATAGCCGAAGCAAATATCTGTACTGAGCCTTGCCGCCAAAATGCAGAAAAAGGCCCCGTTTGGATTGAGGATCTGACTGACATCCGGTGACTAACAGAAGTCCCAGCAGGAGGGTGTTCCCAAGGGAACTGAACCGCTCAAGTGGCTGGTGGCAGGAATCTCACCCACTGGGCTGCCCTCATGGATTGCAGCGGTTCTTGAAGCCTGAGAGTCTGATTGTCGTTGATGCCTCAGTCTCAGTTCTCTCAGAGTGATGAGTTCAGGTGAACTGATCCAAATATTTTAAACACAACATCAGCAGGTTATTTATAATATTTGAAGTATAAACAAGCCACTTCAGAAGCAGGAAGGTTGTAATTTGGACTGGGAAAATGAGAAAACTTAGCCAGCACACATAGGTGGGCCCCATATGGGATCTATATGGGCAAGCCATATGGGTCCCAACAGGGGTTTGCTCGTGTTTGAGTCAAACCCTCTGAAAACCCATGTAGGACCTATGTGGGCAAAAATATGTCTGGGCAAACTCCCATGGGGCCACTGTGGAAACTGCAGACAAACCCTGTTGGGACCCATATGGCTTGCCCATATAGATCCCATATGGGACCCACCTATGTGTGCTGGCTGAGTTGAGTTACTACCTTACTTCACATATTTTCCCTTTGAACAGGAAATGCATGAATTCCAACGACTTTGACTGTAAAAGGGAGTTCCATGGAATCACAGAGAAACAACTTCAATCCTACATACCAATCATTATCAGTCCTTTTTTTAATTATGTTTTAATTGATGACACGTTGGGTTTCAGCTTCCCAGACAGATACTTGGGCGGCTGTTCAGTAGCATATTTAAACACAAACAATGTAGTCTGATGTAACATCTTGTAGGATAGTTACCAAGCTCCTTACTTGGTCATTATAAGATGGAAATCTAATTCTGGAGATGCAACCACACTTTTCAAAATATATTTTACAGCTAAATGCTAATTAGATGGTCAGTCCAAGGTAGAATCTTGTTGAAATTATTGCAAATGTAGGAACATTTTAGACAAAAAAGGACATCCTCAAAAATGACACTCAACAAAATGAAATAATGTAAAATGATTCTCTTTATTCTAACATCTTTATACAATACTACGCAGTATATACCTTTATTTATATTTTTTACATAGAACACAAGCTACTACAAAATACAGACAGTATGGTCAGCAACATATAAAAATATTATAGTAGTATTGACACTGATGAAGTAAGGTTTAGGGGACTTTACATGACTTTTCAATGAAATAAATTAGTATTCACAGTGATACCAAACTTCTTTAACATTTAGTTAATGAAAAATGACCCCACAAAGATGGGACAATGAAAGCACTTCTCTCACATGTACAGATCACACACATCAGCAAGGGCAGTCACACACAGGAAAGGTTCAAGTCAGCTAGTTCTGAAGGTCAACAGCACTTCAAAGGATTCATTGGGTTTACAGAGCAACACTGAATTCACTTTCACTTATCAAAGCAGCAAAATTGTACATTTAACATCCCTAAAATAATCTACTTATTATGAATCTCTTCACACGAACTGAGGTCAGGGTAATCTGAATACAATTCTGTAAAGCCTCTAGTAGTTCATCCACCCAACTCCTAAAACTGCTTCGTCCTAGTTCTCGCCCTTGACGAATCTAGCAAGTGGTATGGCTCAAACCATTTTTTTAAACCTTCATTGATTTCCAGTGTGTAAATACATTTGGTTCTAAACACACAAAGGAGAAGCCAATAAGCTAAAGCCTCATCCATACAATGCATCATGTCAGGGAGGGACGTGATTATGGAAGGGATGATAGCTCCTGAAGACCGTTTATGCAGCTTTGCTTAGTGGATTTTAGACAACAGTTTGTGTGTTTGTGTGTGTGCCCAAACAAAGCTTATCTGATTTAAGTCAATCACTGACGCTTAATGCCTACCATGCAAGGCCAAGACAACAGCTTCCATGCCAAAAAGGACACTTTGCCGTGCCATCAATTGTTCTTGGAAGACAACTCACATAGAAAACGGGACAATGGTTGAATGCTTGAGAGACACCTTAGTTTACTTCTAACAATAAATGCAGGACTTGACCTTAACAATGAAAAAAGCAAAACAGCTGTTTACTTTTAAAAGCTAGTAGAGGCTGATTCAAGGTTGTCAATAAAGTGCACTTGCCAACAAACCTGTGCAAAGGTGAAAATATAGCTTTTTTGTATATACATAACTACATATGCAGCAGTTAAATATGTATGTACAACTGCTGTACATGATGTGATGGGGAAAGTCCTCGCGAGATTGCTGGAAAACAACACCCTGCTTGCAACAGCAGATAATGTAGCAAAGAAATACAAAAATCTGCTTGTTAACAAAGTGCTGATCATAGAATTATTTTAGCCAGTATAACATGAAATGGCCTTTGTATTTGATACTATTTCAATGGGACTCAAATGAAGAGGAATACGTTTTTTGATCTAGTTGCTCTAGTCGCTGTCAAGAGTGTAAATTTTTAAATGCTCTCATAGACCAAACTGACATCAAAAAACAGTTTGAAAAGAGTTGAAAAAGCCCTCTGGCTGTTTTCTCACCTCATCAATGTCTACGAATAAAGAAAAAAAAGCCCTTGGACACATCAAAACAGAAAACACCCAACAGCTAACTACAGTGTACACAGTGCAAAAGAATAACAGTCCAAACATCATTCAAGCATCTTCACTGCATCACTTTTTCTTATATTCAGGTCATTATGAGTTAGAATTTTATCATCCAGAATGTTTAGACTGGTAAACACCAGTGTTTCAGTTCAAACTGGTTTTCACATGCATTTAAACAATAGGTGTTTAAATAACCTGTCCATTTGGTGTATAAAGTTTTAAATCAAATCAGAATTGGCATTAGCTACGTTTACATGGGCACAAATAATCGGAATGAATGTCCTATCAGATCAAAAATTCTTCATGTAAACATGTCAATCGGAATATTCTGATCCGTTACGGCCCAATCGGAATAAAATTTCATTCCAATTGAGAGAGGTGGTTTTGTCCGGTCATCATTCCGATTGACGTCAATGTACACACCCATTCGAATTGTTGGAGTAAAACAATGCCCACTGCGCATGTGTGCAACTTCAGCATGACGTCTTTCCGCCTTTGCAGACGCTCAGGACAAGTCGAATACATGGCAGAAGGTAAAAAGAGACACTTTTTTTACTGGAAACACTACAGGAGCTCAATATTATTGAACGTCTCGATAGCTGAAAGGCTAGAAATGCCGAGTTATACACTCAAGTGCATCTAAAGATGCAGGAAGCGGGAATTCACCAAAGTATCGACCAAGTCAAAAACTGGTGGAAAAGTTTGAAAGTGGCATATTACAAGACAAAAAGACAACGCATGCTCAACGGGCATGATGTTTTGCTTTTTGAGATATTTTAGCCTATGTGGTGTTACTCAAATTCTGGTTAGGTGATTTTTTTTATTCTACTGGCAGTAACTTGGCCATGGTATGGCTCATGAAACTGGATTCATTTTCTAAAATAAGGTTAGTCACAGTTAATTCATAATTTAAAGGTGCAGTTTGTAAGAATGACATCCTGTGGTCAAATGTGGTTACTGCAGTCCATTTTTTAATTAAAAATATCACTTTTCCACTCCTGTTCCGTGAGTTGAGGATGAGGAGGAGAGACTGGGGGGCCAAAGCCCTCACAGAGAGCCAGCTATCCCGCTGACCCCAACAGGCACCCCCATCTAGCCAGGGCCCACAGGAGCAGCATTACAGAGCCCCACGGAGCCCGAGGCCATCCACTCAGCCCCACCCCAGCAGAATATCTACTTCCTCCCCTGCATTTGATCAACTTCCAGAATACAGAAATCATCAGACACCCAGGCAGAGTTGGATCCTCCCCCTCCAGAGATCCCCTTCCCCATAATGGAATAGAATTATTCCTGCCAGTTAAGGAGTAACCAAGGTCCACCCAAAGCCCCCGGGTCAGGCACCACTGCATGCACCCACCTATGCCACTGGCAGCATACAAGCTAGGACCCAATCCCCCCCATCCCAGGACGATCAACCCCAGAAGCCAAGCCACCTGGCCCTCACCCACCCAGGAGCGACACGGCTAGGCAGTGACCCATGGCCACCGTCTCAGACCCCCAAGCCCCTACACACGGCCACTGAGAATCTGTTTCAGTGTAACCTTCCTTCCAACATGATTGAGACATTAGACTGTTTTGTGATTATTTCACAGTAGAAGTCTTACAAATTGCACCTTTAACAAGAACAGCACTTTTCCACATGCTATTTTGATAGCATTTGCATTTGGTAGATTGCAAATCATCATTTTAAAACTGCTTTTTTATTTAATCAATAAAAACAATTTTTACGGCACTGTAGATTAGCAACACTAAGTGTGACAAGTCTGTCAAGATTTGAATTTGCTTATGGCAAAAATGAGCAATTTTTCAAAATCAAACGCATACAAGCAAAACTTTGTGGGGTGGGAATCATTTACAAAAGTTGTTTCATTTTGCTGCTGGTTTTTTTGGGGGATATAAAGTAAAAGTAGGAAAGTTAATCCTAAATCATTACCTCCATCAAAAGTGTATTGCAGGGAATTTTGGCACAGTTTTTGGAAATCAAACAGTTAAGCTGCGTTGCTCATTTTAGATTCACACATTCCTTGCAAGTTGTACGTCATAGTAAGAAGTAGTCAGTAATCAGGCTCCACAAAAAGATGCACACAAGCATTTATACAACAAAGAAATAATCCCAAATTTTCGTGTTTGTGCCACAATTAGTAGATTAACAAACAGCTTAACTGCTTGCTCTTAAGCCAGACACGTGTTAGTTCTCGTTTGTATTTTGCTACATATAATGACTGCTGCAAAGGCGCATATCGAGTAAAATTATTGGTAAATTATTAATATCCAAGGAGTAATGTAATCCTTTCAGAAAATGGCTGAGGTATACCTGTGGCTAAATGCAACTACACAGACTTCCTTACATATTTGTTTCTTTTTCTTTAATTTTTTATCGAAAAGACATTGGCAACAAACTCAGTGGCCTTGAGGGAAGCCACCTTCACTTTTCTTTTCAGTGATGCCTAATTTATACTCCTCCATCTGCAGAGGTGCGGACACACACAACGCTATTGTCAACAGTAACACTCAAATCCTGAATTTTGTGACACAATCGGCTAGTGCAGCAATCCATTGGAAACTGCAAGATAAGGTAATCTTCTAATGCAAAACTCATGTTTGCTCATATTATCAGGAACAATGATTTGAAAAAATAAATATAATATATGAAAAAGGTTATTTTAGACTACACAGATTTACATCTTTACCCACATGGGTAAAACATTTTAGTTTAAATGATCCAACAGAGACAACAGACATTCACCCTTACATGGACTGAATGTGTTTACATTTACATCATTTTAGGGTTACCTACTCTACTTCTCGGCTGATACACAAAAATACGTATTTTCAAACAATGTATTTTTTGTATAAAGTAAAAGTGATTTTTTTTTATACAACAAAATACTTCAGGTACAATCAAGAGGATAAATGCTGCACATCTTCTATCGCGGTTCTACCCTTAGCTTAAGGGCTACTCAGAACCATCTCTAAAGGGAAAGTAAGTCAATGCTTTGAATCATAATTAGCATTTTAGTGTGTTTTTAGCTGAGAATTTATACAAAAGGCAGCCACAATATTTACAATCAATCCTGTCATCAACAGCAGATGCTTTGCCTTGCATAACATTGCATCAGAGTTTGCGTTTTCAGTAGAAATAGTTGCTGCATATTCATTCTTTAACGACAGCTGCTATCAGTGATGATAATTCGGACATAGATTTGATCTATGGGAAATCCACAATACACATCACACAAAATTTACAGGGTAAAAGGTATCTTCCATTGACCACAAACACCTTTATTTGAAGTAATTGAGCCCTGCCACTAAGAAGAACTTTTCCAAGAAGAGCTCAGAGTCCAAGACTGCGATGTGGGCAGCGCGGCCAATCAGTGTGTTGGCCGTATTGGGCAGAGCGTGGAACACATTGTGGCGGATCAGCTGGCACTCTTTAGTCTCCACGACAGGCTGCAGAAGGTTGTTGATCATCTCTGTGTACACAGGCCCTACAGGGCAAAGTAAGCACAAGTACAATGGGTATTTACATTTTACAAGTATGCATCACAAATACTATTAGCAAATGTCATTAAACTTATTAGGAATGTAGAAACTCTAGTTTAAATGCGCCTTCTTAGGGTTCTACAACCCCCCAAGGCGCTTCACAACACAATCAGTCATCCACCCATTCACACACACATTCACACGCTGGTGGGGATGAGCTACAATGTAGCTACAGCTGCCCTGGGGCGCACTGAGGCTGTCAAACACTGGCGCAACCAATCCCTGCGACCACCACCAACAGGCAAGGCGAGTTAAGTGTCTTGCCAAAGGACACAACGACAGCGACAGACTCAGTGGGACGCGAACCTGCAACCTTCCGATTGCAAGGCGGCCACTTAACTCCTCTGCCCTGTGTTAATTGGTGCAGAATGTGACAAGGAAGCAAGAATGACATCCTGTGGTCAAGTTTGGGTACTGCAGTCCATTTTCAAAACATCTTACTCCTGTTCCGTGAGTTTCATGGCTGCTGCCAGTTACGGATCAGTGCCAGAACATTTCAGATGACAAGCGAAGACGAGACATACACAGTAAGTTGATAAGTAGATTAATACATTTCATTGTAATATCAAGATGTTGGTAATTGAAAACGTAGCTTGAGATTTTCTCTTTGCTTCTAATTCACTGTTAGCATTGTTAGCTCAACGTTAGCCTTGGCTTCTTAGGGGGACAAGAAATAACTTCTGGGTCGCTCCTGTTTACTGACTTTGGTTCTTTAAACAACTCTGGAGCTTTTTGCCTGCAGGTGTTGAATTACAAACGCTGCAGCGTTAGCTCGACGTAGACTCAGTAATCACACGGGCTGACTGATTGTAAACAGTAACTACGGCCCTCTTTTTTTTTTTTTTTTTTAATGAGAAAAACTGACAACCCCCAAATGGCTGAAAATGAAATCTGTTTCAAAGTAACCTTCCTTCATTAGACTGTTTTGATTATTTCACTTGAAAATTCTTATTTACTGTACCTTAGATACAAATTTATTTCTGTACATTTGAAATCACTTCACTAATATTCATAATTTCCTTGCTGCATCGCTCTTTAGTTGGGTTGTGTGATTTTTTAAAAAGTAATCTGAAGTGTACTCTAGTCAGAATGATCTCAGTTTGGAAAATTCCGCGAAGAATTCTCATGGGAAAGTCTCACTAGCAGGACCCAAAATAGGGCTCTTTAAAAAGAGCAAATTTCTGCCTCCCAAGATAGCATCAGTTTCTGCCACCCATCTGTCATGGGTGCTCTACTTGCAGTTAGCTTGTTTTTTGTTGTTTTTAGAATCCAATTTATTGAAACTGTTGACATCTGACAGACTTACTTCACCAAAACCTCCCTCCAGGCACACCAGAGTTTCTGCACTGCTCAACTCTGCCTTTCAAATTAGGTGACATTCAAGGAAACAGGGAAATCATGTAAATTTCCTGGTGAGGATCAAGGGATAACTGAAGGCATGCTGACACAAAAGTGGTTATTTCTGACATGAATTCTTCTAGTCTTGAGTGGGCTGTTGCTTTTATGATTGGAAAACATTCACCATTTTTGGGCCTAGATGGCCTGTATTTGTATAGCACCTTCTTAGGGTAGGAGAGTAGGAGTCGTCATATCGACGGCAGGGAAGGGTTCATGGAAGTGACTTGGACATGGAGAATCTTTGCCAGCTAGCCCGTGCACCTGCTTCAGACAACAAGGACCTTACTCTCCATGTATAATATTAGATTGCAGGCCAACAAGATCTTAATCCTGAATGACTTTTTTGTTTGCTAAGATCTGGATTATTTATTTATTTCAGAAACTTGGCTTCAAATTGGTCACTGAGCTCCATTATCCAAGCTTCTTCTTCCTGTGCTCACTTTAACTTGCCTTGAACTAAAGGGAACAATGTGAAATACCCTCTGTTTTAAAGTAAGCCTTAACTATTGACTCTTTCTCTGAGCAGCAGATGATGGAGATAAGCCTTTCTGCTCCTCTGCTGTGTTACCATCCATATAGCTGTAATAAAGAGTCTGGTTCTTTTATGGTGGGAATTATGCTACAATATGATTATCAATTTAATGGGATTGTTGGCCAAAGACTGTTTAAACATTTTCAATAGTTTAATATCATGCAGTCTGTGTATTGGGTAAACTCTAGCTGTTTTAATTGGCTTTAAAAATAAAATTAACACTGACATGCCATTAAACAACGTATCTCCCACCAATGTGAGTAAATTTAATTTTTACATTTTATCACTTTTGCATCTAGCAGCACAATATTGATTTCTTTGTCCCAATATTCTTAAATGAGTCTGTGTTTGGATTAATACCATTAAATTAATGTAATAATGTTTTATTTAGAGCTACTAATTCATATTATCTCGTCGTTTTTCTGTGATCAGACACCAGAATCAACCAATCCACAAATAGTACAGAGATAAACATGCATTAATCTAACAACTGTCTGAGGACTCTTTCACAAAGGATGCAGGTGCAGTGTGCTGCTTCCAAAACCATGTACGTGCATGTCTTGTAAAGTGACAGGGTAGAATTAGAGTTGCTGAGCTGAAGGTTGTGCAGAATGCAGGGCAAGGTCAAGCGTGCCGACACTAGTGTCAGCCACTTTAGTGTATTCAATCACACATTGGAGTTTGTATGTGTCCACTGTTCACTGTGAGCCAAGTACAACCAATAGCCTGTCACGTTACTCAGGCTAACGCAGATGTTGGTGTAACTGCAGTAAGGCTGCAGCTCACCAATGAGCCTTAACTCACCAAACTACAAGTATTATGAACCAAAGGTCCAACAACTGTAGCTACAGTGATAGCAATAGCATAGATGTGCACATTTGTCTGCTGCTGTGCACTCACCTCTATCTGAAAGGGTGTTAAAAATGCATTTATTGTTGCTTCACCAGCTCAGTGGCCTGGTGGTATGAGTGTCCAAATTAGCAAATGATACAATGGTACTGGGATAAAAATCTAAGAATTTTAAACCTAAATACCAGAATAATATATTAAACATAACTGCAGATTATTCATATTTGAATAATGCATGTATTCTGACCTGTAGTTCTATCTTTTAGAGCTGTTTTGCACATTTCTATTCTTGCAGAGTGAAAAGGAACATATCGGTCCTGTGGAGAGGCAACCAACACCACGTTCTTGAAGAACTGCAGCCCTAAAAAGACACCAAACAAAGCAGTGTGAGAATGCTTCATGCATTTGTCTCTGTGTGTGAGAGAACTAGAGAAACAAAGAGGCAAGGCAGAGAAAAGGAGCAAATCAATTGTAAAATGCAAAGTACAACCACCAGAAACAGTGACAGGCTTGATATGATAAAGCTGTGGGTTCTTTTTTTCTTCTTCTTTAGTTTACTGTCAGCGTGCTTTTAAGAGAGTTCACTGTTAAGTTTCCAGTGACAGGGTTTAGATCATTTTGTCAGCTGGCTGCAGCTCCAAAGGAGGCAGTGGGGAGGGGGGGTTCTTATCTTCTTCATGCCGATGTGACAAACGGCTGCTTTGTTCCCCTCACGCAGTGGGGAGGCCTCACACGGCTAGGAGTTTGTGTGTTAGTGAGCTGACTCGCAGAAATATGACAAACAGAAAAGACAAGATGACAACTTCTTCATGAACGTTTGATCAGCATTTCTTTCAAGTTGAAGTCTGCAAAGCGAGGCCATCAGCGCGGCCTTTTGTCTGGGCTGTTTTCACTCTACCTGGTTTCTGACTCAGGAGATAGAGGAACGTTTTCCGCAGATCGACGTGATCCCTGAAGGTGAGCTGAAGCAAGGATCCAGATTTCTTCAGTTTCTGCATTAACCACAGACCTAAGGAACAACACCGAGACATGTGCACAGTCAGGTTTCCGCGTCTCGCATCCTCAGAAGAAAGAGTAGATGCTGCTGAGGCAACAAAATCCCAACGCGGCACTGCATAGCAGCAACACACACATGCTGCAGTGTGTGTTTTCTCCAGAGCTGAATGGAGGGCTCACCTGTGCTGACCAATGCACTGTTGTTGTACAGCGTTCCCAGGTGTGGGCCCGACAGCGAGAGGAAAGTGTGCAGTTTGGGTAAATAGCAGCGGAAGCGAGGCCTCGTCAGCACCGACCGGATGATGATGTTCCCCAGAGAGTGGCCAATGAAGCTGTAAGCCGGAGACAAACAACTGTCAAACAGGAAAAACTGGCTGCTCCAGTGGGCAGCTGAATAATAAAAAGGCTGCTCCTTTAGTGCTGCTGACCTTCAACACTGTGCAGTGGCTCAGCGTAGACGCGCTACTGTCTAAAAGCTCTGAAAGCCAACTTTGCAGTGCTACATTAGAGGACGTAGGAACTGGTAGCGGTGGGAAATGTTAACTTCATCAAGCTCTGTCTGCCGTTTAGTTTAATTACCGTACTGTTGCAGTTCTGCCCACAATCCCTCATCACCATGCCAGCTCCCTCTCATCTGTCTCCCTTCCAACTAAACATAGAGATAATGCAGAAAGAACCAGATGCTGTTGTGGCAGTCCGTTGCGTTTCTCTTTAATACTTGCTCTCTAGAGAATATGTCACAATAAAGAGAGTTAGGAAACTTGGGTGGAAACTCTAACAAAGAAACAAATTGGCACAATGGGGGCAATTAAGTGGGAAGATAAATAGCTTAATTTAATTAGAAGTGAGCTGAAAGGCACTGCTTAAGGGAACGCAGTCTATCATGTGAAAGTCTGAGGCCTATTGGCACCATATGATAAGAGTTCCATCCAGTTTGAGCCATTAATCCATATGAAAACAGGGATTCTCCTCAGTTATGCACAAAGAAAACAGTCTCTGCTGCCATCTGTTGGCCAGCATAGGAGCTGTTTTAACACTCCTTCCTCTGGTGAAGGTTAAAATAACCTAAATGGGGATTTGTTGTGATGTGCATGAGGTAAACCTTAGCCACTGACCTTATCCTGCCAACGGTGAGATTGTACAGCTGGATATGCTGAATGATCTCATCCAACAGCCTGTCTGTCATGGTGTCGAAATCTGAAAACGTATCTGCCTGTGGGAAGTGACAGCAAGGCAAACAGCTCAGACATCAGCACTTCGTGTTATCTGGAAGTGCTTTCACGTGCGACATGGAGTTTGTTCCTGTGGATTTATACGCACCTGGTTCCTCTCAGACATGAGGAAGTCAAGCCTGGATCCTGGTAGCCCCAGCTCAACAAAGGTCTTCACAAGACGGAGGTCTGCGCTGTTTCCTGCAGGAGAGGAAATTATGCTCAATATTGCTGTCTCAGTGTTACGGAGCACTGTTCATTAAGCTCATTATCATCAAAAAAAAAAAGATGCACAAAATGATCATGTCAGTGTGTGTCAGTGTGTGTCTGTATGGGTCGTGAGTTACCGGGTCTTTCCACCAGATGCGTAAAGTTTTGGAAGTGTCCCAGAAGGTTAGGGACGCGTTGCTTATGCTTTGAGTTTGTTACATGTTACGGTTCCAGAACACGTCAAACTCCCCAGTTCAGATCGGGCCAGACAGGAATTCAAACACAAAAACAGTGGAAAACACCCGCAGACTTTCAAAATAAAAGTCACGTGCAGGTTTCCAGTTGCTTAACTTGTAAAAAACTTGCATCATTATCTGTGAAACCTTCGTAGCCGAGGTAAACAGAACAGAAAATAAACCAGACCATGTTTCTTCTTGCTTGATATTGTGTGAACAGCCAAAATCATATGGGGTGTTGCAATTCTCCCGTGATTCCGTGACCTTGCGGGATCAGCTGCGTGGAATGCTTTCACTGCACTTTCGCGTCTGAAACACTCCTGGTGAGAAGGAAGCTCGCAGGTAAATATTAAAGTCCCATTTTTCGTCATGCTGATGTGGTAAAATGTGTCTCCGCATTTGACCCACCCCCTGGGGGAGCGTTGAGCTGCAAACACGGCCGCGCTCGGAAACTATTTGGTGGTTTATGGTGCGTTCCAGTTTGTCCTCGGAATTCGTTTTTCCGAGATAAGTTAACTGGTAATGACGCAATGAAGTCAGAATTCCGAGCCGCGAGTTTGTACGTTTTAGAAGACACCGAGATCACCATTTTAAAGATGGCCGCGCCCAGTGCTATCATAGTTGTTGTCGTCTTTATTTTTTTCATCATTTATATGTTCTGCTTTTTTTCTTTTTGCTATTTAACAGCACCGAGTTGTTGTTTATTCTTGTTATCAATAGTTTCGTTGCTGAAAACATCAGCATTGTCGCCGAAATTGACCGGTGTTTATGTTTTTATAACTGTTCCTGGTGTTTCCGTTTAGATTTTTTAAATGTTTTTTTCTGGTTTTATGTGGTTTTTTCGAGTTGGAATCTGGAACGCAAAACAAGCTTGTTACGTCATTTCCTGGTCGGAAATTCCGAGTTCCGAGGACAACTGGAACACACCATAAACCCCCCAATCCAACCTCTTAATACTGAGTGTCAAGCAGTCTTTGGTATGACCTGACCAGGATTTCAACCCTGATATCCCAGTCCCGGGGTGGACACTCATACCAGTAAGCCACTGAGCTGGTTTTTCGCATGACACGTCTATTACGTTACAAGCTGCTTACACATCCAGTGGAAAGCTAAAGTTAGACGTTATGGTTGAATGCAGTCTTACCATCAAGTCCATGGACACACACTACAAGGTGTATGCCATCATCAAACTCCTCATCATCCTCCTCTGAGGGGAAGTAGGGCACATCTGATGCCAGCAGTGGAGTGTCACTGTACAAGTTTGCTTGGAAGTTCAGCTCTTTAACAAGCTCTTCTCTGGCTTTGTAGAAACTAGAGAAAAAGCAGATGACTGTTAAAAAAAATCCGCAAAATACATTATTCCTAGAGTTTCTCACGTTGGACCAAAAATAGGCCAGCAAGCATGCCTCATACGTCTATTTTTGAGAAAAGCACAATCACACAGCCACTTCACAAGGTAAGCCACTCACCAGATTTTGCTCTGTTACCTCGCCGTGTTACGGAGTTCAGGAGTCAAAATAAATCTGCTTGCAGTCCTGTACTCGCATCTAATCCTGATGGATTTGTCTGAGAACTCTTTGATGTGATTTAACACACTCAGGAGGCATTTCACCTCATCTTGACTTCCATGCTTAAAATTTACCCCCACTTGATTTTCTTATGCTAGACTTTCCAAGTATGTGTAGCTGCCAGCTACTGCAGCAGATGTCATTAGCCGCCTCCAAAAACCCATAAAAACTTGTTTTGACCTTGTTTCCTGCAGGTTGTTTGAACTATAATATAATCCTTTGGAGAATGGCCAAACAATATTTGTTGGCATTGAGAAAGGCATTTTTATGCACATACAAATATGTTTTTTGGTCTAGAAAATTGCAAAACTTAGTCCTTATTTAAAGGTCAAGTTTACTCATATTTTTGATACATTTGCAGTGGTTTCTATAGGAATGAATGCGTTGTAAGTCAGTCTCTGTGGGGAAAAAAGCTCAGATGCTCAGAGGACGTAGGAGTCAGGAGAAAGTAGCTTCATACGACAGGATTTGGAGTCTTATTTCCTGATATTTGGACATCTCTCCTAACCCTAACCCTAACCCTAACGGTTAGCTTCTACTAGTCGATAGTGCTCTGCTGTTTCCTGAAAACTAAACCAACAACAGCTTTCCCCATTGCGAGGCGTAAAATAATTGAGTTAGATATCTTTATTGATATCAAGCTGAGCGAAAATGTAAACTCACTTCAGCATCCGTTCATTGGTCTCATCATCCATGTTTAGCATAGTGAGGTAAGATGAAGAGATGATTCCAAAGGAGCCCAAGGGCTGATTGGTAATAGGTGAAGAAGCCTGGCGAGCAGATATTCCACTGATGGACGGAGAGTCTCTTAGGGCTGATGAGAATGGCAGACAAGTCGGGGCACATGACACGGACATGTTCACCACCTCCACCATCTTCTTATTCACGAAGGCCAGCCCAGAGTTTGGAATCTTTGAGGGCTTAGCGTGGCAGTCAGAGGACGCTTTCTCATTTGTTCCACTCAGGTTAACAGATGGTGCGTCCCTGCTGGCCACCCCTGTTAGGTGACTCGGCCTCGGTGAGATGGTGGTGCTGTTGGTAAATTCATTGGACTGTGGCTGTTTTAGGGGTATCTCTGACGAAACCAAACATTGTTTGTCCTTGATGTCTTGAAGTTTGCTCTGATGTAAACTCTGGCACTCATTTTCAGAATTGCTACCAAGTTCTGTGGCACTTTTATGCACACATGGTTTACTCTCACAACTGCAGAATGATGCTCCAGATTCTATAAGATGCACGTCCCCCACCGATACGCTTATTCCGCTCATGTGCTTTTCAAGGCCCCTTTCCTTTCCCTGGCTGCCTAAATCAGCACTTTCTTTATCATGGGGGTGTCCTACAGAGCCTGTTGGAAGCAACAATTCAGACACACTTAACATTGAATTGATTTTGCATGTTTCTGCTGGGTTCCACTGAGACTCCAGTGGTTCAGACCTAACATCCTTGAGACTACAGTCAGGGTTTAGGTCTAATTTTGATATTTCAAACCGCTCTGAATGCAGGTTGCTGCCTAAAGAGCAGTTCATCTCACACAGGTCTTGGCTTATTCTATCACTTTCTTGGTTGTGCAGCACATGGTCCTCCTCAGCATCTTCTGGGCTACTAATCTGTGGTGCAGAGACAGACTTAGTCAGTTTGCTGATCTGCCTTTGCTGCTGGTCCTCCTCATAGGGCAGGGAACTGATAGAGGTAAGTGAGGCTTGTATACCCCCACTTGGAAGGCTGTTGTTGCTCTCCATCTGCAGACCTTCCAGACAGCTACGGTGAACTGGGTGGTCCAACACGATTTGCTTTGGGAGTTCACGTTCACTAGAAAAATCCAGCAAAGGCTTTCCTCGCAGTGCAGTTTCTACAGGCCACGCTACTGAGCTGGGCTCGCTCTCAATGCCTGAGTCAGAAATAAGAGAGGATGAGCGTTTCATGATCTTAGAGCCCACACAGCCTCCACAATGAGTCATTTCTCTCCTGAGGTCCCCAGGAACTGAATGTATAACAGGATGCACATAAGAAGTAAGAAGGCTGTTAGGTAAAGCATCTTCACTTTCATCATCCGTGGAGTGATTTAAAGGCATGGCGATGTCGGACTCTTCAGTATTTCCAGTCTGTCTTGCTACGCCGTGTGTTTTACCATCAACAGGCAGCCCCTCCTCTCGTCTTAATGGATCCATATCACAAGGCTTAACAACACCGTACCTCCAGCCAGGACCAACGTTCTCATCTTTACCATGACCTTCCACTGGTTCTTTCAGGTTATCCGCTTCAGCTAGGGAGACTTTAACACTGTGGTCCTTCTGAATGAGGTCCTCAGTCATCACGTCGGGTTTCGTCTGATCTACCGTGAACGAGGCATCCTTGAGCCGCTCCAAGCTTTCTTCACTGTCCAATGAATCCTGGAGGGTTGCTGGTGATTTAACATCCTGGTTGCTCTCAGTAACCTCATTAGCAGGAGAGATGGTGAGGTGTGAGCTGCTTTGCTCCTCCGTGGTCTCTGATGTTGGCACATGTGATTCTGTCTCTGAGAAAACATGGACATTCCACGTGTAGAAGATGAATATTGTCACAAAAAATCTGCAGCATTGAGTGTAAAGAATACAATTACCTATTAGCGGCAACTCAACATATCTGTCCTCGAAGATGATGGGCAGGCTGTTCCAGTCTCCATCGATGTCCAGGCACTCAACAGGTAAAGGAGGCATTTTGGTCAAGTAGTCTGAGCTCCGCACCTCTGCAGCTATCTGCCCATGTCTGGTGATACTTAGTAAGGAGAATATTACCATGAATACCAAAAAACAATATGCTTCTCTGTGCTTCAAAATGAAAAAAAAAATAGTAGGATACTTACAGCTCCTCTTGAAATGTCAGCGAGATCTCTTTGGGATGCTTGGTGAAGAAGTATGCCTCTGAGAACCTCCTGACCTGTGGTTTCCAGAAACAGAGAAACAAAACTACTGTCACTTAAACCTTGTGCTTAAGTGAAAAAACATTACGGTCTGCAAATCTAAACAGAAATGCATCATCCTAAACAACACAGTGACTTGTGCATGTTGCTTCTGCAGTTATTACTGCATGAGTGTTAACCCATGCACACCACTATCAGTACTTCAGGAGCGTCGTCCACACCCCAAACACCAATTGTGAGCTATGAAACTCTATCTGTTGCTGTGGAAGTGGGATACATTAATGTATTTCTGCACAGAGCTGCAATAAAGAACTGCAAGAACATGCAACACATGATTACCATTAGGCACAGTGTCAGAATGCTCACCCTGAGCGTGTGGTGCTCCTGGGCGAGATAGGACTTGATGTAAGGGTTGAGCACAGCGGCGTCCAGGAAGCACCTCCACAGAGCAACCAGCTGAGAGCAGAGCTGGCTCATGTCCCTACTGATCTGCTCAGCCACTTTCTCGGGATTTTCCTGCAGCTGAAGTGAAACATTCCTCTGATGTCAAACTGAATGAGCTATGGGTTGTTCAAAGTCCCTGAGGCTTGCATTTTGGAAAAAAGCTATTATATATGGAAGAAATACAGTCTCAGCTCAATATGACTTTTTTTACACACTGAATTTATGACATAACATTTTTGTTCTGTCAAATTATGTATTTTAATTATTTTTAAAAAATGTATCTGTAAAAATTTAACAGAAAAAATTAAAAATCTGAAATTCAATTGAATTTTTGAAGAATTTTTTTAACAAAATATTTGCTGGTGTATTTTAAGTTAAAAACATTCAAATACATAATTTCACAGAATAAAAGTTAAATGTTAAATTTCTGGCGAGACTACATCTTCCATAATTTTAGGCGTTTGTGCATTTTCTGTTCATATATACTAAAAATAAAACATTGCCAAAAAAATACATTAAAGCAGCATTCCGCAACTTTGCAGTTATATGGTCTCTGTCGCCCTCTAGAGGCTTGCTGCGTAACGTCACTGTCGTAACAATAAATCTCTCTCGGGCATAAAAGGCATGTTTACATTCCTAATGTCAGGCAAAACAACGAAAACAAACTTTTCCACCTCCACACATTGAATAAATATTTTTATCAGGACTGTATAACAACTTTATGCCCGACCAAACACAATAACCCTGGTGAAATCATTTATTACTTACCTAGCCACTAGCAGCACGGCTAGGTTAGAGTCCGTAGTTCATGTCTTTCTTTCTAAAAGAGCTCTCCAGCGAGGAAAAGACGGCCCAATAATAACTCTGTTCTTAGCTCTTGCTCTATCACGTTCTTCTTTTCTTTTCCTATATTCCTCTGATACGGGATTTCTAGCTTTCTTTTGTGAATCTGCCGCTGCTACAGCGAGTCAACGTTATACAATTATGGCAAGCCAAAGGGATAAAAAAAATGCGCGTCCTAAACTCGCATTATGTCCGCCAAAACGCTTGTTCAAGACGCGCGTTTTGGTGGACATAATGCTCGCTTTTAGAACACGTGAGTTTTTGCCCCCTTTTGCGTCAAAACGTGCATTCAAGACGCACATTTTGGCGGACATAACGCACGTTTAGAACACACGCTTTTTTATCCCTTTGGCTTGCCATATTCTGCCATAAAACGACACCCAGTCAGTACTTCCGGCGCTACCCGAAGCACATAAACAGACGTGGGACCCCCCAACACTATCACAGGTATGAAAATTAACATAATAGATAATAGTATGACGCAAAAACTTTACAAAAAAGCATAATTTTAAGGTGTAAAAGTTGCAGAATGTTGCTTTAAATTCCATATGTTAATAAGCCACAGGTAACATTTTCAAAATGCGCATCTTTTATCTTTAGTTTTAAATGTCTAATCATGCTGAGCTGATCTGTTTAAAATGTCTACATGAAAACAACAAAATAATATATGGAGCCACAAAAAAGCCCAGAGTTTATGGAATTTGAGATTTTACAATATAAACGGTGTTTAACCTGCCCAGGTTCTGTTAGTCTGTATGAGGGGTATTTTATTATTGTTTCACACAAGACAATAACTAAATTTGTCAATCTAAAACTGTTTATCGAACACATCCCTCTGACACTTACCTGTAACTCTATGGACAGCTGATTCAAAGTTTCTTCAACGTGAACAGAATCTGTGGAAACAAAGTATTTTTCAACATTCAAACAGGATTTTAAATGTTGAGGAAAACTTTAAATTTGATTAGAAAAATAAATTGACAGGACAAAACTGAATTCTTAAAGGTGCAATATGTAAGAATGAAGAATGACATCTTGTGGTCAAATGTGGGTACTGCAACCCATTTTTCTAAACAAAAAGTCACTTTCTCACTCCTGTTCTGTGAGCAAAAATTGGGGTTGTATATTCAAATAGTAGATTGCTCCAACTGCTTTTCAGGATTGCACCTTTAAGGATGAATGGTGGTGCAGTTTGTGTAGTCAGGTTGCATTTTCATATTCTCCACTTGAATGCCTGTGTCTTCTCTGGCGCGCGCGAGTGCATCAGCCACTCAAAGAGCTTTACAAGTCATGTTCACCCACTTACATGGATGCATTCACGCCCTGATTTGCACATTGAGGGGGCTTCAGCTCAAGGGTACTCTGACTTGTAGCCAAACCATCCACCTTCCAATCAGCAGAGAACCACTCTTTCAAGCTAAACCACAGCCACCCCAAATGTCAATAATAATAGATTAGCTGGTTTAGATGAGCTACTGCCTAGTCCACAATTACAAATGAATATTTTTCATGTTATATATATTTAAAAACAAAATGTTACCTGTATCTAGTGGAATCTGTGGGAGCTGGGGGATTTCCTTCATCAGTGTGGTGCAGTACACATGCAGGCCCCTGTGTGCTACCAGCAGGAGGCGACAGAGACGCCGATGCCACGTGTAAGCTCTCTGCAGGCAGTTTTCACTGGGCACATAAAAGCTTCCCTGCAAGTAAAAAAAAAAAAAAAACACAAAAAGTCAGTGGCTGCACATTCAGGATTAACCACTCAAATATGCAACATCCTGCCTTAATGATTAAAATGCTCACAAGCCTCGCATAGATGCTGCAGCCTCCACTGCAGCTGCTGTATTAAAGGCTTACTTCTGTGAAATCCCACCAATTATTTGCTGGACTTTAGAAAACCAGCGGTCCCTAAACACTGTGCTGTATGCTATAAAACAGATCAATAAGACTGTGTGGCCCATTCCCACAGATAATCCTCTTTATTGGCTTTAAAAGTTTGCAAGCCTGTGACGGGTTCTAATAACTTGATGCTTGTTTAAGGGTTGCGAAATAATAGTGCACAAAGAAAAGTGTGCAAAAAGGCCAAAACATCACAACCGATGAGCTGAAAATTTTGAAAATGACATGTAAATGTATTAACTAAATGCTTCTAATTGACTTATTTTTAATAATGCATACAAAGAATGTTAATTTAAGATTTTTCTGCAGTGTTATTTAATATGAGCTGTGACGTCTACCATGATTCCAGCAGATGGCCCTCTAACAATGAGGATTTGAAGAACTTCAACTCAATTTATGACCACTTGAGAGACTAATGACTTCAAATCACCAAAGCCCTATTTTTGTTGGTTTCATTCATCGTTGAGATGATGTCTGCCAATGAAACGATCGTTACGGTCATTAATATATGAACTAAGCCATTCCAGTATCTATTCACATCCACTAGTTCCTGACCACATGTGTGTTTTTCTGATGGCTGGGATGTTCTGACACCACCACTGGGGCTCAGGGTCCTGGAAAGCATGTGAAAGACTGAGTTTGTACTGTAATTTGCCCCAAGCGAGCAAAGTCACTGGCCCTATCATCATGCATATGTGCTCTGTAATTCTGACCCTGCATTATACCGAAGTCAGGAAGGAACATCTGTATGTTTACTTTCATAATTCCCTTTAGCTTTATAGAGGCCTGCTGGGATCAGCCTGCAGTGGGACATGGAGAAAATGATGAACTAGTCATTATCTGAAAAATGTAGTTTTTTCTCTTAGTTGATAATGCTTGCATTGCTCTGCAGATCTGCTTGGTATCCACTTTATTGATGAATTTGTGTTTTGATTACACTAAAAGTAAGATTTCCATGTATAAGACACTTGTGTTCCCCAGAAATAACGAGAAAATGGAGAAAAGAGAGAAAGTGTAGTCACAGGTAAAGAGCTCTATATGAGCAAAGGTGAAGGAACATCAGGCGTTGTATGCACATTTCACCTGCATCTATGTGGTACGTGGCGCTTGTGTGCAGAGCTTGTTACTTTGATCAAACGAAACCCCCCTGCCTGGCTAAATGCAGAGCTTATTAAAATGCCCAGCCAGGGGTGGGAGTAAATGCCGGGAGGTGGATAGGGGTGGGGTGGGGGTTTGTGGAGCTCATTAGGATTTATGGTGCCGACTGTGACGTCCAAAGAGACCTAGGAGATGTATGTTAAAAAGCGGGATAAAAATGGAACCTGTAGTTTTATAACGATACATAAAAATGTTTGACATAACTAAACTGTGCAAGGAAATACATGCCAAAGTTACAGTGTAGTGCAGAACCTGTTGTGTACTATCTGACTTTCTAAATGCAGATTCCTAGTAGCAATAAACTAAAAAGATCGAATGTAACAACTCTTTCTATTCAATTTTCCAAAGCATATTACCAATTAAACCACTATACCCAGTCACCTCTCATTAATTTACATTAATTAATTAATGAAAATCATGGTTAAACTAGTTTGTAGAGCCTTGTGCTGGCCTGGATTTAGTAACTGTGCACATATGCGATGTAATTTTGTTGAAAATAACTCAGATCCCACAAATTAGGCCACTTGTGATTAATAATTATAATAAAAGAAAAGAGATAATCACCTTTTCATCTCAATACCACTGTACTGTACAAAAGTATGACTACTCCTATATTCCCAGCAAGAGGACCTATCAGTTCCAGATGCTAAGTTTGTAGAATTCATGCCTGGACATGTAGGTTGTTTAGATAGTATTAAAGACCAAGTTCACTGAAAACCATTTTTTTTACCAGTTTTTTTTTTTATTTGAGTTTCACATGCAGGCTAAAGGTGAGAAAAATATACCTCTATTTCATGCATTAGCTGCCGATAGAAACTAGACGGTGAAACGCTCGGATTAGAAAAGCCAGTGAGATTTACGTCACACTATAAATCAGCATTCATGGACTCACCCACCTTGACTGGCAACGGGGAAGGCTGTTTTGATTTAGCTTCCAGGAAACAGCAGAGCACATCTCGACTAGTAGAAGCTAACCGTTAGCATTAGCAACTCCACCACACGGCAGAACAACTTCAGGCTTGTGTTATTTGTGGAGATAAAACATTAACGTAAAGCAAATATAGAGTCAGTGAGAGTTGCATTGCTGTTAGCCAATCAGAGGTGAGATGTCTAAATATCGGGAAACAAGACTCCAAAACCTGCTGTTTTCTACTCCCTTCTGCTCTGGCTAACTTGTATTTCCTGAAACATAGTGCGCACACGGCGAGTTTCTGCCCCCCGTGGGGCAGAAAGTATCAAACCGGTCTGAATTTCACCTCAGCGTATCATGAGGCAGAAAACTCAGTGAAAATTAGGCGCACACAGCGAGTAATCTGCTGAGCAAACGGCCTCGAATGACCGGTAGCTCAGCTATTGGCTCTCGTGTGCGGCAGGCTTAAGGAACAACTGTTTTGTTTATTGAGACAAAATGGCATTGACTTTTATGACAAAGGTTAACATACCTCAGAGATGACAGGCTTACAGTAGCCAGCCCCAAACACGAGGTTTTCTACAGACACAGCAGATGGGTCATTCACGCTCTCTGGTGAGCCCTTCCCCAGCCAGGAGCCCTTTCCTGTACGTGCAAAGCTGGAGAAAGAACAGGGAGGACACGTGCAGGGACAGACAGTGACTGTGTGTGTTGTGGAAGGAAGACAGATAAGCTGAGAGATCAGAGCTGCTAATGTTCCAATCAATCAAGTGTTGAGGTAATCCAAAGCCCCTTTCAGACTGACATTCTGGAATATGTGTGGACAATTCAGTCCGGTCTTTAACCAGAACTGTGTTTTCCGACACACCACGTTTACACCGGAACTTGTCCTTTCGGCTGCCTTCACACAACAGGGAAAAGTTCCAGACGTCTGCGGGGGAGGGGGTGGGGGGTGGGAAGGCTGTACCCAGATATTGCATAATGCAGCGGGCGTACATGCGTTATTTCCCCAAACAAAGCTAGTATGTGATAGAATTCCTCTCATTGATCGGATTTACGTTAAGCACAATTCTGCGCACACGAAGACGCATAAGAGACCTGGATGATGAAGCTCAATGGTTAATAAAGGAATCACGGAAGCGCTGTGAGGCGCTCCGTCGCGCATCCAGGAACGGGCGCATGGTAGGAAGCGAGCTGCCATGGTTCGCCACATGCTACAGGAGCGAGCTACCCAGCGTAGATGGAAACATTAACGACCAAGTGGCGAAGTTTTCTGGTCAGACGTGTTGAAAAACTTTGCCTTCCCGGTCACGTGATATACGTAACCTAGGTGCGCACCAGCGTCCCCCGCTCCCCCCCCTCCTCCTCCTCCTCCCTGTCCGGAACTCGACCTCACCAGTCTGAAGCAGCCACCCTGTCCGGGACGAGTCCGGTCCTGTTACTAGGGCTTCGTCCGGTCTAATTCAGGAAAAGGTTTACCGGATATTTGCATTCAGACACAAACGTCTTACGGACAGAGTCCTGAACATTTCCGTTTTTCATGGCCTGTCTGAAAGGGGCTCAAGTAATGCATGCACGAATACTGAGTACATGATAATGACATTTGAATTAATCAGATAAGTGTTAGGCTAAGTGGCCATTCAAGCAACTCAAGCACCTAGACACAGTGTTATGCCCCCTACACACCAAGTAAACAAATAGCCATAAAGTGTATAGTCTTTGCAGGGTCTTGGTGAGGTCTCAAAGGCATATGTTCATTCCACAGTGAGTCAACTAAGTTGTGTGACAGAGTAGGATTTTTCCATGGTGGTTTTGTTAGTGATAATCGCTGCAGTGGTAGCATAACTGGATCCTTGATGGAGGCCTATCCATGACTCCAGGTTAGAATAATTTAGTGTGGCTGTGTCATCAAGAGCTTGGCATCACATCTAAGCTATGATGCCATCACGCCCATGTTGGCACAGCTCCATGTAAGCCATTGAAATGCTTTCACCTACAAGGAACTACAAACAGATCTTCTGGTCTGCAGCCTGATCACGTATTCCTCATTGCTCACTGGCCTTGATAATCTTGAATGTAAACATCCACCTCTTTAGCTCCCGTTTAGCTGATGACAGCTTAAACAAACCTCACTGCTGAATTATAGTAATGCACGCATTTTCTTGTCAGTCACGGAAACAGCGTTATGACGAAAGAAGACAGTAATTAATTAGATTACATGTTCCAGAAAAAACTAACTACCGTTAGTAATGCCATTGTTTTTAGTGCCCTAAAAAAATGGATAGGTAATTGTATTAACAATTGAGTTAGAGTTTACTTTCCAGATGTAATTTTTCTTCAAACTTGAAAAATTTGCTAATTAAATTTGTAAGACTGAACAGAATGAACAGTTGGATGAAAGATTCTAAGTTGATAATGATTGCATGTGTGTCTAGCATGTGGGTTGATGCGGTCCCCAAGTCTGGAGTTGAAGGCTGAGAGTGCAGAAAGGATGAAATTATTAAGTTAAGACTGGTGATGCAGCAAAGAAACTAAAAATAAAATAAAGCTGAGTACAACAGAAACAACAGTGCAGGTAAATAGTACAACTGGAAGTAATCTATGTGCTAGAGGGAGTGATTACTAGTGTAAACAGCTGGACTGATTATCAGATGCAGGGTAGGTGAGAGTGAAGAGCAGAAAACAGAGTGGTTAAAGAAGTAACTGTTGCTCTATGATTTAAGGTCAACACACCACCATATGGGTTAGCCTCTTTGAGAGTGAGCAGTTCTAGGAGACTGTATAGCAAATTAACACAATCTGGACCGATGCAATTAAATACACATGGTCATCTGCTGGCTATTTCTTTGTTTCTGCCAACAGAAGGGCCTTCATAGTGACCATGGCAGTTGGTTTCTTAAGGTAATAATTAGCCCATTTTATTCTGTATCAGGTCAACACACCAACATATGGCATGAAAATACAGAAGATAGGTAAAGTGAGGCCAGACAAGCTCAAAACATGAAACAAAAGGCCCTCCATCACCAAGAAAATAAAATCATCATCCAGTAAACTGAACAGGACTAACTTGATATCAAAAATCCATTTGTTTTAACAAAAATTGGTACCTGTGAATAAATGTACACAAAAATCTCAACCAAAGTGCCAACATTATCATAAAGCCACATACATTTGAAAAAGTCTACTGGACTTGTAAAATTAAGTTGAAAAAATTAAAATGTTTTATTATTTCATCATATTAATGTACAAACGTTACAGCCTGGCTCGTGGGCCCGTGACAAAAGGAGGAGGTCTGGACACATGGTGAAAGGTAAAGAGAGTATTTTATTAAAATCTGCCCCCAAAAGGCTTCACCAAAATGCCACACAGGCAAAAGCTCCCAAAGGTATTGTGGTCTTAGACCCCCCCCCAACCGCCCATCCCCCCCGGAGTTGCACCAAGCAGCCTTTTATGCTGTACTCACTGGTGCAGCCACTCAAGAGCATTTGCAAGGTGCACACAGCCAGACCAATGGTAATACAGGAGGGCGTTGGCAGGGACATCTGAAGCAGCCAATCAGTTGGTTGCACGAGCACAGCTATGTTTGTCAGATGGGTACATTGTTTCGCTCATTGCAGGGGCCGTAACACATCCCCCCTCAAAATAATTCCTCCAGGAAACTCACAAGGACTGCTGAAACTCCTCAGCTCCTGTACTCTTATAAAACCTGTAAAACAGAAGGAGGAAGAGAGAAACAAACAACCCACACACCACAACTAAAAAAACATGTCAAAAGAAAGGTGATGGACCAGCCAAAATGAACAAAAGAAGAGAGACCACCTAGACCAGCCCACATAGGGCCGTAGGATCTGGTGACCTCCCTCTACCCTGAATGAACAGGAATCTAATCCTAACAGAAATAAAGTCACGAAAACTAGACTACCGGCCCAGCCAAAAAAAAATTGACACCAAAACAAAGGTCACACACTAATATTTTGTTAGACCACCTTTAGCTTTGATTACGGCACACATTCACTGTGGCATTGTTTCGATAAGCTTCTGCAATGTCACAAGATTTATTTCCATCCAGTGTTGCATTAATTTTTCACCAAGCTCCTGCATTGATGATGGTAAAGTCTGACCGCTGCACAGATCCTTCTCCAGCACATCCCAAAGATTCTCAATGGGGTTAAGGTCTGGACTCTGTGGTGGCCAATCCATGTGTGAAAATGATGTCTCATGCTCCCTGAACCACTCTTTCACTATTTGAGCCCGATGAATCCTGGCATTGTCATCTTGGAATATGCCCGTGCCATCAGGGAAGAACAAATCCATTGATGGAATAACCTGGTCATTCAGTTTATTCAGGTAGTCAGCTGACCTCATTCTTGGAGCACATCCTGTTGCTGAACCTAGACCTGACCAACTGCAGCAACCCCAGATCATAGCACTGCCCCCACAGGCTTGTACAATAAGCGCTAGGCATGATGAGTGCATCACTTCATCTGCCTCATGATGCATAGCAATGATTTGACACTTCTAATATTTTCCATGACCACGAAATGCGTCTTTCCACATGGTTTTTTAAGAAATGAGAAGCCACTCATTGCACCAGTTGGGGTTAAATAACTTGTTGCAAGCTGAAAGATAATTGTCCATGCAGTAATTATCCAACAGGAGGCTCATACCTATTTGCTTAGTTAAATCCAGGTGGTGACTTTTTTTTTTTGGCCAGGAAATGTATGACGTCACTGCAGAATCGCTTCTCCCCCAGCGTAGCTGCTACTTACCACATGGCCATATTTATAGTGGCTTTCCCCACGTTTAATACTCCCTCTGTCATTCTGGAAGAAGGATTCGAAGCTCGCTGAACTAATCTCCTCTTCTTCGTGTCTGGTTCGATGACGTAAATTTGGTAAGGCGAACATTTGTAGGTCTACACGTCTTTCACACAAAACCCAAAATAACTTTTGCTGCTGTTCGAAAATAAACACTTTCTTGGCATCAAAATGTGTCTTTAAAATTCACGGACATCACATGTGAAATCTAAGGCACATATCAAACATGATCAGAGAATAGATTTTATATCTCCATTGACTTGCATTCATTTTTTTCTTGGTCCATGGTCCAGAAGCTCTCCATTGTTTAAGCTCTCTGTTGACTTTGCTTTCCCTATGCATGCAGGGGAGCAGGTGAGGGAGCTATAGCCATTAAAATTTCAAAATCTTTTCCTTCTCTCCTTGATGACGTCACGCTATAGACCAAAACTTTAGACCATGCAATTTTGCAACAGGTTTCTGAAGAAACAGTGCAAAAGACAACATAAATAGGAAACATTTTAACAGGATAACTGCCTCAATACCAACATATTCATGCTCTCCAGAAGGCAAATAAGGGAATGACTCAGCAGACGGCGAGGTGTATTTATAGGGTCTGATTGAATACGACCAGAGAGAGCAGTTCATTTACTAATCTGTCTCCTAGACCAGATAACCCTTGAAGAGGCTGACATACACGGTGGTGTGCTGACCTGATATGAAATAGAATTAGGATGACTGATTGAAGACATTATCAAGAGACGCAGGGAGGAAAACTGAGTGAACTGGGACATATGAAAAACATGAAACTAAATATATCATAATCATATCACAAATAAATCTATAAATACTGTAAAAATGACAGTTAACAAATAAAGCGACAAAAAGAAACAAATATCTAAAAAAGCATGCAGTTAAGTCAAATGTCCGTACATTTTAATGAGGATCAAAATATCACATCTGTGCATTAGATCTGTTTCATGTAACATGCTCTACCTGATCAGCGGCTGATGTAAGGCAACCAGTGACGCGTGTATCGAGACAGAAATGACGGACAAGTGGAAGTAGTCAAACATGACTGGGATGTGGTGGTGGAGGCCTCTTCGAGGATGGAAGTGGAGGCTTAGGGTCCGACTGCTGATCAAGGGAACTGTCACTATGTCAGCCAACCTGACAGGATGCAAGAAATTAGAAATGCATTAACATCCTATTTCATCCAGTTTTTAATTTACAAAATTCATCAGAGAGTGAATGTTTTTACCACGATGGAAAAAAGCACGTTGAACTTCACTGTACTTACTGCTGCTCATTTTCAGTAAAGTGAAGATCTAACTTCAACTGAAAATCCACCTCACTCAGAGCTTCCTCTGCCTACAAAAGAACAGAGCCGTGGTTTTACACGCACGTACAAATACACGTACAAATATACATGTTATAATACTCCTCAGGGGTAAATTATCATTTAATATTCAAAGGGTGAGTACGACAATGAGAAGTTATAATATTTTCCTATTTTTTTGCATGATGTGCTTGCATGAGGAATATATCTTAAAGCTCTGGACAGAATGTAAAAGTCTCTACACAATGGAGGAAATAGGTGTAGAAGACTATTTTTACGTTCAGCTTGCATATGAAACTCAGAGTGACCAATCAAATTTAAGAAACAACAAGTAAAAAAAATTTCTCAGTGAACCTGCTCTTTAAGCTCACCGGCAACTGCTGTTAAAAAAAGGGCGAGTCTTTGTGTAAGTGTGTGTGCAATGGACATTGTTACCAACATGACTCACCCGTTCTCCGTTCAGTAGCAGGTGGAGTTTGAAAATCATACAGTCATTTACCACAACTTCCTCATTTCTGTAAAGGATCTGAAATATCCGGCTGAACACGGTGCCATCGTATACACCGGCCGAGTTGAAGCTGCAGTCTCCTAGAATAGGACATGACAAAAAGGCACATGAGTACATCATCTTAAGATTTTGAATTTTAAATGCATTCACGGAGAGTGAGAGAGAGAGAGAGAGAGAGAGAAAGAGAGAGAGAGAGAGAGAGAGAGAGAGAGAGAGAGAGAGAGAGAGAGAGAGAGATTTAAGCCAGTCATCCTTTATCGTTTAATCAGGTTTCAGAGAACTCAATCACACTAAATTTCTTTTTGATTTGGGCTAAGTAATGTTGAACCTTTAAAAGATCTGCAGAGAGGCTCTCGTTATTAAAATGCATTATTGATTTAAATCAATCCATTTTCACAATCTTGTTAAACTGCTCTATCCATATCAGCCTGTTCTCATGAAGGGCCTTGGGGAGCTGCTGCCTGCCTCCAGTGGGTACTGGGTTAGAGGCAAGACACACTCTGGACAAGTTGGTGCATGTCCCATCACAGGGCAACAGAAACAGACCAACAACTAGGGGTGTGTATTGACAAGAATCTGCCGATATGATGAATATCACAATTTAAGGGAGATGATATGATATATTGTGGTGCTAAAAGCCAGAAGATTTGCAAATCTGCAAAACAAACTAGCCTTTAAACAAAAATACGGTCACAGAACTCTCACCCCTCCCATCATCATCCCTAGGCCACGCCCCTCTGAAATGGGAATGTGCATTGCAAAAATGAGATAGCGCTAAACACCAGTTGCTGTTTTCTACGTGAAAAAATCTTTTGTTGCCCGTGACTTCAAATGGTGTTTTTCTCTTTGGGATTCTGGTAGTTTGTCCTAAAGCTGAAGTGGTAACAGCCGGCTGTTTCTGATATTATTGAGAGTAGAACCTCTCACACTAGTGGTGTTGCAAAATGCGTGAGTGCGTAATGAGTGGAGGACCCAGGTAAATGTTGAAGTACGGTGGTTCCTTGAGACTGACACCCAGATGGTCCAAATGTGAGAAAATCGATACACTGCTTTCAAATATCAACTCAGAATTATAACATGAAAGGTTGCGATATTTCACAATATTGATTCTTGCTTACATCCCTACAACCACTCACTTTCATACCTACGGTCAACTTAAAATAGCCAGTTGTCATTATATGCAAGTTCTTGGTAAAGTACCTAAAGAAAACCCACTCGTGCAGGGAGTAACAGGAAGTAGGGCTGTGCAATTAATCAACTAATTAACTTTTGGCCCTTTTAAGACTATAACCTATTGATGATTTAAGTATTAATTACTGAGTTATTTTTTCATATTAAGCAACTGTATAAGGATGGGAACACATACGAAACAATCCAGTTCTCTGGGCATCCCTTGAAGCTATTTGATGAGCTGAACTGCTGCATGCCCCATGTGTTTTTAACTAAAGAGGAAAAATAAATGTTTCCAAACTCAATCAGTACTCATCTTAAAGGGGACCTAGAATGTAAACCAACACTTTCCTTGTTGTTGTTGAATAAGACAGCTTGGGTGGTCAACAGTAGCATGCCAAAGTGTGACCTACTTTTTATGTAAATTAGAAAGTTGAAAAAGGTGAGAGAAAACCTTCTGTTCTGAGAAAGCCTTCCTTTACAGATCATAAGGGGGAGCCACGCCTCCTCAAACCTGCATGTGTCTGAGGCCTTCTGGGGAAACCAACCAATCAGCATGTCCTGGCCGAGTGGGAGGGGTCAACAGCTCATTTCACTGAAGGCCTGAGTAAGGGGGTTTAGAATGGCCTGTATCAGGGCTCATGGGACAGATGAAAGCAAAAAAAAAATTTCTTATGCTTTTTGGAGGCTCAAAGCTCTGTTTTAGATTGTTGATTAATTGCATTCTAGGACACCTTTAACTAATCACAATTTAAACACTATATCTGCTTTAGTATTGGTTGTGAAAAGCTGAAGGTTTGCATGAAACATAAGAAAAAACAAAGGATTTGGTGTGAAGGGCAGGGCATTTGAACTACAGCCTGAATGTTGTTCTTACACATAATGAGGTAGTATCACATCATATATATTAAAACAGCTGGAATTCCCTTCGGTAATAGCCATGGTGATCCTCTGCTGGAAATAATCAGCTTACAGCTCCTTTTGCTCTACGTCTGTCATCTATGCTCTGGTCACAGTTGACCAGTGAAATACACAGAACTCCCCATGCAAAACTGCTCTTTACTATATTAATTGAGGGAATATGTCAGTACACAGTACATGGACCTTAATTCATCACTTAAACTTTAAATTCCGACTTAAACATTCTCTATATTACTGCTGCTTCAGCTGAGTGTCTGATACAATAAGGGATTAATTCCTGTGTGTAGGATAAGTGTGTTTTACTGACCAGAGAGCTGTCCAGTGCATTTAGGGTTCAGCCAATGAGGAGTGCATGCTCAGTGTGTGACCTTGAATTTCAAAGTCACACTCTGAGCATGCACTCCTTGAATTGGTAGCCTTCGATAAGAAGAGAGGAGAGGAAACCAGTCTTTCAGATTCATGGTTCTTGCTATAATGTACTCCTATAGAGAGTCTTATTCAGTGTTTGATTAGCCAATCAGACATGACAGCATTAAACATTTATTCAGTGGCATCAAAAACATCTGAAAATATTTCTAACTATAGTAATGATCCATATGGGGTTGTCTCTCCATCTAGAAAAAACAGAATCAATCCTGTTTGGATCTAAACGGCAACTCCAGGGTAGTGACACTATTGACGTAAAGTGTGAAGACAGTCTGTTGACAGTAAGTTCTGCGTAAAATACATAGGTCTGGATTTGGACCAGACCCTATCAGGTGAATTCATAGCTGACAGGGTAATCAGGAAGTCCATTTCAAAAAAGGTTCTTGTACCATCAAGGCAGACCCTTAGATCTTAACACAAAAAACCTTCTAGCATCAGCCCTTATGCAGTGTCATATGGGTTATGCCAGTTGCACCTGGTATTTTGGCTTACCAAGTGAAACCAGGCGAGGTTACAGATATTACAGAATAAAATCATACGCTTCCTCATCTCTGCTCATCTGCAGACTCATATAGATTGGTCAGATGCTCAGCTTAAACTGAATCAAATGTTCAATACTGCCAATAACAAAGCACCCCAATATGTGTCTAATGCCTTCAAATTTAATTAATCACAGTATAACACAAGGTGCCGTAACAGATCCTTGGTCATTCCCCATGTTCGTTCCTGCTACTACATTTACTTGGACTGCACCCAAACTCTTTAATGATCTACCAAGTGAAGTGAAGGTATGTCAATCAAAGTCTGTTTTTAAGAAAAGGGTCAAACTGTTTTATTCAAAAGCTGGCCTGAAGAGAAACTTTAAATGTTGTTGTTTTTAGGCATTGTTATGTATTATGGTATTATTTTTAACTGTGTTTTTAGGGCCACAATGGAAACAAGTGTTTTACGGTTTTTGTGTTACCCTGTATTTTAACGTTTTTTATGTCATATTGTGATAATTTTATTATTTTATAATATAATTTCATTATCTATGCAAATAAAAATCAGTCACTCAGCTCTATTAAGTTTGTAATCAGATTATTCCATGATTTGTTTCAGCTCCACAGCTGCATTTATGATCAGAACAGCCAAAATAATGCCTTAAATACTGAGCAGAAACATTCCTGTATATGCTAAAAAAACAATTTGACCTCACCGGTATTGTCTTGTGTTGTCACTGTCAGCCTGTGGGAGACTTGAGGTGAGACCTTTAGCCCTGTTCGGATCTGATAGAAGCTGAGTAGACCAAAAAAAGCATTAGAACTAAAATTGACAGAAAGACAGAAAAATAATCTGCAGATCTGCAGATTCACAACCATAAAGGTTCAAGGTATCTGTACAGGTGAACCTTGAAAATTTGCTTTACATTACTGTATAATTTCTTATAATTATATCCAAAAGTTCACCTTTATAATCTCATGTACAGCACAACACACATCAAAATTTAAATATTGCTACATCCGACCTGTCAGAAAATACCAAACAGGTGCTGGAGTTTTAAAATGTTGCAAATATGTATCTGCATGGGAATTAGGTATGTAAAAGCTAAAGCTAAATGTGAGGGACTGGCAACCTGTCTTGGATGTACCCCAAGCCTGGGCAGAATCAAGAACGTATAGGAAATAGAAAAGTTAATGCAATATGTGCATAATTTTAACTTCAAAGTGCAGATGCAAACTAGCCTAGACATCTAGACCAACCATAGCAGTAGCAAAAGATTTTGCTCTGCAGGTCGGTCTAGCCACGCTCCATTGTAGCCTCAGCAGGTCTACCATTGGCTTGAACACTTTTGTGACTGGCTAATCACAGCACTCTATGTTTGTTGGGCGGGCTTTGCACCAGAGTGGCGATGGAAAAAAACAACAAAGATGGCACTGGCTCAGAAATGGTGGTTTTGGCATCAACTTTGGACGATTCAGACTTGGGCTTTTCTTTGAGACATGAGCAGACAGCGGTAAATAAGTAATTTAATTTCGAAAAAGAAAATCATTCTGGTCTTTCGACACTCTTGTTACAAAGCTGTTAACAACATTCCAGCGTTCCATCACGTCATTGTTAAAAGTAAGTATATTTGTAGATCATAACCACTCCTGCTATCTTAAAATGAATTTCAGTGTTCTGAATTTTATTCTTATGCATTTACAGAGAACAGAATTAAACTGCTTACCCTCTCTGGAAAAGATCCACATTGTGAAACTTGTGCAATTCTATAGAAAACTCCAGTGTTGCTTGTACATCAGACATGATATAGTCCCACTCATCACCTGTAAACAGAGAAACTGGTAAAAAAAAATGACAATATCGACACTTTTAAAACATTTTCCCTTTACTTTGTCTTTTGAGGTTATATGACTCATACAGTTCACTGTTGTGAACCAGCCAACTTTTCCTTTTCTCTTGGTCACGGTTTAGATTTAATTATTTCTGAGCGATTAAATGATTGTGTGCAGCTGCAGCTTCTTTGTGTTGCTTGTTTTAATATAAAATGGTGTGAGCTGATTTAAGATAAGCCCTAAATAGGCCTATAATAAATGTTGGTCAATTGTGCTTCCACTTCAAGCTCTACCAGAGGCTTGGGAGCTGGAGGGTTCTATGCAGGATATTAGCCTCTTTCATAAACTGCACTCTTTTGGACAGAAGTCTCTGAGGTTGTTCCCAGACTCTGTTGGAGCTATTCTCCACATTGGGGCTCACAGCCTAGAGTGCACTGATAATCCCTGGCACCACAAGGCCTTGATTTTTTACTGTTTCTATTTTCTCTTTCAGCCTCTTGAACCTTTTGTGTTCCCTTTTCAAAATATTATTATTATTGCTCGGGATTTCTTTATCACTACTGCTTTCTTCTGTAGTTTGTAGGATTTCTTGATATCAGCCACTTCCTCAATCCACCTGCGGCACATGCCAATGCAAGGCCTTACCCTTACACAATGGTTCCTTCTGTTCCCCTTTCACAGTTCCTCATACCGTGCATTGGATATAATCCTCATTAAAAGGTAAATGACTTGTATTTATATAGCGCCTTCTAGAGTTCTACAACCCCCCCCAAGGAGCTTTACAACACACCAGTCATTCACCCATACATTCACACGCTGGTGGTGATGAGCCACAATGTTGCCACAGCTGCCCTGAGGAACACTGACTGAAGCAAAGCTCCTGTACACTGGCGCCACTATTCCATCTGACCACCACCAGCAGACAAGGTTGGGAAATTTTCTTGCCCAAAGACACAATGACTGCGAGAGATTTAGTTAGGCATGAACTTGCAACCCTCCAATTTCAGGGTGGGGATTTAACTCCTCTGCCACCGTCACCCGTTCTACAAGTTACCCCCATCTTCCTTTGGCCAGGTTAGTATACTAGCGGGGTATCTGATGACTGTCAGTGTTGATGGCTTGGACAACCATTCAGCTTTATCTTCAAGACCTGTCTTAGCCTGGGCCACACTGTGAGGATTCTAGAGAGGTGGCACACTGTAACGTCCAAGATGTCAATGAGTAAAATGCACGATGTCTCACTCTAGCAGTACTTGCTAACGTCACAAGCATACTCGCCAAAAAAGCATACGTCACTAAAAGCCAACAGATACCCAAGAGAACAGCAATGAAAAGATAAAGAAAAGCTCCACCCTTAACACTTCTTTTATTAGACTCCAGTTACAAAAAGGAGTGGTCAACATGTCCCTGTGTGTATCCGTTAATGTTGCTAATTCTACTCTAGCATGGTTCTTCTTGTCACTAGTTTTTCACATCACTCACCCACATAGCAAATTTGGTCCGGCCCGGCTCGGGCCCACACATGGCACTTACACCCGTCCCGCATACCACATACATGAATGACAGCCCTGTGGTGGCCCAGATTTGGTTTTCCAGAGGTGGCCGCCATTGTGGGCCACCACAGGACCATCATTCTTTGCGGTATGTGGGCCAAAGACCAAATTTGCTATGTGTATTTTCATACTGTTGGAGGCTGAATTCAGTCATGAGGGTGCTCAATAAGCTTTCGCAGAGCCGGACTCACTGGATGGCCACAGACTTGCAAATAACCCTCACGTTCACCGTTTTTCATCAATTGTGTTCACGAAAAGGGATTTCTCTAGGACAGTCAAAAAATGCAGTGTGGCCCTGGTATTACTCTTAATATGTACTTCATCAGGGCTGACATTTGTTGTGGCCTCTTATGATTGCCATTTGCCAGTTAGATCCTAAGGAACTTGTTGCTTTCCTGAGAGAGCTCTGCAGTGTAGCCTTCAGGTAGTGCAGCCTGACCCCCTGCTGTTTTTGTAAGTTTGACAGCATCATTTTAGTGAAGCAAATCAAACTATCAACAGAAAATCTAGAAAGAACCCATTATATAAAGATTTGATCTGAAACTAACTGGAGTTGGTCATGAAGTGTCCACGTATCTGATTAAGGTTTTTGGTCTATTTTACAGAAAGTCTCTGAATCATTTTATTTCTCAGTTGCTGTTTTCTTTACATCTCAGGTTTATAGACTGCTGGGTCGCATTAGTCTTCCATAGCACACTCCATGCCTCTTCTTTAGCCACTCCTTTGCAGTATGCTTTGTATCATTGTCATGCTGTCACCTTCTCACCAAGCTTCTTGCTTATGGCCTTGTAGGGTATTTCATTCATTTGCCAATCTATCTTTCCTAAGACATCATTTGACATAGGGCTGAAATGATTCATTGAATACTTTGAATAACCCAATTTTAAAAAAATCCTCTAGGCTAATTCAATCAATGTGAGCCTTTGTTTAAACCACATGACTATGCCTTGCTCAATCACATGTTTGTTATTTAAGGATTTACACGTTTTTTTGACATCAGATTTCCCCACAAGCACATAGAAAGTGTTTGGTTGTCAAATGACAAGCTATTGTACTCAGGCATACAAAACATATAGAGGTTCAGGTATTTCTCTTTCAGCTCTGTGTATCTGTCAAGACTTTATCACCGTGGAACAAAAGAGAAAAAAAAGCCAGCAGGTCTGTCACAAACATCATGGAGTCTCATTCCTTGACAGAACTGTGCAAGATCTGGTGACAACCTTTTTTTAAAGGATAAATGTTCTAAAAAGCATTTTCAATACGTAAACAATAACTTATTTAATGTTTCAAGGTGCCCGACATGTGTTTGCATGGGAGCAAAAGGCAGATCTGACAACTAAGACCACAGGGTGCAGCTTTTATAAGGTGAAATTGGGAACAACTGGTGCAGTACATGTAAATTTGATGAATCAATGGATTATTCAATAGAATACTCAATTACTAAAATATTCAATGATTGCAGCCCTAGTTTGATATATCTTTGGTTTTATCCATAGTGCTAGAGAGGCTGAATGAGAACATAATAATTTTGCAGGTGTTCATACTGTTAGATGTAGAGAAGTTTCACTTCCTCTATGGTTTGGTTATTGTGGCTGTTAGAAAAAAGCACAATACCACTTTCATGAGTATCAGAACAATACCCAATGCTGGAATGGGTGCATCCCTTTTTTATTTATTTGTAGGAAACCATTTTCATAACATTTGTTTTAAAGTTAGAATGGATCTTGCATGCCACAATCCAGAAATACAGAATCAAGTTATTTGTGACAGACGATCACCATTATTTGCTTTTTTTTGATACAAGACGATAAAGTCTGTAACAGGTGAGTGAAGCTGAATTACCTGAAGTTCCACATTTGGTCTGCCTGAATACCACACCCAGCCAGCACACATAGGTGGGCCCCATATGGGATCTATATGGGCAAGCCTAACCAGCTCCAGTGGCCTAGTGGTATGAGTGTCCGCCCCGGGACTGGGAGATCGGGGTTCGAATCCCGGTCGGGTCATACCAAAGACTTTGAAAAAATGGGACCCAATGCCTCATCACTCAGGAGTTGGATTGGGGGGATAAACCACCAAATAGTTCCCGAGCGCAGCCGTGTCTGCAGCTCACCGCTCCCCACAGGGATGGGTCAAATGCGGAGGACAATTTTCACCACACACCAGTGTGTGTGACAACTGATGGCTTTAATCTTAAAAAGCCATATGGGTCCCAACAGGGTCTCTCCGCGGTTTCCACGATGGCCCCATGGGGATTGGCCCAGAAAGAATTTTGCCCACATAGATTTTAACGGGCCCTACATGGGTTTTCAGAGGGTTTGACATAGACACCGGCAAACCCCTGTGGGGCCACCATGGAAATCGCAGACAAACCCTGTTGGGGCCCATATGGCTTGCCCATATAGATTCTGTATGGGGCCCACCTATGTGTGCTGGCTGGTAGGGGTGGGCAATATAAACGATATAAGGTAGAAACGATATAAAATTGGGTAATGATAGAGTTTTTGGCTATATCGCGATATCGCAATAACACATGACGTCACTAAGATGTGCACCCGCACCGCCATTGGGACAACAGAATGGCAGTGACTGCAATCATGGAGCGGGCGGAGGACGAGGAGCATTCTACACAAGAGATTTTGGATGTCTTTATTCTGCTGTAATATATTTGCCATATGAGGATTTTTAAAAGCATGTCATTTTGACATATAAACAGAGGAAAAAATATATTGCAATATATATCGTTATCGCACATGCTTCAGATTATATTGCAATATAGATTTAAGGCCATATCGCCCAGCCCTACTGGCTGGTACAGCTGTCTCTTTTAACAAACCGAACCTTTTTGCATATTCTTGTGGAAATAATTCTTTGACAACGAATCAGGAAATCTCCTCATTACAGCTGAGTCCTTTATGCAGAAGCCAAAATCTCGTGAAACCTTCTCAATAACAAAATGACGTTAAAACAGAGTTGAATTACAAACTGTAGCCTCACTAAAATCCCCTCAGACATAACAGGACTGCAGCTCGTTATATTTTCAAGTCTCAAACTAAATGAAGGCCCACAAAATGCTTAGACTTTCAGGCAGGCTAGAGGACAGGCAACCAATTAAAGAAAATACATTTGCATCATTAAAAAATGGAGACTTTGCCTTGATTGAGTTAATGTTTGATTGAAATCTGCCACGTGGGCACATAACCAATCTGGGAGCCAGTGTTGGAGGGGCTTTAGAAGATCAAACACTTATTTCACTCATTTCCAGCCTTGCTGTGATTCATTTTTTTGAATTTGGAATGGGCAGATTGTTGCAGCCTTGATAGAAAAAGGTGTCGTTACGGCACGCAGAAAGACATCATGTACCATGACCCGAAGCTTTTGTAGGTATGTGCAGCTCAAAGGGCCGGAAATTAATCTCATGCATTACTCCTTTCATTAACAATCAAGTCCCTTTGCAGCACAGACAATCAGACAGAGGGCTGTTACAAAAATAGCTCAGAAGGAGAAGGTTACAGCAGCTCTTTTAGGCGTGTTTTGCAAATATTCCTTTTAACAGTGGTCCTTTTGAGGAAAAGCCTACGTGTAAAACTTCACATGCTGGGAGTCTTTTACAGAAACCTCATGAGTTAGTCCTGCAATCATGTGATGAAATAATCTAGCACTTTCTAAAATCCCCCGCGGTGATGCCGTGTGCTGTCTGCTGAAAAACTAAAATACAAATGACGAGTATTAAAACAAGACTGAGATGATTTTGCTATCTTCAATAAGAATACTTACATTTATTTAAGTCGATTTGAACCATTAGCTTCAAGACTTGTTCTCTGGACAGCTGCATGTGATCACAAATAGACTCAATGTTTGTGTTTGAAACTTCTGAGTCACTGGAAACGTGTTTGTCTGAACACAAAGTGCTTACCACTTTGTGTATGCAGGAGTGTGAGCTATGCATAGAGCTTAGTGTGCAGAATATTGAGGTGTATGTAGTTGCATTACTTGTTTTGTAGTGACAGTATAAAACAAAGGTTTTTGCAATTAAATGTCCCCATCAGTCAGTCACATGAAAGCCTGAACTGAAACAGCAGACAATAATGACTAATGCACTGGTTCTATTATGGAGGGCCAATACCAATTTCCAATTCTTGTGCAGCTCTGATCTGCCAATACCAATTTTTCTCATAGAGAAATCGTCACAAAAGTAAAATTTTATTTTTCAATGTAAGATTAACTTCAAAATTGTGATTTTGAAAGTGAAAAGATTTAAAGGGAAGTTATTGTTAGCATAAATTAGCTTCATTTGCCACAGGGAGACTATAAGTCTCTTCTCCGGTCGGCTCATGGCTCCCCTGACTGAAAATAAAAGAACATGTAAGTGAACGGAGGTATAAAAGTAATTTTCTGGTCCGCTTTGCTTTACGCCCTGAATCACACATATGTTCAATTTAAATGATAAATAATTATGTGTGCATATATGATGTCACACTTTCCACATGGCCAGATTTATAGTGGTTTTCTCCACAAACATGAAATGTTCGCTAAACTCAGCCGTTTTTCTTCTTCTTGTTGTCTTGTTTAATGACGTAAACGCTGAGACAACCAGTTGGAGTACTCTACGTGTTTTCACACAAAACCTAGAATAACTTTTGCCGCCTGTCAAATAAGCGCTTTCTTGGCATCAAAACTCCATGGCACATATCACACGGCATCAGAAACTAACTTTTATTGCTTCATTGACTCTCATTCATATTTTTTAATAGACGCATTGAACCAGAAATAGTTGATCGCAACTTAAGCTCCCCATAATTGTTTTAAAAGCCAACCAATACTTGGACCCAAACCCGTCTGATGTACACAGCGCATTAGAGGACAGCAGCTATTAAAATGATTATAATTAAAAATGTGTTGGCAACTTTTTGTGGCAGAGCTTCATCAGTTTTGATAAACTGGACTGGCTGCTGACACAGCTCTAGAGCTTTGCTTGGTTTGCATCAAACAGATTGGAGAGTCATATTAGACTGCAGCAGTAATGGAAAAGAGACGACTAAAGAAAATGTTCGTCACTAAGACAGTTTATCTCTGCATTGTTTCTGTTTTTTTTCCAATTTCAGTAACTGTAGTAGCTCATACTAGCTGCCTTGGTAACTTGTCATTGTGTGTGTTTATCCATATCAATTACCCATTATTGGAAATACAAAAGAGGAGTCCACCAGAGCACATTGAAAGTAAACACTGACCACATAGACTCCATAGCTTTTCCATCATCAGCTGCAGCAGCTTTCCTTGCTACTATGAATGAATGAATAAATAAATAAACAAATAAATAAATAAGACTACAGCTTACTAACTCGGACAACAACCATCCCGCCACAGCAGAAGGAGGAGGAAGAGGAGGAGGATAGAGAATGAAGCAGCCTCACCTTAGCAGTGATGTAGTGTGATGCCTGCAGAGGCTTCGGCTCCAGCCTTTATTGAGTAAAATCGCTGCTAGCAGATGGATGCGCACTTTGCAATGTTTATATCACCGCTGCTGCTGATGCTGCTGTTGCCATGGTTATCTTTATCCAGATCGGATGTGTGCGCTGCAGCCCCCCTTTCTCCCTCTCTTTTTTAGGTCTCTCTCTCTCTCTCTCTTCAAATTTAAATTTGGGAAAGTGCGGCAGCGTCTTGAGTCAGGTAGGTTGCGTGTTCACCGTAAACGGGTCCGCCCTGCGTTTCAACACGATGCATATCCACTGATGGTCCTCGGATAGCCGACGTCTGAAGCTGAGTGATGTGCGCGTCCCGATCCCGATGCGCTGGTGGCGGCGGTGCGTCCGGCAGGTCGGGCTGACGTCAGAGAGTGAGCCGCGCACGCGGAAATGACCGTGCGATACAAAGGGTAAACAGAGGAGGGTCACCTGACACAAGAGTAAAAAAATGTTATGGTTAGCATTCATGGACAGTAGTGTTTCAAAGCAAAATAAATAAATGAATAAAATTTGAATGAACAAAATCAAATACAACAGGAGAGGTTATGAGAAGCTGGCTCCTGGACGCAGACAGGTAAACTACTCATCTATGGGGTGCCATTTGTATAAGTTAACAGCAATATATTGGGGTTTTTATTATCGTAAGAGAAAAAAATTGGGGGTTCATTTTTCAAAGTCATATTTTCATCATGTTATTCATACATTTATAAATGTTCAAGATCCCAATTAAATATTTAGTTAGCAAGCTAAATATTTAATTTACTAACTAAATATTTAGGTCTGACGTAAAATAACAATACTGCACATCGCCATAGTGGTGGCAGCATCATGCTCTGGGGCTGTTTTTCTTCAGCTTAGTTAAGATCGGGGAAATTATGAACAGTTCTAAATACCAGTCAACATTGGCACAAAACCTTCAAGCTTCTGCTAGAAAGCTGAACATGAGGAGGAACTTCATCTTTCAGCATGACAACGACCCAAAGTATACATCCAAATCAACAAAGATGGCTTCACCAGAAGAAGGTTAAAGTTTTGGAATGGCCCAGCCAGAGCCCAGACCTGAATCCGATAGAAAATGGGTGATCTGAAGAGGGCTGTGCACAGGAGATGTCCTCGCGATCTGACAGATTTGGAGTGTTTCTGCAAAGAAGAGTGGACAAATATATGCCATGCTGATAGGCTCATACCCAAAAAGACATAGTGCTGTAATCAAATCAAAGGGTGTGCACACTTATGCAACCACGTTATTTTAGTTTAGTTGGTTTTCTTCCCTCCACCTAAAGGATTTCAGTTTGTTTTTTAATTGAGTGGTACAGTTTATAGGTCACAGGACCAGGTGCACAGCGTTCTGAAATGATTTCTCCTCGTCTCATTTTTGTACAGCACAGGAACCTGACATTTTACCAGGGGCGTGTAGACTTTTGATATCCACTGTATCTGCTCTTGACTCAAAGAAAAGATCACGAATAGTCCAACGATGCCAAAGCCATTTCATATTTATCAAGTTTCTTACATTGCAATTCCATAAATAACAGTTTTTTTTATTAAAAATGTATGGCTCCACTTTCAAGTCATTTATTAACTTTTGTGCAGTGTACAGGTCAAATTCTTAACATGAACGTGTATTTCTGGTCTTCTAAAGAAGATGTTATGTTTCGTAGTAAGTAGGAGAGCAGGCAGTAATTACTGTATCCACTCAGAACTTTATTACATGCAACCATCTTGCATTTCTCACATTCTTCTTTTGCACTACAACATCTCAGCATCAGACCACACTGCCCCCAGTGTTCAGAACACAGAAGAGCTACAGGAGATGCTCTGGTTTTCAAAATAAAAGCTACTGAAATTAAAAACTAAATGAATCAAAACAAATAAAATCTTTTTCACCAAATGTAAATAATAATAATAACAATAAATAGCACTAAAGCTGCAGCTCATGATTTTATTTCTTTTGCGTAGCAATCACTATTCATAAAGTGTCATATACACTTTAAAGGGACACTTTGCAACTTTTAAATATTTTTAAATCATTTTCTTGAGCCAGTATGTGCTAAAATGACCCTTTACAGGGTTAATGAAAGGCCACCCAGCCCCTGTCGCCCCCTGTGGCCAGAATATTCCACTTGCAACTTCAAAGTTGCCGGTCCGGTCTGTTGGGACTTAGAAAAATTCAGCTTGACCTACCTGGCTCTGCATTCTGGTTCCAGCATGTTTCCTGCATGTTTTAGATCATGAACACAGCTGATTTGTTTAACTTAGTAATGAACCGCTCCCGTAGAAACTAATGAAGGCTGAGGAGACATTTCAGCAGTTAGATTAAGGTGTTAAAAAGACGAACGCACAGCGAGGAGAGATATGTTTTACTTTCTGTTTCACCAACGAACACTAGGGGGTGCTAAAAACAAGCCAAAACTAACTAATGTCCCTTTAAAACATGTTTGTAACTGAAATATGCCTACACATAATGTTAAAAGTGTTTGAGTTGGAGGTGCTTCTAAATGAGAATAGAGGCTTGTTTTTGGTGCTTGTTTGCATTTTGAGGATGTTTTCTGTCATCAGTGCAGTTTGCTAAAGGACAATGTGTCAGTGCTGCCAGAGCATCACGCACCTGCAGTGCAGTGAAGCTTAGCACAGCATGGTGGGAAATGAAATCAGATCATATTAGACTCAATAAGTCTGTTATCAGACTCGTTTGTTAAAATTATACACCCCTTACACACCCCTTACACACACACACACACACACACACACACACACACACACACACACACACACACACACTATTGTAAACGAATTAAGATTTGAAACCTTGGAAAGGGTGAAGCTAGGCCATTATTGACATAATTACTATTAACACAGACCCAAAGCTTGGGGGCACACACACACACACACACACACACACACAATGGGGAGTTATTATTAGGAAAATTGGATTCATTTCTATCCCACCGCACCAGGTAGTCTTTTACCAGTTAGAATTTAATTCATTATGTTTTGAACCTGCAGACCATTTTACCAACTGAAATACCCCCAAATGCTAGCCACAGCATTTTTTCTGTGTAATTTATCTCATTTATATAAGTGAAAAAGAATGCTTACTGTTAGCATTGACATTCGTTCTATGATGATGCTTTTATAGCACTGTGTGTGCAATAAATAGCTTCAGGAAAAGAGGCTCTGGCTGTATATTCCATTTTATTGGCTCCTTACTGGGTTGTGCACAACACAGCTGCAGCTCTGAGTACACTTCCAACAGGAATGTCCTTGGTAACTTCAAAACCATGTTGTTCCAACTCTTCCCATCAAGCAGGAAATTCACATTTTGTGTTGTGTATCACTTCTATCTTTCTTGTAGAAGTGGAAAATACTATTTTGTCCAACAGTTCCAAAATATATCACACAGGTAATTCACCCGATTCGGTCTCTTCCTTGCGTACAGTTGTTCCTTGTAAAACATCAGAGGAAGCATCACTGGTTGCTTTTGAGCAGAAGGATGTGGTTCAGTGCATGGGCCTTGAAGTCACATGGTCTTTTGACACTTTTGTTATGATGCTATTGTTAACAATAGCTTCAACTTCACATGCCAGCGTGTGAAGGTGCTCATCATCAATATGCTGCTGTTTTAGCATCAGGTGAAGAATTTTTCAATTAGCCGATGACTGTACCAATGTAATTTTAGGTAATCGAAGGACTGCACCTGCTCGTATTCTCAGATTTTCAGTACGATAAATTTGCAAAGTGACCATTGTCTCATTTGTCTCTGGAAGTCAGGTACTGCAATTTAAATGCCAGCTGTCAGGGTTAATGACTGCTCTCAGACTAATCACTTGTCAGATGGGAGATGGGGGATTATGTAACATCTGAATGAAAATGCCCATGACGCATAAGCTGCGGACTATGGCAACAGTGTGCCTTACTCTTGTCAGCCCTAGTTTCCCTCACTGAGGTTTGAGGCTTATTTTTGTCTCGGACTCACCAACCACACTGAATAGCTGTGATCTCCTGCTCTTCTAAGCCTTGCCTTCTAATAAATAACCAAAGTCAATTACTTATTCTTTCTTGTGGCATTTTGCCAAAAGCTTAAAGTAATTTTAATCGAGACCTATTGATTATTTTACTTTAGGCAGATGCCAGAGTTCAGGTTCTGGGGAAAAGCTGACAGAGATTGCAGAATTTGAACAGCAAGGACACCCATTTTCACACAGTCAAATGACAGTCTCTATTGACAAAATGCTGATTGGGCTCAAAATGCTCCATTTATCTTTTTTTAGGCAGAACACTAAAGCAATAAAGTCAAAGGAAATCTCAAATGATACCACTGTATCTGGAAATCTACAGTACATTCATCAATTTGTCATTTGCATTTTTCAGTTCCCTTTTGGTTTTATTGACTTCAATAACACTTTGTTAGTGTTTCCGTGTTTTTGGCACAGCTTGATTTGGGGTTAGAAATGAAAGGGCCGTAATCAGGGTAGTCTAATTAAGAAGACCATGGTTTAGGTTTGGTCGGTTGTAATGCCGTGTTAAAAGCGCTCTACAAATAAAGTGGTATGGTATGGTAAGTTAAAATATATTCTCTAATATATTCATCTAAAATGGTTTCTATAATGTACACTTTTGTTCTAGCAGTATTTCAGCATAATATCATGTCCTATACTATTGTCATGTGATAAGCAATAAATACTGTTACGGCCCGGCTCGTGGGACCGCATCAAAAGGAGGAGGTCTGGACACATGGTACAAGTTTTGAGAGTATATTATTAAAACTGCCTCCAAAAGGCTTCACCAAAATGCCACACAGGGAAAAGCTCCCAAAGGTGCTGTCTGATCAGTCTCTCTCTCTAAATTGCACCAAGCAGACTTTTATGCTGCACCAATAGGTGTAGCCACTCAGTGCAATCAAGGACTGCACACAGCCAAGCCAATTAAATAGAGGGGCATAACAATATCTATCTTTAGTTTCCTGATACCAGAACAGCAACATTGCTTAAAGCAAAGTGTATACTTATTTTGTGCGATAATATATCAACAACATCAACTCAGTCCATTGTTCGAGATAAAGATTTACCTCTATGTGCTCAATTTGAGCAAATTTTGGTTGAACACAGTGTAACTTTCTGTTTTAGGTTTATGAATTTGAAATTTGGTGACAAAGTTTTCTTCCTACAAATGAAAAAAGCAGGATTGATCATTATCTATTCAATGATCCCAGTTTTCTTGGCTGGTTTTTCATTTTCCTATTCATTATCATACATTTATTAGAGTCGCAGGGGTTGCAGCCCCATCCTCTCCCCAGCAACCTCACAGGCTCCAAGGGTAGGACCCCAACAAGTTCCCTGGCCAGCCTGGAGAAATAATATATTCAAATACAATACAATACAATGCAATAAATTACAACACATTATACAGTACAAAACTCTTAGTACAATACACTATAAAAAAACAATACAATACAATACAAAAAATACAATATAAAACATAAGAGAATATAATACAATACAAAAAACAATACAACACATGATACAATACAATGCAATACAATACAACACATTATACAGTACAATAAAACTCTTAGTACAATACACTACAAAAAAACAAAACAATACAATACAATACAAAAAATACAATATAAAATATAATACAATACAATACAATGCAAAAAAACAATACAACACATAATACAATACAAAAATATGATCCAACACATAATACAATACAATGCAATAATTTCTCAAATTATTCTCCAAGAAAGGTAATCAACGACATACAATGTTTTTGGGCATTTAGTTAAATAAAAAAACTGTGTACATAACAAAATGTTTACAGTAAAAAACAAACTAACAAAAATCTCCCAAATCATGCACCAAGATACATAGAAATCTGTCTTTGTCACTAAAACTCTATAAATAACTGTGGTTATTGAGACTCTTCTGACATGAATGGTACCCTAGGCCCTCCTCCTATAATAGCTAGCACCATAAAGGAAGCCTCTGGCTATCTAGCAAAACTATTTTATGTGCCATTAAAGAGGCAGGGTGGACTTTTGAAGACCCATAAAAATGCTGAATATTATGTGAAACTGATCATTTTGAGAAGAATGTGTTGTGTTTTGGCTTGGTTTGGTTTGTACCTATCATTATTGCATTTACCAAACCTAAGAGATTGACTGGTGTTGTGTTGAAACTTCACACATAGTTTCAAACTGTATCTCTGTTAATAACAGCTGGTCTCATTTTTTTTCCAAAGTTTAATTAGTTGCATCCATAAAAGAAACAAACATCACAGTTTACCATGTGTTTGAGTATTTTTGCACCAGCAAGGCAAATCCAAGCTATGATTTATTAAAGACTGCTCATGAAAGAATATAAACCACAACACATGTTCCTGACCAAAATCAAACCAAATTTCAAAGTATAACAATTGGGACCAAATTCCCACAACACCATGAGGCTTTACTTTGACTGGAGGGCTGCGTCCTACGTGACTTTATAGACCACAACTGTTAGTCACAAGGCTAACCCTGTAAATAGTAATTGGACACTGTTTTCCTTCCCCTGTGCATTCATTGAAAGCAGGAGCTCTCAATTATCCATGCTAGCACGATCTCAGGCAGATCTAACAGGGAAGTCCCCTCTGTATCATCTTTCCTTTGCAGTGTTATCACTCAAGCATTTAGGTGTAGCTGCACAAACAATCATTAAAAACAATGATAGTACTTAATATTTTATTATTAGGCCAATTTTGTAGTCATCATTGCCTGTCTGCCAGGGCTGCCTCTTGTCTCCAATTCTGTTTTGGGTGTTTATAAACAGGACATAAGGTGTGGACATGAAGAGTAGGGTGCCTCTGTTGACATCTCTAAGCCATGACTTTCAGTGTGGTTCACATCTGAGCGTGGGGCTGCTTGGATGAGCCACTTCCATCAAATGTAAGATCTGAGAATTTTGAACAGTGGATTGCTCCCTCCCTCCAGGCTGAGATTGAACCCCTGCCTCGACTGGAGGTCAAGTATCTGGGGTTCTTGTTCATGAGTGATGGTCCGATGGATTGGGAAAAACTAGGAGCAGAGGTGCCGCGTACCGACAAGCAGGGCAGGCAATTGGGACCCCCAAATCACAAGGGGCCCCAGAGGACTGACAAACGTTGACCCAAGTCAAAACCAAAAACAGTAGTGAGGCAGAGAAAAGCTGTCCTTTGACGGCACTGTGGCCATCTCACACTTCCTGATGGGGCCCTCCACCTCCCTCACGATTACTCGGCCAGAGACCAGCTGCACACTTCCTCGTCTGACTCTCATCCTTCACCCTGTTAGTCGCCCCCTTAACCAAATAACCCTGTTTGGATGGAGGAACGACCACACGCTTCCTAGTCTGCGCCATAGCGCAGACCTTTTTGCTTGGGGCCCCATAACAACCTCCAGTCTCAAATGGTGAAGGAGCTGAGCCAAAATGCAAAGCTTTCTATGTTCTAACCCTTTTCTTTGGTCATGTGATGTGGCTCATGACAAAATGAATGCGATTTAAGATCCAAGCCTCTGAAATTATATTCCTTTGTAGACTTTTAAGAAAAAGTATAGAGCTTTGTCATCTGGGCGGAGCTTAATGGGAAACTGCTGCTCTTGCATTGATAGATGTCAGTCAAGGTTGTTTGAGCATTTGAGATGAATATCCTGTGGATGTGTTCCTCTGCAGGGTTTTCAGGCCCACTGAGAGGAAACCCTTGGGAATCCCCGGAAATTGCTGTAGGGATTATATATCCTCAATAGCCTGGAAACACCCTGGAATACCTTAGAAGCAGTTAAAACGTCTTGCTAGGGAGAGGGATGTCAGTGCTTCCCTTTTTGACAGGTAACATGATTTGTGGATGGATTTTTGTCCATAAATTTTATAAATGATTCCATTGCTTTAAAGCATGTATGTAGCAGGTGGGTGCAGTGGCACCACAAGGTTGTCATGGGGCCCCAAGCAAAAAGACCTGCTGTCTGGCACAGATAAAGAAACGTGGGCTTTTCTAAATGCGCTTGAGCAAATGGCTTTTCACTGTCTAACTAATGTGGCAGTCCTGACTTAGTTAAAAGTTTATCAACCCTCTGGGGGTCCCTGGTGGCCCCAAGCTTTGCCTGCCCTGCCTGTTGGCATGCAGCGCCTCTGGGTGGGTGGGTTATTGGCTGGGAACTACAGATGTAAACTAGCCACTAGCTATAATCTTGCATTTTTGCAGATGAAAAAGAAAAGATACCAATAATTGTAACATTATTTAGAGCAGAAATTAGCAAATCATCTATGACACTTGATGTGAGATTTTCATATTCCTGCCTGAGTAACTGTTCACTGTAAAACTGACAACAGTGTCAATTAGATTTAAAATGACAGCAATCCAGTTTGTCCAATTGGGTTTAAATTGGGTCTGGTCGGAACTAGCCTTTGTTTCTCCAATCTGAGGCCATCTAAACAGCTAACTACAACAGATAAAGAGGTTTCCTGTGAGACATGTACTCAACAAAGACAACACATAAAAAACCCTTACTCAACATTTTCTGGTTTGAACTGGAGCTATATTCCTGCAAGATCTCCATTTGTGGTTGCAGTTTTACGTTCTCAGATCTTCTAAAGTGAAGATGAAACACCATAGGTTCAATTGCATTACCTGCAGGAGACATGAACCATATGTCTTTTCTACTTGAGGCCCTTTAGGTAGCTAATAACAAGGCTGTCCTCATGTCAGCACCACCAGCTCTCATTCAGTCTTCAACTACACTTGTGAATGCACATTATTATGAAATCCACTTTTCATCACTTACTGGATGCTTTTGCCTTGTGGGGACAATATATAATAAGAGAATTACAAATTACAAACAGTTGGCACATATCATTAGAAGAGACCATAAAATAGCAGTCGGTGGTGTTCCCATAAAGGGCTTCTGTATCCATTTAAGTGTCTGTAATAAAACGCAGTCACCACCTCCTGAACAACTGCTGGCCAATGGGGTTCAGCTGAAAAAAATGTTATGCATCCTCCAAAAATGCTTAAGCATCCTGTGTACCTTTCCTATCAGTCAGTCCTCATCATGCACAGGTAGGACTGACTTGAGGGGAGGGGAATTTTTGACTCATTCTGCTTCAGAATCTCACTGTTGAGTGGCTCTTCTTTGAGACTTACCTTCCTCCCATCTCACCACGGACAGGACTGAAACATGGCCCTCTACAGCTTTGGCTTGAAAAGGTAAATATCTTGTGATGAACTTCTTTAAGAGCATTTAAAGATTACTAACATTTTAATTTTAAACATTCTTTGCAATTGCCATTCAATCTGACCTGGAAAGACTCTCTAGTCCACTAAAAGCAAAATGCTCTCACTGATAGAAAGTGAATAGACACTAAAAAATAAACTATAAAAAAGGGTAAATTTTTTGATAAAACATTTTTATTTTATCATTTATATTATCATTACCTTAATATCAACCTTAATGTATGAACATGACTATATTATAGTTACTATTTATGATACAGTGTTTCAACCTTTTGGTCCCACATGAATCAGAATATAAAAAATAATAAAAATGGCATTTTTCTGCTGGTGTAGAGGTAAAGGGTAAAAGCAGAGTTGATTAATTGAATCAATTGAAGGACTTTTTGCTACAGTGCGACTCATTTGTAGTCAGGAAGATTTCTATTATAAAAAGGGCAAATAAAAAAACCAGCCAGAAAAAAAAATCATCAAGGATCTTTAACTAGCAACCAAGGGTCTACTATGTAAAACTTATGTGCAATTGGTGGACCTTGGTGGTTGGAGGCACTTGTTCCCAAAAATGACTAATACTAACCTGAGATGGGATGGTGAAGGTTCTGTATCAGGACTTAGTAGAATTACCTTAGTCAAGTGCCAAACAGAGGCCACAGATACAAGAGCATATGTGTTTAATTCCTTTAGCTCCACGTCCTTGGACCATAACTTAACAATCAGTATCTGACAAATGTGACTTTTTAGGAGAGAAATACTTCATATTTTCAAAGCATGTAGAGATCTCAACCAACCCTTGAAAGGCCACCGTTTACTGGTGAAGGGGTTTGAGTACGACGGGCGACGGTGGCAGAGGAGTTAAGAGTCTGCCCTGTAACCGGAAGGTTGCAGGTTTGGGTCCCACTCTGACTGTCACTGTTGTTGTGTCCTTGGGCACCTTGGCACCAGTATTCATCAGCCTTGCTTATGTCAGCATGCCCCAGGGCAGCTGTGGGTTGTGTCTTTATTTCAGTAAGCTGGACCATTTTCAGAGCCACTTCAACTGGGTTATGCACTTGGAAATGGCCAGGTAGAGTTCCTGGGCGGGACTTGAGGTTAACTCCAAGGATTGGTTGTAACTCAAATAATATCAGCTGATGTAACCAAACAATCAGCATTTGTACAGTTTGACTAGTAGCTGGTAAAGCAGAATGTGAGAAAAACTAAATCAGCATTCCCCCGAATGTATTACATTACAGCATACTTACAGCATACTTTGACAGAATAAAATTTTAATGTTATTAATGTTCATGGACCCCTTTTGGCGCTGATCAGTGACATCACTCACTGCCAAAACGGTCGCGATAGGCTGATGACTTAGCAAAAGTATTTAGCCCTTTACCTGTCTGGTTAATCAATTGGTAGAGCATACCTTAAGTCTCTACATCTCATTGAAGAATTAAATAAACTTATGTCCCAAATCAAAATATACAAAAGCTTTTCTATTGTTGAGGAAGTTAAAGGGTTAAAGGACTCATTTTTATGGAAGCACAACAACTGAGAGGACTTTGGCATTGTATTTTTCCTGTCACCCCCCCATAGATACATTTAAATACTTCATGCTATTGTTCATAAGTGGTTGCAGGATGGATTAGAGGTGGATCAGTGAATTTGTCTGTCTGCAGCAATGAGGGCATTTCTCTGCTCTCTTGTAGTAAAACTGGCAATTTATTGGTCCACTTTTGTCTGAACCCTCAACTATGACCACAATTTTAGAATCGTGACATAAAGAATAAGATTCTTACTACAAGCTGCTGAAACAAGCTTTCTCAGTAGAGTGGCTAAGGAGCTACTGTACAATAGCTGACGTAGTTTGAGCAGACCCAGAAAGTGATAGTGTCATACTGCATTTCCTTTCTTGCCAAGGAACACTTTGGGAACCCATGGGATGAGATGGAGTGTGAGAATAGATAGAGATAGATATGCAAGAAGGAAACAAGGCTGCATAACAGAACATTTTAACAAATGTTTAGTCAAAACCTAACTTGCACTTATTGCTATCAGCAATGGTTCAGACAGAATATGCATTAAAACAATCAACAATTAGTTTGACGTGGTTTGCAAGGGACGATGTCTGAAGAAGTTTGGAACCAACTCAAGGAGTTAGACTCATGTAGACAAAATAAACAACTACTTATTAAATCTTCTTAATATATGATGCCTTTTGTGCTTCACAAACAAACTAAACCCAGCCTTTCCACTGGATGCATAAGCAGAATAGTAATAGACGCGTTTTACCCACAAGCTCCCTTCCAATCAGGAACGTTTCAGATGCAAAATGGAAAACAAAGGGCTGGTCCCATGAGGTCATGAAATCACGGGAGAATTGCAACACCATGCGTGATTTTGGAAGTTCACCATAACAATTGTATCCAAAAAGGTGTGTGTTTTATTTTCCGTCCTGTTTACCTCGGCTACTGAGATTTCACAGGAAACTTTTTTTTTACTAGTTAAGCAACTGGAAATTTGCATTTGTCTTTTATTTTGAAAGTTACAGGATGTTTTACACTGCTTTTGTGTTTGACTTCCTGTCTGACCCGATCTGAACTGCGGAGTTTGATGCTTTCTGGAAGTGTGGAATGTAAAAAGTTAGACTCGAAACGTAAGCAATACGTTTCTACTCTTCTGGGACGCATCCAAAATGTGCAAATTTCTGCAAAGTACGTTTCATAGATATTACACAATGCTTACACGTCCGGTGGAAAGGACAGTTAAAGTTACCTACTACCAATGCAGTGACTAAATCTAATACATAAAAGCTCTACAGGTGTCCTATTGACATGCTCATATGCAGTCTGTTCACTTCATCCTCACTAGGGTGGTTGTTTGCTGGTTTCTATCCCCAACGGTCATTGGGAAAGAAGCAGGGGACATCCTGTACAGGTCACCAGTCCATCACAAGGCCACACAGACAAACAACCAGGCACACATGAATGGGAAATGTGACGTCATTTGTCCTAGGAAGAATTACATTTCAGATACCTGGAATACACATCCAGTCCGCCTAATAAAAGGGTGACCTTGGGTTTTTAGGGATTTTGAGCTATCTCAAACTTAAGTCCTACTAGTGCAGTTGTTATTATGGATCATTTCTACTAGCAACAATATAGCTGTTGATATTTTCATTTTCAATTTTGACTAGTAAGAATACAATTAGTACTAGGATAAATTTAATTATTGCTATATAAAATAGGATTTGCAGACAGGTCTATTTGTTGATTAAATGTTACAATGGCTTGCCATAATCCCATGGTGCTCCACCATGCAGCCCCCACATGCAATGAAGCAAGCAGCAACTAGGGCTCTGAGGATGCTTTGTAAGTGTAGAGACCCAGTTCTTCATGGAAGAGACCTAACTGACTTGGCCATTACTCATTTGTCTGACAGCTTATTCACATACACGTATGCATACACCGTTTCTCACTCAAATTCATAGATTAACAAAATTATGAAGATGTGTTGTGACCTCAGTAACACTTTTCCTACCTAATTGATCTTATCTGGATTGACAAGCCAGTGGTCGGGACTCCAGACCCACAGAAAAGGAAGCTAAATGAAGAAACAGACAGTGAGGATAGACGTATGCTCAGCTACGCATTTACTGACACTAAATGTTAAATGTTCGACCTTTACTGTAATTTATTATACACCGTTTTCTAAAAAATGGCTTTTTCCCACATTAAAACCACTGTGAAAATTGATTGTCTCCTACTTAAAATAAAGTAAAAAGGGTTGACTTAGTCTTATACTTAAATGCTTATATTTTAATTCTCATTTTCTGGGAACACCGGTCATGTGACTTCCTGCCAGCTCAACTGAAGCAGCTGAAACTGATTATATTAGGAAGTAAGCAGAGTACCAAACATTTCTGTCCTGACGAAGACCAGTGTGGCTGAAACTAGTAGACATGTTTTTATTTAATTAAGCCATGGAAAAAGATTTGTGTTTACTAGTTTGCTTTTGAAGTAGCTGGTAAAGACATTAGATTTATGCTTTGTTTAAAGAAATAATTCTAGCATGTTCTGACCAGTTTGGGGACATAGAACTGGTTAATAGTGGTTTATATGAGAGAAATAGAACAACGAATCTAATCAAAGTTATGTTTGGTTCCCATATTTCCCTTTTGAGTAAACCTTTTTATTCCATGCATATTTTAGATTTTTAACAAACAAAAATGATTCTTTACCAGTTGAAATCATCTTAAAGTTATTTTTATAAGATATTTATATTTTATGTTGTGTACTGGACCAGTATTTTTAGATGCCGACTGTAAGCACCAAGGATACCCTCTAAGTGCTGCAAATCATTGCGATGGTATTTTATTTGAACAGACAAAAAGGAAAATGTCAAAGAAAATGGGATGCATGATCGATTACTGATTTTCACTAATGTTCCTCAGCAGAAAGCAACTGTGCCATTTATCATCATCGGCATTCTCCCCCTTATGCGTGGCTCTTCTGTCGCTCCTCTTTGCTCCATCTCTTGGACGTAAGTCACACACCGCACACTCTCCAATCACTGACACCTCACCAATCAGGGTATTTTTCAATCAAATGCATACCATTATTACTGCAAATCTGTGTGAACACTAACAGAAGGAGCGCTAATGTTAGCATCCACAAATAATCATGCTAAGACATTCTACGGGATCACAGAAGGCCAGAAATAGCAGAGAGACTGATTCTCTGTGTCAGAGCATTAAATCAGATTACCTGATGGCTACAGTTTCACTCTAGAAGACTCACTAAATTTAACATGCATTTACGGTGCGTGTCATATCAGTAGGTGTGTAGCTTTGTAGAACTCGCCTCATTATCACAGCAGACACGTGCAACTTCACGTGCCATCCCAACTGTGGTTCATCCCCACCTCATTGCACTAATGACTAGCTTTCTGAGCTTAATGCCGCGGCAGGCAGTAACTTTAACAACTTGAGGTTCACAAGCGTAGCCAGTTTTCGGTGTTAAGCAGTGGTAAATGTGGGATTATAAATACCGTCTCACCACTTGATCTCATTTCGCAGCAGTTTATGTGGAACATGGGAACGGCTTCCAGATGTGTTGTCTTTCTGTACGTTGCTGTGAATGAGCTGACTCAGGTTAATGACTGGTGAGCCCCTCTGGCAGTCACCAGTTTCATTTAGGAGATTTCCACCCTCTCACGTTTTCATTGTAAGGACTCAAGGGTGGTGCCCTCTGCTGATGCATTCCTGGTATAACCTTTTTTTTAAAGAGGAAGTAGGATTTAAAACCACATTTACATTGGTTTTTGTTGAACAGAGGCAGCTTGGGGTGCCTAATGTAGCCTACCAAACATCAGAGCCATGTCCGACCTGCTTCCTATGCAAATTAGTAGTCTGAAAAGAAAGAGAAACGGTTAGTTCTCAGAAAAATTGTTTTAAAGTTTAATAAGCAAGCCACACCTCCTTGCATCTGCATATCCCAAACCACTTCAGTGTTAGCAATATACAGTATAAACACCGTTCACGATCATGCTAAGAGCAGAACATCTGAACTCAGCCCAGTGTGTTACATTTTTATCATATATCCTTTAGCATGTGTTTCTGTGTGCGTGTGTGTGTGTGTGTGTGTGTATGGGTGGGTGTTTGACAATGATTTTAATGAGGGTTTTATTTTCTAAATTCCTCTACATTTCAGGGGAGAGAGGGATTATGGGAATTTGGGGTCATTTTAATTTGTAAAGCACTTTGAGTTACATTTATTGTATGAATTGTGCTATATAAATAAATTTTGATTGATTGATTGATTGAACAACTTTAGCCCAAACTACTGCTAACGCTAGCCTGAGCTGCTAACGCCCTTGTTGGCCAAAAGGAAAAAGAAAAAGAATGTTGGAGCACCACTCGCCTTCCAGGATGTGCTGGGAATATCCAGACTATGAATGAATCCCAGATAGATCCATAGTTTGCAGTCCTTGTCCTTGTCACGCTTTAGGCAGCATTGTGGAGCTATTGCGGTAATCCCAAACAGCATGCAGCTCATTTACAGGGATACTTTGCAACTTTTTCAGATTTTTTAATCATTTTCTTTAGCCAGTATGTGCTAAAATGACCCTTTACAGGGTTAATGAAAGGCCACCCAGCCTCTATCGCCCCCTGTGGCCAGAATATTTCACTTGCAACTTCAAAGTTGCCGGTCCGGTCTGTTGGGACTTAGAAAAAATTGAGCTGACATACCTGGTGCTGCAGTCTGTTTCCAGCATGTTTCCTGCATGTTTTAGATCATGAAAACAGCTGATTTGTTTAATTTAGTGATGAACCGCTCCTGTAGACACTAATGAAGGCTGAGGAGACGTTTCATCTGTTAGATTAAGGTGTTAAAAAGACGAACGCACAGCAAAGAGATAAGTTTTACTTTCGGTTCTACAAAGTCTCCCTTTAATAGTCATGTCCCGGCCAAGGGGGCTTGTTTTCATTGCAGGTCTAATTTATGGGATTGAGTTTGGCCATTTATCAGGGCTCCAGGGTCATTGTGAACCCCAACAAAGTTTCATATGCTATAAAGAGGCTCAAAGAACGGTTTCCAATTGTCAATAAACACCATTCTACTGAGCCTTGAAGTTAACAACAAATGAACTTTTATAATTTCACATAATATTTGTTATTTTGTTCCAAAAAATAAACTGAAACCAACTTTTATCATTGAACAACACAGCAGCATTGTGGTGGTAGTTCTCTTTGATGAATCCCTGCATGATGTTTTCCTTTAATTGCTTTCTGAATCCACTCACCCAATCAAAAAGCTTGTTACACGTGCAGCATCACCACTGTCTTGTGTTTGTGATGTCAGAATTAGACCTGAGCCGGTTGGATGGTGACACTGTCTGCCCACCAATGAGAAATGGACAAGATGACCTTCCAGGTAAAGAAACTCTTTTGGGCGTTTCAAAGTAAAAGCAGCAGTAAACGTTCATAAAATAGAAATGAAAGAATTTGAACAAAGGTGGAACATTTAATTATTTAACCATGGTGGGCTGTTTAATGGCTCGAAACAGGCGTAGATTTCAGACGGGCTAAATGAAATGTTCCGCTTGAGTTTTACAGAGTTTTATTTGGAACAGCTCAGCAAGAAAGTAATTGCTCAACACCACATGGCTGACGTCTGCAGTACACAACAACACACAGTTTGATTGGATTAGGATAAATTAGATAATGTCTATGGTTTTGCAGAGAAACTATGATGCAGTTTTGCGTTTTTAAATGTTTTGGTGCAATTTAAAACAACCCTGATCACCAACTTTTACAGACACATGTAAATCATTGCACTGCAATTTTGCAACACATTGTTCTGATAGAAATAAGCCTTTTCCTTGCAGGTTTTCATTTGTTCTTTTTCTTCCTCTGTGTCTTGTGATTATCATCATGCAGTTCCCATGTTATCCAACACAGGTTTTGATCTGATCACCCAGTTTCAGCTGGATGTAATTCCCCTGAAAGGTGTGCGGAAGGTAGATGGCTCCACTCCCCTCCAGGTGGCCTATCGCCTTGACAAAGAGGCCAACTTTCAAATTCCAACAATGTAAGTACAGTAGAGGCAGCTTAAAAGAAAACACATAAAAATAAAATAAAAAACTCAAATGGCTCCAGCAGCCTTCTGATGCAGGTGTTACATTATTACAGGCGCAGCTGTTGCAGCACGGTGGGAAACATATAATTGGTAGCAGGAAAAACATGTCTGAACATTTTTGGCATCCTTCAAACACACAAACTCAAAGTAGTTTTTATGTGAGTGTGTTTGTGCATGTTTTAGTAGACTGAAGTCTAGTTTTTTTCTCCACTCCAAAAATGTAAAGAGTTATATTTCACCTTTCCTGTTTAGTGATGAGTTATGTTTTGGGACCTTTAAAATATTTTGCGTCAAAATGAAATAGTGTTTCCTGGGAGGACTGTAATTACACTTGGAGTGCCAAACTGACAAAATAATCTATTTAGGTCTCCTGGGGCTAAAATACTGTGAGGGATTTGGGAAAAAAAACTGATTTCTTCTCATAGTTTTTATTTAATTTTATTATTTTTTATCTCAACTTCCAGCCATAAAAGGATTTATGTCTAATTGGCTGCAATAAAAAAATAATTTGCATGTAAATAAATGTAAAAAAAAGTGATTTGGATTAAAAGTAGCTCAATTTACAAATGATACCAAGAAAAGGAGTCAAAATAATGTATTTCTGACTTTCTTTTTCCTCTACATGCAAGCTGGTACAGTATGTAACTCCCTAGCTCTCCCGCTCAGACCCCATACACTGAATTAAAATTCCTGCTTTTAATTTTTTTACCAAAAATAGTGTGGTACAGACATGAGCGTTGGTGTTTTCCTTCACTCTAACAGCACACCCTCTAGTCTTCTGCAGGGCAGAAGTGCCACGTACTTCAGAGGTCTTGACCTGGGGCAACATGAAAATGAGAAGTCTGTATTTATTTTACGGGGTTACAGGAAACATTTTTATTGCCTTACTCTGATCGTTTACAAGACGGTAAACGTCCAGCTGTACTGCCCACCTCATTTCAACACTCACTGAGAATATGGCTAATTAAAAATGCTAGACTCTTAACCAGAGAGTTGTGCCTTATTTATGAATTGTGACAATAAATGTAAATAAATGTGATCTTACACTGGGTTTGATTTCAGTTTTGCTGAAATCACTTATTCTTTGATTATGATCTAATATCTAGATAACAGGTGTTTTAAAGGGGATATGTTATGCAAAGCTTTTGCATCCTTTCATGCAGCCATGTGGGTTTCTATTGCCTCTGTCAACACTCTAAATGTGAAAAAAACTCATCCATCCATTTTCTGAAAGTGATTTTAGGAATTATGTGCCTAAAAAAAGATGTTTGAAAATAAAATCCCCATTTGTGACATCACAGATGGGGAAAATAGCATAACCCCCCACCTCGCCTCTCCAGGCTGGAAGAGCAGCAGCTCTACTCAGAGCCCCTCCCAGAAATTAGAGCTTCTCAGCTTATAGCAGCTTGTGGCCAGCAACAGCTTGTTTTCTTAAAGTGACAGAGCCCTGAAAACGACTCATTCTGGAAGGTACTGAAAATATCAAGAATAAAACTGCTGAAATTGCTTTATGTAAGAGGGATTTAGTGCAATGAACTTCATCAACATGTTTGTACGGACCATAGAACTATTATAACTTAAGAAAATAAGTCTTGATATGTCTCCTTTAAAGGTGCATAATGTAAGAATGACACCCTGTGGTCAAATTTGGGTACTGCAGCCTATGTTTTTAAACAAAGAGTAAGGGACTCTCTCACTGACATTTCATGAGTTGCATGGCTGTTGCCAGTTACGGCTCAGCGCCAGAAGTTTCTAGCTGACAAGAAAAGACTAACAACTCGATATAACAGTGAAATGTAGATCAGCAGCAGAAGATTCTAGATAACACGCAGACAAGTCATACACAGTAAGATGAGTAGATAAATACATTTCACTGTAATATCAAGTTGTTGGTAATCGAAAAAAGTAGCTTGAGATTTCTTTAAGGAGACGACTATTTGCTTCTAATTCATTGTTAGCATTGTTAGCTCAACATTAGCCTTATTTATCTGATATTAGAGTAAAACAAAAGGAGGCCAAGAAATAACTTCTGGATCATTTCTTTTTACTGGTTAATCTACTGTCTCTCTGGAGCGTTTTGCCGGCTGGTGTTGAATTACAAATTTCGGCGCAGACTTGGCAACCCTGCGGGCTCATTGTAAACAAAGACTTTAGCGTTTTTAAAAGGAGAAAAAACTGACAAACCCCCCAGCCGGCTGAGAAGGAAATTTGTTTCAATGTAACCTTCCTTCCAACATGACTGAGACATTAGACTGTTTTGTGAATATTCCACTGTAAAATTCTTACATATTGTACCTTTAAGTTATGGCTCGACTGGGTCCAAGTCTTTCCTTTTATTGACATTCAGTTAAGGGTAGCTTTCTGACTGATAGTGAAAAGCTCACAATCTTCTTCTCTCCCTCAGGCTTAACTTCCCTCGAGGCTTCCCAGATGAGTACTCGTTCATGACCACCTTCCGCATGATCAAGAACACAGTGAACAAGGTGTGGAATGTTTGGCAAATAGTGGATGAAGATGGCAACAAACAGGCTGGACTCAGACTGAACGGTGACCTGCAGTCGCTGGAGTATTTCCTGATGGGTGCAGATGGAACCCTGCAGACGGTCACCTTCCCGGGTCTTTCTGTGCTTTTCAACACCAAGTGGCACAAGGTGATGGTCGGTGTTGAGCACGACCAGGTCACCCTGTATGTAGACTGCCAGCCTGTGGATCAGAAACCCATCAAGGGCAAAGGCCCCGTCAACACTGAAGGAGACACTCTTATCGGCAGACTGGATTCTGATCCTGAATCCTCTGTTGTGGTAAGTGCAGATGGAGAATTTGTTGTTGCATTTAACCGTGTGCATCAACTCGGCTTTTGAGACATTGTCAGAGAAACTGTGCTCTCTGTTAACACACACGTTTATGTGTGTGCTGGATTCTGCTATAAATCCAAAGTGCTACTGTGACAGCAAAGCTGCTTAGCTGGTTCCGAAGGCTAAAGCATGGGGAAAAAAACGTAATCCCTGCAGAAAATTGCAGTGCTGGAAAATCAAGGTCAATGAGAGAGCAATGACTGAAAACAGCAACACAACAGTCCGTTACAACGCATTTCAAGTTTCACTGTGTTTATTGTAGCACATTTAAATGAATCAATGACTGGGTAATGAATTTGTGGTAACATGAACTTCTCTCTTTCAGTTTGAGCTGCAGTGGATGTTGATTCACTGTGACCCAAAGCGAGCCCAGAGAGAAAGCTGCAACGAGCTTCCTGCCTCTGAGGTACAGTTACAAGGATTCGGTCTGCAAAGCCTTTAGTGTACTACAATGAGTAGCAGTCGGGGATCGTTCAGATGAGGAGGAAACACAATACATAGATTCAGATTAAGGAATTATTGTCATTCAACATGTCTTCCAACTCCTTTAACACATGTTAAAGACAGGGAGAATGAATTATTACTCAGGACAGTCTCAATAAATAACATTAAGTCATCAGTAAACTTTTGACTTATTATAGTCAGGGAAAGACTTCTAAGAGTGTTTTAAGAGACAAAGTTCAAGTCAGTTCATGTATATAATCATATTGAGAACTCTTATGCTACAGTTTATATCTGATACCTACTTTTGGTTTTTTAGTAAGGATGTCCGATATTATCAGCCTACCATTATTGTCCGTTGTTTGCGTTAAAATGGAATATGGGAAAATATTGGTTTTTACTCTCATGCACATATTATGCATCAAACTCTTCAGCTACTTCCTCCCAGCCAGCACACATAGGTGGGCCTCATATGGGATCTATATGGGCAAGCCATATGGGTCCCAACAGGGTTTGTCCATTGTTTTCACGGTGACCCCATGGGGGTTTGCCCAGAATGATTTTTGCCCACATAGATTTTAACGGGCCCGACATGGGTTTTCAGAGGGTTTGACTCAAACACCGGCAAACCCCTGTGGGACCAACGTGGAAAACACAGACAAACCCTGTTGGGACCCATATAGATCCCATATGGGGCCCACCTATGTGTGCTGGCTGGGCTCTTACTCAAAATGTCAAAATATGACAGAAAAGTTTTTTAGATATTTGGTTTGTTTGGCACAACAGCCCTAAATAAAATGTATGTAATTGTCATATTTTTTAATGGTAATTTCCAGAGTTTAAGTATGCGTGATAAGAGATATGTGATTATTTAGTTTCCTTTTGTTATCAGAGGGGACCCCACATATGTTGGTATTGGTTTATATCACTATCAGAAATTAAAGGAATAGTCCACCCCCAAGTGAAGTTTAGTCTGTTGCCATGTTCTCCAGAGTTAGACAAGTGGGAAAAAGCATTTTATAACCAGCCCAGTCATTCTCCTAATCTGGCAGTATTTTAATAGCTTAGGAAAAACAATGTAAGTGAATGGTAACAACTAGCATTTAGTGTGAAAATGTCATGAACATGACTCAATAAAGATCCTAATTTGTCTTGATGTCCTCAGTAATCATATCAACTGAAATGTCTGCCTTTGAAATGTTGGAAATGCTTGGAATGAAAATGCCACTCTGCTGCCCTACATCTCATTCTCTGTAAGATCTGCAGTGAAATAATTCAGAATTAGCAGGAATAATTCATTTTCTGCCACAAATTTCTTGAATGAAATGCCTGTGTAGGCGTGGACATTTCCTGACCTGGTGCTCTATTCTAGCTTTCAGGCTAACATGGGGAGTGGAGGTACTTTGTATTAGAGCTTCACCTTCAAATGACAGCATGAGATTTATTACTCACTGCTATCATTGTGGACACGTGCGCTTCTACTGACACTTTGGTGAAGGTGGTGTGATCACTTCCATTAACTCATCTTTTATCTGATTTCTCTTGCTTCTGCAGATGTATGCCAATGCTGAGGTATTTAATTTTTCTACTCTTCCTTCTTTTTTGCTTTGTGATTTTAAGCCACTTTTCTGGTGTTGTGCTGCCCAAATCCCTTGTTGCCTGGTACTCTACTTATTTTGAGGTGGTGGCATTTGTATCTTCACACAGTTCTAATCTTACTTGACTTTTTAAGAGTACAATGTGCATAGGCACAGTATTGAATTTTGCTGAAGATAGCCTATTGTGCACAAGTCAAAAATAAAGACAATCTCACATTTAGGGTATCATATGAATATATTTCAATTTTAAAGTGATCCTAGTGTTGAAACCACATTTACTTTGTTGTTGTTGAAATTAGGCAGCTTGGGGTGTCAAATTTAGCGTACCAAAACGTCTGTCCTGCTTTCCAATGCAAATGAGTAATTTCGTAATGGCCACAAACGGTTTGTTCTGAGAAAAGCAGGTTTAACGCGTCATAAGCATAGACACACACCCTTAAATTTGCATGTCGCAACCCACTTGAGCATCAGTAATACATACATGTTGGTGGCAGTAATGCTAACCACAGAACAGCGCTTGCCCACGCTACTGCTAATGTCCTTGTTAGACTAGAGGAAAACAACAGTAGCTGCATTTACATGGACACAAGTAATCAGAATAAAAGCCTGATCGGGATAAAAATGCGTCATGTAAACAAGCCATTCGGAATACTCTGACCCGATTAAACTCAATCGGATCAACTTTTCATTCCGATTGAGACGGCTGGGTTATGCTGATTGATAATACGATCATGGTGCATGTAAACACTTATTCCAATTGTGGGTCATTACTGCGCATGTCAGTTACGTCATACATATACGTACATTACGTCGCCATTTACGGAAGTTGGATGAAAGCATGGCGGGCGTGAAACAAAACTGGTCTGTTTCGGACACAAATGCGTTGCTAGATGTGCTTAAAGAACTAAAACTAAAACCACGCTCTGAAGAACATCGTACTGCTCCATTTTGACATGCATGCAGCCATGTTTGTTTACAGCGAACGTCCACTACTTCTTTTTCTATGTCCTTTTTTGGTGTATTGGATTGATCTGCGCATGACAAAATGGTTTATTCCGATCAAACGCATGACGAATATGAGCACTTGACATAATCAAATTCATTTTTCCAGGGCCCATGTGCACAGTCATATTCTAATCCCGATAATGATTGGATTAAAGACATTTTGCACATGTAAGCGTAGCTAGTGAAGAATGTCGGAGCACACATGTAACATTCCAGGGTGTACTGGGAGTATCAAGACTTTGAATGAATGCCAGATAGAGCCATAGCTTTCCTATTGAGTTATCCAAATGTTGTACACAACTGTACACTGAGCTTCAGGCAGTGCCGTAGAGCCAGCAGGGCAAACTGACCATTAAGCATGCAGCTCATTTAATATTTATGTACTGGCAAAGTGGGTGGGGCAAACCACTATTTAAGGCCATTTATCAGGTCTCCGGGGCCATTTTAAGCCCCAACATGATTTCACGTGCTATATACGGGCTCAAAGAACAGTTTCCAGTTGTAAAATATACTTGCTCTAGGACCCCTTTAATGCTGTCAAAAAACTGCCCTTTTGATAGGACCCACCTATCGAATTATTGGGAAGTCTAGTTTTCATCACGCTTTATAACATTTATAAAGCAATCTGTTTCAAACCACATTCTAACCTTTTCCTAAACCTAACCACATAGTTGCAGTGCCTAACTATAACCAGAATCTCTTCATGCCTAAACCTAACCAAGGATATAGGACGCAGCAAACCAAGCTGTAGCCAAAAAAACTCCCCTCAATTATGAAATTATTTCAGGACAACGGCCAAAGCACACCTTCAAAAGGCATCAAAAACATACAACATGAAAAATTTGCTCGATTTATTTTGATGAAAATAAACAAAAATGAAATATTGTTCATTTGAACTGAATTATCATGTATGTAAGTGACATTTTGCTTTTTCTCTCAGCCTGAAAAATCAATTCAAGGTCCCCCAGGTCCGCCTGGCCCTGAAGGTCCCCGAGGGGTTCCAGGAGAAAGTGGCAGGGATGGAAGAGATGTAAGCATGTTCTCCTTGTTTTGGAAGTTTTTTTTTTAAATGTAATTTTTGTTTTCCTTCATGACTTATTTTATGTCTCTGCAGGGTCTTCCAGGGTCTCCAGGCGGTCCAGGTGCTATTGTAAGTGTTTAGTGCAAAATACTTTTTTTTTGACCATACATTTTTATTTAAAGAATGCTGATGCATTGATTTGCTTATCTGTCATGTGAAATCTCAGGAAAATAATGTATTTTACACATTTTGTCCAAGCAGAACGTGGTTCTTTCACTGTAGCTATATGTTCAAAATATATATTTATGTATTTATATTTTCTTCAATCTTTTGTCTGTAAAGAAAACATCAGAAAACCTCAGTAAGCTGAGCAGTCACTGTTCTGATGCATTCTGAAATGCTACCCATTTTACTTGCCCTGGGAATACAGAATTGCTTACATGGTGGGTGTTTATGTCTTACCAAGCACTTATGTTAAATGGCACACAGCAAACAATATGAATTTATCGTTGAGCTCCAGACCAAGTCCTTAGAGGCTGTCGTCCTGTTAGTGGGGGATTTTAACCTATTAACTGACTGGCATTCTGCCAATTTTACCAGCAGAGAAGAAAGGGGAAACAACACACTAGACCAACTATTTAATGTCCCAACTTCATCTCTGCTTCTCTGATCATACCTCCATCACCACACATCACCCTGTGCTCAAAACTAACATCCCAAGAAAGGTCATCACTGTGCGGCCTAGAGGAGCTGCTCCCAGACTGCTGGGAATGCACCAACTAGCTGGTGTTCAGAGAATCATCTACTCAATAAGGGCGTGGGGAACTAAACTTCCACTGTGTGTGGATACTTACATCGCATCAAAGATGTCAGCAGTGGTAAACATGTGTCCTGGCTAAATTCAGAGGCGACATCTCTTTCACATGCACATGTTAGCATTAGGAACTGCACAACATGGCAGAACTCCTCCAGGCTTGTGTTATTTGTGGAGATAAAACATCAACATTGCAGAGCAAATGGAGGCGGTGGTAGAGTTGCTTTGATGTTAGCCATTCAAAAGTGAGATCTCTAATTAATGCGTAAGACTTCAAATCCTACTGTTTTCTGGACCTCAGTTCTGCATGTAACACTATCATTTCATTAAAAATAGTCAATAAGCTCTGACTCTCCAACAGGTTGTGTCCTCTTCTGTGATTGGTCCCAAAGGACACAACCAATGAGATTTAGATGAGTCCTCTTTGTCAGATCTCTATATTCTTTCATTTTGTGAACTATTTTGTTATTAACATATCTGTTTTATCTCAGAAAGTCAGACAGATGAAATCTGTCTGTTACTCTACAGGACAAACTTTACATTAACACACACCATCACCTTCTGAACCACAGTTTATCTGAACTCTCCAGTCCTAAATGTCCCAGTAGACTCAAGCTTGTCAAATCTGCTGCCATAGGCTACTGTTTGGATGAGGCCCTGCCATCAGCCAGGTGATTTTTTGTTGATCCACCTTCCCTGATCCACTTCAACGCCCCTTCAGACAACCCACCTGCTGGCACTCCTGTGTAACAGTGGACCTGTAGCCTTGATCCAAAGTAGGAGCTGAAGCTTTTCTGCTGACAAAACAGAATAGAGATATTTACTCAGGCTACAGCCGTGAGTCTGATGCTAAACTGATAAGCAATCTCATTTACCAAAGTAAATTACTTGATGATTACTTCCTGAAATCACTCAATTAGGCTCTGGTTCTAAATTTAGCTTGGTTCATTTAATGGAACACATAAACAGACCATTATTAAACCTTCTCCCACTAATTACCAGTGGATTTTAGAATTATTTTTTTCTTTTAGTTTTGACCATTTAGAGCACTGCATGCTCAAACTCCTACCCACATCTGTTACCTGCTTCAACTTTATGCCCTCACTCAAAATCTTAGGTCAGGATAAAACTCATTCTTAGACTTGCAGAAGCAGCTCCTCTGACGCAGGAGCACCAAGGCTCTACTTCTTTCCCTAAGCTGCTGGAGTTTTCTTTTGAAAATGGCTTTTATCTAAATGATGGTTTTTACTGCTTTTGTTATCGTGGTTTCATTGTGTTTTGCTGTGTTCACTGTTTTCATTTCATTCAGTTCATTTTCATGACATGCCCTGTAAAGCTAATTGCAATTTTATAGCATTGAAAGGATCAATTCAAATTAAATTAACTAATTTAGTTACAGTGACAATATATTAAGAAGAAGAGTTTTATGTATAGCGCCTTTCTAGATAGAAAACACAAGGCACTTCACAAGCACAATAAAACAGTTTAAACTTAAAAAATAGAAAATAGCTGTACTGGTAAAAACATGTAGTTGTCTTATAAATAACAACATTATCAACAATATTTTAAGGGGGAAATATTGTGCAAATCTCTCTTTTTGCATTTGTTTGTGATGCCATTTGTGTCTCTTCTGCCTCTTTGAACAATGCAAACATGAATAAAAGCCATCCATACATTTTCTGTCAGATTTTGGTGTAAAAAAAATCATGCTTCTACTTGTTTCAAAATGTCCCTTTTTATTGGATTAAAAGCAGCATTATCAGTATTTTAAAGGAACAATATGTAAGAATTCTACAGTGAAATAATCATAAAACAGCCTTATGTCTCAATCATGTTAGAAGGAAGGTTAAGTTGAAACATATTTTATTCTCAGCCGGCTGGAGGGTTGTCAGTTTTTCTCCTTTCAAAATAACTAAAGAGGGACGTAGTAATGAAAAATAACCCAGTATTTTTTAGTGTGTACAAAAAATAATAAAATAATAACTTAATTTAAATAGCGCCTTTAAGCAAAGTGCTGCACAATATGGAATAACAAGCAGAAAACAGTAAAACAATAGTAACAATTTAAAAATACAATAAGAAATGGGAATGAAAACATCAGTAAAAATTAAGGACCTTCAAACCAGCCCAGTGAATGGTGAAATAAGTTAGAGTTTTGGCCATTTTGTAAAATATGGTCATGCCATGTGAAATGAGATGGTGAATTTTCTTTTTTTGAGTCAATTTTAATGAAAAACTCTATTTAAAAAAAGTTGTGTGAAGTCTTAAACAGGCATTCCTCTCTTTTGTATTATCATTTAAAGCTTGAACAGTTTTAGAAAAAAACTTGTTCTTAAATACTGGTAGAAGATACAGCTATCTTCTTGTTGTGTGTGTTTTTCAGGGCAGCAAAGGGGAAAAGGGGGAGATTGGTCTTCCTGGACAGAGAGGCCTACCTGGTCTTCCAGGAGCTAGTGTAAGAACCAAAACCTGACTCACATTTTCTTTTTAATTTCTACCTGTAATTTACTTTCCTTGAGTATATATTTGAGCAAAATCCAAGTCTTTTCACACTTCACTTTAGAGACACGTATAACCAGGTGTCACTAAGGTGTGTGTAAGAATGAGAATGTGTGATTAAGCAGTGAAAGAAAAGCCAGTATTGATTTGTCTTTGTTTACTGTCTGCAGGGTCCATCTGGTCCAATGGGTCCCAGAGGGCCTGTCGGAGAGAGAGTGAGTTATGATTCATTCACCTCAGAACCATTCAGTCATCATAGCAGATTATTTTTCCATCTTTGTTACTTTTGCAAGTCTTGATACTATTTATTATTTTCCGCTTCTTTGATCGTAGGGACTTCCTGGCTTCCCTGGACCTACAGGTCCCCCTGTAAGTGGACACAAAAATGCTGACACAACACATTTGGACACATTCATTTATTTATTTTGAATATTTGTTGTCTCGTCTTTTACAGGGTCCATCAAGTGAAGGCCCTCCTGTATGTCGCTACAGTTTCTTCACTGTTTTCCAGTAAATGCACTGGTTTCATTTTATTTGTGTTCATGATTGGCAGGGCCCTCCTGGCAAACCAGGGACCCCAGGAGATGAAGGGAACATTGGACCAGAGGTCAGAATGTTTTTTTTAGTAAATGTCATATTATAGGTAAGGTTGTGTCTGAACAGTCAGTAGACATTAGTCAAAATGACTGAGAACGTATTGATATATCTATAAATTTATATATTTTCTTTTGATTCGTTTTTGCTTTTAAATTTGGAACATTAAGGGTCCACCTGGTCCTAGAGGAGGAGCTGGTGTTCCAGGGCCTCCTGGCCCACCTGGTCAACCGGGGCCAGTGGTAAGAACCAATGTTTACATTTTACATTTCAATTATTGACACATGTATTTGGAGGATATTTTGAACTTCCTTTTGAACTTAACTCTTGTCGTTACTCTGTCAGTATCACTATCACTCCAAATTTTATAGTTTTCCACGTGTGTAGGCACATTAAATACTTCCAAAAATGTCATTTATCAAAATCTTACAGCAACACTTAAAGGTCAACTTCACTGAAAAAACTTTTTTTTTATTATTTCTGATTATAATCAGTCACTCTGAGTTTGTCATGCAGACACATCTTACCAAGTCAATCAGAGTCACAAACCACAATAAGGGAAGTCTCAACAGCACCCCAAGTTATCCGTAGCTTAATGTCCAAATTATGACACAGAGAAAACAGTGGACTGCTCTCAAGGCCTCATTCTTTCTCTCTGTGCCTCTGTTCTGTGGGTATCCACTCTTAAAGTAGCTGCAGCTGCTGATGGGCTGATTGGGTGCAGCTGTGGTGGTAGCTCCTCAGCTTGCTTCTCTCCAGAGTGCTGGCTGAGAAAAAGTACCAGCAGGGGCTGTTGGATGCTAAACAGCCAGGGTAAGCCAGATGGCAGGAGTGTTTTCACTGGGGTCGTAACACCTTCCCCCTAAAAAATTTAAGAAAGGGGAGAAATCAAAATTATAGTGCATAACAAAGCTTTTCTTAAATTAAGACTCTGAAAAGTGTAAGCTAAAATTAACTGAAGTCCCTGCTAACTACCTAGTGAAAAACCGATTAACTAAGCCTAGTCTTCACAGTCTTCACACGAGTAGAAAGTGGGCAGATTAAACACAATTAACCAGAAGAGGAAGAGGGGTGGCCCATTGCCTTAGCCCATCCATTTTCCTTCTGGGGTGTTCCCGAGATGGTAGCGAGTACCAACACTAACCTTCCATGTCATGACACAACTTAAAACAACAAACAGCACAGATCCCAAAGGGTATCAGGCTCAAATGTCTACAATGGAACTTTTTATATATAAATATATATAACTTACAGTTAAAAGTGCTCTATAATGCACGGTTTTAAAGTTGTCCACCAACCAGGATCCTGAAAGTGTACCATACCACATTGGAGTTAATTTAATTTCTCGTGACTCAGCACAACATCTGGAAAGACAATCGGCCAAAACATTCTTGGTTCAATTTTGTACCGAATGTTGATCACATATTCTTGGATGAACAGGGCCCAGCTCATCAATCTCTGGTTCTTATTGTACATCCTGGACACAGAAAAACTAGTGGGGTATGGTCAGTGTACACAATGAGAGGTGATTTCCAGAACTCTGTGGAAAGTGGTTAGTTTGTCCTCCAGCAGTCAAAGCCTATAGCAGCAAAACTACAGATAACTCAGGATAACCTAGCCTTTTAGATGGAGCCATGTGGGAGGCAGGGCCATGGAGAAAAGTCTTTACCTAATGTAGTCCACACTGTACACTCCACCTCCCTCTGCTCCCCACTCATCTAAACCTTGGCTAACATCAGAATTTAACCATAAGTCCTATCCAATTGAAACGTTTTGAGCCTAGTCTTAAAAGTAGACAAGGTGTCTGCCTCTGACTAAAGCTGGGAGCTGCTTCCCAAGGAGAGGAGCCTGATAGCTAAAAGATCTGCCTCCCATCCTACTTTCAGATATTCTAGGAACCACCAGTAAACCTGCAGTCTGAGAGCGAAGTGCTCTGTTGGGAAAATATGGAACAATCAGATCACTGATGGAGCTTGATTATTAAGAGATTATATGTAAGAAAGAGAATCTTAAAATCTATTCTGAATTCAATAGGCAGTGTAGGGAAGCTAAAACAGGAGAGATATGGTCTCTCTTTTTAATTCTCATCAGAACTCTAGCTGCAGCATTTTGGACTAGCTGGAGACTTTTAACTTACTGCATCATGCCAACTATTACAAGCCTCGTCATTTTTAATCAAAGTTCCATACCAGCAACTTTTCTCTTTTTAAAGAAAACTCCATTAACCCTAATTAATCTTCTCTGTTTGAAAATCCCTGAGCTCAGATGCATGGAGTATTTTCTAATAATACGTTCACAATGGGATTTATGATTGAGTGGTTCTCATGATGAGAACATCTAAATCTACTTCTGATCATTTTACATGCAACTCTGCTCTTTTTTAGGGACCACCTGGTGCTGTCAGTGAGGGAAGTGGGGAAGCTGTGAGTATTTTATTACTCTCTAAGAGACTGCCAAATATTTACAGGATGCATAGATAGAAATAGAGTGCTGGCAGCATATCAATGATCAGAAAGAAACACAGATATTATAGAAGCTGTGCAGCATCCATGCTTGTTTTATGTCTCTGACTGAATTCCCATTTGCAGTGTCCTGCTGCCTGTCCTGCTGGACCTCGAGGATTGGCTGGGCTTCCAGGGATGAAGGTGAGGAATGTTTAGGAAGGAAAATTAATCTTAGACATGAGTCTGCATCCTTCAGTTGGATGTTTTTGGCAATTCTGCCTTATATAAATAATACATATTCACAAAATGATGTAGAAAACAATACATTCATGCTGGATTTGAAGCGTCGGTTTTAATTTAAAATATAGAAAAAACAACCAAGACATAAAATATCACACAGGCAGTTACAGAAGGGTTGGAACAGTCTGTAGGAAATAAATAAACAAAGTTGGCTCAGTGTGAAAATAGTCTTCTACCCCTATTTCCTAAATTAGCTGGAGGTAGAAAATAGATGGTGAAACGCTAGGATTAAAAAAGCCTGACAGATCTACGTAACACTGAAAATTAGCATTCATGGACTCACCCATCTTGACTCATGACAGAGATGGCTGTTGTTCTTTTAGCTTCCAGGAGAGAGCAGAGAACATCTTGGCTAGTAGAAGCTAACCATTAGCATTAGCAACTCCGTAACATGGCAGAACTCCTCCAGGCTTGTGTTATTTGTGGAGATAAAACATCAACATTTCAGAGCAAATTCATGTTGCTGTTAGGGAATCAGAGGACAGATGTCCAAATACCATGAATATTAATGAGTAAGACTCCAAATCCTGCCGTCTTTTACCTCCCACTCCTCCGGCTCACTGTGTGGGGCAGATTTTCAACTAAGAAGAAAAATATTTTAAAAAAGTAACAACTAAAAATGATGTAACAGCATTTTGATATATCATTCTAAGAAATCAACATTTAAATGAAACCATAAACTAAAATAAAACTGACAATCATTTCAGGGACACAAAGGACTTCCAGGTGAGCCTGGAAAAGATGGAGATCCTGGAGAAAAGGTACGCAGATTTAAATAATCATCAAATACTTTGGTTCCATTTTGGAGCAAAGGGGACAAGGGCAAAGATTTGACTGAAAATGTATTTCCTTGAAAACGAAAAGATTTACATATTTTTTTAAGTCTAAACAATAGTTTCAGTTCATTGGGTCTGCTCTCAGGAGTCAAATCTTTGGATTGTTTTTTGTTTTAACAGGGGGAAGCTGGAGAAGCAGGTCCTCAGGGGCCACCAGGCCACATGGGAGATGATGTAGAGAAACTTCATTATTCCCAAGATATTATTGTCATATATCTTAAAAATGAAAAACAATTAAGGTTGAAAAAAAAAATTAAAAATAATTGATATTCTAGGGACAACGAGGACCAATCGGATTACCTGGAACTGCTGGAGAAAAAGGGGACAGAGTAAGTTATAAAGTCGTAATAGTAATTTAGATTAGTCGATGAAATCTGACTCCCTCTCTGTTTGAAGGGTCCCCCTGGTTACAATGGGGTTCCTGGACCCACCGGCCCACCTGGAGCTCCTGTAAGCAGTCCAACTTTTTCTACTGTCCTTTTATGACCTTTACTTTCATCTCAGAGAGGACAGGATGTGACTAATCGATGTCTTTGGGTCAGGGTGTGGAGGGAGTTCGTGGACGACAAGGTTTGCCAGGGCCTAAGGGAGATGATGTAAGAGGATTTTTTTATTATGTTGCAAAATGTAATATAAAAATGAATAAGAAAAATAATGCTAATAACAAAAACCATGTTTTGGCATTTATTAGGGAGCTGTGGGACCTCAAGGACAGCCTGGTGGTTTAGGGGTAAAAGGGGAACCTGTAAGTATGCTGCTATTAAAGGGAATGTTTATACAGTTTTATCAATTCATAATTAACATTCCTATTAATATATGTTGTGGATTTGTAGGGAGCACCTGGGAAAAATGGCTTGGATGGAATTCCTGGAGCTGATGGCGCAAAGGTGATCTTTGAAATTCAACTGTTGATTTTTTTGTACAAAACTGTGTCTAATAAATCTAATATAATGTGAGAAATAACTATTCATATGACTAATAGCCACAGTAACAATTCAAATATAGCATTCTTCTTATTTCCAGCTATGTCTACATCATGATTTTTGTTAGATCAGGACATTTATGTCACCGAGGAATTATTTCCGTTATCTTTACCAAGGCTGAAACAAATTTTGCTATGTGACAGAAAAGAATCTGAATCTCTCTTTACATGCGTCCAAACTTAAGTGTACCTATTTGAACTCAACAGGGGGAATCTGGAACGCCTGGAGCAGTTGGAATCAGAGGGGTTGTTGGTATTCCAGTAAGTCTTACTTCACTTCCTTTCACCTTTGTGCTCTTCATTTTAAATGTAGCTTTATTACAAAATGACACTCTTCCGGTGTGTACTAGCATGCAGCAAAATGTGCGAGTAAACTATTCCACAGCTATTCCATGATGTTGTTGCTTTGAGTTGGGGTTACTTTTACTTCCAGGCTCCATCATAATGCCACCAGAAAAGCAAAATCCTTTTTCTTCTTCTTCTTTGCTTTTTATTGACGGTCAGCAAACTGAAAAAGCTAACTGCTAGCCATTTATATGAGCTACCGGCACAGTAAACAGCTGTTGCTGTAAAGCAGGTAGACACCTCCCACTAGTGTTCTTACCAGAACCACAAATGCCTTTTCTGGTCAGCAGGGCTACAGAGTGCTGTCCAATGTGATTTTGCTCAAGTTTCTGCCTCAAGAACCAATGAAACCAGTTTGTTTGTCTCTTGTCGGCTGGACTACTGCAATTCCCTTTATTATGGCCTTGACCACTCGTCTCTAAATCATCTGCAATTGGTGCAAAATGCAGCAGCTCGTCTTTTAACAGGTACTAGGAAGCGTGATCACATCACCCCACATCCCTACACTGTTTACCGGTCTAGTATAGGATTCAATTCAAACTACTGCTCTTTGTTTTTAAATCTCTTCATGGTCTGGCCCCACCTTACATTGATGACTTATTGTCAACTTATCTCCTGCCAGGAATCTGAGGTCAGGTTCCCAGTCTTTGTTGTCGATTCCAAATGCTCGCCTTAAGACGCGAGGTGATAGAGCATTTTCTGTGGCCGGTCCAAAGCTTTGGAATAACCTTCCTCTGCAGCTCAGGTCATCTCAGAGTTTGGATGCTTTTAAGGCACTACTCAAAATGCATTTCTTTGACCTGGCTTTTAATGTTGGTTAATTTTTATTCTCTTATGGATCTTTTATTAAACTGTTTTATGTGTTGTTTTATTTTTGTTTTAATTTTTCTTCTTTTATCTTGCTATTTTATGTTTTTAGTCTATTTATTGTGTTGGCATGTTCATGAATGTGTATGTACAGCACTTTGGGTTGCGTGAGCAACAATAAGCGTGCTTTATAAATAAATTTGACCTTGACCTTGAAAGCAATAGCTAAAAGTGTTAAAACTCTTTAGTTTTGCTTTAACCATGAAGATCTGAACTACCCCAATGATGCATGAACTAGGCATGTGCTTAATTGGGTGAGTTAAGGTGAGTACAGATTAAATTTGTAGCTTAAATGCTCAAAATAACATGTAGAACATTGAAAGGTAGACTTTAATGGCTTGTTTTGAAATGTTACCTAGTTATTATATGAACTTGTCATTGGTGCAACTCCATTGCTCCTTGTGGTACTTTTTTTAAACTTGTTTCTTAATCAGGACTAAAGAGAAGAGCCACTAAGGTTCTCTTTATATGACATGTTTTAGGGGCTGCCAGGAAAGCAGGGAGTAGCTGGACCACATGGAGAAAAGGTAACTGAATTGAGCTTGATGAGTTTACCAAAGTTCCTGCTTGGATATTCGAGCAGATATAAAATATCAGAGTTTATGACTAATTTAGTGTCATTCCTGTTGAATATTTAGGGTGAGACTGGAGCTGAGGGACCCACTGGGCCAGTTGGACTTCCTGGAAAAATTGTGAGCTTCCCTCAGTTACACCATTTACTCTAATTGCCTTTTTAGATGCCATAGTTTCATTGTTAACCATATTCTGTGTATTCATTAAGGGACAACCTGGAAAAGATGGAGCGGATGGTAAACCAGGAGAAAAAGGAGTGACCGTGGGTTTCATTTTAACTTCCATCTGTTAAATCAGCTGGCTTTCCTGTTTAGTCACATTATTATACATGTTGCATGTAGTCACACTTCTAAATTGATTTGTAGAGTAAATTTAACATATTAGCATCTTTTTAATATACAGGGTGACACAGGAAAACAAGGGCCAGTGGGGCCACAAGGTGCAACAGGGATCCAGGTGAGACTTCTTTTGGTGTAAAGGCATTTAAAGCTGCACAGTGATCAGAAATTTTCTGGCAAAGGAACCTAGCAGCATTATTTCCTCCTCCTTCCCTAGCCTGGTTTATTAGACAATAACAAGATAAAATCACAGAAATGTATCCAGTATGTTTACTATGGGTCTTTTATTTTAATAGGGTGAAAAAGGAGATAAAGGTAACATTGGTGCTAAAGGAATGAAGGGTCATACTGGGCACAAAGGAGATCAGGTAGGACCAGTTTTTTAGCTAATGTCAAATTTGAATACTGATCAAGATTAATTAATTGTTCCATGTGCCATCCAGGGACCTGTTGGACCAGTAGGACCAAAAGGGAGTCAAGTAAGACTATTGTTTCCCATGTATATTTATTTACAATATTTTGTGCCTATACAAGTTTTACTCATTATGTTGTTGTCATACAGGGAGACACAGGTCTGACTGGAGACCCTGGGGTCAAAGGAGATCAGGTATCCAACCCTAACTGACTCGTACCACTTGTTACGGCAAAGTTTGTGCTTCTTAAAACGTCATCTCATATAAATGTGTGTTTCAGGGCCCTCCTGGTGTTCCTGGAATCAAAGGAGAGGTATCAGGAATTTACTGTCTTCTCCAAATAATGCAGTAGCTTAGTGTAAACACTCATAATAATGTAAGGAAAATGGACATAAGGTAAATTCATTTAAAAAAAAAAGCACAAGATGGACAAAAAAAATCTAAAAGGTTAAAGGAATCACCTGAGCATGTCATCAAAAGACCAATTTTAGAAAATCCTATCCTCTTTCTGATTTATGTTCTCCCGACTAGCGTGGAGAGAAAGGCCCAAGAGGAGCTACAGGAATCGATGGCAGACCAGGTCAACCGGGACACGAGGGTGTTACAGGTCCCATGGGAGCTAGAGGACTGGAGGGAGAACCAGGACTTCCTGGACCACCAGGCCCTAGAGGTTTACCTGTGAGTCTCAATAACCATGTATACCAAAGCAGCACTCTCAACGGCTACGTTCATATTGACATTCAAAACATAAGTAGCCTCATAATTGTTTAATCTAGAGCTTAACTCATTCACTGCCAGCAGTTTTCTGATCAGAAAGCCCCTGACTGCCAGCGTTTTTGAGCGTCTTTACTGTTTTTTGAAGAGTCACAGAACATTGTGCTCTATGATCATGTAAACACCAAAACTACCAAAAGAAAGAGTAGACGCACTCCTTACATCAGGAAGAATCACTGCATTTCTAGCTTTATCCCTTCTTTCACAATCTGTTTTCAAAGCGTGAGCTGCAGAAGCATTTCCGGTTGGCGCATTGCTTTTTTTCACAGCAGCATCCCAAAACAATCTCCTAATTCATTGATTTTCTGCTTCCTGATCACGTGATGTGTGACATACATGGATGAAGATCAGGTTTAGACACGTGATGTTTACTCTCACGGTGCGGGGGCTTGTTCCAACACCCACCCCATAAAAAATGCAATTGACGCTAAAGTCATCAATAGCAGTGAGCGGTTGGATTTCAAATGACGACTAAAGTCGTCAATGGTAGTAAATGAGTTAAGTAACTTGTTATATTTTTATTTTCTGCCTAGATAAGACCTAATACATGCAAACTTTACCAACAGCCATTAGTTACTGAAACAATTTTCATTTCCCAGGGCCCAAAGGTGAGCGATGAAAAGCTGCGAGAAATGTGCTCGGCAGTTGTTGAAGGTACAAATTCTGACTTAGATGCATCTACGCCCTTCCTCATTTTCTTTGGAGTATGACATTGTAGGATGGATAATTCATGTAAAATGCTGTTCTGTTATTTTATTCTTTGTCCCTGAAGAACAATTAGAAACATTTATGAAAGAGTTCTTGAAGAGGCCAGCAGCTATTGGGGCTCCTGGTACCGCTGGACCAGCAGGGCCTCCTGGACCCCCTGGACCAGCTGGAGCAGCAGGTTCAGCAGGCACTCCAGGGCCAGTTGGTCCCAAAGGCCATCCAGGCTTCTTTGGACTTCCAGGCGCACCAGGCCAGAAAGGTCAGCACAGAGTATGAAAGCAAATCTCGATTACGTTTCTAAATCCTTTGAATTGAACAAGCTGTTGGTTCAATCACTCTTAACAATACTGAAATGGTCTTAATAAACTTTGTGTATTTTACCGAAACTGATTAGCAGTGGAATCTTTCAGAGCTATATCAGAGTCAAGCAAAAAATTATTAGAGAACACGAGGCTTCTGACTGTACAGCTTTATATTCACAATGCCAAAGCAATCAGTGAAAGAGGCTTTCCAAAGCACTTTGAGGATGAAACGAATTCCCATGCATACAATCAATGTTTCACTTAACGTCGAATCAGAGTGGAGTCATTAGGTCTGCCTAATAGACACCATTAATAGTCTTTAAAACAGTATCCTCCTTCATCCCGACGTGTTTAATCTCCCTCTATGCAGGTGAAGCTGGGGTAAAGGGAGACAAGGGAGAGGATGGTAAAGGAATCAAAGGAAGCCAAGGTGAACCAGGTGTACCAGGTAAGAAAGACTAAACTAAACACTCCAGCGAATGTTGGAGATCACGGTCTAATGAGGACAACAGGACAACATCATCTGCAAAAGGCAGAGATTTGATTCTTAGTCCACCAAAATGAATCCCCTCAACACCTTGGTTGCGCCAGAAATTCAGTCCATAAAAGTGATGAAGACTCTGCTGCCAGTGGGCAACGACTTGATTATGCAGAGTGTGTAGATAAATTACAGAACTGAGATTTGTATTATAAAAAATATTTTTAATTAGTTTATCTCGTAGATTTGAAAATATTTTGGAAGTAAACTAACTTGCATGCTTTGTGTCTACCTCAGGTGCACCTGGTGCCCCTGGGATTGGGAAAGATGGTAAAAATGGAGAGCGTGGTGTGACTGGAAATCCAGGTATCCCAGGGCCTGCTGGTCCAAGAGGACCATCAGGACCACCAGGCCTTTGTGACCCATCAACTTGTATGAGCAGAATTCCACCTCTCTATATGGTCAGTGGAAAGAAATCTTCCAGTTATAAAAACCCATGAGACATCAGAACTCAGTGAAACTCTCCAGACTCCATCTGGCCCATGACAATGCTTCAGGGCTTCTCATAGTTTTGGACGTGGTGATCTTCAACAGGCTCCATCAACACCAGAGGTTGAAGAGACTCAAAGAGAAACGGAAATGGGACACATCTGTGCAGTAGTGCAAAAAAAACTTTGTCAACTTTTGTTTATAGAGAGAGCTTAAAATTTGTTCCGACATTAATGATCTGGATGATATGGAAGCCAAGTAGCTTCTACAACTGATGACAGGCCTCAAGGCCCATGGGCTGTCTGACATAAAAATTTGAAATAACCACTGCTGCTACCTTCCCAACATTCAGCCATTACGATTTCATAATAATTTCGATGTTTTTTATTTTCACACATGTACTTTGGATATGTCAATTTCCATGCAATGCAGTTTTCTCTTTGCTTAGTTTAAAGACACAAACAAGAATGATTGATCAGGTAACAATCTGACTTACTTTGTTAGCGACCGTTACCCATTTAGAGCCAAATCTGATGAAGTGAATCTGTGTGAAAGCAAATATCTAATGTGAGCTGCTGTTTGCAACAAGATGCCAGTTTTGTCCCAGTAAAACCTTTACCCCCAAAATATATTCACAATAAAGTGTTATGTTTTGGAAGTGTTGCCCAAACTAAACATGTTTGTCTGTTTATTGAAGCCAAAGGACGCTAAAATGTGTTTAAAATAAAGTCCCCGGGTTCCCTGACTCCCTGGTCAGATGGGAATTCTTGAAAAACCTCTTGAGATCAGAGTCAACAAACATGGTGAAGGAGGATCATGCAGTGCACTTCCATCACGTTGCTTTCTGATTGGCTAGACAACACATACAACAAGCAGCACACTTGTTTGTCCTCCTTGGCCCTGATAAATGATTTTAGAGGTCTAAACATCCTTCCAAGCAGAGGAGAGCGCTCCTAACAGCTACAGATCTCCTTTGTTTGTATAGCACCTTCAAGGACCAACAGGCACCTAAGGCGCTGAGCATTGCATAAAATACCAAGCACAGCAGTTAACAAATAAAAGACGTTCATAAGAAAGTTATTACAGTGACTGTGTGTATTTTTCCTGGCGATAGGGGGCAGTGCATACCTAAATCATTGCAAGCAAGTAGTATTTTTGTGTTTGCGTAAGACCTTACCAATGGATGGCGATTAGGGTCAAAAATCTCTGGGAGTGCAATTTTTGAATGAGTACTTTGTCAGATTGTTCAACTTCCAGCAAAATAACAAGCACATCAGACTCCCATTCATCACTGGCAACGAGCGAAGAGATAAATGTTCAAAACAACAACGTTTATGAATGGTGAACGTTTTGTAACTACTTGTTACAAATCGGCAAATGCATTTTGTCCTCACGGGCTCAGGTAGAAGGAAACATGGCATCTAATATGGCGTCGCCCAAAGACGGAGGCCCAATCCCAATACTCGCACTTGCACCCTTGCGCCCTTCAATTGAGCGTTCCCTGCCAGGGATGCAAGTACGTAGGGCAGGGTTTCTCAACCCTGGTCCTCAGCGCCCCCCTGCCCTGCATGTTTTCCATGTCTCTGCTTCAGCACATGGCTGCAGAAGCCTGTTAATCACTCACTCATTTGTGTCAGGTGTGTGGCAGCAGGGAAACACTGCTGTTTGAAAGGGCAACATGGAAAACATGTAGAGCAGGGGGGGCGCTGAGGACCAGGGTTGAGAAACCCTGGCGTAGGGTGTCCCAATTCCCAAGTGCGGAAATTGACCACGCCCATTTTGCACCCTTAATCCGCACTTTGCCCAAGTCCGCAACAATGCGGACTTCGGGCAAGGGTATTACCCACAATCCATTGCTGTGTGGGAATTCTGAGAAGGCGAAGCAATGACTCAAGTGCCTTTTCTGAAAACATGTATTTTCAAGTGAAATAAGTTCATTTTAAGACGATTAATGATATTTATTCATGCGCTGAATGTTTTAGACTAAGATATAAAAGTGGACAGCAATTAATTTAAATTTAGTCAAATAATTGTTTGTTTGTTTGAAAGCCTTTAATAAAGATTTTTTAAAAAAGCACAAACAGCGACCGGCATCCCAGCATGCGTCGCGGTCGATGACGTAATGCTCACTGTCCCAATTCGGCAATTATTTGCACACTTGTGTACTACGCACTCGAAGCCTTACTGCGCACTTCCTCTAAGCGCACTTCACAGAAGGGTGTAGGGCACAGTGTGAGTATTGAAATTGGGCCTTAGACCCACGTCATACTGTAAAATTTACATTCAAGACAGAAGAATGAACGGAGGCAGTGGAAGAGTTGCGTTGCCATTAGCCAATCAGAGGTGAGACATTTGCAAACAATTACCATTAATGATCCAAATTCTACCTTCCCCCCTGACTAACTACTACTTCCTGAAACAGGTTCGACAGATCTTATTTTCCACAAAAAAAAAACTCACAAGGTATTTATTTATACTAGAGACCACTGGAAATTTCTTGAATTTATGAGTGTATGCCCAGTTTAAGAATGCCGCTAGAAGAGAATCTGGTCAAAAATTGGCATTTTCTTTCTGTTTGAATTGAGCCTTAGACAGTCGCCGAGATTTAAAGAAGCCACCATCATTCTTCTCATCACAACAAATACGTTTAGGCCAATTGATCAAATCTGACCTTTAAACAAGCTACTGTAAAAGAGTTATTGTGGCAGCCATTCCAAGGACATCCATTAGATGTAATGGATAAGCCATAATAAAGGCATGCTGAGTAAAAGCAGTGAAAGGTTGTGTGTTTGTGAAATTTGATTTAGCAAAATATCATTGCTTTATTTTCATGGCCAACCTGCCAGACACTAACATGAGGGATGCTAGAAGAACAAAGACCACTTTGAATAGGTCATTTTATAATGAAAACAATACATGCTGACAGTGAAGAATGTGCAATTTATTTAAATGGAAAATTGCTAGTGAGAATATAAAAAGTACAAGAAGCACTCCACAAACAAAGCCTTGTATTACAAAATGAAATTGTTTAAGTCTTTATTTTACAGTACAGTACAAGTATCTTTCAACTACTTACATTATGCTAATGTATTTATTATATAGCACCAATTCAGGACAAAATGGGGATAGAATAACTTGAACATAAGTATTTGCTGAAATTAAGAATAATTTAATAGTATAACTTAGAGTATGTTCTTAAGGTACTGTAGATGATGTAGCTTTATTTCCAGCAACATAAAACAAATTCCTATAAAATCCATAAAACGTAACTAAACATTTATACAAAATGAAAAAAACAAGACAAAACACAAAATAGTAATTCTGACTGCTTGATAGAGATCTGCTGCTACAGAAACAGCTAAGAGATGTTAAAGTTAGCTAGTAACCGTATTTGATTGTGAATGCTTTGGTTTTGTTGCATATCAAGCTTTTCTGTTATCCTGAAGCAGAGCACCATTTACTTTAGCTAACCAGCATGTTAGCATCTAACCAAGCCCTGCTGAAAAAACAGCATAGACCAGCATTGGTGTTACTAGCATATGTTGTGTTTTGGTGCTGGTTTAGCTGGTGGACCAGTATACAATGGTGGTCCAGCATGATGGTCCAGGATGGGATGCTGATCTAGCATGCTGGTCCAGCATCCCAGCATCTTATGCTGGTCTATGCATGTTTTTTCAGCTGGGAGAGCTGCTCTGAAGCTAACGCCGATCTCTTTGGTGGAGTTTAACAAAACTACTGTTTTGTTGAATTATTTATGAAACATCATTTAGAAATACATTCAAATGTAAAAAAAAACAAAAACATGTCATTCGTGTTGACATTGCCAAAGCAGTGATTCGTGCTAGCTGAATGCCAAGTTTAAAACTAGCAATGTTGTGATAACAGTGAAAGTTGGTGCCAGATGTTGTATTGAACCAACCAAGATGTTTTTTAAGTGCTAGAATGTTAAATGGTCATTTCGAAGAAATTAATTCAACATCTGGCATTCTGACACAATCACATTTGGCCAATGACGTTAAGCCAAAAAGCCGGACTTTATTCTTTATCATCCATCTCGCACCATCTCAACCTTGTTGGAAACTAATTTGGAGGCAGACATACTCCATCTGACAGTGCATGGGTATACTTATTTTAACAATATTTCAAAAGCTATTGAAAATATGGTAATAATTTGATAATTTAATGTCTGGTTCATTCTACAAACATTTTGAACTGATTTATTCCTAATGAGTCCCTTCTTGTGGAGAAATTTGGTGCAAGATTGTGACTAGCATAAATTAGTTGGCAATTTCAGATTATTACAGATGATTACAAACGATAAACCACAGAAAAAGTCTGAAATGCCATCTTTTCATTGACTTCTTTTAACCAGGTTCTAGTCAGGAAACCATAACATGTGCAGTACTACTTTATTTTACAATTATTTTGCTATGGAAATGTTTCCAAACCAAAACCGTTTAGCCTCTGTAACTGGATCCATATTCTGTTGGGCAAAAGACCCAAATTCAGTTGGTTTTTACTAATATAATCACTTGGGTTTATAACAAAAGTCAGTTAATTTAAAAAAATTCCTTTTGAATCTTTCTGCTGCTGAATCTCTTGTCATCTACGGTAAAAATCTAGGTTCATTACTAGTGTTACGGCCACTTGCCTCACACTAACAAGCATTGAGGTTGGTCACAATCAGAGTTAACAACACAATGAAAGACTTCCTGTAGATCTATAGATTGGCTCAGATTCAAATTTTAAAGGTGTGGATCACTCATTTAATCAGTACTTTGCAGTGGTCTCTAGTAGCAATGAATGGCTTTTAAGTCGTACTCTGGAGAAAAAAACACCATTGCACCATTTTCAGGAACTAGAAGTGAGCCACGTCACAGCTGAGCTTCAGACGGCAGGATTTGGAGTCTTATTCCTTATATTTGGACATCTCACCTCGGATTGGATAACAGAAATGCGACTCTACTGCTGACTCCAACTTTGATGTTTTATCTCCACAAGCCTCTGGTGGAGTTGCTAATGCTAATGATTAGCTTCTGCTAGCTGAGACATTCTTTGCTGTTTGCTGGACGCTAAACCAACAACAGCCTTCATTGTCGCGAGTCAAGATGGGTGAGTCTATGAAAATTGACAGTGTGAGGTAGATCTGTCAGGATTTTCAAATCCTAGTGTTTCACCGTCTAATTTCTATCAGAGGCTAATGCATGAAGTAGGTGTAGAAGATTATTTTCATTTTCAGCTCTCATGAAAAACTCAGTGACCAATTATAACCAGGAATACGATTTTAAAAAATGTTTTTTTTTAGTGTTCCACACCTTTAAAGTATTTATTATTTTTATAAATGTCTATAATTGAAACACACATTTATAACCCATTGAAAAGAAGTTCATATGGCACGACAGCTATCAAATGGTTACCACAAAGGTCAGGACATGAAAGGCAAAAAATGATTGCTAACTTTTGATTCTACGTAGAGGGGGAAAAATAGAAAAACCATAAGTTTTGTGGGTCCTGGCAGGGCGCAGAAAGCTAACTAGTTTTGACAAACACACAGAATTTAAAGAAGCATAAATCAAGCAGCATTGTGAAAAAATAACAAAGGCTGCAGTTACACCAAATGTTCCTATTGGTTTACTCTACATGTCTACAGATGGCTTAGAAAGATTGACCAGAGGCATCAATCAAAATGAAACTACTGATTTAACATTTTTTTATGTCTTGACTGGTCCTTCAAAAGAACTATTGTCGATATGGATAATCCAAGTCAAGAGGATTCAATTAAAAAAGTTCAAACTTTAGAAGGACCAAAATAAATCAATTAATTGACCATTGGGATTGTCAGAATCATATATTTCCTCCTGTCCAATTAAATCAGACGTGCACTGTATAATAAATTTAACAGATTTATGGTCTGTTTAGAGGTTAGCGTTCTCTGAGCATGACTATCCACAGCAAAGCGGAAAAATACCACTATGGCAATGAAGGCAAAAAGCAGTGGCGTGTCCAGGCCTTTAAAAAGGGGTGGCCCAGGTGGGTCACTAATTGCTTGGGTGGCACCTATGGCTATGTTTTTTTTTTTTTATTAATTTTTTTTCTTTTTTGGGGGGGGGGGGGGGGGGGGGGGGGGGGGTTTCACCCCTCACAAAATCATTATTTTCTTTTTTTTTTTCATTTTAGTGAATTTGTGAGCTCCACACGACCAATTTCTGCTTCTTCAAGCTGTTTTGTGGTACTTAGCAAGCCACTTCTTGGTGCATTACTGCCACCAACTGGAGTGGAGTGGGTATGGGACCGGGATTCTAAACACTATGTCAATATGAAAAAATAATAAAGAATAAAAATAATACAAAAATATTCTGTTGGCCTGGGGCTGGAGAAAACATTAAAGGTGTATGCTGCCACCTGTTTTTGTAGTTTGTAATCCCAAGCCTTTTGTGGACAATAAAAAGTCAATTTAAATGGAACAGTGGGGTGGCCAATCAGTTTCAAGGGTGGCATGTGCTACCCCAGGCCGCTCCCTGGACACGCCCCTGGCAAAAAGTGTGCAAATGTGCCCATTCATCACTTTCCACACTCATTATTGGACTCCCACACAAAAACACTTCTTCATTCTGTCCTCTCTTCCTTCAAAAATTGATGAGAACGATGATAATGGGAGAAAGAAACTTCCATGACTGTGTGACCATCTGATAGAAGATTCTTGGTAATACATTTAAACAGGTAATGTAGTGTGGGCTCTGGTTATGTAGAGTGGGCAGAAAACTCTTAAACTAACTCTTAAAGTTAGCATGGTTGCAAAATCCTCCGTGCAACAGGACGCTAGTAAAAAATTTAAAAAGTAATACAAAACAGACCACAACAAACTGTAGCTGCCCTCTGTGTCCCACAATCTGAGAAGTTCTTTAATCCCCCACCATCCCAGATTTGGCACCACAAAACATAACAAAGTATCTGACCGGCAGCACCTGTTGCTTCTGCCCTTCGCACTGAGGTTAATTTGAAAAAGGAAAAAAAAAAGTCTCAAATCAAACTTCAAACTGACTTAACAGAGTTCATAAATACAAACGGATTCCCGTTCTGTGAGTGTCCTCCTCTTTAAGTTCCCTTCACATTTTTGGTGTGGGGTCTTTGTGCCAGGCTGGCATAGTAGGCACATTGGGTGGGATCACACTGGCCAGGAGGACCTGGAGGTCCAGGTTGACCATGAGGTCCAGGGTTCCCTGGCTCTCCCTGCACTCCAGCTTGTCCTGGACTTCCGTCTTTACCGTATCCAGGAAGACCCGCTGGACCTGCAGCAGCGAGATGAGGACTTTTATTCTCAAACTTGATTGGTATGCCAAAGACTGCAGTAAATGAGAATTTATTTGTTACCTATTGGACCAGTAGGACCTCGCTCTCCTCTTTCACCAATACCAGAATCTCCTTTTTCTCCTCTTGGTCCCTTTTCCCCTGAAATAGAGAAAATAGAGCAGTTTCAGCTGTTGAACACAGTCTGAATAAGTCTGAATAGGGGTGAGGCAAAGACCAAAGAGACCTTCTATGCAAGGATAGATTATTGGTCCTACGTTTGTCACTAACAATATCAAAGAATGATCTGTTAGTTACTTAAAAATATTTCCCAAAACAGTTGCGTTTGTGCCACTTCTGAGCCTTAAGAGCATTCTGCATAACAGTAATAGAAATTGTAATAGTAGTTCTGCATATTTTTTTAACTTTGATGGTGTGCTGTTTTCTTTGGTTAATTAAATGAATTAAACACGTTTAAAAAGTCTAAATAACATATGTTGGGAAAAGGGACACTTTCAAAATAATGGATGAAGACTACAGAGGTTGGTAACCAGTAGGTGGAGTTGACAAAACGAGCGAGACACACTCCCCATGGTCACTTCGTCTCTGGTTTAGAGGTCTTTCATACTATCTACGATACCAGTTACTGATCTTTTCTATTGATGCCATGTTTGTTTTGGTTGTACCCACAAACCTGGCTCTCTATCCGGTTGGAGTACTCTACTGTGCCCCCTAGCAGAACCATCCAGTACTACCGTGCAGTGCAGCAGCGAGTATGTGAACAAAGATGCAGCCTGCTGCCTGGGTATGTGGGTTACAGGAATGTTTTAGCTGCTGTGTCGACACATTTGTTTCCAACTTAATTCAGATCTTAGAAAGAAAACAAAGATTTCTGTCTTCATCCTACCTTTGGGACCCATAGGTCCTCTGGGTCCTTCTCCTCCACTTTGTCCAGGCATACCCGGCTCTCCGGGAGGACCTTGTCGTCCAGAACTGCCATCTTTACCAGGAGGCCCTGGAGGACCTGGACGACCAGCTGTACTCTTTACATGGGACGGCTGGATCTGAGCCATGAGGTAAGCCAGTTTGGCTGGAGAGGAAAACGTCCAATAAGTTTTGTTTCTGATTATCTTAAACACACACATACCCATCACTTCCCCATACCCACTCAATGAATGCTTTCTCACCATCTATTTGTTTTGCCAGCTCCTCTTGGATGAGCCTTCTCATCTGCTCCAGTGACACTGACTCTCCCTGAAGCAGCAGAGTTGCTAGTGAGTAACTTGGGTGTTAACATCTTGATCTAAAACATTTTCTGCTGCTCTATCAACCCCTTTTTCCAATATAAACCTAAACAATTCACACAGATGTTACTCACCCTGGGTCCTGGCAGACCGGGGTTTCCTGAAGGTCCCTGTGGTCCAGGGGCTCCAATTTCACCTTGTGGTCCGGACATACCCATCATTCCTGTGTGGCCCTTTCTACCTGGAGGACCTGGATTTCCTGGGATACCAGAATCTCCAGTTTGTCCTTTATCCCCCTTTGTACCATGGTCACCCTGGAATATATGAAATTATTTATTTTCAAATGAACAGTACATAGAAATATAAGTGATGCAATGCCATTAGAGCTTGCCTTAAATTTTTCAGACTAGTTTGACACATTTGTCTGTTTTAGGTGTTTCCCTAATATCCACAATTGGGGAAAACTTGACAAACATAGTTACAGGTGCAAAAGTTAAGCCAAAGGAGATTTAAACCTTCAGTTTTGTCCATCGTCATGGGTTTTGGACCAATCCAGTGACCTGAATCTGTTTAACTAATTGAACGCCAGAAGGTCTGCTGAGCCATCATCCAGCTCCTCAACCCTCAACACCTACCCGCCTCTCTTTGGAAAACATCATGCTTAGTAACTGTACCTAAAAAACCTCCTCCATCTGGCATCAGCCACTACAAAAATGCTGTCTCATGTCAACGATGGTGGAGAAACCCACTCAAGAGCCACTAATATGCATTATTAAATGAATTTGATCAAATCTGGCAAATCACCCTCACTTCACTGTTTTTGTCAAGACAAGATATTTGCCATGGCCGAAGGATACGCAGTGTGGCCTGGCTGTACAGGACAGAGCAGATAGACCCAACTGATTTGCAAACATATCAGTACATCCTTTAATGCAATGTTTTTCACTTCATACAATCATTGGATGTTTCGCCTTACTGTCATTATCCCAACTAGCAACATATTCATGAAATCTTTTCACTGGAGATGAAATATCTGAACTATGGTAAATGGCCTGTATTTGTATAGCGCCTTCTTAGGGTTCTACAACCCCCCAAGGCGCTTCACAACACAATCAGTCATCCACCCATTCACACACACATTCACACGCTGGTGGGGATGAGCTACAATGTAGCTATAGCTGCCCTGGGGCGCACTGACAGAGGCGAGGCTTGCCGTACACTGGCGCCACCGGTCCCTCCGAACACTAGCAGGCAAGGCGGGTTAAGTGTCTTGCCCAAGGACACAACAGCAGCATTCTATGGGGGGAGCCGGGATCGAACCTGCAACTTTCCGATTACTGGACAACCCGCTCTACCTCCTTAGCTACTGCTGCCCAACTAATACATTTGTCTTGCAGTCATAAATGTACTTGGAGATGCCAATGATCAACTAAGTGTTCTTTTCACTGACTCCTACAGGTTTAGAGAACTTATATTTCTTTATCAACCTCATTTTCTATTTATTTTTGTCTGCTTTTTGGTTAATACATGTTTATTAGAGCAAAGACTTTAAATAAGTAGACATTGACATGAACCTACAGCCAAGGTGCTCACCTTTTCTCCTTTGAGACCACGATCACCAGCTCTACCTGGCATTCCCTACAAAACACCACAAATATGAAGAAATTAGCAAGGAATGTTTTAACATTTATTATATACAATTAATGTGAGCTCTTTGGGAGTTCTTACCTGTTTTCCCTCTGGGCCAAACGGACCAGGTGGACCCTGGAAATAGATGTGAAAACAAATTACTTGTTGCTTATTTTTGCTAACTAAAATGAAAGCTTAAATATTGAGCACTCACCGCTGGTCCCTTGGGCCCACTGAAACCTGGTAATCCTGGGTTGCCAGGCTCTCCTTTGTCTCCTCTTTGACCCTGTGTGATAGCAGAGATGACTCACATGCGGTATACTGTGATCACATCTTAGAAAGTCTCGTTATCCAAAATTAATCTGCATTTCCACACACAGCAGTGCATCATGTAGATATGCTTTATTTGCTAATTTTGTCTATGTGTCGATTCCAAAAGTCTGCAGGGAAAGCTCATGAAAACTCAAGTATTTTACCATGAGTTTATTTTTTTAAATAATTCCATTGAAGCATGATTGAAAAGCAATGTCTGACATTCATTAGTTAAATTTCATAGAATTTTTATTTATTTTTACTTTTGTCAGATTCAAGTTATTTCTATGACCATTGTGTTTTTTTTTTTCATTGGCCAAAGGGTACCAGCAATTTTGTCCACGTCTAATGATGAAAAATGTTAGAAATCAGTGCAAAGTTTTATGTTTTGCTAAATTTGACGTTCTATAATTATGCTAATAAATATATGATTTAATAAGTGTATTTTTACACAGAAACACAACTCACTGGTGTCCCGGGGAGACCGGATTTTCCTGATGGTCCTGGTTCTCCAGGCTTTCCCTGAAATGCAAAACGAAAACAAAAAGCTAAGTGAGAAAACTGAGAAAAAATATCAATGCAATTATATTTCATGCCATTATCTATCTGTTTGCTTGGTACAGTGCTGCCTTTGCCCACTGCTTGTGTCAATGTAGTAAATATTAATGTCTCACAGGTTCTCCTCTGTGTCCAGTGAGTCCATCTGGGCCTGGAGGTCCCTTAGAGCCCTGCAAAGACAAAAAAAACACTGTTTTCATCCTTACTTCTATGATAATAGAGTATTTCCATCATATGTGTGCATAAAATAGATCATTAGAGCTCACACTGCTATGGTATTAGTTGATGGTAAATAAACTTTTCACTGTAAGATGCATTTCCTTAAAGAACAATTTGTCCCCACAGCCTGAGGGCGAGATTGGAAAATTATGCTTTTGGGTAAGCCTGCAGCCTGTCGTAGCACAAGGAACATGTTGCATATAGGGAGAGGGGTTCACTGTAAAGTCTTATATCTTGTATGAATAAAGATTTTGGTGATGAGATTATGGAAAGATTGTCCCCTTGTTGAGGACTGGGTTACATAAACAATTAAACTTTTTTTAGAAGAAGCACAATGCAGAAAATTCAGAAATTATTTTAAATTTGACCCTAAATTTTTGCCACCTGGAGGCACATAGGGGTAATGGGATATTGGGACAGGACTGGATAAGCCATTGCTTCTTCCTGCTCCCTTTTCGAATGCCTTTTGTTTACTGGAAATGTTATGCTTTTAACACGTTTGTTATCCACATACTTGATGTGTTGTAATTTTAAGCATTCGAAATGAAATAAATAAATGAAATTAAATATATATTAGTGTAATACTTATGTGATTTTAGGGAAAATTATTCATTTAATAAATCAATAATATTCATAATTTGGGTAAGAGAGATCAATAGTTTGAGAGGAGCTTGATCATTTTTTATATAGAACATAAATTACCATTTATGGGGACATTATGACTTTTTCTTAAGTTATAATAGTTCTGCAAAAACATGTTTATGATCCCACTCACATAAAGCAGTTTTATGCTTGACCGTTTCAGAACATTCCGGAATAAAGAAAACAAGCTGGAGATGGCCACGCCCACCCCTCCCCACTCAGGCTGCTTTATGCTGAGTAGCTCCAATATCTGGGAGGGGCTCGGAGTAGAGGAGCTGCTCCACCCAGCAGCATCTCTCTCTGGCATGTAAGAGGTGGCTCTATTCCACTTTCCTCGTTTGTGATGTCACAAACGGGGACTTTTTGAAACTGCTCATTTTAGGCAGATAATTCCTTAAACCACACACTGACAGACAATGGAAAGAGATTTTTTTCCACATTTGGAGCGTTTATAGAGGCAGTAGAGACCCACACAGCAGCAAAAGAAGATGCAAAACATGAGTTTTGCATGATATGTCCACTTTAAATGATGAGATATGTCTTCTATGTTGCAAATATGATATTCCTATAACTGTGGATCACTAACAATACCTCTTTTCCAGGTTTGCCATCACGACCCGGTGATCCAGGCTTTCCATCTTCACCCTGTATGAGTACATAACAAAACACAAAGACTAATATAAAAATATGGAATAGAGCCCTCTGCACATCATCCACTCATGGGTCGGTGCACATAATAAAACCCTTTGGACTCACCTGAGTGCTCCAGTCTCCCTACTTTTGATTAAATATAAAAATACTTTGTTGTATTTTATTAAAAAATCTGAGTCTCTAATTAAGACTATGATCAGCTCCAGCTGATCTAGAATGCTGCAGTGGAAGTAGAGTGATCATATTTCTCCTATTTAAGTATCACTTCATTGTAAAATCCAGAATTGAATAAAAATTTCTACTTTTGATTTCTAAAGTTCTGAACGATCCGTTCTTTGTGTAAAATCTTGTTCCAGATATTCCCTACAGAACACTTGGCTCTCAGGCTGCAGGTTTGCTTGTGGCTCCTAGAGATTATAAAAGTAGAACGATAAGCAGACCCCTCTTTTGTGGAACAGCATCCAGTTTGTGAGTTTGTTTTCTATTTTTAGCTTCTATAGAAATGACGAGCGGTCCGTCCCTCCTATGTTTGTCTCTTTCCTGCCTTCTCAGTTTGCTGAAACAGAATGCTGTCCATTCTGAGCCCATTTCAGCTGCAGGGTTCCTTCTACATAAAATGAGTCATTCCTTTATACTTAGGCCAGTTGTACTGTGCTTGCTCAGAGTGGGAGCAATGCACTGCAGTGAAGATTCAATATGATCTCTTGGTTCTCTTACCGAGGGCAAATTTGGTATTTCATAATCTACTGACTCTAATTTTAGCACAATTTAATTGTATTAAGTTCATACAATTGGCTTGATTCTAGACCTGATATGAGCTGGATCTGTTCCTCTTTCTACAGAACCTTGAGTTGACTCTATTGTGAACTGGCACTTTATACAAAGCTCAATTAAACCACAGTCTCAAAAGTGACTGTCATTCAAAAGTAGCAATATCAAAGACATGGCAAGTCATCTAAACTAATAAATCAGTGGATTAATGAGGTAAGAGCTGCTGAGGTGTGAGCTTTTATTTACCTGTAGTGCTAGCCAGGGGACATCAGGTCAAAAAAACGATGTGCAGTTTGGAATCATAGCAAATTATACCCTTAATACTCAGAAAAGACGAAGCTGTTGAACCAATGTTTTAAGAATTAGCTCAGCACTGTAATTGCATAAGGCAAGAGGTTATAATATAATATGATGGAACAGTGGTAGAGAATGTAAATCCACAAAGGTAGTCATTAAAATCCTTTTTCGTACCTGAACTTTAAGCTAAATTTACCCCTCTTGATACTCTGCATTAACTTCCCGTTGTCTGACTGATGGTGGTTAAAGTTTCTATCTGGCTGACATTTACAGACTGTAATAATAAGTGGTGCAAGGTAACTATTGGTGTCTATGGCAACGCTTTACACTTTCTCTAACAAGTTGTCAGCACAGCAGAGTGGCAGCACTAGGTGTCGGGCCCCACAGGCTAGCAGCCTTGCTGTGGCTCATAAAGAGTTGTCAGTAATGAGCCATGCTATTGTGCACATACTTTCTAGCAGGTGTGTGTTGAGCTGTATGAAACACACTAGTTCTCCCTAAGGAGATACTGCACTTTTGTATTGTACGTCAAGCCTAATGCTAACAGAGGCTGTGTGTTATCCCTGCCATTGCTCCGGCAAATAGATTAGAACTGATTAACTAAGACGTGCATCTTCCTGAAAGCTACACACTAGCAATTCTCAATAGTGGCAGAGGCACAAGAATATAAATTACAACCTAAAAATGTGTCATGACCAATATAAAACATAGAATTTTTAAAAGGACATGAAAATATGGCTCTTTTTGTGCCTAAAATAGCCAAAATTGGCTAAAACTGATCCAAACCTATCTAAACCTTTTTGTCTTTAGAAGGAGGCAGGCAGCTACAAAAATGAAGTGTATTTAATAAAATATAATAAAATTCAAAATTTTAAAAATGATCTATTTATCATTAAATATTAATATACCACCTATATAATGATTTTTTGTTTAATTATGTAACAATATAAAAGTAATAAAAAGCTGGCCCTTGCCATCCATAGATCTTCCACCAGAGGGCAGTAGACATATATAGGACTGGGTGCGGTTTTTGATGAAAGAACTAATCCTAATCCTCTAACTGGATGCTTTAAAGTCAGAAGTGCCCAATAAATGAAAATCACTTGACCTTGGTTCCTTGAGCTCCAGGTTCTCCTCTGTGTCCTTTAAACCCCTGGAACCAAAAGAGCAGCAGGAAAACAAAGATCAATAAGCACTGTCAATGTTTTCTCTATCAGAGTCTATGCCTGGTGCTTACTTACAGGAAGTCCCCTGAGTCCAGGGTTACCTGGAGGTCCAGGTTCTCCTTGCTTACCCTAAAAGAAAAATAATAATAATAATAACTTCAATTTTTAAAAATGTGAATATTATCTGGTCAAATGTTGTCTAGTAAATCACTTTAGTAGGCTAGTGATATTTTGATGGTTGATTACTGAAAACCTAAAGAATTTCATCATACACATCTTTGCTGGTTCACTGATAAAAGGCAGATCTTCTGCTTTGACTACAACCCAAGTCTAAAAATCTCACAGCTCATGCCTGGACCATAAAAACTAAAGAAATGTGTTAAAGCTACAGGGTGAGATGTGGGCACTGAACAAAAGCAGCACATAATTTAGAACAAAAAAATACCAAGCAACCTAATCTCTCTTGATGCAATTTGAATCATATCAAACAGCAGAAGACTGACACATAACCTTTATTATAAGTGAGTGGTTTAGATTATTTTGAACGACTCTAAAATAATGATTTTATTAAAATCAACATTTCACTGCTTTAAAATGTGACTGATCTGTTTCTGATCTGACTTTTTTGCCTTTAGCTTTTAAAGAGCCCTTGGGTCTCATGAAAAGATCAAATAAAAAATTACTGATATCCTATTTTAAACCAGAATGCAAAGGCTTCGTGAATCAAACTGACACAATAGCATCATCTATCTGTAAAAAAAATTATCTTTTGCAAAGCTGATAAATATTCTAATCCAGAATTCCATCGATCTCTAAGGCAGTTCCCACCCGTGCAAAGACCTAGTTAGGACGTCCTACAGATGGGGTCTGGACCGACTGACTCAATATAGACAAGATATGCTTGTCCATGCAACGTTGACTGTTTGCAGGGATGATCTGGATCGACTCTCTACTTACAGATTCTCCTGGTTCCCCTGGTCGGCCATCTTTGCCCATTTTTCCAGGCTGACCCTGCATATTTAAAGAAATCAGTACTTACATCTGCAACTTTTGCAAATATGTTTTAACATTGTTACTAATCAAATATTTGCTCCTACTATTAAGCCAGGAAGACCTGGTGGTCCTTGGATTCCTTTGAGACCCTCTTTGCCCTGGAGACAGAAAGGAAATAATAGTCACCAAAGAAAACGAAATGATCATTAATTGGTTTCACAGCAAGCACTGGCTGAGCCACATGCTAGAGGGAGGGGGCTGGTGCTATAATGACATATCAGTTATGGGTTTTCCAAGGGGAAAGAACGCCAAATACAGCCTGACCTTTTCTCCCGCGGGCCCTGGGGGACCAACAGGACCAGGTTGTCCATCGTTACCCTGAGGGGGAAAGAGGGTGTGTCAGTGGAGGTCAACGGAAATAGAAAGCCTGGCTTTGGGGCTAAACAACTGACTACTATTTACAAAAAGCTTAAATGTCTGGACCAAAATTTGTTCCTTACAGTTCCAAAAAGCCTAAAAACTACTTACAGGTGTGCCCATTAAACCAGAAGGACCTGGATGACCAGGGGGTCCAGTGTGGCCCTGGAATTCAAGTAATAAATACTAAAATGCAATAGCACAATTCATAACAACTGACACTACTGTAGGAGTGAAAAAATGAGGAAGGGTAACTCTAAAGTCAAAAACGACATTCATACCTTTTCTCCTTTTTCTCCAGGGCTCCCATGAGGTCCTTGATCCCCCTTTACACCCTGTGGTAGAAGAGGAACGACTGAATTAATCATCTGTGATTTCTCAAAACAAGAGTTAAGTTTGAAATTTCACAAAAAAATGGATAACTTTTATAATGTCTTTATATGACTCAATTTAATACCATTGTTACTTATAGATTTAATAAATGTTTGGTTTTTTCATGTGAGGCTAAAGCTTTTAAATTAACTTACCTTTACGCCATCGGCTCCGGGAGGCCCTGAAGGTCCTGGGAGCCCAGACGGACCCTGCAATGAAACAGCAAACCATCAATCTGTGCCTGGACTGATAGTGCTGAGCACCATTAGCAGGTCCTAATAGTTCACCGCTGCCCCCAGAGGAAGCCCAGCTGATGATGCACACAGAGACTCACCATCTGTTACAGCTTCCTACTAATGAAGCTGAAGCTTGGACTCCGTTTGTCACAAATAGCAGATAAAGTGAACACAAACTTTATATTACAGCCCTAAAGATGAATAGAGTGACTTAAACAGACACGAGGAGAGGAGCTGAGAATAATGAGATGTTAATGTTTACCTGGTACCCATCTTGTCCATTTTTCCCAGGGGGTCCCTGGTGTCCCTTTTCTCCAAGGACCCCTGGCAGTCCAGGTGGCCCAGGTGGACCTGCAGGGCAGTCTGAGCAAACACCCTAAAGACGGAACAAACATGGTTATTGATGAAGCGGTTGGTCAGACAGTCCACATGTGAATTATTTTATCACTGCTGTAGTGGGGAGTCTACTTACCTTCAGATCCAATTCGGAAATATCTGCTGCCTTCCCCTGGCAGACAATAAAAAAGACTTATCAAGAAAGTAAGATCTGGCTCCTGGAATTTGCTAGTGTGTCAAACTTGTAACAACATTGGACAGATTTTCTACTGGTTGAGTTTTTTTGGGGTTAGGGTGTCAGGATGGAGTTCATGCATCAGGCCCCAAGGGAAAAACTCAAACGTGGAAGTGACAAAAATTGCAATTCCCATCTCATACACTAGGGGCAGGATCCAGAAAGGAGCAAGTTCCCACTGACTTCCTTGTTAAAAATGTCAACTTCACAGCAGAAATAAACATGTTTACAGCCTGGTTCAAAACACCACTTTAAGTTTAATAGGTCAAAATTACAGTCATGACAACTCTGAGGGGGGTGAACAACAACTTTTTTCTTGTATCAGTACATCCCAAAACACCACACTCTGCCCCAGCCCAACCTCAAAAATATTCCGCCCCCAGGGTTGCTCACACTATGTGCCAAACTGTTTATCCACAGCTGATCTTTCTAGATCAATCCCCTCCCTGTTATGCCTCATATATTCTGTTTTGCAGTTTCTGGCAAATAAACAGGACTTATCTTGTCACGTTCTCTACTCCACTCATACTTCCTTTCTACTGGGGCACATTAATCTACTTTTACCTGCTAATTAACACACAAGAAGATTTATTTTATTCGCATTATCCGTTAATTTGTGACAGTTGTGCTTCATTTTGTCTAGGTCACATTACTAATTTGTTCATTGCAGCAGTTTGTTTAGCTTATTTTGCAAATCAATTTAGTTGTTGGACTTGTCTGAACTATATAGTGAGAGCATGTAGTTCTGCTAACAGCAGTTCTGTTTTTGTTCATTTGCGGTGGGTCCGGTAGTCTAGTTTTCGTGGTTTTATTTCTGTTTGGTTTAGTTTTCCTGTTTGCTTAAAGTAGAGGGAGGTCACCATATCCTAGAGCCCTATGTGAGCTGGTCAAGGTGGTCTCTCTACTTTTTGTTCACTTTGGTTGGTCCATAATTTCTATTCTGATGTTTTGAGTTGTCTTGCTGGTATATTTGTGTGTGAGGGCTGCTTGTTTGTCTCTAACAACCCCCTCACTGTGTGCTTTTTGTTTAGGTTCGGTGGAAGTGTGACTAGACTAGACTAGAAGGGATTCGTCCTTGTGAGTTCCTGAAGGAACTCTTTTGAGAGGGGAAGTGTTACGGCCCTGCCAATGGGAGAAACAAAGCATCCATCCTGTGCACAAACAATCATTGCTGTGCCAGTGCAACCAGCTTATTGGTGCTTCGGATGTTCCTGCCAATTCCCCTCTGCTTCATCATTGTGTCTGGCTGTGTTCAACCAGTAATTGCTCTGAGTGGCTGCACTCGTGGGTGCAGCATAAAAGGCTGCTTGGTGCAACTCCAGAACAGATGAAACTGATCAGCGGGAGCACCTTTGGGGAGCTGCTGTATTTGTGGCATTTGGTGAGGCCTTTTTGAGGCCAATTTTAATAAATATACTCTTTAACTCTCACTATGTGTGCAGACATGCGCTTTATGTTGCAATCCCACAAGCCGGGTCATAACAGAGGTTATACAGCACCAAAAACGATTACTTAAAAAAAACTCTGAAACAAGGTGGAAATTTGCGAATTCTTTGTTGTCAGCCTTTGCTTGTGGACGTAACATCACTACCCGCAACAAAAATGCTCTGACATGACGTGCGACTTGTGTTTACACACACTTGTTTTTACAAGTTCCATTATTGCTCTATGTAGAAGACCACAAGCGAAGAACAACATTAAGAAAGGTTATTGCCCACCACCTAGTTATTCCACACCCAAGAAATTGTTTCCTGCAAAGATGCAGACAATTTGGGGAATTGATGCCACCTACAGGTAACATGTAATGTGCTACACAATGCACTGGAATTTTTTTTGCTGAAAACGAGGTGGTATGAACCCAAGTTTTTTCCTAGATGGGCGGGGGAGGATATTTGGTTTCACAAAAACCCAGCTGCGTGAGTACATAGCCTTGAACTGTAGAGTTGTTTCAGAACAGCTTTAAGAATCCACAAGACTGGATACTCAACAAAATAACATAAAATCGAACATAAATTACGTTGTTCAAACATTTTTGACAGGGATCCAAATTATGGTATTGCTGTAAAAAATACATTTCAAACCTTATTTGTGTACTTACAGGCTCTCCAGGTGACCCCTTCTCTCCTGGACGGCCTGGTAAACCCTGAGTTTAGTAAAAAAAAAAAAGAAACAAGTTGGAATTTATATCTTCTGTAGATAAAATGTGTATTTAATTAAAATATCAGTGGGTGAAAATATTTTGCAACAAATTATATACAGATTGTCAAGCTGCAAGTTCAAGCCTTACATTGTGCCCTGCTGGACCCTGAGGACCAGCAAGTCCTGGTGGACCCCTCAAACCCTGAAACCCAAAAAAACACACTGGAAAAACAACTAAGGATATATTTTGTAATAATTTTCAAATGCATGAGTACTTACTGCAGGACCTTGTTCCCCATTTTTACCTGGAGGCCCCTGAAAACACAAGTATGGTCAAATGTAAACAGGTGAAATTAATTGGGCTGGAGAGGATCAGTTTAGATTCAATAGAGTCCATACCGGTGCCCCCTCCTTCCCTTCACCAGCAGGTCCCTGGTCCCCTGGTAACCCGGGCTGTCCTCGAGGTCCGGGTTGGCCCTTGGGGTACGTAAAAGCAAAATTCGTTCTCATTCTTCTTGAATAATACCTCTTGGTTGTGATGTCTGGTTATGATTCTGATATGTACTTCAAGTAATGACACATGATTGTTGAAAGATGACTTTGTATTAGAACTGTGATGAAGAAAACAACAAAACGCAATCTGCAGGGGGGACATTTTGGCTCTTGACGAAGAAAATAATGTGGGTAAGCAATTTGACACCACAAATTCAGTAAATGCTCCCAGTAGCATCAAAATTCTCACATTAAAGAGGCACACAGGAGCTCAGCAACACTCATAGAGCAGCAGAAATTAATTTGTTCTTCTCTCATCTGTACACCAAAGATGTTTTTCAAGTGTATAAAATAAAAAGTGAAACCTTATGCAGCCTTGAAATTTCAAGAAAACCTCCAAACAATACCTTCACTCCAGGTGGTCCTTGAATCCCTGCTGGTCCTGGGTCTCCCTGTAACAATGCAAGCAAAAATTATCAAATGGCCAGCTAGCCAAATGCAGGGACTACACCTCGTTCCAGTTATTAACCTGGGATTGAGAGAATGATACTTGCTGCAGTTTTGTTCATGCACATGACTGTAGTGAGGGCCCCCATGCCCCTCCTGGCAGCAGTAAAACAATAAAACTCCTGCAAGCCAGATCTGTTGTACTTGTTTAAGCCCCCTCTTGAACTCCCCAACGAACACCATCAAACGCTTTCCCCAAGTAATAGGCAAATAGAAATAAAATTGGCGCTTGCCACTTCTAGATCATCCACTAGAGGGCAGTAGACGTGTATAAGACTGGCTATGGCAGTCCAATGATGAAGGTACTAATCCTAATAATTCATCTGGAGATTTTAAGGGACAGAAATGGTTTGATCTGAATTTGAAACAATAGTCTACTAGCTGTTAAAAAAAATAGCCTTCTAACACTAAAGCTATCCAAGTTTCATGCTGGTTCTCTATTTGTCTGCATCATAATTCCATATAGAAATTAATGTTTAAGGAGAAAAATAGAAGAAACATCATAAGATATAAATGAACCCACTAAGATATGCAACCAAAATAAAATGTGAGGTTTTTGCTGCAGCAATCTTAAAGCATATAATAAGCCAAAAACACATGCCAATCAGCAGTGCAGAGGCTGTCCTCTTAGCCTTATGTAACAGATTTAGCAGAGGATTTATTAGTGGAAATGTAAATTCCTGCGACAGCTCAGACGGTATTGTGTGAAGGACATGGCACAAATCCAACCCCTTGGTGTGGATCCAAGACAACCTCCTGCTCGCTGTTTTTTCTAAATTAGATGTTGCTAGAGAACATTAAAACGATGCTGAAAAATGAAAGCATCTTTTCTAATTAAGTCAAACTAACATTATTAAGGAGGCTGGACTGAGAGGACCCCAAGAGCATCCATCCCATACACAGTCTTTATTGTAAAGCAGGGTTGAAAAGGGTCTGAATGAGGGCAAACAAATCTGGAGAGAGGATGAGCTAAGCAACGTAAGAATAATAGAGCATGAATTTGTTTTAAAGCACGCTGCTTAAATCACACAGAAATGTGTTTAAAAGGTCCCAGTTTACTTTAGCTAAACACACTTAAGATGTGTTAGAGAGAAGAGTTAAAAAGCACAACCCCACTAGCAAAAAGTAGCCAAACATTGCATTTTTGGTGCATCTCTCTAGATACTTGTGAGCAATGAATAAAGGAAAAACATTATTTCATCATCAAAACTATTCAGGTGTCGGAAAATAGAATAATTTCAGATTTTACATGGTGATGTGCTTCCGTTTTTTACAATGCATTAACAATTACTTGCAGAGCTTAAAAAAGCATATCAGCCAATGCTTGTCTGTCCTTCCAGCCATCCATCCATCCATTCTTACATTTTGCCCATCTTTTCCTTTCCCCGGTAGTCCAGGAGGTCCAATCAAACCGGGCTCTCCTGGTGTGCCTATGGGTCCAGATTGTCCTGGTTTGCCTGCTTCACCCTGAATGACACATTTAGAAAAAATAGAACCAAAGTTATTGGCTTTAATTGCTGCAACCGGACTTAGAGCAGACTCTTTATCTCTTGATTTATAAATCTTTTTACAGTCTCATCTCCTCTTTTTATGGCAAATTTATTCAAAATTAAAGTCAAAGTCTTTGTGTTTTGTAGCCAGAACATGGAATCATGTCACAAATGTGTTTATATCAAGCCTGGTGTTTGTCTAGGTCAAACACTGATGTCATGGGCTAAAATTTAAGAGGGAAGAAATACTAATAAAAAAAAAAAATGAGGAAATAGAAGAAAACCACTGCAGATATTTGAAGTGCTTTTAAATTTCGAGTGTGAAAGAGCTGTGGCATAATTGAAACAAATTCAGATATGCACAGTAACAGACGCCTATTGGAGGCCTATTTTGTCTCTGGTCTGCTGAAACAATGTCTGAGTGATTTCAAAAATGCAAAAGAGAAGGCTGACCTTGTCTCCTCGTTGTCCAGCTGGACCAGGAGGGCCTATGATTCCTTGGATGCCCTAAAAATCAAATGAGGTGGGTTCACCCTGGAACTTTGAGCCAGTACAACAAGTGCAAACAGATGATAATGAACTTAAATTGAATCCAACATAAAAACAATGGCCTACCACATTTCCTGGTAATCCTCGGGGGCCCTGAGAACCTGCTAAACCAGGTGGACCCTGTTAAAAGTATAAAACTTATTATTGTTTTATTAATTTATTCACTCCTGCAGTATGACTAAGACTCTGTTTAAACAACTTACAGGGTCTCCAACACGACCCGTCTCTCCTGTGAGGCCAATATCCCCCTTTGGACCCTGAAATTAAAACAGTTTTATTGGGTATTTTTCACTTGAAACAAATGAATTGATAAAACAGACGTATTAAAATATTCTTACAGGTGATCCCGGTGGTCCCCTAAAGCCTTGTTCACCAGGTAACCCCCTTTCGCCCTGAGATAAGACGCATGAAGACAAACTAATTCAAAATCTTATTTCAAAACTGTCAATGATTAATTATGATAAAAATATAAACATAAAAACATTTATAAAATAAACATCTGTGAATCATCAATCTTAAAATTAATTTAAAGATTATTTCATATAACTGAATTTTAGGCCAACTAGGTGGAGACCCTTGAGGAATTCTTCGAGATTTCCTGATGACCTCTCCTGACATCTAGTGGACTCTTGTACGTATTGCCAGATTTTTTTTCATTTTTTAAATTATTCCTAATGAATAGGAAAAAATGAATAGTGAAACTAAAGTTACCATCTCTCCCTGTTTTCCCTGATCCCCCTTTTCTCCTTTCTCTCCAGGTTTACCCTGTAAAAGAAACAAGGATCATACATAAAGAGGAGCTGAAGAAGAACATCAATCTTGCATTTATTAGCAAAACAATTCAAATATGTACACGTTCTGAATATTAGCATTAGCTAAAACAAAACTCTCTACAAACTATTGCTGCTTTCTTGTAGATAAGTGAAATAAAAAGTTCTACATACAGGTTCCCCAGGCTCAGGGATGACTTCTGCAACCTATGAAGACAATATGTAAAAATTACCACACCTTAAATGAAGTAATGCAAAATTGCAAATGGCACAGCTGGAATTCGACTTACGTTTCCTGGGATCCCAGGAGGTCCCCTTTGTCCAACTTCACCCTAAGGCAAGAGGCAGCATGTTCACTGAAGCTGAATGCTAATCACTTTATAACAGGGCATCCATTACTGAAGCAGGAGGATGAATCCGTATCTACGCTACACACTCAGAAATAGAGGTATGAAAAAAGAACATTTTTTGTACGTATTGGAACGTTTTTTTAAATGTTCCCTCAAACGTACAATATTGGTCTTTAGAAGGCCAGGACTGCGCCTTTAAGGGTTCAATTTGTACCATTTCAACCTGCAAGCCTGGCTTAGGCTGGTAAATCTCCATTCAAAATTTCATTCAAGCATTTGTACCGTTTTAGGTACAATTTGGTACCTCTATTTCTGAGAGTGTATGTCGGTCAGGTGCACAGTGTGTAAAAAATTCTACATTTCTATTCAAATCTTTACCTTGTCACCCTTTTCACCTTTTGGCCCAACTGGTCCCTCCATTCCTCTTTCTCCCTTTTAGAAAATAAAATAAAACAAAAATGAAACATACTTGTGATGCTACTTGATAAACATCTGAGAGGAATGTCCCCAAACCTACCGGAACACCCCTATCCCCTCTTATGCCATCAGCACCTGATTGTCCTGGAGCACCAGATTCTCCCTGGGAATATATATATAAAATGTGATTTGATTTCTACACAATGTCGTCTTAAAATGACATAAAACAAGGTCTTAACTCACTCGCTCCCCTGGAGGACCTCTTGGTCCAGGAGGTCCTTCATCACCCTGCAGATAAGACATGAAACCATCAAAATGTCAAGTTTTCATATAACCAAATCATTTAGAGATATACAGTATAAAATATTTTGGGTAAGGGATAGTTACCTTGGGTCCAGGCTTGCCTGAAAAACCATCTGATCCACGCTCTCCCCTAGGTCCCTTCATGAAAACAAAATCAATGTAATAAAATTATTTAAGGTCCTGGCATTCAGTAGCTACAAAGCCTGGTGTTGTATATGAAAAACAGTGGATGCACTACAAATGGATCAAAAACTATGATCATGTTTTAGGCATGTTTGCCTGATCTCCTTCAAGTATCAAATCAATAAAGATGTGGTCTGACTTATCCAGCCTCCAAATGTCCTACTTAGTTTAAATGTTTCAATTATCTAACATATGGTGGTTCATATTTCATATAAATGTGTGTCCTTTTTGCAATAGTCAGTGGTTTTTACACTAAAGGCCAAATCCTCTTTTACCAAAAGTGGTTCATGTTTATTGTGGAATGCTTAATGGAACATGTTAAGTATAAAACCAAGTTGCTAATGTAGAGATGAATGAGTGTAAGTAGAAATATCTAATAGCTTTTTGAGTGATCACTATTTTTAATGACCTTTACAATGCTATTTCTGCATTAACTTTGATTTTGACCCACCTGTACATAGAATGGCTCTAAAAACAAAAGTAGATGCATGGATGTTTGTATAGATCTATAGATGTACATATAGATGTATGTATAGATATACGTATAGATGTATTTATAGATATATAGATGTATGTATAGAAGTATGTATAGATGTACATATAGATGTATGTATAGATGTATAGATGTACATATAGATGTAAGTATAGATGTATAGATATACGTATAGATGTATTTATAGATATATAGATGTATGTATAGATGTATAGATATACGTATAGATGTATATATAGATGTATGTATAGATATATAGATGCATTTATAGATATAATGATGTATGTATAGATGTACGTATAGATGTATGTATAGATGTATAGATGTATGTATAGATATATAGATGTATTTATAGATATATAGATGTATGTATAGATATATAGAGGTATGTATAGATGTATAGATATACGTATAGATGTATGTATAGATATATAGATATATTTATAGATATATAGATGTATGTATAGATGTATAGATGTACATATAGATGTATGTATAGATGTATAGATATACGTATAGATGTATGTATAGATGTATGTATAGATGTATAGATGTATAGATGTATGTATATATGTATGGATGTATGTAAAGATTTATAGATGTACACATAGATGTAAGTATAGGTATATAGATGTGTGTATAGATGTATAGATGTATGGATGTATTTATATATGTATGTATAGATGTATAGAAATAAGTATAGATGTATGGATAGATGTATGGATAGCTATATAAATGTAAGTATAGATGTATGGATGTATGTATAGATGTATAGAAATATGTATAGATGTATGTACAGACGAATCGACGGACACACGGCCCAACAAACAGACAGACAGACATTTAGGCAGTTAAACTGACCGTAGCACCGTCATTGCCAGGGAGACCATCCAGACCATCTTTGCCAGGAAGACCCTTAAAATAATTGAGAAAATGACATTTATTAAGGTAAAATATTAAAACTTAATGTTTCAAATTAAAACTATCTTAGATTTGAAGAAAATCGTGCAGAAACTCCACTCACAGGCTTGCCTGATTCTCCTCCTCTTCCCTGCTTTCCCATTTCACCAGGTAGGCCCTTTAAAAAAGAACAGGTGTGTCTTCATGCTCAGACATTTCTGACTTATTAATCAAATCTAACAAAATTTTAAACAATGAATGATGAGTTCTGTGTTTAATTTATCTCTTACAGGTGGCCCAGTTTGTCCTGATTGGCCTGGCAGACCTTGTGGACCCACTGGACCCTTTAAAATAGGAAATATTGTTAAAGTTTCAGCATGCACTTTCATTATGTTGAATCTTAGACCTGACTCAAACTACCAAGAAACATATGGGATGTTTCCCCTTCAAGTTAGACCCCAGACTACACTGATACATAGAAACAAGTGTGTGTGGAGATGAGAGTATTTCATTAACACTGAGAATCCCCTAGAGGGCGATATTTAGCAGTGTGTGTGTGTCCCCCTGTTTTCTCATTTACTTCAGAAGCCTGAAATGCCGCTCAAGTGTGCTTTTCACTTTTGGTCATTAGCAAACCAAAACCCAAAAGAGAAGATTAATTAAGAAAGGAACAAAAAAGTAAATGAGAAATTTCTAAAAAGTAGAAAGAAATTGTTTGAAAAAGTGCTTACTGGAGGTCCAGGAAGGCCATCCACGCCAGGAAGTCCATTTTCACCTTTCCTTCCCTGAAAGATATCAGTTAGTCTGATTTAAATGTGAATATAAAAACATCCATTACATCAGATAAATTATTGTCAAAAAAAAAGAAACTTTGGGAGGTTTAAAAAATTATTCAACTTAAAAAGTTCTTTAAAAAACTAGTATGCGATAAATGAATGCGGACGATTTGTCAATACATGCAATTCCTTTATTATTTCATTTTTTTGTTGCAGTGCATGCAACTGATTCACCATCTGAAGTGTAACAAAGTCCAGCAGGTCTGCTCATGGTCATTTTATCTGCTTGTTTATGTCTAATGAACAGAAGTCATGCACTCCAAGTGTCCTTTGACATCTTGTCATGATAATCATTGCTCTTCTTTTTGATTTTCTCCCCATATCTAGTCTTGTCTTGGGAAATGCATCTTCTCTCTGTTCAGTTGATGACAGTGGCTTCTTGTTTGCTAACATATCCAGCTTCTTTAGCCCTCAAGTACCTAGAATACAATGCACTGAGCGATGTGCAGTGACGTCTTGCACCAACCCCTTTAGTTTATTCTAATAAAACATAGTATTTTTACACTGAATGTTGCTGACTCTGTTTAAAGCTAAATATGTGGAGAATGTAGAAGCTACACTGTAAAAATATGCATCAAGATAAGACAACTTCTATATTGCGTTGTTGTCTACTGACCTGTAAAATGCTACCCAAATGTTAATAATTCTACTCAAAAAGAAAAGCTAAGGTACATTCAAATGTAAATTCCTTGCATTGCTGGAAATTAAATCTATTGTGATTTGCTTGGAGAATTTAAGCTAAAATAACTATTATGACTATTATGATTAGTACTTTCATCAAAACCATGCCACATCATCTCTTAAAAATGTCTACTGCCCCCTGATGGAGGAGTAACAGGTGGTAAGGCCCAATTTTATTTATTATTTGCTGATGTTATTTGCAAAGCAAAATAATACAGATTGCAACTAAATGCATTCAAACCACAAAAATCCATCAAAAATAAGTGTTTTTATAACTTCTCACCCTTTGGCCAGGTTCTCCATGTTCACCAGGTAGTCCTTGTGCACCAGGAGGACCCTGAGGAATAGAGCATCAAGTCAGAGTCTATAAAACATGACTGTTCAGCATAACAGATGGTTTTTGCTCAGTATGACATATCAAAAACTACAGCAGCAACAAGGTAGCCATAAATCATGGTTCTTACTGGGGGCCCTTGAGGGCCATCTGCCCCGGGTGGCCCAGGAGGTCCAGTTTCTCCCTGAAACAAGTGCAACAAAAAAGCAAAAGTTATATCCAACTGCAGAAAAAAAACTAAGCATAAAATCTTTGTGACGTTGATGCTGAAGGTTGCTCTTTATGGTATTGGCAGTCTGGTACAGGCTCTCAAATTGCAAAAAGAGCAGAAAAACAAGAATGTCATGACTCTATAATTCAGTTCTGGCTGACTGTAAGCGCTTTCATTGGTTCAAACTATTGTGTTTGAGCCACAAACAATCAGAACTAAAACTAAAGATTTTTTTTATCTTGTCAGTAAATGCTGAGTGGCCGGTTCCCCTGCTGTGTCACAGTTAAAATAATCCACATTAGGACAAACATCCTCACAAATGCCCATTTTAGTATTTTATAGCTAAAGTGTCTCCAAAGACTCAGTTTGATTACAGAACATCAGAAATGCTTAAATTTTACTAGACTAGAATTTGAACAGTCACATATTTTTTCATGGCTGATCAAAAAAAAAAAAAACAACAACAAACAATAGAAACAGTCAATAATAAACAAGTAATGTTGAACATTTACTCACTTTCTCGCCCCGCAGGCCTTCTGTTTGTACCTAGAACAACATCATTAAACAGATCAGTGTTCTAATAAAACTTCATGAATGTAACTGCTGTGATAAAATGAAAAAAATATTCTGGTCATCAACATGCCCAAAGCCTTTTAATTATATGTCATTATAATTTTTGTTTGAAATAGTGTTTATAATTTTTTTGGATTTGAGCATTTTCTGCCTCACAAAATTGAACATTTTAGGGAAAAATGAAACTACTCATGGGCCAAAAAAAAGCAAACGTAAAAATGGTTTTCCTGAGATTTACTTTCTGCTTCTACCTCCTTAATACATTCAGCATCTACTACTTTAACAAATATTCTCTCTTTTTTCTTTTAGAAATTCACTGAATTCTTTTCTTTTTTCATGGTTTATTTATTTTTTTAGTTTAGTCCATTATATGTAATAAAAATAGGATATGAATTGCATTTTTTATTCTAATTTTATCAAGTTTGCTTTTGAGAAAAAGTAAAAAAAAGTAGCAAAAAAACAATTTTTTATAGTAGCTGATCTTTTCTATTTGGAAAATATTTTAATTTGTCAGAAATTTTTTTGTCAGGCCTCACATTAGTGAAAATATATTTTTCTATATCTTACATACATATATAAAAATATATTTGTATCAACAGCTTTTGCTGGCACACCAAAATTCTACTATTTTATATGACAGTCAAGGCAATGCAAAATCAATGAGCGAGCCACAAATGGCCCACAGGCTGCACTTTAGACATCTTTGATCTAAAGATTGTAATTTTACTTTTTTTGATGTATTTTGGGACTTACCACATCCCCAGGTAATCCAGGGAGGCCTCTTTCACCCTGTGACACAATTCACACAACAAAATCAAACACCACACCACCGTAAGCTATATGTAATAACATGGCTTCCACCATAATTCATGAGATGAGTCACGTAAAAGTGTGTATTTATTGTCGACTGAAGGAAAGTAAAGTACCACGCCAGTGCTTTGTGCATGTGCTGGCTTGTGTTTGTGTGTCTACAAATGTGAATCACTGGGGAAACCATCAAAGTCAGTAATTACAGACAGACAAATTAACTCAGCATTAGATTTGGGCACATGACAAATGAGTGGGCTGACAACCATGGTGCTCAGAAGAGACCGAGGAATGTCTGGAGAAAGCAGACAGAAGCCCAATGATAAGAATTCATAACAGCTCAACTTGTGACAACACAGACATGGCAAAAATAAATTCAGTTCTAGAGTTTTGCATAGCGTAGCATAATACAAATTATCCAGTGTAGTCTGGTCTAAAAAAAGTCTAGAACTATTTAAACACAATGTCATGTGTGCAAAAACACAACAGATTCTAACTTGCAATCATTCATCACACACAAATAATCCAGCTTTAGGCCAGTTTCAACTATCGGAACTTCTGGGTAATTTTACCTGACCTTCATGACATGATTGTTTCTCCATTTGACCGTTTTGTCCCAAAAAGACAACTTTCTGGGCCGTTTCAGGGACGAAACAAGTGTGTGCCTTGGGTATGTACTCGAAAATGGGACTGTAGAGTTGCTGAGTGGAACTTGTGGTTAACTCTTGTTGACTGGTTCTAACTCAGTGAGAAATTATATCGGCAAACGTCATTATGCAACCGGCATTTGGAAAATTGGAAGAGTTTCTAGTGAGGTCTCCTACAGAGCACCATAAAAAAACATTGTTCTGATCAATGAATGGCACTTATGTCATACAGCCACCCTCCTCTAGCCTGGCAAGCCATCCTATTGACCTCTTGACTGTTATTGTTTACATCCAGGTAATAGCGCACATCCACACAACACTGAAGGGCAAAAGGACCCGCTGCAGCCATTATCGAGACCTGTATCTCCGCGATTTAAGCTAACAAAATAAAACCTGGGGATTTAGATATCGCTATTTTAGATAATCTAACACATCTTTGTGCAGTTGATCAAAAAGTTACATCTCAACGCTAACGGTGTTTAGCGCAAAGCGTCCAGATCCGTTTGAAAGAGCTAACAAGCTGTGGGGGTGACAGTGCTCAGAACTGGCCGCTAGTATGAGGATGTCTACAATAATCTGATTAACGTGCTGAACAAAGGTGTGACCAGATCTCTTCTGCGTTTTACGAGTTAATGCTGAAGGATCGCCATGACACAGTTCATATTTGGAGGCGAACAGATGCTCCGTTTATTCTGACGAGCAACGTAAACAAAAACATGAAACAAACGACATTAGAGGCTGGGCAGATCTCAGGAGGGACAAAGATACCTGACAAGGTCAGTAAACACAAAATCAATGACGTTAGAGGATGCACGCTCCAATTAAAGAACACTTCTTGTGTAATTATGTAAAAATAAACTAATTTAACCCAGTTGCAACAAGTCATTAGATGGCTATAATTTGTTCCTGTCTGGACATGTGGGGCAGATACTTGAGACTTTGACTCCAAGAAACTCTCTTCATGGCTGTTAACCATTGCCTTTGGTGTTTTTTATTAGCTGGAAACCTGCAAGATTTTACGTGAGTGTCCTTCTTTCTGTTGTGCAACTTACAGCGCTGCATGTGTTAACCATGCAGATTGTATTTCATCATGATTTAGCTCAATTTATTGACAACTGACAGATAATAACAACGGTGGTCAATGGGGATGCACCGTCTTCTTGCCACGTCAAGCGTCAAGGGGTCTATATATGTGAATATGTAGTTTGGCCACAACCCATTGGCGGCTCTCAGTCGTGGGGCGGGATCTATGGTTGTCTTTCAAACTGTCTCCGCATGCTATTGGACAACAAACAAAGTGACGTACTCACCGCTATGAATGTCAGTCAACAAATGCAAATACATCTTTTATCTAAATAAATAAACTTATGTACCTCTATCTACTCTTGACTCAAAGAAAAGACCAAGTCTAAATAGTCCAAAGTTGATACCAAAGCCGTCGCCATCTTGCATATATGAAATAGGGTTTGCTTTATTTATATTACCATGATCAGAATTTATATAGATTCTTCCCAGTCATGTTAGAAGTAGACATACAGAACTGTAGGAGTGGTCAAACCTTGTCGCCTTTAAATCCACTTGGCCCAGGAGTGCCATCCAGTCCTCTCAAACCCTAATAAATGTTTTAAAAAGAGTTCAGTTAATACAAAAATTTGTCAGAGGTGTTACAAATCAAAATGAAAAGTCATTCACAGTTTTAGAATCTTAAATGTGTGCTTAAACTCACGTCTACTCCAGGAAGTCCAGGTTTTCCAGGTAATCCATCTGGACCTGGTTTTCCCTAAAATGTAAACAAGTTTTGCTCAAAAATCCATGAAGAAGAAAGCAGCAAGCTTAGCATATGGATGCAAAAGGAAATAAAATAAATTCCATTTTTGTTAAACAAGTGGAAAAATATTCTCAGACAAAATGTGGTGCAGGAAAACCTGCTATTGGGATCAAATGTGATTAAAACCAGCTGTTAAACTTCATTTAATGAAGCAACATGTTAAGAGTAAGAGAAATATGTCATTTATGTTTGTATTTTTGAAGATGACACAGACACACCCAGAGTTGCTGTCAGCCAATCAGAGGTGAGATGTCCAAATATCAGGAAATAAGAGTCCAAAACCTGTCATCTGAAGCTACTTTATTCTCTGGCTGAATTCTCCATGCTGAAACAGGTGCACCAGAGCTTTTTTCCCCAGAGTACGACTTACAAGGCATTCATTCCTACTAGAGACCACTGCAAATGTATTAAAACTATGAGTGAAGGGCCTCTTTAACACATACTTGTGTACTTTAGGTGGTTTCTCTGTTTTATCTTGGAAAGCTAATGTTTGTGTGTTCATTCTCTAGAGCTACAGAGGAATTTAGCTTGTGTTGCTAAGTGGCCCCTTTAGCAGATCCAAGGTAAAGTCAGATAGGCAGACTGGTCCCTGAAGTGCACCTATTAGGTAAATAAAGGTAAAAAAAATTATTTTTAATGTTCTTGGTTTTGCAATTGATGTAATTTTGGTTTTGTGACAAATATGAGCAAAAAAGGGAAATTTATGACATGATATTAGGATATTGGCGATTTTACAAATCAATAAACGTTTGACCCTCTTTTTCCTCAATGTGTCCATCCCAGATCCTTTTACCTTGTTCTACATTCTGATGCATTTTTATTTTCAAAGTGGTTTCTGAGGATAGATCATTTATGATTATTAGGATAAAATTTGAAACTTTGTCAGTCATAAAATATCTGGGACATCTTGTGTTACATGAGAAAAAAAAGAGAAACAGCAAAAGCAACAATAAGTGAAAACAAAAACTTGAAAAGGGTGAAAAGATGAGCAAAAGCAAAAGTTGAGCTTTCATTCAAACTGAACTTATTTTGAGCCACTTGTTGAGCTATTTAAAGACCAAGCACACACACACACTCAACATGTAAAGATACATGTACAACACACTCGTCACAGCAAATGCAGCCTTTGGAAGGAATGTTGTTAGTTTTCTAAGTATTGGTTTATGAAAGTACAACATGTATGAAAACATGAATTATTCCTAACTTTATTACACAGAGGAGTTAAGTGTCGTAACTGCAGGGTTGCAGGTTCACGTCCTGTGCAGTCTGTCGTAGTTGCTGTGTCCTTGGGCAAGACACTTCACACGCTTTGCCAGCTGATGGTGGTGCAAGTGTATGGCAACCTTGCTTCTGTCAGTGCACCCCAGGGCAGCTGTGGCTACACAGTAGCTCATCACCACCAGTGTGTGAATGGGTGAATGAGGTTTGTGTCATAAAGCATTTTAGGGGGTTGTAAGATTCATGAAGATGCTATATAAATATAGGCCATTTACAAATATCCTGAGTAAAATGTGGGTAAGTTTCAACTCAGTCAAACCTTCTTCCTTCTTTGCAGCTGAATCATGATGATTATTAGAGAGAGAGAGAGAGAGAGAGAGAGAGAGAGAGAGAGAGAGAGAGAGAGAGAGAGAGAGAGAGAGAGACGGCCTGAGGAATGATGTTCAGATATTTTCTGACCAAAGCGGTGGGCCAAGTGACCACCAGCACAGGATCTCCTTAAACAGCGAGTAGTACTTCCTAACACAAAATACATTCCTGAATTTTCAGTACTGCATAAACATCAGCCCCAAGTGTCTCCTCAAAACTTCCCTTTTTTCCCCTTTATCACTTTACAGAGTTGAGCACTTTTCCAGGAGGCTCACCTACAGGAAGTTGCACCCTGACTGACTCTCTGGCTGACAAACAGCTCCTAATCCAGCCATGGCAGTGCTGAATGAAAATATGGAGTTATTAGAACCTGCTACACACGCTCTTTCCATATGGCAAAGTAATCCACGTACTAATTCTGAGTTTAGTGTTCTACAAAACCACCTGCTAAAGTTTGAACATCTAGGGATGAAGCTAAGCAACTGTTACTGTAGCTTTCTTTGTTTTTCTTTAAACATCTGATTTGCAAACTGACAGTAAATGAAAACATGGTAAAAAATAAATAATAATTGAATGCATAGCATTCATGCAAAAGCATAAAAAACCATCACACATCAACATGCCCCCGCAGTAATCCAGACAAGAAGTATGGAGATTGAATCATGCAGCAACATCTGTTTGCACAATTACGCCCCTCAGTTCTCTGTTCCTTTGAGAAGAGTGACTTCCTCTTCTCAGAAGTTAACTCTCTTATCAGAATCGTCAGTTTGTCAAAAGCTAAAACTAGACTCAAGATGTTGGAAATAGCAGGACTGTGAAAGTAAAGGTGGCGTTTACATTTTCTTGGAAAACAAGATCTGTGGGAACTTACATGAGCTCCTGGTGTTCCTCTTTCACCTTTCACACCGGAATCACCCTGTCACAACACATGTAAATGTTTTTAGATGAATAGTTCCCATTAGACTGCAACTGATGATGTTAGAATGGATTACTCACATTAACCCCATTTGGTCCAGGTGCACCAGGAATTCCTGCATCCCCTTGGATTCCCTGGAATACAATGAAAGGAGAAACATTATTATCTATAAGAAATGTCATCAGACCACCGTTATGTATTGAATTGGTTTAATTCAATTGCTCCCAACTAAAATCTTGTCTCATCATCTGTTTTTCTTCCCTAGCAAGGAAAGCCCAGACTGTCCTCTCCCCAGCCTCTTTCGCCAGCTCCTCTGATCCCAAGCCATTCCCTGGTCAGTCAAGAGATATAACTTTTCCAGCATGTACTGGGAAGACCCTAGGGTCTCCTTCCAGAAGGTTTTAAAAAACACATGTCTAAAACACCTCAGCTTGCTTCTATTGATGTAAAGGAACAGTGGTTCTACTCTGAGTCCTTCACCTTATCTCTATGGCTGAAACCCTGCAGGAGAAGCTCTGAGATACTTAATGTCCTCCAGTAGAGGCAGTGTTTCTCTGATTTGAAACTGTGGCCTGTATAAACCAAGCTGAAGTTAATGGTTTGATGAAGCTAGAAGCAGGGTTTGAACTACACACAAGCTTCTCCCCCACCCCTCCATAGACTGACTCCTTGCCCATCCATTTTTAAATTGCATCACTTGATTTCAACATTTTTAATGCGATGGCATCAGTGGGGTTTAAGCATTCTCATATTCCATGTTTACACATTTCATTTTACATCTGTTTCTTAGGTTAATACACTGGGATCAGATTGCATTCACAGTCCATGACGACCTTTTGATTTTAATCTCCCAGAAGGAGCTGGAGAGTGATGTCTGGGTTCAGATCTGCTACCTCTACAACCTTAAACTCAAAATAACAGTTGAAATCACAAGTGGATGTATAAATTGTGTTAATGCAGCTCATATTTGTTGTTGTTTCAGTAATTATTTAGTGATAAATTTGAAAGACAACACTGTTGTAAAAAGATATAGCTATAGAAATACACTTTATATTAGACCCAAGCTATTTTTTGTGGTACACTGTCTTGCAAATTGATTAAAGGTCAACTTTTCTCATATTTTTAATACACTTGTAGTGGTCTCTAGTAGAAATGAATGCATTGTTAGTCCTTCTCTGGAGAAAAAAGCTCCAATGCGTCTGTTTGAGGACATAGAAGTCAGTCAGATGAAGACGGCAGGATTTGGAGTCTTATTTCCTTATATTTGGACATCTCTCCTCTGATTGGCTAACAGCAACATGACTCTACCACTGACTGTTTGCTCTGCAACGATGTTTTATCTCCACAAATAACACAAGCCTGGAGGAGATCTGCTGTGTGGTGGAGTTGCTAATGCTAACGGTTAGCTCCTACTTGCAGAGACGTTCTCTGCTGTTTCCTGGACGCTAAACCAACAACAGCCTTCCCCGTCGTGAGTCAAGATGGGTGAGTCCATGAATGTTAAGTGACAGGGTGACGTAGATCTGTCAGTTTCTGAACTGAGCGTTTTTCTGTCTATTTTCAATCAAAAGCTAATGCAGGAAATAGGGGTAGAAGAATATTTTCACCTTCAGCCTGCATGTTAAACTCAGTGAACCTGCTCTTTAACAGAAAAAAAAATGCAAATTTACCCACCTTTTGTCCTGCTGGACCAGTTAACCCTTGAACACCAGGCTTGCCTGCTTCACCCTAATAACAAAAAATGTTCACAATTAACTTTGAAGAGTTTCCAAAAGCCTGTTATTTACTTGTCTATGCCGTGTTCCTTACTTTGTCCCCTTTGTCACCAGTTAAACCATCAATACCAGGCACACCACCAAGGCCCTGTCAAGTAATTGGAATCACATAATTAGCACCAGAATTTGACTTTGCAAAACATAAAATAATCCTTTAGGAAATCCTCCGGTGCTTCAGGTTCACACCTTCTCTCCTTTTTGTCCAGGAGCACCTGTCAACCCTATACTGCCTCTATCACCCTGTAAATAGAAAATATGTGTTTAAATTGATTGTTCTATCAGTCCCACACATGCAATGGATGAAGGCGTGCTGGCAGAAAATCAACCTGGTAGCACCACAAAGAATGGTTAGGTAGACAGGTTATTATACAACATCACACAAATGTTAGAGATCAAAAGACACACTTGATTAAATAGAAAAGAAAGTAACACACACGGTGTGACTTCTTGTGTCACATCAAGACAAACAAAACACTTTTCAGTAAAGGGAACCAAAATGTGCTGACAGCTTCACCAAGACCCACGATGGTCTGGTTGCACATGCGACCAAAAACTCAAGGAACAATGGCTCTTCCATTGTGCTCAAGCTATTTCATTCTTGGATTGTACTCTGATGTCATCCTCTGTGCCAAAGAATCCGGTGGAATTTCAAAGCTGCACTCTGTGAGAAGTAACGGCTGCTAAATTATATAGCACAGTGAAGTCTTGCCCACCGCACGACTTCCCTCTGCCTTGTAAACCACTTTACAAGTCACAGAAAGTTAGCCTTTAATTATTTCAGGCTTATATTAACATGCAGCATTTTCTAAATCACTGAGACTAAATATGACTGACCTTTGCTCAGCTGTAAGCAAAGAAACCTGCAAAAATATTGTTGAACATCTAATTTTCTGCTCTGGTTGGTTAATCGTGAAATTAGAAAGGATCAAAGCGGCATTATTTGACTTTTACCTCATGTAAACAGAACACCACAAATTACAAACTGCAGCTCGGAGTCATCTTACATCATGTGTTTGTGTCAGATTTGGAAAAGTTTACAACCGCAAAGTGTGATTTGTCTCATGGAAAAAGTGAAGCGAGATGCAGAAGCAGGTAAAAAAATAAAAATAAAGATGCTCCGCATTAAATTTTGATTTAATGCACTTTTGTTAGAGCAGCAAAGTTTTGATTTTTCGCCGCTATAAGGGCTGTGCATAAAATCAATATGAGAAAAGCGTTCAGGACCGTGTAAATTATGCATATTCAGGTGTCTTACATTAGAGTTTGATAGCCTTGATTGGTGGTGGTGGGTAGTAGAGGTCAACTGATGTTGTTTTTCTATTGCCAATACAGATGCCAATATGTAGGAGACATGGACAGCTGATGACTGATATGTACTGCCGATTTTTATGGTCAATATCTAGACGTTTTCCACCTTATTTACATGCTAAAATGTCACTAATACCCAGCCAGCACACATAGGTAGGCCCCATATGGGATCTATATGGGCAAGCCGTATGGGTCTCAACAGGGTTTGTCTGCGATTTCCATGGTGGCCCCACAAGAGTTTGCCAGTGTTTGAGTCAAACCCTCTGAAAACCCATGAAGGGCTTGTTAAAATCTATGTGGGCAAAAATCTTTCTGGGCCAATCCCCATGGTGGACAAACCCTGTTGGGACCCATATGGCTTGCCCATATAGATCCCATATGGGGTCCCCCTTAGTGTGCTGGCTGGGTAACATCAGTTGATGCAAGGCAGCTTTATTTGTATAGCACATTTCATACACAGAGGCCATTCAATGTGCACAAAATATCTGAAGGTGAATCAGTGTTTGAACTCTGAATTTAACTAACTGTTAAATATTTAGAGTATTTATTATGCAGATGTTATTAGTGAACGTAAAAAATACAATTAAATTAAATTCTGCTGCCCGAGGATGTGCCTGACTTTAAATCAGCTTTACTAAGGACAATTATCGTCAGATGCCGATATATAAAAAATGGTAAATATCGGCCCGATATATCGGCCGACCAATATATCGGCTACCTCTAGTGGGTAGCACAAGAATTTATATCAAAAAATTATGAAAAATAATAATTTAGCTCTATCAGCACCTTTCTACACATTCCTTGTAAAAATATGAAGTAATAAACCCATAAAGAGGATATTAAAAGGCAGACAGAATTGGGGAAATATTAATATTTGTGCAACCAGGTGATCATATTTGGTCTACATGCTTATAGTATGTTTATAATATGCAGACAAACATGTATTTGGGTTATGATGCACATGCAAAGTAAACTTGACAGAACAGATTACTTACCTTCTCACCTCTGTCACCTTTGACAGAGTTTATTTTACCCTGCAAATAATTCATCAGTAAAGATCAATTATTATCGAGGCAGAGAAAGAATGGCTGGAGATGGCATGCTGTCAGAAATGATGTAAGATTGCTCAATAGTATTTTGTTCAAATATCTTGAGAATCTGAAGCTTTAACGGCAACAATGTAGGGATTAAACACAGTTTTCATTTGTTTGCAGTTTGTTTTTGTTGCTTTCTGAAAAATAGACACTGAGTTTTCATACACTTTCTCCTTTTTCCCCTTTTACGCCTTGAGGTCCGACGGCACCTTTAGGGCCAGTATCACCCTGAAAAGGTAGGCATATACAAAGAATAAAAAAGCGGGACACACACAGTGACACTGAAACACAAACTTGTCTCTCACACAAATTATGCTATTGGAACGTGGATGACCTTTACACCCTTTGGACCTGCAGAACCAGGTGCACCGATGTCTCCCTGTGTGAAATAAAAACGTAATCGTCTTCTGAAAGCCATTCAAGCATGGACTCCCACTCACCCATGCACAAAAGGCAGGAATAAAGAGAGAAATGGCAATACCTTCTCCCCTGCAGGGCAGGAGCAGTTTGCTTCAGGGCCGATTTTTTGCTCTGCAACAGTTGGCGATGGAGTGGGAATCTCCACCGGAGGAGCCTCTGTCACAACTTTCTTAGGACACTGAAATTATAGAGTTCAGAAGAAAAAACAAAGTTACAGTCATGAATGTTAAATTACTTAAATTTGCAGTTCATAATGTCTCACACAAGCGGCGTATAGTAGTACTACTATCCTATACTAGGAGGTATAGGAGTAATTATAAAGCAGCGTAAAACAAATTTGAGTGCGGCTCAGTGGGAGGAGAGGTTATCTTTCCATTTAAATGGTTAGTATTTCAATACCAGCTTCACCACAACGTGTTTCAGTGTTCCTTGGCAAACCACCCATGTACTCTATCTGCAAATTGTAGGTATGAATGGGTGTGTGAGTGGGTGAATGTGACTTGCACTGTAGAGCACTTGAGTGGTCAATGAGACCAGAAAAGGGTTGTATGAATGCAGGTCCCCAACTATTTATAAATGAGATATATTTTCTGTTGTATTATGGGTACTCTACCAGAAGTCTTGAAATTAAATTTTGTTTTTTTTTCTATCAATATGTGATGTCGGGTTTAGACAGCAGGATAATCATCCCAATTTTTACCCTGATTCTCCCCTTCCGACAATCTTAAGGACTTTTCGATTACTGTAGATATTCCTGCTGTGTGGTGTGTTAAACAGAAATCCAGAGATTTTTCTATCCTACGACACCATCTAGAGGCTGAAAAATGTATTGTGCCTTTAGCCTTCTGAACGCTTCTCGTTCATGAACGCGCAAATGTAGCCGACCAACCAAGTTAAAACACATCGTTTTGCAATTGTTATTAGCAAATTGTGTTGTTTATTGATATATATATATATATATATATATATATATATATATTAAAGACTTGTCCATGAGAAAGGTCGCCAATTCTGCATCAGTTTAGGTTCGTGCATCTGTGATTGACATCTGTAGGTAATCGGATGTCTAACGCTATTGGCTAATGCTGAGTTGCACTCAATTCAAACTGAATGGTGCTCTACGAGACGGGGATGGGCTTGGCAAAACAAATTGAAGTATTGCCTATATTATATCACAGTATAGCGTGTGACTATCAGTTTTATGGATTTGTAAGAAAATCATACATAACTCTAGCCTGGCAAGCCATCCTACATACAGTATGTGAATGAATATAGTCTGGCCACGATCCAAAACAGACCTCAGTCGTGGGGTAGAATCTACGGTTGTTATTCAAACTTTCACCAAATACAAAAGGTCAGCACTAAGACCAGTCAGATCAACAAACAACGTGACATACTCACCACTACGTATGTCAGTCAACGATGCAGCCTGCTATACACCGTTGACAAAGACGCAAGTACATCCTTTTTCTAAATAAAGGACCTAAGGACCTCTATCTGCTCTTGACTCAGAGAAAAGCCCAAGTCTAAATAGTCCAAAGTTGATGCCAAAGCCATTTCAAATGAGCCATGTTTGTTGTTTCACTCTGGTGCAACACTGGTGCTAATCCCGCCCAACATACCAATAGAGCTCTGTGATTGTCAAGCTACAAAACTGCTCAGGCCAATGGTAGACCTGCTGAGGCTACAATGGAGCATGGCGAGGTCCGCAAAATCCATTTGCTTCAGCTAGGTCTGTCTACATATCTAGGTTAACATAATTCCTGAAAGGGGGAAAACAGATTGTAGCTTTAAGTGTGCTCTGATCTGCTCAGAAGCACCACAGGAATGTTCAGATGATAAATCAGGGCTTTCAAATGTGTTGCATTATCTTGGTCTGATTTTCAAGGACAAACAAGCATAGTGCCTGTTGAATATAGCATGTCATACCAATTTAAGAATCCTGCTTTTTGAATAGAGATCTCAGAGATTGTTCCTGGGATCTATGAGAGCTATTCCACCAGTTTGAAGGGGTCACAGTCCTGAATCTGAACCTGACCGCTGGCACCATTGAGGCCTTGACTTTCCACAAATTCTCTATTTCCTTACAACATTTGGTATTTCTCCAGTTTCTCATTTTCCTTTTTCCATCACCACTGCCTTGTTCTGCTGTGTGTCAAATGCGTCCACGTCAGGTTGGTTGACCACTACCTGCTTGTCAGGCTGTATCTAGGAGTCAGAATGGTCATTCTCCACTACTAATGGTGGAGCCTCCCACTTTGACTCTCGAACCTTCAGTCCATACTTGAAACAGATGTTTGTGTACACTATTCCAGTAGGTTACTCTGTGTATGCTTTGGCTGTCTGCAAATTACATCCTGCTTTTATGTGCTGGACTGTCTCAGGGGCACAGTCTTCGTCTTGGGTCCTGTCTTATGTGGTAATCCCTGGCCTTTCCCTCTCTCCGTCTTGCTGTGTGTAAGATTTACAGAAGTGGTCCTGATACTGAGACGATTGTTATAATAATCCTAAAACAAAATGTCCTGCTTTGCATTACAAGGGCAAACTAAATGTGTTATTGTATCTGAATTACAGTTTCACCATTGACATCACGCTGTAGGTCTCTACAGCCAGTAATACTTACAGGCCCAGTGGGGAGATCACAACAGGTTTCGAGCTCTGCATGCTTGGAATCGCAATAAATCATCATCCTCTGGAGGTCAAACTGTAGGAATAAAGACAACCAACAGCAGAAAAGACGATCACTGCTTAAGCACTAAAGCTCATATGAAGAAAATCTTAAGCGTGAAGAAAGAGACGGACATCAATTGGCACACTGTCGTACAGCCTCTTCCCAATTACTGTCTTCCCTTGTATATCGATGTCCTCCCGGTCTTCAATTTTCAGAGTCTGGATGTGTTTGCAGTCCAAGTACAGAGAGACAGACTTGGCCTCCACGCTAAGGGCAATCTTGTGCCAGTTGCGGTCAAACAAGTTGTCAACTTCAGGGTTCTTGAACACTGCCCTGACAGCATCTTTTGTCAGCCCAACAGCATTGTACTCAACCGCCTTGTTTTCACCATCCAGACGGATGGACACCTGACAAGTCAGAGGTAGGATATTGTCAGTGGGAGTAGATGAAACATGTTTTCCACGAGCTTTAATGGGACACATGCGGTAGCAGGAGGACGTATTATGTTTTACTGTCTCACCTGTGGAATTCCATATTTGTCAAAAATCTGCCAGAGGTACCAATCTTCTCGTCTTGATGTTTTTCTGAACTTGAATGTTGTCACAAATGCATATTCATCTGGTAAACCTTGAGCAAACACATCTCTGCAGAGTAAAAGGATAATACTTGTTCAATGGATGCCCTCAAAGCTCTTTTTTTTACCAAATGGTGAATCCTGCAGTCTTCTATTTGGGGTCTATGCAACACAATTGGTAGAATTTCTATAGCATTTTGTCCATAAACTCAAAAGACTTTCCATTTTACTACAAGCATGTCTTGCTTTGATTTGTTCTATGAAACCACCAGAAGTTAGAGTTCTTGTGCACTTGTCTGATGTCTTAATGCCTTAGTCCCTTATTATCACTGTTACTTGTTTGATTACTTTTCTGAGTTGAGGTAAAGTCTACATCTCTCCATCACACCTGGTTATTGCTAACTGCCACTCATTGTGTTTATTTTTATTTGTTTCTTACACAATTAAATCCAGTCTAATAATCTTTGTTTCATACCTGCTCATTGTTGAGCCATTGAGGTCTTTGTAGGCTTCACTTTGACCACTATTTTCAACTTCCCCTGTTGCTGCCTATGTAAAATGTTGCTAACACAATCACCATGCACGGTATTACTTCCTGTGATCCTTCTATAACCGTGCATTGCATTGTTTACCTGTGCAATACTTGTTATTAGTTCAGTCAATGTATATAGTCTATTAAATCATTAAGTGTATTTAATGTGTATCAGGAGATGCATCAGTAATTTCATTTAATTCCATATAATAACAATAAAAGCTTTTCTACTAAGATGTGTGTTTTTCTTCTTCTGCTGTGCTTTAACTTAATTTTTATATATTTTCTTAAATGTTTCAGTTATTTTTCAGCTGCTGTCCTATCTTGCAACCCTCGTTTGATGTTAACATTAATGAAAGAGGCATTTTTTAAACTCAAACCACTTCATCCTTTATAAAACTCGCCACTGTTTAAATATGACATATTAAATAACATTCAAAAATACTACATATACCTTTACCCCAATAGATAAAATAATAATCACACTAATATGAGATTGGTGCAAACATTTTTGTCCAGCAAATTGGACCATTTGGGGTTAAGAACTAATACAGCGGGATGCAAAAGTTAATCTTCATGATTTTCCTGTATAAATCGTTGGTTGTTACGATAAAAAAGATTTCAGTGAATATATAATATAGGAGATGAGGTGATATTTGAGAAGTGAAACAAAGTTTATAGGATTTACAGAAAGTGTGCAATAATTGTTTAAACAAAATTAGGCAGGTGCATAAATTTGGGCACCACAAAAAAGAAATGAACTCAATATTTAGTAGATCCTCCTTTTGCAGAAATTACAGCCTCTAAATGCTTCCTATAGATTCCAATGACAGTCTAAATTCTGGTTGAATGTATTTTGGACCATTCTTTAAAAAACATCTCTATTTCATTGAGGTTTGATGGCTTTAACAGGTTTTAATTGAGACAAATGAAAGGTGCAGGATGCCAATGTTCACGTCTACAGGCACATGCTTACAGAAGCTTAAATCAAAGTAACTTTGATATTTGGTGCATTTCACTGCGTACTTACTCTGTTCGCTGCACTATTGGCATCGTGCCAAGACGAACATACGAACTCTGCCCTTCATCAGTTCTGGTTCCCAGAATATCTTTCACATTAAAGTACTCCATCAAATTGAAGCCTGCAGATTCAGAATAAAAAGAAACTGGTTGGAATCGGGACTCAGACTCTGGTGCTACTTTTCCCTCCCTCACTCACACACACACACACACACACACACACACACACACACACACACACACACACACACACACACACACTCAAATAAGCACATGAATCTCTGAAAACTGAGGCAGAGTTAAGGTTTTGTCCATTTTCTGGTGATGTCTAGAGACTTAACCGAGTCAGTCACACCACACCCTGCAGCTACTGTGTTTGAAGAAAAGTTAAAATCATTGTTTTGCTGAACAGCTGGAAAATTTGTTGGGCCATTGAAACATTTCTTAGATTTTCTGCCAGAGGAAAATAACTAATCGCCACTCCTGACAAGGACCTCTGGTGAGCCTGTGTGCGTGCATGCATGTGTGTGTGTGTGTGTGTGTGTTGCCCTGCAGCGTGTGATCTGAAGTGGTCTAACCACAGCCCATATTTAGGTGGTTTAAAAAGGGAACTCCCTTTTACAGTAAACAAAGGCCGTAGCCATGGTGATGCCAACATTGGGAGTTGAAGTCTGGCAAAAGGTTGAAACCTTGCCGCCTGGTGTGCTGTGAAGCTCTCACTAGAAGTTCGTTCGATGCTCCTAATGATGAGAAAAACCTCAACAGGCTACTGCACAGATGTTCTAATGCAGAAAAAAGAGTAGGGTGTGAGATACAAAAGCTGTAGAAAATAGTAAAACTAAACTTTTTTATTTATTACAACATCTAAATCATTAATGCACCAGTTTATTTTACATGTGTGTTTGTTAATTTATTCTTTAGGCTCCAAGGTGTGAAAAGTCTCACTCATGTTTGGAAACATAAATGCAAATTCATCTGGAACAGTAGAGGGTGCTGTTTCTTCTTTAATTGATAACAGAATGATCTCAGTTTTCCCTTTGTAATTGTAAACGCTGTAACCAAACTGCAAATACATATTACTGAGTGTGTGAGTGATAATGTAGGCTTTGCTTAGTTAGCTCTGCCGTTCATTTTCTGTGCATCTACAATGAGTCTGACAGGATGTATGAGATAATGCCTCAGTCCTTAGCACAACTGGTGCTTTTCTGCACAAAAGTGATGTCTCACTGGTTATTAGTTGCTTGATGACACCACGCAGCTGGGAGTTTTGCTGTTTTGCTCAGTGCACATTTGCTCCGTGCGTTGTCTCTAGGTCTGTTCGTGGATCATCTCAGCACAGAGCTGTAATTTGGACTGGCAGCTGACAGCATATAATCAACCCAAAAAGTTATTTTAGACAGCCAAGAACGACCAATGGGGTGATCTGTGGTAAAAGCCAGATGAGTTCACTGACTGGGAAAAGCGAACATGCACACAGTGCTCTTTTGATCACAGCAGATGTGTAGGTGTACATTCTCAGTCATCCAGGACATGGCAACCCTAGGAGCTTTAAAAAGTAACTGGACTTTTTCACTTGGGGACTAGGAGGTTTTTGCTTTTCTAAGTTTGTTAGATTTTATAAAGGGTAATTGAACGAGAAGTTAAGGTTGGAGGGGAAGTTAAAAAGGAAAAAAGACCTGCCTCAGGATCTCGATCATAGCAGATGGCAACATCTGTGCAGTAGATAGTGAGCACACAACCACAGAGATGTTTCCCAGCGTTGCCAGAGTGTGTGTTTGTGTGTCCAGAGGAATCAGACAAGGCTGTCTGACTGAAACCACAGGCCCTTTGGCTGTCAAATCAGTATCATTAAGAAATGGTTCTAACATTTTAGACAGTTTTGCACCACTCTGAACATTTAGTGTTATCGTAGGAGCTTCTGGAGAAACACTATGTGTCTGTATGTAGACAGATCTTGGGCTAGAATTTAAAAAGCAGTATAAATCTGTAGAGAAGAGAAGATTTTGGCCACGGAATCCAATATTTTCAGCTTCAGAGTCATTTTTCAAACCATCATTCAAAACCATTCAGCAGTTCCACTTTAGGAAGTGGTGCTAACTATTATACAACTGTCCTATGAGGCACATCTAATAATAATCATTTCTCTCAGCATCTATAACATGCTGTTTCATCAGGAACATCTTTGATCTTCTCATGTATCCCAAGTTCTTTCATGGGCAATGATGTAGAAATACAAAAACCAGGTTCTAACTTATATATAAACATCAAATAGCAACTTGGATTTTTTTTTGCTGAAACTAAAAAAATCACCATTATTGCAATGGCACTAAATTGAAAAGCAAGTGGGTAATCTTCAATATTCCAAGAAAATATAGTCTTAGGGTTTTTATTAACATAAGAAGAAAGGAAGAAAGTTTTTCCTCTGATTACTTTTGCAGAAAGTAAAACCCCCAAAATTAGCACTTAGCCACAGTGACAAGAATGTCAGAATGTTTCTTAGTTTGAAACATGATGCTGAAGATTGAGAAGGCATCCAGATCATCAGTGAATTGATTGCTTACAGCCGTCCCACAGAAAATCCTTCCAAAATTTGCAAATATGAATTTTCAGGACTTCTGTCTTCACAAACAGCTGCCCCAATCATATTAGCATTAAAGCAGATGGATGGATTTCCACTATTTATTTTTTATTTTGTACAACGTTAAAGTCCTTTTAGATGATGTCAGTGGAGATGGCTCTTTGTCAACACACACAGTACCCATAAACTAAACTGATTAGTGACATTCTGCATCACATGAAATATGAAATGTTGAATATTGTGGTTTAAAACCCAAACATCTGAGTCTTTTCTGTCGTTTTTTCCAAACACAGGAAAATCTGTTGTCTTTTGGAGAGATGCAGATGTTTGGCTGCAGCTGGACTGCACCTATGTACAGATGCAAAATTGACTAAATCCAAGGACATAAAACTTTTAGCTTGGCAACCTGCAGGCTGCACTCTGCCTCTAGCCCCGTGTATGATGATGAACATGAACAGATACCAAAACAACATGGTGTTCTTCAGGTATTTGGTGTGTATAAGATTAAATAGCCAGAACAACAATGTAACTACAGACTTCTTAGATCAGATCTCATATAACTATAAAGATTAAACTCAACCTAAAACTCAACTACTCAACCTTTCTGACATATTGTTCCATGTACTCGGACATAGCATGAGTCCAAACAAGTTGTGCTTGTGCATCTGTTTTTCCTCTCAGTGTGATGGATGTGGGTGGGAGACAGACAGGAACTCAAAACTCCCCAAAGACAGTCTAGTAACAACATCCAGCCTCTCTGGAAAAACGCTACTGAAGACCTCTGAGAAAAACTTTAAACATGGCATCTTATGGCTTACTTATGTTTACTGGTGATCTTACAGATAAATGACATAATTCAGGCATCCAGGCTGTATGAGACTGGTTCCAAATGAAAACAACTTAAAAATAATCTCTCCTTCCATGGGTGTATTAATTATAGAGCTGGCACAACACTGAAGGTAGGAACCATGACGTAGAAAATATCTCAGCGTGATTCACATTCTACTCAGGAAGCAATGAATTTGCTGAGTTGTACAATGAAAAGATTTTTATTCTGCATGTATGTATGTGATGGGGGCATGAATGTTTGTGTATCTGTAAACAGCTTCATATCACTATTTTTCTCCATGAATAAGGCCAAAAACACTTCCTGTTACCATAAATGCATGGTTGTTAAATTCCAAAACGGAGATTTCACAACAAAAGTGAAACAATTTTTTGGAAAATATTCAAGGAAGCCAAAAGCTGCCTAGAAAAGTCAACATTTCAAAACGGCAAATTGGTTTAGGAAATGGTCTGAAAAAAATCTACAGCATTTTGTTTCTTTAAATATACTGAGAGTTTTTTTATACCACTTTAGAACATTAGCGTGCCTGGCAAGGAGCTCCTTCCAGGTCATGAATAAAACTTTTTTCTTCCAGCCAGATAGGAAACTGTCTTAAAAAGTGCATTTTTCTCCTTGTATGAAAAGAGCCAAACGTGGGAGTGTAGGAAATGGTTAGAGAAAATAAGAGCTGACTTTGTGGTCGGCTTGAACTGCCAACCTTGTTGTCGTTAGCAGAGCAGCAGTTTGCACATACCTGGAACCTCTTCAAGACCATAACTGGTGCTGTTGGGCTTAAAACGATCAGGCTGAACCTTCATGTTTGGACACAGGACATCTGAAAAGAAAAGACAAGTGTCACGTCAGAGGGGGCGAAACATTGCTATTGTGCAAAATAATGAATCAACTCTAGAGGAAACAGGCTGTTCATGTAGACAGGGAGAGCAGAGACACAGATCCACTTTCAGGGGATGGAGAACATCCGACCTGGAAACAGTTTTATATTTCTAACTTCAGCAAAGAATAAAGAGTTTTCATTGGCAGGAAGTTATTTTTCTATTTCTACAAACTGACTCTCTGGTGAAGCAGATGCACTATTAACATTTAACTGTGTGAGTGTAACATATTAACCGTCTCTACTCAATTTTATGGAAACCTCTGAGTGAAAATGTCAGAAATGTTGTTTTTCACATTGTTTGATGTGGTTAGCACCCTTTGCTAATGTTAATGTAATCTCTGTTTGTAATGGATAATAAATCTTGAATGAGCATTTGTTTAAAGAGCATGCACACACCACACACACACAAGACCAACTGGTAAGCATTAAATAAAAGAGAGGACCACAAAAATATCCTCACTTTGAAAAATGTCCTCACTCTGTTGGTTAAACCCCTGTGATAGTCCTCAGTATGTAGTAAGTACAAGAATACACACACACACAATCTTTAAAATCCTAAAATTCCAGCTGCTATTCTTTATTATCGATACAATTAAACACCAACAGTAGCATTAAAGAGACGGATAGTTAAACAGCTTGAACCTGCAGCAAGCATGAATCTGTGGTCTCCGGGTCTGCGGCCGGTGGAATTCACACGGGGGGAGGCGGGGTTTCATCAAATCCAAGCGTTTTATTTCCAGGTTGACGTAATGTCTCACAAAAATAACTTATTTTTCATAAAAACAACATCCTAATAGTGCCAGCAGTCATATTTTATCAGATGTTGTGCCTATCATTGCTCTGGAAGGTGTAAAATAGCATGATACAGGTCCTTCAAGGATGATATAAACGTATGTCACTCTGATATGTGGGAGAGGATGAAGTTTCATAGAAACTGTGAAAAGCTCAAAAAATCCACCATGGCTTGTGTTTAAATTCCATGCTGTTGGTGGAGTTTTACGCCACTGTAAGGTCTCGTTTTCAGCTTGTTTTTCTGGTAAATCATTATGAAAGACCTACTTGGTTTGGTTTTTGAGTTAGATTGTTTATGTAGCCAACAAGTCATCCAGAAATGATCATGCTGTGAATGAAATCAAGTGCGTCACTCTTATTTATAGACGCCGTTGCTGCACAGCACTGAATCTTAACATGGTAAATAACTGAGCAACTCCCTGCACTTGTGGTTCCAAAGTTATAATTTAGAGATCTGACTGGGAGTTAAATTGGAAACAATGTAAAACCTGCTTTTGGTGCAGAAAACACACCTACAAGCAACTTCTTTTCACTTTTTGCTGCAACAAACTCTTGGAATGACTTTTTCTTCCATTTTTCTGTGATTTGTTGTGAAAACGTTTTCTTTTTGGATGAGCTTGCACGCTTTAAAGAGTCAGTGCACAGCAAACAGAATTCACTTTTTAAACCTACGTGAAAAATGTTTCACATAGATATTTAAATTTCTGCACCGAGTTCACATGAAACATTAGGGCTATAATCTCCAGAGTGAAAATAATAACGGGCATTGCTCAGTGAGCCGGTTGTGCTGACCACCACTGTACTTAGAGGTTCACTTGTAGGGATTGCAAAAATACCACTGGGTTTCTTCTCATCGCAAAGTTAGTATTTTTTGTATTGATATTATGTACAGCATATTCAGAATTTATAACCTTCATTATTGGGTGGAAAGTAAAAAATGTTAAGCAGCAAGGTCAGAGGTCACATGCTTTAAAAAAAATAACTCATTTACTGACTCATCTTTTTTTTACAAATTAAATTTTCACTTCTTCGACTGGGCAATTTATAATAATAGAAGATTTAGGATGTTTTCAAATTTTTAATGGCCACAAAATGTGACACTGAATAATTTCCACATTCTTTGGTCATTTTTTGGTGCAAAAGCATCACTAAAAAAGGGATTAAACCCTAAATCATCGCACATTCTCTTCACTTTTCTAGTTTTTTGACATCATTAAGCTGGTTGAAGTGTTTACTTTTAATTTCAGGTATGCAGGTGTAAGCAATACTGTTTTAGCCTGCGTGCATGCTTTAAAGACCAAATTCACTTGTTTTTTTCAACACATTTGCAGTAGCCTCTAGTATAAATTAATGCCTTGTGAGGAGATCTCTGTGGGAAAAAAGCTCTGGCGCTCCTGTTTCAGGAAGTAAACGCTAGTCTGATGAGAGGGGAGCAGAAAATGGCAGATTTTGGAGTTATATTTCCTGATATCTGGACATCTTGCCTCTGATTGGCTAATAGCAACACAACTCTACCACTGACTCAAGATGGTTGAGTGCATGAATGCTAATTTTCAGGGTGACGTAGATCTAACAGGCTTTTCTAATCTAACTGTTTCCCCGTCTATTTTCTATCAGAAGCTAATGCAGGAAATAGGGGTAGAAGGCTATTTTCATGTTCAGCCTGCATGTGAAACTCAGAGTGACCGATCATATTTTAAAAAGAACACGTAAGCTTGGTCTTTCTCTAAACATACGAGGTCAGCATAAGACATTGTTTTTGGTGATCAGCACCTCTGCTCCACAGCAGCAGTAAAAAAGTTCACTAAACCACAGAAATGTCTGAGGAATCTTTTATCTCAACGTCTGTTTTTGCAGCAGCTGCCATCTAAAGCTTGATAGTAGAGTGTGCATGTGCAGTACTCTGTGGTCGGGGCGGGGTTTTGTGGTTGGGGTCGCTCCTTTGCATGGTAGTTAAAAGGTTAAAATAAGAGTCTAACTTGACTGAATGAGAATTTCGGGTGAGGTCCTGCAGCATGCAGTGTTACTGAAGTACTTACTCTCACACAGCCTCCTCCTCAGCCTGCCCCTGATTTTGTCAATGGCATTAAAATCAGTCACGTGAAAGACGTGGGCGTTCTTTGGCTCAGCTGAGATCTCCTCCAGCTCTTCCCTCAGAGCTTCCCCGATGCCTACAGCAAACATCCTGATGCCAGCTTTGGCAGCTGCCTTTGAGGGTTCCAGAACGTAATCCTGACTTCGGCCATCTGTTAGAAGAATGGCCACCCTCTGAATGCCTTGGGCACTCGGCCTCGCTCCGTTCTGCTCCGTGAAGATGTTGGTGGTGGTGTAGCTGATAGCATCTCCAGTCATTGTGTTTCCTCCTATGTAGCGTATGTTACGGGCAGCTTTCTTCACATCTTCCAGGGTTCTGTATTGCCCCAGGATAAATTCTGTGCTGGGTCTGTCACTGTAGCGGACCACGGCCACCCTTGTTCTGTCAGGTGCCACATCAAAAGATTCTACCAGGTTGGCTATCCATTGCCTGATCTTCTCAAAGTTATCCTTTCCCACACTAGATGAGGTATCCAGGATAAATGCCAGGTCATAGTGGACATTTTTACACCCTGCAGCAGAGGTATACAAGAACATTTAGTCACAATTATTCAGAAATCCTAAAACAGCTGTTATGTCCTAATTTTTGTTTATTCATGTCTTACCTGCTCTCTGTGCTTCCACTCTCTCACTATAAAGAGTCAAGGCCAGGATGAACCAGACTAGGATGATCCTAAATCCTAGCCGTAATTCCATCTCAGCCTTGGCTTGGATCTGTTTTGTTTAGCTTGTTGCTGTCAAGCTCTCCAGCCTGTGGGGAAAAGTCAGCGGAAACGTTAACACATTGTTGTTGTGGGTTAGCTTAAAGCTGCATGCATGTATGGTTTTTTTAGAAATCTGTAAAGGTGAGTCTTAACCTGTATTGTGATCTAAAGTAGGCAAAACGTTGTCTATTTGTTGTTTTTTTGCTAAGCCCCTCCCACGTCCCATAGAGCCTCATGCTATTTGAATTGAGCGCCATTCAGCATTAGCCAATAGTGTTAGACATCCACAGACATATATATAGCATAACATGAGAATAATAATTGTAAAACAATGTGTTTTAGCGATGTTTGCTGGCTAGACGTGTGCATTCACGAAAAAGAGTTGTCGCTTTCAGCCGTAGATACGGAAGTGGGGACGATGGCGTATGATGCAATCCATTGTTCAGCCTCTAGATGGTGCCATTGGATAAAAAAACCAGCAGATTTCCGCTTTAATGAAAAAATGTGCAGCTAAACTTAAAGACCTGAGCTAAATTTACAACTTTTTCTCTCCAAAGTGGAACAAAATACCTACAAACTGCAGTGAAATTAAGACTTCCTGCTATGGCTGCTCTCAGTGCCATGTCATGTGGAAAATGGATTTAAATTTTCACACGCACTTCATGCATACAAAGTAAAGTTTTTCAATAAAACGTCAAATGTGGCTGTCTTGTTATTTTCTTTTGTATGTGCAGGAAATGTTCTTCATTCTGTGGACATGATAATTGAAAGCTAACACTAAAATACAGACTAACTGAAGATGGTTGAATCTTAAACACAGACATTTTTTTTTTCTTCCCCCACAAAACAGGAAAAGAAGAACTGCAAAGTTTGCTGATCATTTCTTCCCTCAGTTTGAAAAATCACATAAACATCTAGCAATCTATAGAAATTCCTCAAGATTGATTGTTTTATAACTTGGTGGCAGAACGAAAAAATTCCCAGTAATGTGAACTTTTGAAGTACGTTTGTACACCAGTGGTTGTGATGGTTGCTGCTGTAGAAGAACTGATGTGTGGCTGACTGTAGCCTAAACACGGGCTCATCCTGGCAGGAAGAGTGTCTCGCTGCAGGGTGGGGGGCGCCCCGAGGAGGCTGAGGAAAGTTTGACTTATGAACAACTTGGAAAGCAATAAAACCTCAGGAACTGAAAAGCTTTTTACCATCCTACACCTCCTTTCAGTCTCCTCTGATATTTCTCTGAACTCATTGTTCACGTATGTTTTCTCCATATGGAACAGTCAAAGGTTGAAGGGGATGTAGAGTTGGAAATGTATGATAGTTCAGTTTTTGTCCATTTTAATACAACCACCTGTTTATGGTTAGAGAATATTTTTTCTGGCCTACCAGGTTTCACTCCACCTGCAAATGGATGTAGAAGTGGAGAACTGGTCAGTGTGCTTAAATATACAGTGTAAAAACTGATTTTCCAGATAGTAAAAACAAAATTCTTGTTTTACGTGTTTAATTTTATTTAAAGGGGACCTAGAATGTAAGCCAACATTTTCCTTGTTGTTGAATAAGACAGCTTGGGTGGTCAACAGTAGCATGCCAAAAAGTCAAAGCCGTGTTTGACCTACTTTTTATGTAAATTAGAAACTTGAAAAAGGCGAGAGAAAACCTCCTGTTCTGAGAAAGCCTTCCTTTACACATCATAAGTGGGAGCCACGCCTCCTCAAACCTGTCTGAGGCCTTCTGGGGAAACCAACCAATCAGCATGTCCTGGCCGAGTGGGAGGGGCAAACAGCTCTTTTCACTGAAGGCCTGAGTAAGGGGGTTTAGAATGGCCTGTATCAGGGCTCCTGGGACAGACGAAAGCCAATAAAAATTTTCTTATGCTTTTTGGAGGCTCAAAGCTCTGTTTTAGATTGTTGATTAATTGCATTCTAGGACACCTTTAAGTCTAGCCAGAAATATCTGCAAAAACAGCACTGCTTAAGGTAAATATTCTTAAACATGACCAAATTTTCTTGTTTTGAGTAAAATATCTGCCAATGGGATAGGCAAAAATTGCTTTGCTAGAATTCTTAAAGGTCACATTTACTCATATTTTTATTACATTTGAAATGGTTTCTAGTAGGAATAAATGCCTTGTAGGTCGTACTCTGGGGTGCAACTGTTTGAGGACATAGAAGTCAGCCGGAGGAGAAAGTACCTTCAGACGACAAGATTTAGAGTCTTATTTCCTGATATTTGGACTTCTCACCTCTGATTTGCCAACAGCAGCACGACTACCACTGACTGTTTGCTTTGCAACATTGATGTTTTATCTCCACAAATAACACAAGCCTAGAGGAGTTCTGCAGTGTGGTGGAGTTGCTAATGCTAACAGTTAGCTTCTACTTGTTGAGACATTCTTTGCTCCCTCTTAGATGCCTTCTCCGTTTCAAGTCAAAATGGGTGAGTCCATGAATGTTAAGTGACAGTGTGACATAGATCTGTCAGGCTTTTCTGAACTGAGCAATTTTCCATAGATTTTTTTTAACAGAAGCTAATGCAGGAAATAGGGGTATTAGACTATTTTCACATTCAGCCTGCATGCTAAACTCAGCATGACTGATCATTTTCAAAAATAATAAGTAAAAAATGGTTTCTCAGTGAACCTGCTCTTTAAAACTAGCAAATAAATATAACATTAGATTATTTTGCTAGCCTTAAGAATTGTAGCCAAGCGTCTTTTGCTAACCCCATTGGCATTTTTTTTACTCAAAACAATCAAATTTGGTCATATTTAAGAATATTTACCTTATTTCAATTTGTGCTATTTTTTACAGATAAGCCATTTTTGAAATTTAGACTAAAAATAAGAGAATGTCTTAAAAAAAAGTTATTTTTTACTTTCTTAACAGTTTTTGCAGTGCAGTGAAAGCATAGTGATTAAGCAGACTCTAATCCCAGGAAATACTGAGGAGATATTTTTACCAACAACAGCTTGCTGTCTGTGGCTGAGGCAGGAATAAAGAGAGTTTTATACATTTAAGAAGAAGAAAAATGCTTTGGCCTCCAGACGGTAATTTTCTTATCTGATTCTACGCGAGACTAATTCTGCTCATTACCTGTACTGATGTAATGTGAGCTAAAACGCCCTAAACTGGATGATTTTAAAGACCCAGGAATGAGGCCCAGTCAGATTTCTTTGGATTCCCACTTTTAATTTGAGTTGTGACTTTTGGCATCAACTTGCAAGTGGAGTTTTAAAGGATGTCTCAGAAATGTCTCAAAATGTTAGAGAGAGTTATGAATTTCATTGCATAGGAAGATGCAACCCTTACTCTTATGTTGATGGAAGTTAAATGTGAGGAAAAAAATGACAAAATGTGATTTTATTTTTGCAGTTTCAAACATAAAAATGTTATAGTGTGATTTCAACCAGATGTTGGTGTATTTTCTCATATCTAGTACCTCCAGATAGACAAGGCCTAACAGTTGTCTCCATTACATCACTGGACTTTTTAAAGTTAAAGTTATTGGTACTCCATTGCATTTTTACAAGCAGATTTATTATCTGAAGTAAAGCTGAAAACAAATGTGGTTTGCCTGTTTCAGCCTCTGAACCTGACTCTTAAACTGCAGGTTTGTTTCATCCGGCCTGTTTCCACTTCCTCACTCAATGGTAGACCTGGGACTGCAACCTAGATCTTTCTAACAGAAGCAGCACGTTTATCATTTCCCAAATGTAAAAACCAGAAGGGTTTTATGTATTCAGTCCAAGAAGAGGAAAGAACGCTTGGTTTCCTTTAGAATGTCTAAACAACATGTGGATTTTTAAAAATGCACGTCTTGTCAATACTTCAACATTCGTAAAGAATCAAAAAAGGATTTTAGAGCCACATTTTAGAGGAATAGACCAGTAAAACATGATGATTGACTTTTATCTTACCTGGCCTGTCTGTTACTGGAGGAGCCAGTCTCTTTAGTTTAAGGCGCTCCCGCCTTGAATCAGCACCGAGGTAGCATCATTATCAGGTGACAATAATCCAAAGTGTTCCTCCTGCTGGCACTAGCGTTCAAAATGAGCTTGGTATTTAATCCAAGGCGACAATCCAGTGTAGAGTGTTGTTAAAAAGTGTTTTGAGGTGAACTTCAGCAACCTTGTTGGGCTGAGTGGGAGGGAACAGCAGAAAGTGTAGGGTTTCACTGGGAGATGAGGTGGCTTCTGTTCTCCACTTGCTGTGGCTCACACATAAAGAAGAAAGACTGGGAGGCGTAGCCAATTATAGACCTAACTTTCTGGATATTTTGGTCCCAGTTTTTTCCCTCTCTCCTCCATTGGCTGCACCCATCTGAAGTATGCTCCTCAAGGATAAGGCATAGCTTCTTGGCCATGGCCTCCACTGTCCAGCCTCTGCCACTGCGATAGCCACAACGGAGCCACCCTGGGTCTGGTGGTGGGCTGGGCTGCTTTGGTTTCCATCAGACACACACTTGTGGAGAGGGCTGTATATAGACTGAAGAAATGATTACAGTGCTGCTAGTTTTGTGTTAAGTGTACCGACTCAGACATATTTGATGTTCTTGTGTAGAGTTTTTACAAACAAAATGGTACATTTTCACATTAGCTGGCTTAATGTGGTTTTTTAACTTATTCTAGTCTAGAGTCCCTTCCTCATATGTATTTTGTTTATTTACAAACCCAGTGGCTTACTCAAGTATATATACCGTATTGGTGGTCTTAAAGCTGCAATAGCAAATCTACGGAAGAAGCTAGCTTGGAACATTGTTTTTCATGTCTCTTAACAACGTTCTAACATTGTATAGCTATGAATATATTGTGGAGATTAAAAAAAATGAATGACGTGGTTCTCTTGCATTTGTCTAAAAACCTCTGCCAATAACACGGCTCGGACCAAAACCAACGATTGGCCCATCCGGTTGTCTGTCTCGCCACACTTCAGCACAGGATCCTCCATTTATTACACGCTTGTGTATTTAGCAACACCACTGGTGTGAGAGGTTCTCTGCTCAATAATATCAGAGAAGGAGAAACAGCCGGCTGCTACCACTTCAACTTTAGGACAAACTACCAGAGTCCCCAAAAGAAAAACACCATTTGAAGTCACGGACAACAAAAGACGTTTGGACCTAGAAAACTGCGACTGTTTAGCTCCCTCTCATTTACTCTGGCAATGCGGGTTCCGGTATCAGGGGGACGTGGCCCAGAGATGGTAGCCGAAGGGAGGGGTCAGTGTTCCGTGACTGTGTTTGCATCTAAAAGCTAGCTTGTTCTGTAGGGTTAGGGTTTGGGCTAGGGTTAGGGTTAGGGTTTGGGTTAGGGTGCCCTGCCATTGTAGCTCTAAGTAGCTTAATAAATATAATGAAAGTGATGTTTATGTTAAACAGCAGCCAATTCTGAGTCTAAACCCTCTAATTCGCTGACATTTTTCCCCTTCAAGTGGCAGCTGTTGGTAAAACTTTTATTAAGTATCTGCATGCTTTTGCAACACTGGAAATTCTCTCAGATCAAATACAGAACCATCTCAATATGTGAATGTCATGGAAAATAAACAAGTTGGCCGTTGCATGCGGGCCTATTTGCAGTGTCTTTGTAGCTAAGGAAAGAAGTGAGCACATGCCAGGCTTTGTATAGGCTCAGTATGGAGTGGACAGGAAGTGGGCTGATGGTTTAAGACAGATGCACCACATGAGTGATTGTGCATGTCTGAGGAACCATCTGTCTCAGTGTGTGGAGAGTGCTAAAGAGGTGACTGGCATGTTGTACGAGTGTGATGCTGCAAGCACCGTGCAGGGCTGGAGAAAGCCATCTGGTATCTGAGTGACAGCCAGCTTTCAACCTCCCACATCAGATGGACCATCTCCCTTCAAAACATGCTCAAAATGTGTTTGATAGCAATGAAGCTGAAACGTTGTTGGACCTTTTAACGATGCAACAGAACTTTACAGGCATGCTACAATTAAGAATAGGTCAGGATATCATTATAGCACCTTATGCTCCAAGCTCTTTTATTGCAAACTAATATTTTGCTGATAGGAGAAACAAACGGGTAAAAAATGAGCCCAAGTGGCTTTGAACCTGCATTCTATGATATGCCCAGCAGATGGTGATAATTTCTGTTTCTGTTTTTACAGACATCTTTGATAAAATGAAGTAATAATCGGAAGGTGCTGAAACAAAGTTACAAAAGAGGCCATGCTATAGGTCAGTGCTGTCCATAAAAAGCTAAGAGAAGGGTCAGCTGCTTTTAAAGCAGGGGGCAAGGGACAAGACATGTATAGAGCTTACAACTGGGTTCAAATTTAAAATTATGACCAACATCACCCCAGATGATACATGCAGGTCTGGTTTGGAAACGTTAGTGCATGTGATCACAAAGTACCCCAGGGTTATTGATTCACCACCTCCTCCCGTGCAGGACATACCTGCTGCATGAAGAAAGCATTGTGCGTCCAAAGGGACTCCAGCCTCTCCACACTGATATGTTCCCTCCCCTCCCCTCAGGGAGGCGCCTATGATCCATGACTAACCTCACACCTCAAAGACCATGTTTGCCCCACAGCTGTAATGACCGCTGGCTAAAGCAATGGTGGACTGCTTAACCGGAGAGATTTTTGATGCTTGTTGTTTTTTTGTTGTTTTTTTCTTCAAATAAATGTTCTAGTTTTTCCTCAGGAGACAGTTTTGATGTGATTCTTTCTTTATTTTAACTTTTATTTTTTGTTTTCAGGTATGAGAGAGAGCATGGGAAGAGTTTTTGATGTACCCTGTACTTGCTGTATAAAAAAATTGAATAAACTAATGCTAATGCTATATCTTGTTTCTGTGTGATGTAACAGAATCAGTTTTTGTGTCTGAGATTCAACGACAAATGAAGTTAAGGAAGACTCTAGAGAAACATTGGAAATGGGATCATCTGTGACTTAGAGCAACCTGGAATGCATTTTGATGATATTTCTTCATTTTGTTCTGTATTTTTATTGGGAGAGCAAATGTCACATTTAAGTTATTAAACCCTTCAAAATGAAATGTGACATTTACATTTGTTTTTTTATCTTGAAAACAGAAATGGGGTTTTTAGATTTTAAAATACTTTAGCTAATGAAAGTATTGAACTGTAAGTATTATTAAAACTATTAAAAAGGTGATTTTTATTTCCCCCCAGATTTTTATTTTTCTAATTTGCACTTTACCTTAAAAAACAAGTTTACTTGTTTTTTCAACACATTTGCAGTGGTCTCTAGTATAAATGAATAACTTGTTAGTCAAAGCTCTGGCGCTCCTGTTTCAGGAAGTAGAAGTTAGCCAGAGGAAAGGAAGACGGCAGGATTTGAAGTTATATTTCCATCTCTCCTCTGATTGGCAACAACAGCAGCAACGTGACTCTTCCACTGCCTCCGTTCACTCTGCAACGTTGATGTTTTATCTCCACAAATAACACAAGTCTGGAGGAGTTATGCTGTGTGGTGGAGTTGCTAATGCTAACGGTTAGCTTCTACTAGCCAAGACGTTCTCTGCTGTTTCCTGGAGGCTAAAACAACAACAGCCATCACGAGCCAAGATGGGTGACTCCATGAATGTTAATTCACAATGTGACGTAGATCTGTGGGTTTATCTGACCCGACCGTTTACTCGTCTATTTTCTTAGGTGGCTAATGCAGGAAATAGGGGTAGAAGACTTTCACGTTTAGCCTGCATGTGAAACTCAGAGTGATAACAAGTAATAAACAGTTTCTCAGTGAACTTGCTCTTTAAACTAACTGTATTTGTTTAGATGTTGTTTAATATATTCGTTTAATCAATTTCCCAGTTGCTATTTTTACATTTGAATGATTTCTACTGGAAATGCAGTGTTGTGCTTTTAAAGTGTGATTGTCTATAAACGTGATCTAACACCATCATGCATTGTTGCAGCACGGTTCAGCTGACTGACTGTTGTGAGCGTACAGCAGATTGCTGACTGCCACCCTCCTCATGGTTTATCCTGGCAGGCACATCCCTGTTGGCAGGAGGCTGCCTCAGCTCCTAGCTCTTTCATGCATGTGGTTGTCCTTTGCCTTGGACACATGGGACCAGCTTGCCTCCATATGTAACCAATCTCTCAAATGATGTTCTTAGATTGCATTGATCATCTTTACAGCATTGTGCTCCTCTGAGCCTTAGATGCTTTCCATCTAACCTCAAGCTGAAAGGTGGTTGGGATCATGCATGGTCCTTGCTGTCCCGTGCACGCCAAGCTTTACTCCAGGATGGAGGTAAAGGAGGGCAGATTTCCTGCACACAGCAACCTGGGTGCCTCAAGACCGCTCAGACTAAACATTTGTCTCCACAAGGCTCTGTGAAGCTGGAGCATGTCAGCTGGTTTCATTTTTGCAGAAACGTCATCGATTGTCTCAGAGGAAGCTGAAGGAGACACCTTTCACTAGTCTGCCTGGATTTTTATTCAATGTCACTTCCACTTCACAGAAAACAGGTTTGCCTTCCTGATGCACCAACTAAAGTTTGTTTTTTTAGCCTCCCTTTCCTCTAGCAGCTCCTCCAGCAGCAGAGTTGATTCAGTAGGCTCAAAGATACCCCTAAGCTACTTAAAGGGGCCAAATCATGGAGCTTTTAACCATGTGATATCGTTATTTCCTCATGAAAAATACCCCCAAACCCGTTTTTCGCTGCATTCATGCATTTTCTTGTCTGAGCTGCAGATTCTGAGGTAAGGATCTGCAGACACGAGGATGTAAACTAAGTGCATCATCAGGCTTTTCTCCTCCCCATGAAGCGAGTCTTGGATCTGAAACCCTTCTCTCCTGGAAGTAGGCCACTAACGCGTCGTCCTGGAACAAAGATTCGAAGCTCGCTAAACTTACAGCCATTTTCTTCTCCGTGTATGGTTTGGTGATGTCATTATGGTGAGACGAACATTTGTAGTCCTACAAACCATGTGTCCTGTCTACAAAGGCCCACGTAATAGCCAGCACAGGACATGTGTCTTAGGCCAGTGATTACCAATCAGGGGTACCCCTAGTGGTCCGTAAGCACATTGCAGGGGGTACGCAGAAACTTTAATATTTAATTTCCCAAATGATCAGCATCAGTCATTCTCCAGCATTCGCTATGTCCTGGTTAAAAAAAAGAAAACTTTGAGCTGGGATGTGTTATTCTTAATGAATACCCAGATGTAGTAATGGACAGTAATATACAGTTGATATGATATAACTTTAGGCTGCAACTGGGCATGAATGTTGTTAAACTGCGTCAGCTTTGGATGAAAGCGGCTGCAGCCGCAGCTGCAGCGTGGATTAAGGAGTGTTTTTAAAAGAAACGGTGCAACGTCTGTTATTCAGACCTGGTTTGGGTTTCAGGAGTCAGGTGTTGAGCAGAAAAACTTCCTCAGTAAAATATTCTGGGCGACAGTAAAGTCGTATCTGTGTTAATAGCTCGTTATCACTAATTCCCTTAAATGCCGTTCGTTTTGACATCTCCTGGCATTTCCCTCTGCACTTTAAGCTTTTCTCCCCCATTTATTAATAAATCACCAGTCTGCAGCTCCTCCTTCTTTGGTTTCTTGAAGACGTTTTGCTTCTCATCCGAGAAGCATTGTCAATTCTGACTGGAATATGGGAGTCAAGCTTATAAACTCACTGTCTATTGTTGCTTAAAATAGCATGATCTGGCCCCTTTAACATGAACAAGGAAGGCAATTGTCACACCCTGCTGGCAAAACGCTGGAACTACATATTTGATCTCTAAGCTATTAGATAAGAACATTTTACCCTCCCTTTGTCAATGAAGCTGAAATAAAAATCTTAAACTTTGTTTAGGTCCTCTTGGGAATATTAATAATAAGGAGAAGCAGGATGAAGAAGATGAGAAGCAGAAGATGGAGCTACATTAGTGTTACAAAGTCTAAATTTATTTCCTTAACATGTATGAGGAGGGCAATGGTCGCCCTCTGCTGGCGAAATACTGGAACAACACACTTGATCTGTTTAAGTATTTATAAGAGAACATTTTAGCCTCATTTTTTTTTTCAATTATGCTGAATAAAAAATCATAAACTTTGTTTACGTATTCTTGCAAATATTTATACGAAGGATGAGAAGCAGGAGGAGCACAAGAAGAAGCAGAAGATGGAGCTACATTAGCACTAACTTATCTTTGATTTCCTTAAGCTCCATGCCCCGGTGGTTCTGTGAAGAGGCCTTGAGCTGACCCGTTACCTCCTTCCCATGTGTGGCTGACAGATGGAGGCCAGGTGTTTTTCAATTGCGTCAATTTTTAGCTGCCTGCTTGAGGTTTTGAGCGTTCACATGCAGCATGGTATTTTTAACTCAATATTCCCTCTGGCTGCAGACGGCTCTAAACTAACGAGTGAATCAGGACTAATGTGAAACAGAAATTATCAAACTTAGATCAACTTCTGAAATAGTTTCATCACAGAAACAAAATGGTGAATCAGACTTTTGGTCAGAGTGGGTAGAGGTTCTCTTTGGCATACTTTGTTATCAGGCGCTGAATCTTCTTTCTGGGGTCCTGCGCCTGCCAATGACATCACACTAGATGATTGGCTGGACGTACGACTTACAGAAATTACTTTACCACGTTTGAAAACATTTAGGCAGTAAGAAACATGAATTTAATAACAAAAATTGCTAAACCATTTCCAAAACCTATGTGAAAGAACAGAATGAAAAAAGAGATGCAATATATTTTGGCCGAGTGGTATTGCCGTAGTTTGACGTCATCGGCAGGCGCAGATCTTAAACCTACCCCGCCTAGCCAGGGGCGTAGCACCAAATTCTGGGCCCTAGGTACAAGCCATCTAGGTGGGCCCCCACGCTCACTTGTCTATCTCTTGTGCACATTTTTTGTCATGCTATAAGACACGTTAATAAACATGATCTTAGTTTAACCTCTATATTGAGCAAATACAAATGCCAGCATAATAAAAGTGAAATCTCAGTGCTATCTGGAGAGAATGAGGGCCCTGCTACTACTGCATCTAAAGGGTTCATGATGTTAAGCTTTGCTAATACTGATATATATTGTTGCAATAATGAAAGGTTAAATACATATGAAATTAAATAAACCAGGTTCTGTCTGTGAATGTAATGTACTCTAAATTGTATAATCCCTGCATTATCAATAAAATCATAAGATTGTCCGTTTTCAATATCAAATATAAAGAAATGAAATATGATTCAACTGGAGAGGCAAAAGTGGCACAATTCAATAAATAGATAAAGCCCAAAATAGTGTGCTGAAATAATTATTTAAATATAAAATTAATGGATTGTGTGTCAATAAAAATATTTAATTTTAAAAATCATGTATAATTATTTCATGATTTTGTTTATTGTTTCATGGTCTTCATCAATATTTTTTTTTCTGTCAACCTCACCCATCAAAGTCAGTGGGTGGAGCTAATTCTGATAACAAACATGGCAGCTCCCTTTATGAAAGATTTCAAGTTGGTGAGATATTTTAAACCTAACAGATAAAACAGAAGTTGCTGACCCAGAATCTGTGGTAAAACAGTAGTGCTTCATACAGGGTGTTATGTAGAAATGTGTAACACCGTCAAAACTGTCCCCACTTCTCTAAATCATACTACAGTTACAGTCGTCAGGGTGTTCTCCCTAATAAAGCATAAAAATATCAACGTACAATAATAAAAATCTCTTCCAGTGAACACAGGAGAAACTTTAATAGTGATATTGAGCCATCCAGATGCATTTACCTGCTACAGTGTACTTAAAAACAAGATCTTCATTTTAGTAATTTTCTTAAAACACTATACCTTCAACTACAGAAAAAAAGTTTTTTTTAATGTCCACTAGGCAGCACATCTGTACATGACACCCCATATTGACCAAGCACATGCAGGAGTACTTCTACAGATATTCTATAGTCAGTCTCTCTATCAGTGAGGAAATTCCTCTTGTACTGTTTTTCCACTGATTCTGAGTCAGCAACTGTTTTACTTGTTAGGCTTAAATTCACCCCCTGCCCCGCCCGCCAACACAGTATCTCCCTGTCACATTCACAGCTCTCAGTATCCTCTGTCTGATATGAACCTGGTCCAGATTTGAGGGAAGATGTATCTTTTCAATGTTTCCAGGACAAATGTGGACCTTATGAAATGTTAGTTTTCCCTATTCCTGTTATAATTTCTACAAGGCAAAATATGTCTGTTCATTCATACAGACCAAGGAATGTTATAGCGGTTCCTTATCAGTCCCATTCAGCGCACTGTCCTCCCACCATTTCCTTAAAGGTGGCTTTATTAAATGTCAGATCTCTCAACAACAAGTCATTTTTAGTAAATGATCTTATCTCTGCTCATCTTCTTGACTGTATGCTTTTATCTGAAATCTGGTTAAATGATAGTAGCTGTGCGCAAGTCCTCTTTGTTTTGAATTGAAAGGTACACCCAAGATCTTAGTTTTAGTAATATACAGACCTCCAGGTTCATGTACTCATTTTCTAGAGAACTTCACTGAACTTCTCTCTGTTATCACAATAGACTTTGATCACCTTCTGATAGCTGGAGACTTCAACATTCACATTGATGACGCTAATGATAAAACTGCTGTGCAATTCCTCGGAGTGCTTGATCTATTTGATATTATACAGCATATTCATGTTCCAACACATGCTCAAGGTCACACACTAGACTTGATCTTAACCAAAGATCTTGATGTATCAGACATTGTTGTTAAGGACGTTGGCCTCTCTGACCACTTCTGTATTTCTTTTGAGATGTCAGCTGCACCTGTAATCCATCACAACTCTGCTGTTCTCAAAAAAAGGTACCTAAGTGATCACACTGCATCAGTTTTTAGTGAACTAATGAATATGTCAACAAGTCTAACATCCAACTGTGCTGATTCCCTTCTAAATCATTTCAACCGCAAATCTCTAGAGATTCTTGACACCATTGCCCCAGAAAAGTCCAAGTTCATCTCTAGGAAACAAAACGCTCCATGGAGGTTCACTAAATCTGTTACAAACCAAAAGCGAGAATGCCGCAAAGCTGAGCGTAAATGGAGGAAAAGTAGCCTGCCCGATCATTATGAGACCTACAGACTGCAACTCCACACCTACAACTCTGAATTAAAAAAGGCGAGACAAGTCTTTTTCTCCAAAGTCATAAGTGATAATATCAACAATTCCCGTGTTCTGTTTGCCACTATTGAGAGGCTAACTAACCAACCAACACAGTTAGCCCCTGATTTCAAGTCCCAAACTAAATGTAATGAGTTTGCATCCTTTTTCGATGATAAAATACTAAACATCAGGTCAGCCATTCACTCCTCCCTGTCAACCAACACACCAAGACCACCCCTACAACCACATAGCAATACTTTAGCTAGAATGCCAGTCTTTGACATGATTAATGCTAAAACACTGGAAAACATAGTTAATAGCTTAAACTCATCTACCTGTTGTCTTGATATACTGCCAACAGACTTCTTTAAAAAGGTTTTTAATTGCTTGAAAGATGGTGTACTGAAAATTACTAATTACTCCTTAAAATCAGGTATTTTTCCTACTTCATTAAAAACTGCTGCTGTCAAGCCTCTTCTAAAGAAAAGCAAACTAGATCCCTTAGAGATTAATAATTATAGACCAATCTCTAGTCTTCCCTTCATTGGGAAAATTGTTGAAAAAGCAGTTATGATCCAGCTGAACAACTTCCTGGAGACAAACAACCTCCTGGATGGTTTTCAGTCAGGCTTTAGACAACACCACAGCACTGAGACAGCACTGATTAAGGTATTAAATGATATCCGTATGAATACAGATTCAGGCAAAACATCTGTTTTAGTGATGCTCGATCTCACTGCAGCTTTTGATACTGTGGATCACAACATAGTAGATAGACTCATAAACTGGGTGGGACTATCAGGTACAGTCCTTAGTTGGTTCCAATCATACCTTGCTGACAGGGGTTATGTTGTTTCTATTGGTGAACATAGATCAAAGCAGATCACTATGACATGTGGTGTCCCCCAAGGCTCCATTCTTGGGCCACTGCTCTTCAACCTCTACATGCTCCCCCTGGGTCAGATCATATACAACAACAACATTGCTTATCATAGTTATGCAGATGACACCCAGATCTATCTAGCTCTATCACCTAATGAATCCGGTCCCCTAGACTCTCTCTGTCAGTGCCTAGAGCAAGTCAATGACGGGATGAAGTCAAGTTTCCTTCTGTTAAACAAAGACAAGACAGAAGTTATTGTCTTTGGGAGTAAAAAACCGAGGATGGAAGTTATTGCTCAACTTGGCTCTAGAGGAATAAAGACTAAGACTCAGGTTAGAAACCTTGGTGTTACCATTGACTCAGACCTGAGCTTCACTGGTCACATTAAGGCTATAACCAGATCAGCGTTTTATCATCTCCATCAATTAGCAAGACTCAGAGGTCTCATGTCGAAACAAGACCTAGAGAAACTCATTCATGCGTTCATCTCCAGCAGACTAGATTATTGCAATGGTCTCCTGACTGGTCTTCCCAAAACAGCCGTAAAGCAACTGCAGCTTATTCAGAATGCTGCTGCTAGGGTCTTAACGAGAACTAAGAGAACTGAGCACATCACCCCTGTTCTAAAAACTCTGCACTGGTTGCCAGTAAACTACAGAATCGATTTTAAAGTGCTTCTACTAGTCTATAAATCACTCAATGGTATGGGGCCTAAGTACATGTTGGATCTCCTTCCAGTATATATGCCTAGCAGGGCTCTCAGATCCCTAGACAGCAGTCAGCTGGTAGAACCTCAGGTCAGAACCAGACAGGGTGAAGCTGCTTTTAGTCATTACGCTGCTCATAGATGGAATCAGCTTCCTTATGACCTCAAACAGGCCCCAACTCTAGTAACTTTTAAATTAAAATTAAAAGCCTTCATGTATTCATTAGCNATGATTGAATGTTTCTTATGCTGCTCCTTCTGCACTGTTTACTGCTAAATTTTTTTGACTATGCCTTTTATCTAATTGTCTGAATTATTTCTTTGTGTATTTTGATTAATGCTTTTGTTGCTCCTGCTCTGTAAAGCACATTGAATTGCCTCCATGTTTGAAATGTGCTATACAAATAAAGCTGCCTTGCCTTGCCTTAAAATCTCTCTGACCAGGTCAATAAAAACCCTCTAACATATAAGCTGCCATGTCTGTTATCAACCTGAGCCTTGCTCACTGATTTTGATGGGCAAGGTTGACAGATAAAACAAAATCATGATGAACAAACATGAAATAATGAAATAAATTATGAAATATCTATAAATTAATTTTAATGAATTAAATATTTTATGGTTCATGTAATTAAATATTTAAAATATTTAATGATACATTTATAAAATTAATTAATGCTTTAGCTATTTATTGAATTGTGTCACTTTTGGATCTCCATACCTTGCAACATGTAATAATTAGACTATGCCTTTTTCCAGCTTTCATTATGGGCCATAATCTGGGATTAACAAGACAGTTTTTGAGGTCTGTTGCATTCAGGTGTTCGTATAGCATGATGACACTGGCAGCTTCACATTCCTGAGATTACCAGGAATCCATCGATACCAAGTTTGTCCTGATCCATGAGTGGGAAGGAGCTGAAATATCCACACAGACAGAACCTGTTTCTACTGCGAGGTCCGCGAATTTATTGGCGGCGGCTGCGGTAATAATTCTAATAAATTATTAGCAAAGTAGTTCACCTGTTGGAAAGAAAGCATTAAACAGCTTTTCTTGCCTTCTTTCCTTTTCTTCTCTCAGTTTTTTTTTCTGATGGCCTGATTGGTGCTTTTTGGGCAACATGACAATGCCTCGAGTCAAGCCTACTGTGGTCTGGCCGGCCTGTCTGGGCTTGCCGCGGCCCGCTTGCAGCCTGTCGCCGCTGCTGAGTGGAATAAACCATTTTACGTCTCCTGGGGGGGGGGCTCCTCCTTTGGGGAAAACGAACACTGACATAAAGTCTGGTTCGATTTTCCCATATTTAGTTGGAAACAACAATATAATGAAACAAATTGACACAAAGGGAATCGTGGGAAACATGGGCCCCTCTCCCCTCTTGGGCCCTGGGTAGTCAGGTCCACTTTTCCCCCCAGTTCGACGCCCCTGCGCCTAGCATCAACATTGCATTCTCTCGATGGAATTAACTGAAGGACTATCAGAGGCCCAATCCCAATACTCGCACTGCGCCCTACGCCCTTCTGTGAAGTGCACTTAGAGGAGGTGCGCAGTAAGGCTTCGAGTGCGTAGTACACAAGTGTGCTGAACTGGGACAGGGATCGACCGTGACGCATGCTGAGATGCCGGTCGCTGTTTGTGCTACTTTTTTAAAAAACCTTTATTAACAACTTTCAAACAAACAAAGTTACATTCATCACTGTCCGCATTAAATCTTAGTCTAAAACATTCAGAGCATTAATAAATATCATTAATCGTCTTCTTTCATTTGAAAATACATGTTTTCAGAAAAGGCACTTGTTCCATTGCTCCGCCTTCTTCTCAAACTTCCCACGCAGCAATGGATTGTGGGTAATACTCTTGCCTGAAGTCCGCATCAATGTGGACTTGGGCGGAGTGGACTTGAAGGTGCAAGGGTGCAAGTGCAAGTATTGGGATTGGGCCGTAGTCTGAGGAGTCACGCTGAGGTCACATGCTGTCTGCTCGACAGGTAACAACATTTACTGTAATGGATTTGTTTTAAACTAAGGACCGTCACGGCGATATGATGTAAAACTAGTCTGAAATGTATCTAATACCCCCTATCGCCAGGAAACTACACACTGTCTCTTTAATACAATTCATATATAAATGTTAGGTGAGTACTTTTACTTTTAAGTACATGTGAAAATGCATACTTTAATTATTTTACTTAAGTCTGAAATTTCTTTGATACTTTCACTTTTAATTAAGTTGTTTTCTACCCCTTTATCTGTACTTTTACTTAAGTATTTTTACCCCTTTATCTGAACTTTTACTTAAGTATTTTTTACCCCTTTATCTGAACTTTTACTTAAGTATATTTTTACCCCTTTATCTGTACTTTTACTTAAGTATTTTTACCCCTTCATCTGTACTTTTACTTAAGTATTTTTTACCCCTTTATCTGTACTTTTACTTAAGTATTTTTTACCCCTTTATCTGTACTTTTACTTAAGTATTTTTACCCCTTTATCTGTACTTTTACTTAAGTCTTTTTTTACCCCTCTTTCTCTACTTTTACTAAAGTAAAAAAATCGACAGATTTGAGTGAGGCTACTAATTAATTTTACTATAGCATGACGAGCTTTGGTTGTTAAATCATGCCTTTTAGCTCAGATTAAGGATCTTGCTACTGTTCCATTCTTTGCTACATACTGTTTGCACAAAGTCAATGAAGGTTTTGCTGTAAAAATACTGAAATTAGGTTCACATTGCAGCACAATGATCTCCAATGATTTCTTATATATTGTCTGTCAGTTTGCATATATGGCTTTGTTGATTAGGGTTATCGTCCACCTCAATAAAACGATCTCCCTGTCTATTTATTAAGGGTCTGATTATTTTGAAATTGACCAAATCAAATAAATCCATCAAATCAAATTACAAAGCACAGATTTTTGCATTTCACCAGACAGTAGATGGTGCCAGAGGCCTCCTCTGCATAAACGCACCAGTGGAGTTGTGATACTTCGTCATCTCTTCACAGCTAAGACATTCAGAAGGCAGGAAGAGAGCAGCTTAGCTACGTCTTGATCTGTCGTTAGCTCGGCCTTTGTGATTTATCCTCACATTTTAAAAAGTAATACAGTTCATCTAGTCAAAAACCAAAAACAAAATTAAACAGATTCTTCATCGCTATAGAATATTTATTTACTGACACTCAAACATCTTTCTTTTCACATTTCCTTTTACAGTTTGACCGACTGGAGGTGGATTCAGATTTTTTCTTATTTATATTCTTATCTTTCTTGCAGAACCATCCCACTGAGGCAATCAATTGTTTTAAATTAGTTCTGCAGCTAGGCAACACGCTTAAAATGTACCGCTTCTCTCTGTCTCCAGTGACAAAGACAAGAGGGAGTCCAGCAGCAGATGGTCTGACCCCCACAGAGCACTGATCTCCACATCATGGAGCCTGTCTGGGATTACATAAAGAAAAGGACAACACAGAAAACCCAAATCCACAGAACTGAGATCAGTTCTCCAAGAACCTTGAAACGAGCTACCCAGTGAGCCTTGTATCTAAGCTTTATTTTTCTCATTAGAGATATTTTAATTATCAACTTATCATAGAGGGATTTATTCAGATTTGCAGACATCTGTTTAAAGAAAACTGAGGTTTTAAGCCAGGAGAGTCACACTCAAATTCACACAGGGCCAAAATGACAAACTGTCTGGAGGAGGTTGGCTGGTGAGCTTTCCAGAACAACCACAAACAGATTACTGAGCAGTTGAAATCTCAGTTTCTTGTTTTCAAAGTCGACAAATCACCGGGTAAACTCGACGCTGAGTAGGTGGAGTTTTTTCAGTTTGCAGTCTGGGTCTGTAGCCGTGCTCTCCTCAGACTGTTAGCATGGGTGCTAATGACTGTAAACAGAAAAGGAGGGGGCACTTTGCAGTCTCGACTCACGCTAATGCAGCAAAGCATCCTGGGATTCGTAGTATTAGCGGTGTATGCGCTGGCGGACCAGTTTGAATACTCTTTATGTATGACCTCGCAGGCCACATATAAATACAACGCGGGCCAGATTTGGTCCTCGGGCCTGAGTTTCACAACTCTGCTCTACATGTACCATTACTAGAGTAAAAAAAAAAATCAAGCACTTCTTCCATTGATGTTGAACACTAACATTTGTTTGTTTGTTTACAATTCTAGTTTCTCCTGTCTCCACCTGTCTGCATCCCACAAGGTGGAAAAATCCCAGCTCTCTGATTGGCTACAACAGTCTCGGAATTTCCGACAAGGAAATGACGTAACGAGCTCGTTTTGCGTTCCAGATTCCAACTCGGAAAAAAATGGACGCCGCCAGTAAAGCTGCGTGTGTTGTTGCTCTGTATGAGTACAAAGAACTAATAAAGCTGCACCTAAAGTCCCTCGAGGAGGAATGCAGGAAACTCATAGATAGTGTCACACAACAATCGTCAGTTGCCACATAAAACCAGAAAAAACATTAAAAATCAAATGTAAAAATGTGAAGTTAAAAAAACCATTAACACCGGTCAATGCTGACGTTTTCAGCAACATAACTATTAGGGCTGTAACAATATTGGCAATATCGCGATATCGTCGTAGTAAAATGACCACAATATCGTCGTGGTCTTGTCACGATATCGTACAGTATGTCTTGAGGTAAAAATAACACTTTTCAGTCTGCTCCACCGGAGCATAGCAAAGTAAACTACATAGACCATGATCCTTTGCTTCCGGGTAATCGGCCAGTTTGCCAATGGGAGTGCGTGCAGCCCACACAGCCAAGATAAACAAACATGGAGTATGGAGGCTACAGCGGTGAACGCAGCAAAGTATTTTATGTTGTGAGTCTTATTATCGTGAGCCTCCCGACAATATCGCAATAAATATTGTATCGCGAGGTTCATATCGTGACAATATCGTGGTGAGATTGGGATATTGTTACTAGGGAGTAACTATTGATGACAAGAATAAACAACAACTCTGTGCTGTTAAATAGCAAAAAGAAAGAAAGCAGAACATAGAAATGACGAAAAAATAAAGACTACAACACTGGGCGCGGCCATCTTTAAAATGGTGATCTCGGGGTCCTCTGAAACAAACGAGCTCGCAGCTTGGAATTCCGAGTTCATTGCGTCATTTCCGGTTAACTTATCTCGGAAAAACGAGTTCCGATGTTCCGATGTTCCTACAGAAACGGATCAAGTTTCTGTAGGAACTTTATAAGTTATAATTTTATTTTGTTCAATTCTATTCATGCAGGTAAGTTACAACCAGGATGGAAGCTAAACTAAACAGGTTTTAGGTTTCTATTAAAATGCTTTAATGTCTGTAAGTATAACCAGAGACAGGGAAGTTTGACACGTGTTTACCCTGCTTTAAGTAGAAATGGCAAAAATAATGCAAGTCTGCTGCTTTCCAACAGTGCATTTTATTTTTCTGTATAATGTCTGAGGTATAGGCTTAAATAAGCTCAACTTCAGCCTAAACTTTCAGCCAGAAACTATGAGCCTGTCTATTGGCTCTTTTACACGAGAAATCAGGAATTGTGTTTGTTATTATCTTGTTTCTTTTTACTTTTCACTTATTTTTAGTTTCCTCTGATTGCATCCTGTGCAATGTTACGACCAAACAAATAAATAAAATAAAGTATAACCAGCAGGGCCCTGCAGGGAATCGAACCCCGTCTCATTACTGAGAGTACCGTTACCAGAGACTTTTGCTTATTTTTTTTTTTATTTATTTATTTTTTCATTTTAATCTTTTTCATTTATTTAATCATTTAGCTCGATTTGACTATTTGAGGTTCAGCTAGGCACATGTTTTCTATCACATCATCCTTGTGTTTCCTTTTTTCCAGATGAGTAGGGACGTGTTTTCTACTCCCCCTTGATGGAAGCGCTCTAATGAGGGTTTATAATGAATCTAACAACTAATAATCTAATAATTGATCTACTTAATAATAATAGTAGATCTAATAAACTAATAATGTATCTAATAACTCCTAAAGCTGCTCTAATGCAGCCAGTAACATCTTGTCTGTCTGAAATCTGCATCTTTAACTAAAACATCTTTACTTGGTTTCCAGAATTTGGGCGTCACACGTTGGTTCTTTTGGCTGTTCTGTGACTTTATTGCTGCTCAAGTCTAGAAAATCTTCTTTTAACAGATTCTCTTCCAGTTTAGAGTTTGCTGCCTTCACATCGTGGCGTTTCCATGGATGGAAATCTGCATCTTTAACTAAAACATCTTTACTTTATTTCCTCCTAAAGAAACTAAAGAAAGATTTCCCTTTGGATTTTGGTTTCTGGTTTTTTTCCACCTGCTGCTCTAGAATTTGTAGTTTTTCTGACATTTTCTCAGTCACTAACTTTCTCTCCTCTCTTTCCTGTGTAATGCGGACCTTGAGGTCAGCAATAGTCTTCAGCAGGGCGCTGTTGACTGTAGACCAGACCTTCCTCTCTTTCTGCAGACTCTCCGCTGCTTGTTTCTTTGCTGCCTCCAGATCTGCAGCTAATTTTTCTGCTCGACTCTGCAGACCGATCTTCTCCTCCTCCCACTGCTGCTGCTGCTGGTTAAACTTCTCTTCAGCCAGTTCTGCAGCAGCTTTTATTCTGGAGGTTTCTGTTTTCAGACAGGCCAGGTGCAGTTCAGCCTCTTTGGTCCGTTTCTTCTCAGCAGAGAGAGAAGCCTCCAGCTGGCTGGTGCTGGTCACAGCTGATGTTTGTGCTGTGATCAGCTGAAGCAGATCATCCTGCAGCTCACCTGCTTCCTTCTTCTGCTCAGCTTTCTGAGATCTAAGCTGGGCGTTGAGCTGCTCCAGTTCCTCTTCTAAACTGGTTCTTTCCTGGTCGTGTTTGCAAACCAGACCCTGTTCTTTAATTAAAGCTTCCTTAAGGCAGCGCAACTCCTCCTGCTCTTCATCCAACATCTTCTGATTCCTGATCTTCTCTTTGATTTCAGAATCCAGGAGCCGTTTCTTCTCTTGGACGTCCTGAACTGCATCGGCACACTCTAATTTTTCTGTGAGGAGCTCTGCTGTTAGTTTTTCCAGCTGCATCCTCAACTCGGCATTCTCCTTCTCCAGAGCAGAAGGTTTCTCCTCCTCTGAGTGGAGCTGGTCTGACGGCTGACCTGTAGGTGCTTCAGCAGAAACCTCTAGACAGCTTTCAGAGGTTTGGGGAATCGCTGCTGCAGCTCGAAACTTGGNGCTGCTAATTTATCCAGCTGCTTCCTTAACTCAGAGTTCTCCTTCTCCAGAGCTGAAGGCTCCTTTTCCTCTGAGGAGAGCTGGTCTGAACGCTGACCTGCAGCTGCAGTCAGTGGGGTCTGTGCAGCTGGAAGAGGCTGGACCACTTCAATGCTTTGTGGCTCAGCTGATTCCTCTGTGGTTTCAGGCAGCACAGCAGGAATTTTGATCTCAGGTGGTTTTTGGCTTACGTTCTCACCTGTTTGTGCTGCAGCAGGAACCTCTGGACAACTTTCAGAGGGTTCTGGGTCTGGGATCACTTTGGTTCTGCACTTGGGAACCCTTTTAGCCCTTTGTGGCAGAGGAGGAGGGTAAATATACCAGGGAAAGGGCTCAGGTTGTGTTTCTGCAGCTGTTTCAGGGTTTTGTTGGACTGAGGGTTGAAGAGTTGATTCTTCTTTGCCCTCAGGAACCCTTGTAGGTGTCTGTGACGATTCCTTCTGAGATCTCACAGATTCCTCGCTTGCTGCTGCATCTTCAACAGAAACACGCGTTTTTACAACTTGGGCGTCACATGTCTGTGTGGTTTCATTGTTGCCCAAGCCTGGAAACCTTTCCTTGTGCAGGCTTTCTCCAGTGTTCTGACGTTTCCACGGGTTCACCAGTGGAAGAGGCGCAGGAATCACCTCAACTTTCTTGTCTTGGTCAGATTTAATAGATTCTTGTTTTTCCACTGGTTTGTTCTCTTCTTTTTTAATTATTTTAGCTGGTTCTGTGTCAGCTGTAGCGATATCAGACCTATATCTATATTTGTTTGGGGTCTGCTGGTATCGCTCAGCCCCAGCTGCATATGGGTACCCTCTGCCATAATTGTGGTTAAAAGGAGACCCATTTTGCCCGTATCCATTACGCCTCCACGAATACTGGCTCCTATATTGGGGCCTTTCCTTTTGTGTCTGAAGGCTAGAGTCTTCTGCTGTCCCTATATTCTTATTTTCCCCACGGTTCACCTGTGGTTGAGGTGAAGAAATCCCCTGGCTGTTTTCCTTGAAACCAGAGTTGACAGATTCCTGGTTTTCCAGCTGTTTTCTGTCAAATTTCTGATTTCTGCAGTTTTGTTCTTCATCACCAGAAGTGTGAGACTCAAATCTTGGTCTAAATTCTTGCTGCTGATACCTACCAGCTCCTGGACCATAATGGTAGTTTCTAGCTGGATTGTAATTATAATTATTTGACCAGTTCCTATTATTTGTGGGATAACGCCTCCCAGGATACTGATTCCTAATTTGGGACGATTGGGGACGCGCTGATGTGTCCAATTTCTCATGTCCCTGATTTGTGGACTCAAAGTTTGAAGCCTGGTTTGGTTGCGTCCTGTTATTCTGGTATGGAGCAGCAGAAATCTCCTTGGAGTTGGTGATCGGGGCTTTTCCTACAGATGTTCGCATCTCAGCGGAGACCTCAGGGCAATTTCTGTTTTGTCTCCAAGTTCCTGGGGAATCAGTGTTCTTTTTTCCTGTATGTGGGTTAGACGGGGGTAAATACCCATTACCCACAGGATACTGCCTCCCAGGATGCTGGTTCCTATCCTGGGAAAACTTAGGGTCCGTTTTCCCACGCGGTTGATTCATAGATCCACAGTTAGCCTGGTTTGGCTGTTTCCTGGGATCAGTAGATGGAGCAGCTGAATTCACCTTTGAGCTGGTGTTGTGCGCCTTTCCAATAAAAGTTGGCATCGTTGTACGTTTATGTGTGATGAAGGAAAAGTTCTGAAATGCTTCTCCTCTCAGTGGATAAGAGATGTGAACTCGTCGACTGCCAAACAGTTTGTGACAATCTGACTGGCAGAGCTCCTTAAGATAGGCTGTGTGGGCGGGGCTTACGGAATGTGATGGCGTCACCACTTTCTGTAAGCCACGCCCACAAATGATCATCATGCTCATGTTATGTAACAGGTGGTCTGCTGTTGCTAGGCAACAAGGAGCACAATAAACAAGAGAGTTGGTGTTAACTCAAAAGGTCTGAAATCAGTGAAAACTTTCAAATTATTTTTTGATCAAAACAGCAAATAGAAAATGTTATAAATTTTCATTTGATTTCATAAAATAAATGTAAACAGAGAAATGTATTTATATATATATATATGACTATATAGAGACTGGTTGATAGGTTTTCCATGTTAGGTTGCACATGGGTGGGATATTCCATGGTATAAAAGTCCTCTTTTTGGATGTTTCTGGTTTCTTTGTTGTGATGTTGGTGAATTTCCTTATTGATTTTTGTAAGTTTGTTTATTTATTTACTTGTCTTTTCGGAGGATCAGCCACTTGGGTCCTCCATCAAAAGTTACAATGAAAATATTTTTTTTCCAAACTTTATTTCATTTATGCACATTAGAATCAATATACAAAACTAAATTACTAAAACCAAAATGAAAAGGGGACAGAAAGAAGAAAACTTATGTTCTCTGCCCCTTTCAACTAAAATAACCATAATAAAACACCAAGATAACAGACACGACATTTTCTAAGCAAACGTAAAATCAATGGGCTAAAACCAAAGGCACGAAAAGAAACGGCGCAACAAGTCAGAACATACATAATAGGTACTAAACAGACACCCTGGTGTCTACATGAATGCTAAATACTAAGGCCAACCTTGATACCAGACTGGACAATCCATCCTAACAAGCTGTGGGGAAATCAGGTAGTTTGGTAAACCTGAGCTGACTCCTCAGTGGTCCATTCGTCAGCTGGGGTCCCACCTGTGAAAGTGTAATGGCCATGATCAGTGCTCTCTTGGACCTTGACTCAAATCATTAGTTATATTAAATAGTGGGACAGCGTTTCCTTGCTACGGACAAGGCTTGTGTTTTATATGCATTTCTTCAATCGACCAGAGAGATTTGCTTGGTTTAAAAATTCCTGCCGAATGTTTTTATTAACCTCCTCAGCATCCTACCAACAAAAGTCCACTAGTCAACACCTGCTTATTGCAAAGCTTCATCATATCTTTGGTTCAGTGGAGACATCTCTCTACAGAACAACTTGGCTCTGCTTACATGATCATTTAAGTTGCATAATTACAGGCAAGAGAAGACCTCAACGCCCCCCCTGCCACTGTTCTTATTGTGTTGCCGTCTGAGTTGCCTGATGTTCGTGGCTGACAGTATAATTACTGCGGTGTGGGAAGGGATAAAAAGGAATGCTGCTTGCTCATTCTCCCACCTAAACATCCAGCTGCACTGCGTGGACCAGTCGGAGAGAGGAAGAGCAAGGGATGCTTCACCAAGGCGATTGTGGCAATGCTCACAAGATACATTCATAACTACCTTAATACTTGTTTATTACTAAATTCTGAAATATTCTACAGCCTAAATAATGATTAAAGGAGACATTAACAGGTAATGGAATAATAATAATATGTGTGCTGTAACTTATGCTTTTATTATGGTGGCTGGATGGATGTAGAATAGAGATACAGATGGATGGATGGATGGATGGATGGATGGATGGATGGATGGATGGATGGATGGATGGATGGATGGATGGATGGATGGATGGATGGATGGATGGATGGATGGATGGATGGATGGATGGATGGATGGATGGTGTAAATATGAGTTGACAAATGGGCAGACAACCTAATGAATGGATGAATGAACTGAATGATTGGTGGACAGAAAGCAGGAAGGTGAATTGGTACAACTTGAAATGTGAAAATTACAGATTGATCAGCTGTTATGCAACGTTCTTCTACCTAAATCTTGTAAAAATCCCACACCTATACCTACTTTTAAATAGAAATTTTAACACCCTTACTTATACTTTTCCTGACATACCTGCCCTTTTTTGTGTCAGGCGACAGTCCAGCAGATGTTTATCTTCCTCTTTTTTTAACCTGAGAAGCAAATGTTTCCTGGCTGTCAGGAATCTGTGAATATTTGATGCTAAATGCATTTTTCAAACATCAAATATTTGAGAATCAGATGTTGTTTACTACAGGAAATGCTCGATTGACTCAAAATATTAGGTTATGAGTACCATCATTTCTAGAAATAGTAATATTCTGTTGAAGCCCAATTAAAAAGCAAAGTCTTGTTTTCATTATTACATTTTAAGTAAATTATTATTATTATTATTATTATTATTATTAATATTATTATTATTATTATTATTATTATTATTATTATTATTATTATTATTATTATTGCTAGATGTTCAGGCTCAGGTCTAGAGTGTTTTCTTTAAAGGGACACTAGTCAGTTTTGGCTTGTTTTGAGCACCCCCTAGTGTTCGTTGGTGAAACCAAAAGTAAAACATATCTCTCCTCGCTGTGCGTTCGTCTTTTTAACACCTTAATCTAACTGCTGAAATGTCTCCTCAGCCTTCATTAGTGTCTACTGGAGTTATTCGTCACTAAATTAAACAAATCAGTTGTGTTCATTATCTAAAACATGCAGGAAACATGCTGGAGGCAGACTGCAGATCCAGGTAGGTCAAGCTGAATTCCAACAGACCGGACCGGCAACTGTGAAGTTGCAAGTGGAATATTCTGGCCACAGGGGGCGACAGGGGCTAGGTGGCCTTTCATTAACCCTGTAAAGGGTCATTTTAGCACATACTGGCTCAAGAACATGATTTAAAATATAAAAAAGTTGCAAAGTGTCCCTTTAAGATAATTAAAATCAAATCAAATAATCACTGTCAAACTATTGTGAACGATGTATACATTTTCAATGTTAAATCAATTCAGGACTGTCAATTTAAAGTCAACAAATCAGATATTTCAGTACTTCTGTGAGAGGAATGTGACTATTGTCTGATTTGTTGAATAATTTTATCCTGTCCTTTGAATTTGAGAATGTACTTCAAAATCACACAGCCATCGATAGTTGCCATTTACAACACAACAGCGTTTCAGAAGGAGGCTCATCATTTTATTCAAGTGTTGTAGCTTCATTTAGGCCATTTCTCCTCGTGAGACATCCAGACCAGGTCATGTACACACACTGACCAGACTAAAAGGCTAACAGGGAAAGGATGAATAACCAAAAACATACAAATTTAAATTAGTCTGTATAATGTTCATTTCACTGTGGAAAGAAGAAAGGAAATCGCAACAATCTTCTTTTAACATTTTGAGTAATGAGACAACCCACATGAGTGTAACATACATACAGCTTTATGTATTGACAGAAGATGCAAGTTAATGTTATTGTCTAGCCACGGGGATGTTAAAAAAACTGCATATGGTACAAGGAGTCTTTTGTTAATCGGATCTACAGAGAAACATGTTGTGAATTTTTGGAACACTGGTTAAAAGTGCAGTTTATGCCATTGTCCTTGTCATAAACACTGCACCAGTGACTAGGGGTGGACTGGGACGAAAATCCAGCCCTGGCATTTCTCCACTACGAACCGGCCCACATTAGGTTAACGGCCTACCGGGACGATGCCCAGTATGCCAGATGGCCAGTCCACCCGTGCTGGTGACAGAGAAATGGCCTGCGCTTACTGCCACATGCAGCAAGGCTATGTATAAACCACATATGCACTAGTGCTGTGTCATTACAACAAGGGTGAATCTGAAAACACAAGCCAGTATTTACCTTTTGTGTTGTCTGATACCACCTGGGAGGCGAAGGACACAAGACAGCACTTTTGAGAGTGAGGGTATGTGTGGGTGTTTCTCTTACCCATCAGCGTTGAGGAGTGACACTCTGAGGGACATCAGTTTGACATGTGGCATGATGGCTGACAGATCTGAGTAATTTGCACTCATGTAGGAGGGAAACAAAACCAATCTAACTTCGAGCTCTTGAAGAGTTCATTTGTTTAGAACTGACATGTTCCGCTAAAATGAGGCCTGGAAAACTTTTGAGATCAAATTAAAACAGAAATCCAGAGTTTTCCCCTTTTCAGGAATTATTTATAATTTTTTCAGAAATCTGTAAAAGTGATATTCTGACCTTATTTTATTAAATAATTAGGCAATATGTCAATTTTTTTTAATTGTTTACAAAGTTACGAAGAAACGGTGAATCATGAAGCAGCTACGACTGCCTGCTTCTACTCAAAGACAGAAAAAAGTGAAGAAAAGCCCATGAACATCCCTGCAGTCAACATTGCATGTTCGTGCAGATCATGTCTATATTGGGTCCGTAGGTCAGACCACGTCTATAGGACGTCCTAATTATGTCTTTGCACGGTGGGATGCATTCCAACGCTGAAAGGACTTCTGCATTCAACTTACTTGGAGGTCAAACAAATGCAGAGTTGGCAATATTTCTTATGGACAGGTAAGTCTTTACAAAAGACAGCATAACGTGAGAATAATAATTATAATTGTAGAGGTGTGCTGTCATGAATGAGACGCATTCCTTCCAGCTGTATCGCATTAGCAGGGAGAGAGGCTTAAATGTGCAATACACGTCTCCTCCTCTAGGTGGTGCCCTCTGTGAAAAAACTCCGGATTTCTGCTTAAAAGTCGATGACGAGTTTCCGTATGCTTGAGCACAGTGTTGTTTTCTTCAGAGCACTGGTATGGCCAATTGAAAAGCAAACCCCGTGTCGTTATAAACAACATGCTGCTTTTCTATTTTTCCTCATATACCTGATCTTACTAACGTCTGCTCTAGTCTCATAAATCACAACAACGCTTTAGCACAACCTGCAGTCAAGATATTTAAACGTGTCCGTTTGATCTAAGTGTGTTTCTTCAAGACATGTAGGCTGTTGTGTAAAAATACAAATGCAATTTAGACATGAAAAAAGAAATTTTATTCCAAAGGTTGTTGTAAATGGTGTTTTAGAGAAGGTTCAAGACAGACCAGTGTAGTTCCAGTAATACCACATTGTCTTGTGGGCTTATCTCAGACTGCACACCTGGCTACGTTTTATCACATAGCACTGGGATTCCTGGCATTTTAAAATCTGCCCAAACAGAATGCCATTGAACATGTGCGGTACGCTAAGCTGAACAGGAAATTAATGAAATGACAGGTCTAGAAAAAGACTGAAGAAAAACCTTTAACAGGCAGGAACATTCTAAAAGATTTTCCAAAAGCATTTTCTTATTTTCTTTGAAGGTCATAAGAAATAAAGCTTCTCTTTTCAGCTGTGTGGAAAAGGGGAAAAAATGCAAACAATATTTATTTTACTTCATGGTGTAACTGAAATCATGTTTACTCTCTAATCTGGATACGTTTAGACTCCTACACTTTGAATGCAAAGTTAAAAAGGCATCACAACTGCTGCAACCGGACAAAAGATATGGCAGATTTATTAAAAATCATTCTGGAGCGTTTGTCATTAAAGACCAAGTTCACTGAGAAACCATTTTTTCTTGTTATTTTTGAAATATGAGTTTAACATGCAGGCCAAACGTGAAAATAGTCTTCTACCCCTATTTCCTGCATTAGTCGTGATAGAAAATAGACAAAGCACTCAGATTTAAAGCCAGTCAACTGCACATCTCATTGAAAATTAGAATTCACGGACTGACTGGCTCGCAACGGAGAAGGCTCTTGATGATTTAGCATCCAGGAGGTGTAATTTGGAATTGTAGGATCTCCAAGGAAGGTCCCGCCTTTCTCGCCTCTGATTGGCTGGAAGGGTTCTTCTATGATTAGCTATTTCATTTAGCAGCAAACATGTCTTCCCTCGTTAAGTGCATGTTTTTATTTCTGTCTGCAGCCATGTCTTGAGGAGTTTTGTGAAGCAAATGTGAACTTAGTGCTATAATACCCATTCTGTCCTGTTTTGCAACATCTAATTTTCAGAAAAAGAACCTGAAGCATGTCAAATGTGATCTTGCAACAAGATTTATTATAAGTTCACATTTTACGTTTTTTTCTGTTTTTTTTTTATTAAAGAAACAGAAAAATATATTTTGCAAAACAGGACAGAATTATTATAGCGCAGGAGGACAGACTGCACTTAGCGAGGGAAGACGGTTTGCTGCTAAATGAAATAGTCAATCGTAGGAGAGCCCTTCTAGCCAATCAGAGACAAGAAAGGTGGGACCTTCCTAGAACATCCTATGATTCCACATTACGTGTCCAGGAGAGAGCAGAGCATGTCTTGGCTAGTTGGCTAGCTGTTAGCATTAGCAACTCCACAAAACAGCACAACTCCTTCAGGCTTGTGTTATTTGTGGAGAAAAAACATCAACGCTGCAGAGAAAACAGAGTCCTGGTAGAGTCGCGTTGTTATCCAATCAGAGCCAAGATATCCGAATATCAGGAAATAAGACTCCAAGTTCTGTGCTCTGCTCCCTACTCCGCTGGCTTCCTTCTAGTTCCTGAAACAGGAGCGCAAGAGCTTTATTTCCCCAGAGATCGACTCACAAGGCATTCATTTATACTACTAGACCACTGCTAATATACTGAAAAAACAAGTGAACTTGGTCTTTAAGCCACTCAGTCATAATAAAATGATTTTCCCTTACCATATGAGTTCATGCACTTTTCAGCTCCTCATATATAAAATAACACATGTCCCTTTTCTCCTGGTGTTTTATGCAACCAAAAAGGATAATCCTGATATTAGTAATCATTCCCTATCTGTGACCTTCAGCCATGCCTTCATGTTAACCAATATTCATTAATTCAGCTTGTATTAATGCTGATCTATTATTTAAATGATGACTCCAAAGTGCATGCAGACCCTAAGAGTTGTCAGTTCAGATCTGCATGCTTCCCCATCTCAAACAACTCAGCTCCCTCTGTTGTTAGATCTGACTCTGGGTCAGCTCCTTCATGGTCATGCATCTACCTTGAGCCAAACCTGCATCACTTACAAATGCAACTGGAATAAATCAATTGCACTTTGGTTGTAAGAAGGAAAAAATGAATCCGCTTGATTATCAGTCTGGATATTCATCCTGAGCATGCAGCGTGTCCAAGATGGATTGCTTTAAAGTGAAGATTGAAGAGTTTTTCTTTGACAGAGTAATTTTTAATCTATTGGCATAGTTCTGAGTTTCCCCTCTTTATTTTTTTTTGCTTTGATTATTATGCTTATTAAGTTTTTATGTCCATGTCTTCTATGCATGATTCAACACCTTGTTTCTTGCATTATTCCTTGATGTTCTGCTGTGAAAGACATCAGCAATTTCATTGTTTAACCTGTGACAACAAATTCTTACTTTAATATCATTTTACAAGACGACATTACATAAAATTGGCTTTTACACTTGAGCTGGTTTGATAAGATCTGGATGTTTTGCTTTTGGTATGGCTCTTTGACATTTCCTTAGTTAAGAATTGGCTCTATATAAATAAACAACAGATATTTTTTACCCAACAGGGTGATTTGAAGGATCAGGTGTAGAAATCTGTTTAAAAATATTTAAACAATAAATAAATGCACAGATTGTTCCTGAGTTTTTATCTGACTGCCAGCTTCATGTGGACCCAAATGTCCATCTTAGCAGACATGTTTTTTAAAAAAGTCATTTATAGGATATATTGTCTACGCAAAGTCAAACTTCTGCTTCTATCTAACAAAATGGTGTCGTTTTAAAGACATGAACTGAATTTGTCCAACCTCTATTGTTTCCATGTCTGGTGCTTACCAGCTTCTGTGGTGTAATTGAGCCAAAACCTTTTAAACCAAAAGGTTGTGTGAAGTTAGAGATTTCAGTAGCTGAGCCATTTTTATGATAAACATTTTGAATCATTCATCCATTTTCACAAATTTGGGAAAAATGGAGTGAGAGATTGATAGTCGGATTGGTGCTGCGTCTGCAGTGATGCTGGCGTTGTACCAGTCTGTCGTGGTGAAGAGACAACTGGAAGGTGAAGCTCTTGAATTACTGGTTGATCTATGTTCCTACCCTCATCTATGGTCACAAGCTTTGGGTAGTGACCAAAAGAATGAGATCACAGATACAAGCAGCCGAAATGAGTTGGGTTCAGGCATCTGGTTTTGGGCACATCCGACCAGGACGCAGGAGGGTTACGGAAGACCCAGGACACGCTGGAGGGACTATGTTTCTTGGCTGGCCTTAGGATTCCCATGGAGAAGCTGGTGCAATTGACTGAGGATAGGGAAGTCTGGCCTCTCTGCTTAGGTTACTGACCCCTAAGCAGAGTATAGATGGATGGACATTTTGAAACGAACACTTGTTAAAAGAACTCAGTCCAAAGGAAAACTGGTGGTATTGATGCGTCTTTCGGCCACTTGAGGATCTACTCATTTATTGTATTTTTCCTACACTAATGAGCAAAAGGAAATGTTGTGTATTAGTTTAACAAAACCAGCAGCCTACTTGAATGGCCAATGGCTTCCATTATACTAACATGGTCATCATTTGTTGCCATAAAAATGAACCTCTACTAGTTTTGCTTGCAGTTACTACGCTATATTACTCCAAACCAAGTAATGGAAGCTGACCTTTTGAATGTTCCCTTCAACGTTGGCTCACTACTGAACAGAAACATGAAGGTAATGTGAAAGATAAGGTGCTGCTGGGCAGTGATTCATCAAAAGGTTGGTTAATCACTTTTTCTGCCATACCTTCCTACATTTACTAGAGAAACAAATAGCCTCCATTAGCTGTATTGTACTTAATATCTGTCTTTGGAGTTAGTCCTACATGAGTGCTAAATCACTCAAGAGACCCTAAATGTCTATTGCATGGGTGTACCCAAATCTGCAACACATTGTGACGAATTGGGAGTATGGTAGGAAATTAAAGCTTTTTTGAGCCAGTTCAACTCATCTAAGGCTAGGTTCACACTGCAGGCAACAGCGCATCAAATCCGCTTTTTTTGCCACTTATCTGATTTTTTTGAACAGCACAGATCAGATCTTTTCCAATCCAGCCCAGGTCGTTTGCATATGTGGAGCTGATTCTGAAACATATCCAAAGTTTTTGAATGCAACTGCAGTCTGAACGGTCATGTCGCATTAAATCCACCTCCTACGTCACTGATCAGCGGAGGTGAGCGCCGTGTCAGGACGTTCCTGAGGTGGAGAAGAGAAGCACTGACTGAGGGATTCAGGGGTCTGTCTGGACATCCTGTCGAGTTTTGACATCACAACTCCGCCTCCCCTGGTTCTGACTGTGACTTCCTGTCTTCTGTGCATGCGGGTCGCTTTGGGACCGTGAAGCGTTCACATTGGAGAGTGTTTGATGTCGCATTTCAGTTATAATGTGAACAGCCACACAAAAAAAATCGGAATTGAGCATCAAGACCTGCAGTGTGAACCTAGCCTAAATCAACAGGTAACGTCAGTAAACAGTGGTGTGATTTTCTGAATTAAAGACAAAGACTCATATACGTCCCCTTTGAAAAAAGACTAAATCCACATGCAGTTATTGGCAACAACAGTTTGGCTTATTGTGAGGTGAAATTATAGAAATGAAAGATTGCTTATAGAAAACAATACCTGATGCTTTAGGTCATGTTGAATTCTCTATCTGCAGTGAGGCAATGGAGTAATACACAAATATTTATTCAAGTCAAAGTGAAACAAGCAAACTCTCTTTGAAAAATAGCATTTTCCTAGTGTGCATCATTTGGTATGTGACCAAAGTTCATTTTTAGTGTAAATCTGTAATAAGATGTCAGAGTTCAGGAAGTGTCTCTTGAAAAAATAGAAATCCATGCTTCATGCTTTGCATCTCATTTTGTCCACACTCGCTGTTCTGTGCAATGTTCTTCACCTGTTCCCAGAAATACTTTTATTACCACCAATTTGAGGGGGAAAGTGCTAAAATAGGATCTGGTGAGGAGCAGCATTGGAAATGTTTTGACCTTGTATACAAACCATGGCAACGTATTTGTCCCTTTTGGGGTTCAGATAGATTTCCTTCTCTTCATGAGCTGGTGATTGTCCGTAAAACTGTGAAGGCCGGGAGATACGGAGCTGATGGGCGAAGGTAGGAAGCTATTTTTCAAGGTGCTCGGTGAGATCTCCTCAATCTTATAGGAAACTGAGTGAAAGTACTGGTTAGGGTTCAGTTGGGAGCTGAAGGAGTTCTGGTGGGAAAAGGCACAACCCAGGCCTCCAATCCCGCCTCTAGAGCTGCCATAGTCATGCAAGTGGTAATGCATGCATGAGCACACTGATTGGAGATCAGTCACCTCCGCCCTGTATGGCTCACGTCGCCTTCGCCCCCGCTGCAGCGATTCGTCCTGCGTGTGGATGATCATGCTGTTACGGTTACCTGCAAGTGAAGCGCGCTCTTCGGCATCTCGCCGTTCATCTTCACTGTTCATAGTCAGGAAACGGAGGACCACGAGGTTAAGGAATGCTCCGATAACCGTCAGCCCCACCAGGATATACATGAAACTAAAGGCCACATACAGGGGCTTCTTCTGGAGGGCCCGGTTCTTTTGAAGGGCCACAAAGTCCCCAAAGCCTATAGTTGTTAACGTGATGAAGCAGTAATAGTAGGACTGGAAGAAGCTCCAGTCCTCATAATGGGAGAAGGCAGCAGCACCAATACACAACGTGCCGATGCAGGAGAAAAACCCCACCGTCACCATGTTCTCCATGGACACATCTGTGATGCTCATGCCGCAGCACTTCTTGATGCGTTTCAGGAGGTATTTGACAAAAGTGTTCATTCTCTCTCCCAGACTTTGGAACATGACAAGAGTCAGAGGGATTCCAAGGACGGCATAAAACATGCAGAAAGCCTTCCCTGCGTCTGTCCCTGGGGCTGCATGTCCATAGCCTGTAACGAAACAGCAGAAATTAGCATTTCTTAGCTAAACAGTTGCTGTCAGCTTTAGTTTACAAACAGGATCCAACGAGGAGTCTCTCTAAGAGTCTATGAGTGTTGCCAGAAGAGGCGCTGAATATAGTAGATGCATGCCACAGAAATGGGTCTGCTCATTAATCTTATTTAAAGGTAGGGGCGTCCCATTAGTCCGAATTTTTGGTTGAGGTAAAGGAGTTTGGAAAAGAGATTGGAAAAGAGTCAGTGAAGCTTTTAGCTTAATTAGACTTTATATTTAGACCACAAGCTGCTGACTCACACAACAATGCTTTTGAAACTCAACCATTTGGGTAGTAATCTGATTCAAACACTAAGTTTGACAAATTTGGATGCTATTGCATCTTATAAGCAAAAATGATAGTAAAAGTGAAGCCCAGTGTTATATATTATCTCAAGTATCTCTTATAACACAGCCCCTAGATGTATTAAGAGCCCAATTCAATGCCAAGAAATACCCACTCTCAGTTGGCAGTGTGTCACCTCATGAATTGCCCTCTAAAGGAGGCATGAAGACGTTGAAGAACAGCTGTCTTTAAAAAAAACTAGTTGTGTCTTGGATAGTGCTGGGCAATAAATCAAAAAATGTATCGTTATCGACATTTCTGACTCTTATCGACTCTCCTCAATATACCGCGATATTGATTTTAGGCCATATCACTTGGCCAGGGTTTATTCGTGAGGAGTTTGCAACACAATCTTTGTTCATGCGTGGGTTTTCTCCAGGTTTTCCTGATGGATGACTAAAGAATTCAAAGCAAGTTACGGACTTTAATTTGGGAATACCTTATATATATATAACATGGAAGCCTCAGTGATCCCTAGGGCTTGTACCACAGTACCACAAAAGCTCTCTGTGGAAATCTGAGAAGGGTCAGAGAGAGAACCAAACAGCAATAAAGTTCTTTATTTCCCCAGACTTTTGGTTGAATAAGAAACCTTTTTATCCTTCTTTCTTACTTGCTAACACATCAAGAGTTGTAAAAGTAAATTCTCTTTTTTTATTCATTTCACACACACACACACACACACACACACACACACACAGATACCTCCACACCCACCTGTTTGCTGGGATAAGCCCTGCAACCCTAAACAGACTTACAAAAACAGAAACTTGATGAGCGACTGACTTCTATTAGTTTGCAAAACAGTGACGATGATGTTTCCTTTTCAGCTCACTGCAGGAAAAATGTCAATACACAGATTAGAACTCAAGTTTGTTGTTAAAGGAGCAGTCTGATTCAGAGCTAACCTGTTCTAGAGATACGGCCTCATTTACTGGTTAAAATAACAAACATTGGAATAGAAAATCCCTATCTCCATGAAAAAGAGTCAACACACAGCTTTTAGCACTGTGTGCATCCACACACACACTCAAGCATCAAGCTTGTTGTCCAGTCATTACATAGTGTTACTAGGCCTTTAAAAAGTCTGACATTAATTGTTTTAGATAAGAACTGCTTACAGGTAACATCAAATGAAAACCTACCTAAGGGATTATTTTGCATTCCCTAAACCAAACGACTGAAGCTTAGCATCATTCTGAGGATTTGTTTTAAAAGATTCAAGATTTGGGAACTGGAAAAGAGTTGCTGCTGTGTTTTTAATTGATTTGACCAAACAGGTGTTTTGTCTTTTACCTATTCTTGTCATACCTGCAGCGCCACCAAATAAATATATAAATAAATAAGTAGATCAACTTTTTTAAAGCCATATTATGCAACTTTTTCATATTTTTAAATCATGTTCTTGAGCCAGTATGTGCTAAAATGACTCTTTACAGGGTTAATAAAATGTCAATAAGACCCCACCGCCCTCTGTGGCCAGAATGCCGCACTTGCAACTTCAGAGTGGCGGGCGACCCCCTGCTGGACTTAGTAAAGTGGAGCTGACATACCTGGTGCTGCAGTCTGCTTCCAGCATGTTTCCTGCATGTTTTAGATAACGGACACAGCTGATTTGTTTGATTTAGTGATGAACCGCTCCTGTAGAAACTAATGAAGGCTGAGGAGACACTTCAGCAGCTAGATTAAGGTGTTAAAAATACGAACGCACGTCAAGGAGATAAGTTTCACTTTCACTTTCGCTATTGAACTAGGGGGTGCTAAAAACAAGCCAAAACTGCCAAGTGTTCCTTTATGATTCAGAATGTGGGATAAATGTCAACTGAATTAAAATAAAGATGTTTTTTCTACAACAATTAGCAATATCATTTTTAATTATGCATAAAGAGAGAGTTGGTTTTATCACATTAGGCACACTAGAACATGCACACACTCATGCATTGATGCAAATGAATTACATACAAATGTGGAACTAGTGGCTTCGTTTCGTCAGCTTTAATGAAAAAGCCTCATTTGAATTCTTGCTTTGGAAGACAAATGTAAACAACATGTTAAAAATGCATTATAACATGATGTTGGCCTCCCAAAGGCAGATATAATCATGTTTGAGGATGTTTTTGCATAATCCGCATCTGTCCTCCCATCTAAATTAAGAAGCATTGACAAACATTGAGTCTTATTCTTTCAAATTGTTCTTTTTAAGTAATTAGTGAGTAATAAACAGCAGTGGCAGCTGTAAAGATGTTGTGTTACAATTCCACCTTAAAGACACTGACACTGGGCTGAAGGGGTCAACAGTGACTAAAACAGAATGAGCTCATCTCACTGGTATTGAAATCCAAGCTTTAAAAATAAAACACAAGATTGTCACTGGTCGCTTGATTAGCCAGCAGCTGAGCCTGATTGTGACAGTGCTGTTATTAGTTTAACTGATTCAGATAAGATTTCTGCTGTTTGTGGAGGATCACATCAGATCAGCGGGGGGTCCTACAGCAGAGCTCAGGAGGCTTTAGACAATTAGGATAAACGCATCCCAGACATCCTCTAAAGGTGGCCTGAGTGAAGTCGTCTCCACTTTGTACTGAAAACCTTTCACATATGCATTCAGCACGACTCATGTGGTCTGATTAACTAGGATGCATGTTGCCTTTTAAGGACAAATGATCTTCTATTGGTATATATTTGCTGTTAATGTGTCAGATTTGATTAATTGTGTGTGCCTACATGCAATCTGAATTATTTACACATTTTCACCATCTGTCTCTCATTAAACTGTGAAAAGCGTATATTACCTGGATTTAGAAAAAGGATCAAAAATGTTCCCTCTGACATCCAATCTGAGTATCTAGAGTCCGATTAGCACCTCCCCCAACAGCTGTGTTTAGTTCCTTCCTGTTTGAACATCTTCAGGAGACAAAAATACAACTTTGAGACAAGTGGACTAACTTAGACCCACAGGCACCCATGCAAAATACACTCTTGTTTGTCTAGGGCTACATCCCACAATGCATTGCGATGTTACATCACAATCTATTTTTAGCTACTGTAGAAAACGCTATTCAGACACTCAGGCTGCTGGAGACTGAAAACTCAAACTAACAAGATAAAATGGGAACAAAAACAAACATGGACATTTTTGACTGCAGTTGCTCTTTAAGGCTCACACAAGTATGTATTTGAGTATTATCATATTATATTATAGTCTACTTTAAATTTGACTTCCTGTAACCCTTCTTACTTGGATGAGGGAAATTAATATTTGTTTTAGAATTTTAGTAATTTTCAACTTTTCATTTTAATAATTATTTTGGACTAAGGAAAATATTTGACATATAGCCCATATGTGACAGTCTGGGGTGAAAATAAACATCTCAAATTGTAGTTTAAACTATGCCTTTTCTCTCTCCTCTTAAAGTATTCCCATTGTCATTTATGGGATGAGTTGTTTCTGCCGCAGAGCTGAACCGTGTAATCTGTTTGCCCTACTATAATGCCTTTATTATCTTCTGTTGTCTTGGGAACAGACATATTTGCTTCTCCACACAAAGCCCTGCCATGCACAGGTGCTGCTGTGCTCATGTGTGCACAGGTGAATGCAGGTGTTTGTAGTGCTGCTGGAAAACAAGCATGTGATGAAAGGAGAAAAAGCCTGATCACTGCAGACATATTTAAAAGGAGGTTCGTAGCTCATAAGACTGAAATAATGGAAGAATAAATGTATCATAGTTAACAAGCTGCAGCAGTTATAATAACACCAGCCAGTCCTATCAGCCAGAAGCATAAGTGTGTTTGTTTTTAAAGCAGGAGAGCTGGTAGTTAATTCATTTGATGGATTTGGCATTCATCCTTAAATGCATGTAAAAAAAATCTTTTCCTCAGCTGAAGTCCTTTTGGACCTCTGTTGAGTCATCTTATTATTTCAGTTGGCAGAGTTACAGCAACACAGCATTTCTGTTCATAAGGAAGACATCTAATGAACTTTTCTAATTTATACAGCAGTCTATGTTCTATTTTCTGTACATGCTTGATCCTGTCCAGGGCAACCAGGAACTGGGACTCCATGTATGATGCGTGCATCTGCAAAAAATGCTGGTGTGCTCTCTAATCCACGCAAATTCCCAGATCTATCAACACCAAAATGACCGTGGAAATGTGTGCAGCCCTCTCTCTAATTTCACTGCTGAGACATGCATCAGTCCATTGGCAACACTTGGGAATGCTTGGAGAGTTAAAAATTAACACAGCAGAACAGGAAGTACTTTCAAATAAAAAGTCCACTTGTTTTTTTTTACTCTAGTACGAATTAATGCCATGTGAGTCTATCTCTGTGGGGGGCTCTTGCACTCGTGTTTCAGGAAGTAGAAGTGAGCCACACTCTAAAAATGAAATGTTGAATTTACTTAACCAAATTATGTCAACTGGTTCCACTAAACATCAATCTAAAGAGTAATATTAATTTACTTTAACATAAGAATGTATATTACTCTTTACATTTAAGCAGATTTAGTGGAACCAGTTGACATAACTTGGTTAAGTAAATTAGAGTGCAGAGGAGTGGGGCGCAGAACACGGCAGGATTTGAAGTCTTATTTCCTGATGTTCAGACATCTCTCCTCTGATTGGCTAACAGCAACGTGACTCTACCACTGACTCTGTTTGCTCTGCAACGTTGATGTTTTATCTCCACAAATAACACAAGCCTGGAGGTATTCTGCTGTACGGTGGCGATGCTAATGCTAACGTTAGCTTCTACTAGTCAAGATGTTCTCTGCTGTTTCCTGAACGCTAAATCAACAACAGCCTTCCCCATTGCGAGTCAAGATGGGTGAGTCCATGAATGCTAATTTTCAATGTGACGTGCAATTGTCACTGGCTTTTCTAATCCAAGAGTGTGTATTTTCTATCAGAAGCTAATGCAGGAAATAGGGGTAGAAGACTTTCATGTTTAGCTTGCATGTTAAAGCACCTTGGGGGGTTGTAAAACCATAGAAGGTGCTATACAAATACAGGCCATTTACCATTAGGATGAAGGTCTAGAAGCCCAAAGAGTTGAGAAGCTATGAAGCACATTGCATAGATTCCTGCCTGAGTCTCTAAAACTTCAATGACATAAAAGCAAAAAACGAGTCTCTCTGTTATAAGCAGGAGCTCTTTCACTGACTTTGCTTTATAAATTATTATGGTTTGTTATGGTACAAGTATGATTATGGTGTTTCAGCTGCTAATGTCAGTCCTTTTGTGAAGAGAAAAATGTCAAAAGCACTAATCTATACCAACAATAGGGTGATTCCGAATGTTATCAAAGATGCCCGACTGCAGTGAGAAAAGATCACATTTCCATTTTAAATGTTTTTCCTGTTTTGCATCTAAGACTGACAATTGGTGAATAGCTTATTAGAAAAACATGATATGGAAGCAAATTGACCTTGAAATGAGCATATAGGGTGTCACATAAATGAATGGCTTGCTCCTCTTAGCCTCTCAATTCCATGCAAAATTGAATTTACAAGTGGATTTTAAATTATTGTGGTAAACTGTAAACTGGCACTATTGCTATCATGGCACCGAACCTCAATGTGCAAAAGTTTTGCTGAAAAATTGACCCAAAGAGCAAAGATGCAACCCTGCCACATGTTTTTCATGTACCTGGACTGGACTGAACAGACACAAACATGAGTTTGGATATGGCGTGTTGTATGACCCAAGCGTGGAGTGACTGACACTGGGTTTGAACAGACACACAGTTAATATAGGAAGCCGCAGAGCGCAGCTCGAATGGAAACGAGAGCCTGTGCGGTTCCAGAATAAAGAAAAGCCACTTATTGGTAGTTGAATGTCTAATGGCTGAAGAGCCGGATGGCTGAGCCCCAAGCTGTGAGTCTGACTTCCTGAAATACTCCTGGGCTGGTGACCTCAACAGGAAGTCCAGTACGGGGCATGGTGGGAAGTGGAGTCCGGAGGCTGGTTAGATCTGAGGGGAGTGCAGGCTGGTTCTGGAGTTCTGGAGCAGGTTTGGGTCTGAAGTGAAGGAGTTCAGGGGTGATCAGAACTAAGGAGGAGGTATAGGAGCCAGGATCGTGACAACTTGCTCACCTAGCCTTGTCTACCATCAACACTCCTGGGCTCAGCACAGCTGAGTCTCAGGAGCCAAGGTTTGACCCCCAGCTGCTCAGCAGATTTCACCACCGTAGATGGCTTCAGGATGTTGTTCCAATGTCCCCAATTCAGGTACCAGGTGTTTCCTGTGCATTTGCTCCTATGAGGTCTTTGAATTGTTGTAACCAATGACATAATGTGACAGTTATGCTTGTAAAATGTATTTCTGTTAAAATACATGTTGTATACAATCAGTCCCTTGGAAAAACGGGAGAACTTTTACATTCTTTAAAGAATGCATATGTACTTTTTAGTAAGCTTCGCCATTGCTTTTTGTCATCATGATTCCTTGTCTTATCAGATGTGTGATTTTTCATTGTTTTTCTTTTTTTTCTAAACTCAATTCATTAGAAACATTTTAGGACATAAAAGGACAAGAAGCAGTCCAGTGAGCAGTCAGACGCAGAGCTGGGAGCAACAGGCTGTTTGTAGACTCATGTTGTGTGCAGCATAAAATCAATATGGCTTGCAGCATAATGCAAAAAGGCCAATTACTGCCCGACTATTCTACTTCAATGGCAATCTTTTGCTCTGCTGCCAGAACTATGTGGCACCTTTAGCATAAAACCTATTTTTAACACCAGTAATGTCAAGAGGTATCAAATCAACCAGGCTGGAAACTGAGGTTGTCCCTTGGCATCAGACGCTATAAAACGACAAATAACATAATAAAACAGTGATGCAACAAGAGAATTACAGACCAAGCAAAATATTTTTTCTGTTCTTCACAAAAGTATACGTCTATTTTTATATTTTTCTGTAAATCCACTCATGTAGTGAGGATAAGGAAGTTATCAAGGACACAGTATGAGCATAAAATTGGCCAAACCAGCAGTTATTAGAGCGCCCTTTCAAGCTGGAGTTGTGCGACACTTCCTTCCAATATAATTGGGACATTAGACTGTTTTGTGATTATTTTGCTGAAGAATTCTACTTATTTCTCATTTAAATTGTTTATTTCTCTGTATTTGATTGTGTACCTTACAAGTTTACCTTTCAGCCTTTTTTTCTAAAGTCAGATGGCAATAGCAGCAAATAGGGCTGATGTGTAGATTAAAGATTCAAAATTTATTGTCATTTCACTTAGTAATTACAAGAATTACACATGTCGAAACTGGATGACTTATTTATATCTGTAGTCGTGTTCCAAGCCAAGTTTGCAATCCTCTCAGTAGCGCTAGGAAATGTGATGCTCCAAAACTATTTGAGATTCCTAAAATGTTGAATAGTGGGCATAAAATTCATCTCACAAATAACACTCCAAAATCTCTCAATTATCACCTCAGAAGACTGAGCTCCTTTTATTTTTAAATTGGTTGCATTTTCATTTTGTGGTCTGTTCCCTTTTTCAGGAAACCTAATAAACATACTCTTGGAAAATTAAAGACCAAGTTTGTTTTTTCCAATACATCTGCAGCAGTCTCTAGTAGAATGCTGTGTGAGTTGATTTCTGCACGAAAAAAAGCCCTGGTGCTCCTGTTTCAGGAAGTTGAAGTGAGTCAGAGCAGAGGGGAGCAGGATTTGGAGTCTGATTGGCTAAAAACAACCTGACTTTACCACTGATTCCATTCATTCTGCAACGTTGATGCTTCATCTACAAAAATAACACAAGCATGAAGGAGTTCTGCTGTGTTATTTTATGGTATGGTATGCTAATGCTAACGGTTAGCTTCTACTAGCTGAGACGCATTCTGCTCGCTCTTGGACGCCAAGAAAACAGTCTTGCCCGTCATGAACTAAGATGGTTGATTCCATGAATGTTATTGTGACGTAGATCTGACTAGCTTGTCTAATCCGAGCATTTCCCCGTCTATTTTCTATCAGTGGCTAATGCGGGAAATAGGGGTAGAAGACTATTTTCACAGTAACCGATCATATTTAAAAAATAACAAGTAAACAACAGGTTCTCAGTATATGTGGTCTTTAATGAAGCCTGTTTGGACAAATAAAATTCTAAAAAGAGCAAGTTGTGGTTTATCACTAGCAGGTATATAAGAAGGAGGTTATATAATAAACTGATCATTAAAGCAGGAATACCAGCATTTGTAAAAGTCAGATAAAGAACTGAACTGCTAAATAGTTTCTTTGTCATTGGTTGGGTTGGTAACGCTTTAGCAAAATGAGTGATTGAAAAATTTGTATTTGATTTAAAATATGTTTGCAATGAAGCATAAATCCTAAAGAACTGTCATGTTGCGTCGGAGATGGTGGTGGACCCATCTGTGGTGCAAAAACGCCTTTAATTAATAAAATCAGGTAGGACGACACAAACGGGAGCAACGTAACATGAAGATTCTACAATGATCTGACAAAGGACCAGAGCAAAACAGGGGGTATAAATACACAAGGATAATCAGGAGCACATGGGCAGGTTAACAAGGGGCAGGTGAGTCCAATAAACAGCTAATGAGGGGAGAATGAGACCAAGTCAGAGGGAGGTGGAGCAGATCCTGACAATAACAGGAACAGTTGAAAACACATAACATTAGAAGTAATGATGTCAAAAAAAAACTGCCCATTTGCCTATGACCAAGGTGTCACCGATGCTGTTTCTTGTGTTCTTTTGATACGTTCATTAACGTTTTTCTAACTAGCAGATAAACACAATTTTAGTTTCTAATCAATCAAAATGAAGGAAAAGCGTATACAATCTGACTATCATTTTGATTACATCAAAATCCAGAAACAAAATAAAAGTTGACAGAAATAAATCAGACTGTAGCATTATATCTTACGTCTGAAAGTACATCTACAAGGTTTGAGATCTCAGGCCAGCAGAGAGCTGGGTAGCCAGTTTGTTGATGACACCTGTGTGCTTCAGGTCCTGTGAGCCAGTGCTGGTTTATTTTTCATTAACAGCACAAAAACATTGCTGACCTGTGGTGTCTGTCCAGTTCAGCCACAATCTGATCCTCTGGACAATGGTTTTACTGTGAGCTGCTGCTCTTCTCACCCATATTCTCAAACAGTAACACAAGTCTACAAATCCAGATTTGCAGCTTCATGTTCCAGTTGAATTATTTATCCTTCTGCCCTCTGCTGTGCTCTCATGTTCTCTGTGTTTAAAGTGTCTCCGCTAAGCTGCTTGAGACGAGGCGTAGGAAAGTGTTTACTGGTACAATAAAATGATTTCACTTTAAAAATACACACTGCAGTGTGTGTGTGTGTGTGTGTGTGTGTGTGTGTGTGTGTGTGTGTGTGTGTGTGTGTGTTCTTTCCTTTGTCTCATACCCCGTTTAGACGACACAACAAACTGAATTCTGTGTTTTCTTAAAAGATCGGATTTGCAGTGGTCTCTAGTAGGAACGAATGCCTTGTTAGTTGTTCTCTGGGGGGAAAAAGCTTCAGTGCGCCTGTTTGAGGATGGAGAACTCAGATGGATTAGAAAGTAGCTTCAGACGGCAGGATTTGGAGTCTTATATCCTGATATTTGGACATCTCACCTCTGATTGACTCCACCACTGACTGTTTCTCTGCAACGTTGATGTTTTATCTCCACAAATAACACAAGCCTGGAGGAGTTCTGCTGTGTGGTGGAGTTGCTAATGCTAAGGTTAGCTTCTACTAGCCGAGACGTTCTCTGCTGTTTCCTGGACGCTAAACCAACAACAGCCTTCCACGTCGTGAGTAAAAATGGGTGAGTCCATGATTGTTAAGTGACAGTGTGACGTAGATCTGTCAGGCTATGTCTATTTTCTATCAGTAGCTAATTCAGGAAATAGGGGTAGAAGACTATTTCTAGTTCAGCTTGCATGTTAAACTCAGAGTGACGGATCATTTTCAAAAATAAAAGTAAAAAATGGTTTCTCAATGAACCTGTGCTTCAGGGTGGCTTTACAAAAGCAAAACCTCTCATACGTTGTAACAGCTACTATGACTCTGCACACACTCTATAAAAAATAAATCTATAAAAAAAATGTTAAAATCTGAAGGTTTCATTCAAAATACCAGCAGGTTGCTATACTAGCGTGAAAATAAAAATGATATCAGAGAGGGAATGCCACAAATATCTGATTACAGTAGCTTTGTTAATGGTTTAAGCTAACTTCTATGTACTAATATAAAATCTACAACATGATAATAAATGTGTTTTTATCTATTTGTGTTCCAAAAGTCTTTGTAACTGTAGTGGTCCAGGCCAAAATGTTGTGTATGATTAACATCAGTGCAGACAGACATCTTAATTATCTTACATGCCACTGTGAGAATGTCTATCACTTTGAGTTATGGTAATAATGACACTCAGAGGTAAATTAGAGAACATATTTTAGGTTGTAGACCTAGTCTTCAGTAGGTTTAATGCAGGGGTGTCCAAGCTTTTTAAACAAAGGACAAAATCGTCAAGTTAAAGGGACACTAGTCAGTTTTGGCTTGTTTTTAGCACCCTCTAGTGTTCATTGGCGAAAGTAAAACTTATCTATCCTTGCTGTGCGTTCGTCTTTTTAACACCTTAATCTAACTGCTGAAATGTCTCCTCAGCCTTCATTAGTGTCTACAGGAGTGGTTCATCACTAAATTAAACAAATCAGCTGTGTTCATGATCTAAAACATGCAGGAAACATGCTGGAACCAGACTGCAGAGCCAGGTATGTCAAGCTGAATTTTTCCAAGTCCCAACAGACCGGACCGGCAACTGTGAAGTTGCAAGTGGAATATTCTGGCCACAGAGGGCGACAGGGGCTGGGTGGCCTTTCATTCACCCTGTAAAGGGTCATTTTAGCACATACTGGCTCAAGAACATGATTTAAAAATATAAAAAAGTTGCAAAGTGTCCCTTTAAAGGTGCAGTTTGAAATGTTTTTCTGGAGCATTTTTTGCCAAATTATTTGAAATGCTCTTAAACATACTGAAGGTAACCATTAAATTAGAGGTTTTGTCAAAAAAATGAAAACCTTTAATCACCTCTGAAACGTACAATCCTGAAAAATCCTCATCTAATCATTGCACACGTCCCGTTCTTAATGATTGGCTCATAACCCACTCACAAAAGCACCAGTGTTTGAGTTGTTGAAACTCAGCTTACTGAGGAGTAAAAATTCATCATTCTAGAAATTGAAGTGGGGGCCACACAAAATAGCTCCGAAGGCTACAAAGCCTGGCTTAATGAGATGCTAACGTGTTGCACTGCTTTTGTGAAACCAACTTAAAGACATATTTAGCCAGAATACCCAGAAAATCAAAGATTCACGCGTGTCTTTACAGCTAATTATGTAATTTGAAGTCTTGACTATCTGCCTTAGATTTATAAACTTAAAGCACCAAGCTAGGAATCCTCTAAACATCCTAACGCTGATAGTTAGGGGTCTAAATCTTAGTAAATTCATGTCAAATATTCTTGAATAATCTGCACAACACTCTGAGACCAGGGCTGTTCTGATAAAACAGAAAGGTCTGATTTACCCGCAGGAAGACGTCTGCAGGTTCAGCTTTAGCTGCTCACTCATCAAACTGAACAAGCTATGTTCTCATGTTATTATCAGACTAGAGGTGATACCCTGACAACTGTAGCCCATGTCTAAATAGAATGGACTTCTTCTTAATCCTCATTATGTTTTTCTACAGCTACTGTGCTATCTCCTTGTATTTGTTTTCCACCCTCTGGGAATGCCACATTTAGTATCAGAGACACTACTCATGTATCAGAAACTGTAGCAGACCACACGCTGAGTACAAGCCGCCAACGCTGATTTCATGCTGCTGTTCCGTGGCAATAACTCATCCAGGAGACCACACACTCCCACTCCTTCTACAGATGAAATAAAGTGGTTCTGATAAGACCGTGTGGGAGTGTATTACAGTCCCAAGCAGTTGTTATGCGGTCCAAACAGAACATCACTGTCAGCATCCAGCAGGACTGAACTATCAGCGGGCGGTAACAATGGGGCAGCGCTGGTCACAGGTACACTTTAATACCAAACTAACTGCAACAATACGTGTAAGAAAATCTAAAGCACCGTGGTCCTCGAGCTGCAAGAAAGATCAACCAGCCGTTTATTTTTGTATAGCACCTTTAAAGATAGCAATAGGTGCTTCACAAGCACAATAAAAGATAAATCTACAAAATAAAGATGAAAACTTAAACTAAAAGCAATGACAGGATTCTCTAGACGAGGTTGTTCCTTCTTAAGTCATGCTGAGGCCAGCTTGACTGACACCAGCAACAGCCCATAATGAGGTTTCACTGGTTTCTGTACATTAAAAATGAGACAAATCGCTGGACTGGAATCACCTCAGTCTGAAAAACATGGACCCCACATTCCTCCACAGGTTAATCGTGGTTCACACGGTGAGATTTTAAAATGGTCAGAAGATTTTCAAGATACCACACTTGGTGATAAAATAAATCAGTGATGTAACAGTTATGCTTCTACACTTGTGTACATGAACCGATTTAACTCAGACCAGTCATGGTTGGTCTGGTGAAACGTCTCAAAGTCAAACTAGACTAGACGGAGTAAACAAACATGGCGGACGAGGAGGAGGCATGAGCAACAGTTTGCAACAGGCACACCACAAACACTGCAATATCAGGCCAAAAAATCTTAGAGGAGGCCTACACTCGCTTTTTCAATAAATCTGCTGTGGTCTCTAGAATGAATGAATGCCTTGTGAGAAGTTTTCTGTGGAAAAAAGCTCTGGCGTTCCTGTTTCAGGAAACGGAAGTTAGTTGGAGGAGTGCGGGAGCGGAAAATGGCAGGATTTCGAGTCTTACTCATTAATCAGTGCCTCTGATTGGCTAACAGCAACACAACTCTTCCACTGCCTTCATTCTCTCTTCTTCCTTGGGGAAAAAATGCAACATTGATCCACAAAAAACAAAAGCCTGAATATTTTCTGACTTGTTGTGGAGTTGCTAATGCTAATGGTTAGCTTCTACTAACTGAGACGTGCCCTGCTCTCTCCTGGATGCTAAATCAAGTTTCACCTGTAGGGGTAGAAGACAATTTTCACATTCAGCCTGCATGTGAAACTCAGCGTGATTGATTGTATTCAAAAAGAACAAATATTACACGTTTCTCAGTGAACCTCACCTTTAACACACCTTACACGACAGGAAAATGATCAAATCAGAGCCATTACAGCGATCGGGTGCATCCTTAAGACTGTCAGAAGGAGACAATCTGGTCAAAAATTGGCTTAATTATCTTTCTGACCTTACACAATAAAGGTTCAGATCTGAACCTGTCTCCCTGGACAAGCCTGCAGAGAGGGTGTTTCCTAGATTTAGATTCTTCAGGATGTCTGAGCAGGAGAGAGAAGAAAGCTGTTCAGACAACTTTAGATTATCTATTTTAATCTGGAAAACATGCAGGTTAAATAAGGGTATTTCACGCCCTTTTTAAATATTAAAGCACAAACCTTGCTCAGACTACTTCATTTATATTTTGTAGTTCTCTGATGGATTTTTGACTAAAAAAATTCAGTTTTTTACATAAAATGCAGAAAAGAAGGTGGCTGAGCTGGAGGTTAGCCCTGCTGCAAATGTATACTCATGACACAAAAACATTTAAGGCAAGGAAAGAGTTCATCTTTGGAGATTCTGACCATTTCATGCATTTTTTATTTAAAAAAATAATGTGGTATTTATTTGTTTCTGCTTGCTGAAATTTAGATTTCACCTTTTGCACTTTTTTATGATCAAATAAATAATGATGATAAAAAACCTGTTCATTTCCTCTAAAGAAAGATATTATAATCTGGCGAGTGTTTGCACGCGCTCCTGAGGATGAGGGTGTCTTCCAGTTTCTTCTCACATGTTTGGTTCATCCCTAGTTCATTTAAAATAGACAAGAAATCTCCATCAGACTGCATTTTTTCATGCATTAATCAACATAACGTTGGGGTCTGAGTTCAAAACTTGATCCAGTTTAATATCTGACTATATGTGACGTAGCTCATGCTCAAAGCGTAAAATGTCATTAATAATTCAGAAATAACTGCAGTAATATGTTCTATAATTTAGGAGCACATCCCAGTCAATAAAAAGTGAAGGAAGTCATGTTATAAAACATGTAAACATGTTGAAATGCATGTAAGCAGGGGTAGATGCAGGGTGCAGGAGTCACATGTGAAGACATTTATGGCGTAAAACTCTTAAAAGTAAAATTTGTCCTTTTTTTCTATCAGGGGTCTTTCAAGAATTCCAAACAGGCTAGAAACTTTTTTATTTCACTTCCTATTGTTTCTATTGGAATTTAACAAAATGAAAAGCTACTTGAATCAAATCCAGGAGGATTAAAGTCTCCCAAACTGCAAAAAGCCTCCACAGAATTATTCATCTAAAGACAGCTCAGCAGCCACATGGCCGAGTCACAACTCACAGATACATTCTGTTGTATCTCTGCTGTAACGGGCCAACCTGTCAATAACTCAGCCTCACTGATTAACACTATGCAGCACAAGTGCAAGTCCCACCTTATTTCCTCCTGCTATTTGCTCCGTCTCAGCTTGAGATTCACAAACAGCTCTAATTATAGGCTGTTGAAAATATGCCCATGAAGTGCAGCAGGTTGGAGCAATTAGCACCCATTAGTGTCTGTAGATGAACCGAAGAGTCAAAGAGAAAGAGGGGGAATAATTCTCAGAGTGATCTGCAGGTTTTAACGGACAAACGCTCATCTGCTATGTGGAGTACCCCAAGGCTCTGTTTTGAGGTTACCCCTATTTTATATATAAAATCAAATTCTCATCTCACCCTCTCTGGGTGGTCTCATCCTTCCAAGCTCGGGTTCTGTGCAGTATCTTAGCTGGTCCTAGAACTGCACTTTTCTGGACTGAGATATGTGATGTTTTTCCTGGGATCTGCTTTAGCCACTCCTCCAGTTTGGGGGTCACTGCCCCGAGTGCCCTGATGACCACGGGCACCACCGATGGCTTTCTCAAGTTCTTCTTTGAGGCCCTGGTACTTCTCTAGTTCCTCGTGTTCCTTTTTCCTGATGTTGCATCACTTGGTATTGCTACATCAACCACGGCTGTCCTCTGTTGTTTGTCCACCACCACAATGTCTGGTTGGCTCGCCATCACCATTTTGTCAGTCTGGATCATGGAGTCGTGTTGCTGTTAGCCAATCAGAGGCGAGATGTCCAAATATTATGAAATAAGACTCCAAATTATGAAGCTACTTTCTCCTCCAGCTGAATTCTCCGTGCTGAAATTGGTGCACCTGAGCTTTTTTTTTCCTTACAAGGCATTCATTACTACTAGAGACCACTGCAAATGCAACATCTAGCGTTATGGAGCACACGCTGACAAACACTGAGCCAGGAAGAAAATTATCTCAAGGGGAGAAAGGATTTTTGAAAGGCATGTTGAGGGCCTGCAAAATGAAAATATGTGTGTGGCTTATTCTGGCTGTGTTTTTAGATGCTTCTACATCCCAAACACAGGCGAGATCCTTATCGTTATATGAACCAAATCTGTTTTCTTTCACCATCTGAGCAGTGAGAGCAAACAGAGCCCGTGACTACAGCTGAAATCCTCAGCACCACAGGAAGGCCCTGCCATCGATCTGTATTCAGACCTTCATCGAGCTCCCAGTAGGACTCTCTGACAAAGTGAAAATAATCTATTTCCTGCAAAGAGCAGTTAGGGCAACCGCCTCGAGTAATTTTTCAATAAAGATCAGACTGAAAACGAAGATTGTTCCGACTTTTTTCAGGAGGAATGAATTTTATGAGGAATTCTCGCTCAGCAGCTGTCAGAACACAAAGAGTTAATTCAGATTTGAGTTCACAGAGAGGGGAAAAGAAAACAAACTGTCAGGTGAGCAAAGCCTCGGAGCACATTGGTAATCATTGACAGGACCTGCTGTCAGTGTTAACATTACACTTTGGCTGCGTAGACGACAACAAAGGAATTTTCTCTCCTTGTTTTCCTAAACCGGAGGCTTCTGTTTCTCTCCATGTCCCACAGATCATTGCTATAGCAATTATAGTTGTTTGATGAAATTATTAGACCAGGAGCTCCGCCAGAACAATTCTGTTTTTAGAAAGTATAATATGGCAACTTTGAAACACTCAAACAAGAAGATATTGTGGCAGAATAAAAAATAACTCTCTTCGCTGACGTGATCAGCTAAAACTGGGAGAAACTGATGACACGCACTAACATTCAAAGTGGTGCTAGAATTTAAAACCAATGTAGTAATGCTGTAATGGCCACGGAGAAAGGGTTTGGTCATAAGCATAGACTCACCACCGTGGGAGGTGATATATAAACGTTGGTCACATTGATGCTAAGCGCAGAACAATGTTAGACTGGGTTTCTGCTAACGTTAGCCTGAGCTGCTAACCAGCCAATCAGCATGAAGCTTACTTAAATGTCAACTTTACTCATTTTTTATATATATATATTTGCAGTGGTCTGTAGTAGGAAAGAATGCTTTGGAGGTCATACTCTGGGGAAAAAGCTCCAGTAGAAGTCAGCCAGAGGAGAAANGACGGCAGGATTTGTCTTATTTCCTTATATTTGGACAGCTCGCCTCTGATTGGCTAACAGCAACTTGACTCTACCACTGACTCTGTTTGCTTTGCATCGTTGATGTTTTATCCCTACAAATAAATAACACAAGCCTGGAGGAGTTCTGCTGTGTGGTGGAGTTGCTAATGCTAACGGTTAGCTTCTACTAGCCGAGACGTTCTCTGCTGTTTTCTGGACGCTAAACCAACAACAGCCTTCCCCGTCGTGAGTCAAGATGGGTGAGTCCATGAATGTTAAGTGACAGTGTGACGTAGATCTGTCAGGATTTTCTGAACCGAGCGTTTCTCCATCTATTTTCTATCAGAAGCTAATGCAGGAAACTGTGTAGGAGACTATTTTCAAATTCAGCCTGCATGTGAAACTCAGACTGACCAATTATAAGTAAAAAAAATTTATCAGGTAACCTGCTCTTTCATATTCATGTCCTGGCTGAGTGGGTGGGGCAAACCACTCTTTCTATTGTAGGCCTTTATTGTGGAGGTTTTTGGCTCCTGGACCATTCAGGGCACCAATAAAATTTCATATATAGAGAACCAAAGAACAGTTTCCAACTATTAAAACCCCTTTCTAGGACACCTTTAACTGCATTTCCTTGTTTGTTTATTCCAATCGCCATCAAGCGCCACAACTTCCACTTAGTTGGATATTCATGTTCATGGGTACCTACTTCCTGAAACTTGAGCACCAGAGCTTTTATTCCTCAGAGATCGACTCACTTATACTGGAGACCACTGCAAAAGTAAGAAATAACGACTGAATGAGAGTTTTTAAAAATTACTCAGGCGTTTTGTTCACTGCTGCTTGATGAAATTAACATGAAGTCTTATGTCCTTGATCCATCAGAGGTTTGTTTAATTCATGCTAAGCTACGAGAAAACCAGATTGGGCAAATGAATAACGGGTCCTTGACCCTTCACCGAGTTGTTCTTTTTGATGTTCAAACAAGAACATGAACAAATCAAACCAGCACAGTTGGAGGGAAAGAACAAGCTGCAGGAAAATCAAAGGAAAGCTGCTTATAACAGCGGTGACGTCAATCTAACTCCCCAATCAGTTACCATCAAGAATTAGCACCGATGTTTGTGTCACATGTTCAGTATGCCATCTAGCCCCGCCCCCTCTGTCAACAACACCATATTTCTGATCCATTAGCTGAGGAGAGGCCAAGTGAAGTGAAGTATCCAATCACAGCACAGATCTATGTGTGGAAAACATTTGTAAGCAACAAAAGACAGAATTTTAAGGCCGAAGCAAATTTAGAGCAATTTATAAAGACAACAAATAACTGAAGGGTATCCTTTACCCACCTGTCTGCCTGGTATTATTCTATTGATATGTAAATGATAAGCATCATGATGCACTCTCTGAGTGGACACGCCTTGCTGCTGCATAAACCGGCTCCGGTTAGCGGACGCGCACCTGCAGACGGAGCTGTGTGGGAGCGGCAGTTGCTCCGCAGCGTAATGGAAATTGGGACTGGCACAAAAAGGCTACAGCAGAGACTCCACAGCTGACTCATCGTCACAAAGAGCTGTCATTACAGAGGACGGGTGATTTAATTCAGCGGTGAGAGGACAACTGGCTTGGGGGGCACTACAACATAAAGGGCATGTAATGTGATTATCATCAAAAAAGAAAAATTTAAATTTGTTTTTAATGTCAGATTGTAGCACTGTAGTGGAAAAAACACTCAAAAGCTGCAAATAGGTGTTTCTAATACACGTTAAAATGATTATTATTTAATTATTTTAAAGAAACAATATGTAAGAATTTTGCAGTGAATCACAAAACAGTCTAAAGTCTCAGTCATGTTGGAAGGAAGGTTACATTGAAACAGATTTCATTCTCAGCCGGCTGGGAGGTTGTCAGTTGTTCTCCTTTAAACAAAAAAATGAAAGAGTTACTGTTTACACTCTGTGAGTTTGTGAGGTTGCCATGTCTCCAGCGAGCTAACGCGCCAGCGCTGGTATTTGTAATTTGACACCAGCAGGCTAAAAACTACAGAGTTGTTTAAAGAACTGAGGCCCATAAACAGGAGCGACCCAGAAGTTATTCTTGTACCCCTAAGAAGCCACGGCATGTGTTTTGCTCTAGTATCGGGTGAAGCAGGATAGAGGCTAACATTGAGCTAGCAATGCTAATGGTGAATTAAAAGCAAAAAATATCTCAAGCTACTCACAGTGAAATGTATGTGTGAATAATGAGTCAATCGTGGAGGTTTACTTCCTTTCATGAGTTGTTCAGAACTATAACCATAGACATGAATACGTAGACACCCCATTGGGTGCAGGAGAGCGTAACAGCGTCACCGCCATATTGGGTGGGTTTCTCACTCTCCAAACCCAACTGGAGTCAATGCAGAGTGAGTAACTATGCTCGTTTTTTGTGCAGCCTACAGTTTCAGCAACCGGCGTACTATTGAAAACAGATCACATGGGATTACTGTTGACTTTTCCAGTCTACCTGTTGGGATTTTATATTTTAATTTATTTTTTTTTAATTTTGTTTTATTATATTTATGTTTTAATCATCATGCCATACTAAATGACTGACTTTGTGAAAAAGCATAATAAAATGTGTTTTTTAGTTGGGTAAGCACCTTCCTCAGTAGAAATAAATGCACTGGAGGCAAATGGAGACCCATCCAAGATGGCGGCCGGACACTACAGCAGTTCTAATAGGCAGCGCCAGTCCACGGGGCATCTACGTATATGATGTCTGTGATTATAACAGCAAGATGGCAAACAACCACACTTCCTGTAATGCCAGAGAAAAATTACCGTAATAAGTGCTCCCTACCGTAAAACACCTGTAAGTGCTAACGCCACAACTCATCTTTGCTTGTCATCTAGAATCTTCTGGTGCTGATCCGTAACTGGCAACAGCCATGAAACTCACGGAACAACAGTGAGAAAGTGATTTTATTGCTTAAAAAAGGACTGCAGTTACCTAAGTTGACCACAGGGTGTCATTTTTACATATTGCACCTTTAAAAGATTTGATGCTGAATTCTCCAGGAAACTCATGGAATTGTTAAACTGTTCTGACTTCTTTGCCCAGATTGTTCGTGTATCAAAGCTGATCATTTAGAACCAAAGTGGAAAACGAGACATGAAGATATCTTCGCCACCTCATTCTGCCGTCTCCTAAAACTATCAGCATATTTTAAGCCGACTGTCATTTTGTACTTCCGCCAAATTGTACTTCTGCAGCCTTGATCCCCACACACTGGTACTTCTGCTGTCTGCCACAGGTTTTTTTTAATAGGTTTTCACCACTTCCTGCCTACCTTGGCAGCCGCCCCAGCGTTTACTTTTAAAATTGTTGAGCATCACTACTGTGTCATCAGGTGGGGCTGATGGGGTTGGGAAAGTCTCTCTACGCTGCTGTAGCAGAGCTGCTGTTTTATTAACAAAATCATGTCAGTAAGGTGGAACAACCACCAGATTTAGTTAAATCTCTCACGGTGTACAAATTCCCTCTCGAGGTGCATTATTTCACTCGAGAGTTATAACTTTCTCGCGTATATCACGTTGCGATGTTTGATGCACGCATTGCTCTCTAATAGGCAGCATTGCTCTAAAAACTGTCTCCAGTCACACGCTGAGCCCTACATATCTACAGTGCAGGCACATGTTGATATTTCCAGGCATTTAGCAAGGATGAATTTCACCTTTTAAGCTGTCTTTTGTCTCCCAGCAACACAGCTTAGTGTGATAAGGAGGGCAGGGGTGTGTATACACACTACAGCACGCTGTGGTTGCAAGTGTCACATTTGGTGCAATTAATCACAGGGAATAAATAGTGTCGTCCTGATGGTCAGCCTGTGAGAAGGACCAACGGAGCCCCCTAAAAACAGCTGGTTCCATGTACCAACATTGTCCCAGCTGTGCCACATTTTCACCCAAATTACTCACAAGACGACAAACGAAGGAGCGTCTGAGTGCTGAGGCTCAATAGAAGCAGTTGCACATGCTGATTTATTTGGACAGGTTCATCTTCCGTCTGCAGAGGTCAGATCGTTCGCCTCTTTGTGAGTGCGTTGTCTCAGATCAGACCAGAAAAAGCTTCTCTAACAGCTATAATTACTTAACCTACTCATGTCTATGCAGCCATACGTGTGGATGACTGTAAAGCACTACTGACTTCATGATGCCAAGGTCAATCAGTGTCCAATATTTAAATTTCACATTTGAGGACAGATGTTTTAAATTTACAGGTGAATATGGTGCAAAAGTCCATTTATGGCAGTAATTAGTCTTAGACTGAGAGACCATCTAAAGGCTCAGGAACCATTTGCAGGTGTTTTGGGTGTATTAGCTGATCAGAGTGTGATACTTTGAGTCTAGAATATTGAGCTTTATATTGTAATTGTCTGAGATTCTGAATGTGGGGTTTTCATCAGCTGTAAGCCATGATCATCACAATTATAACAAATAAAGGCTTGAAATGTCTGGGTTTGCATGGAATGAGTCTGTCTCATATAATAGTTTCACCTTTTAAGTTAAATCACTGAAATAAATTAACTTTTGCATTCTAATTTTTTGAGTTTCACCTGTAAATCAGCCACACGTACGAGACTCCTCTGATTAAAGATTTAAAAACCAGTGAGCTGTTTGATGTGGGAGAGGCGATCAGCCTCCTGACGTGTCATGTCCTCATCATTTATGAGTCTTAAAGCTTTTCCCCAAACATTATAATGTATAGTATATCTACTTCTATATTACCATATCTGTTATTCTGTTATTATTAAAGCTTAGATTAGTCAAAACAACCTTTACTAATAATGCTCACTATAGAAAAACTTACACAATAAAACTTGAGATATTAAATTTAATCTGGTTAGGGTTAGGGTTGGTATTGCTAATGGTTAGTTTCTACTCCAGCTTAGTGGACCAGTGGTATGAGTGTCCGCCCTGGGATTGGGGAGATCAGGGTTGAATGTCCTGGTCGGGTCTTACCAAAGACTTTGAAAAAATGGGACTCAATGGCTCCCTGCTTGACATTCAGCATTAAGGAGTTGGATTTGAGGGTTAAACCACCAAATGTTTCCTGAGCGCGACCTTGTGTGACACACACCAGTGTGTGTGAGACAACTAGTGGGACTTTAACTTTACTTGCTCTGCTCTTTCCTGGATGCTAAATAAATACAGCCTTCTGCAGTTGCAACCAAGGTGGGTGCAAGTATGCAAGTATGTCCTGTGACGTAGATCTGAGGGGCTTTTTCTAATCCGAGCGTTTCCCCGTCTATTTTCTATCAGCAGCTAATGCAGGAAATAGGGGTAGAAGACTATTTTCACGTTCAGCCTGCATGTTAAACTCAGATTGACTGATCATATTTTAGAAAGTATTGCATTGGACCTCTAACAAACACACCACTGCTATCATCCACTGATGCTTCTGCTACTGTTACTGTATAAAATAACTGCTTTATTCATTGCAAATGTCCACTTTTTGTTGCGTTGCTGTCATCACTGTCGCTGCAGGCACATGAAACTGCCCCGGACTCGAGAATTCCCTATCACACTCCAGAGGGAACGTTTTATTATGGAAACATGAAGATGATGTGAATTCCACAGAACCTTTGCAAACCACTGCTATTCATAAAGTCTTTCATTTGTCTTTTTTTGCATCATGTAATCTAAAACCCAATTGATTCTAATGACGGAGGATGATGCAATAATGGTGATGAAAGCTTTAAAGATTTGAGGGAATCCTCCAAACAGGTAGCATATTTACAGCTCTGCTCTGGACTCCCTGGGTAAACCAACACCTCGGCTGTAAACACGCAACGCCAAATATCTCAACACACATCTTCGTATTTCTACAGTCACACGCTATGAGTTTAATTAGTTTCCACAAACTGCTCATTGTTGACACAGCCCAGATTGTTTCCTTATCTGTGCTGCAGAGCTTCATTTCACACAGAGCTGATTTCACTTTATGTAGCAGAAATGATGATTGGGAGGCCTCCTGACACGGTGGGAAGGAACACAACGCCGCGTTAGTGTTTTAGAAACGTCCTGTTGCATTTACAGGTGAGAGGATGACGTGATAAATCAGTCAGATCCTGTGAATCACCACAAGTGATAAAAACAGAAGATAAAAACATGTTTTTTTAGTTTTCTTTCTTTCTGGGTTAACTGGGCCTCTGCCAAACTAAAAAAAGACATCAAGCTGTCCTACGGTGGGATTTCTCCTCTTGAATCAAGGAAACTTCATTAATCCACATTTTAGGGTCATAAATATGAAAGTTCTGCACACATTTTGGCTCTAAAACAGGAGTTCAAGCCTGCAGCTTCATCATATTTTAGTAAATTGGATCTTTCTTGATCTGAGCTTTAATACGCAGCAATGGCTGTCTCAAAGTTTGGCCACTAAAGGTTTCAAACAACTGAGAACTAAAGTATTTAGGATAAAAAAATGAGAGAAATACAAGAAGAAATTATTTTTTTATAGGTTTTAGTGAGAAACACAGAAAACGTGGCCAGATTCATTTTTAACCCTTAGTGCATCTTTTTGTGCTCAAAGAACAAAAACGTTAGAAAATGAAGTATATAAGGGTTAAAGCTAGAAGTGTGGTTTGTGTGTGAGGAGAAACATGTTTGCATCAATTATTGGTCACTTTGCAAGTTCTATCTTTCCTATTTTCCTACTAAGTGAGCTGTAAGATGATTTAAACGTAGATAGAAAGCCGATAAGTTGAATATTTCCCTCCACTTTGACCTGTGACTGATCTGATTTATAAATTGACACCAGAAGTCCCCACCGTGCAGCTGAAAACATGTTCCCAGCGCTAAGAGGCGTGAGTGGATGTAGCTGCTGAAACATGAAAGTTAGTGGTTTTTGTTGCTGTAGCCTGGAAACACCAGAGGATCCAGCCTCACCAGGATGGAGAACCGTCCCTGTTCAGCGTTGCCTGGCAAACTGGGGACACGACTGGTACATTAGTCCTCCCCTCACTCCACCAGTTCCCTTTCCAGACTCTTTATTTTTATGTTCCAAACCTGATCAGGTGTTTTACTAATTGAAAAGTAAGAATTTTACTTATTGCAAGAATCAGTTCATTTAAAGCAATGGCAGAACTTGTCTGGCTTTGCACTTTCATGTGTATTTTTTAAATAATGCATTCATTTTTGCAGCCAGCTTTCATGCTGCAGCCTAAACCAGCACCATCACGCTCCACTGGCTGCGTAAAGTGAGCAGCATCAGGTTTGTGATGCTGAACTCAGCAGCGGAGCTGTCCGATCAGCACCACGGCGCGGCTCTCCAGCCCCAGCTCTCTCAGACATAATCCTGCTTGTTTAGTTTCAGGATTAATTCTCCTCCTTAATTTCTGTTCTACATGATTAGACTCACTAACTCAGATCCTGGCTCACGCATCGCAGCTCCAACCTGCAGAACATCTGCGTGAGCGCTGCAACATGTTGCTGACTAACTTTATCTAGAACTTGTAGGGTTTTACTTACAGAGGAGCACACAGAGGCTTACCTATAGTGGTTATAACTGTGATGGCAAAATAAAATGACCCCGCAAATTTCCACTGCACCCCGGCTCTGTGGGGCTCAGCCTCCATGATGATGCTCTCCAGTTTGCGGTAATCATCCTCGCTGATGTTGTATTTCCCCTGGAGGCGCCTCTCCTCGGCTTCCAGCTGCTCCTTCTCGCGCATCTCAAAGTCGGACTCTAGGGCGTCAAAGACGGCGGCCCCCACGAGCAGGTATGTGAACGTGCAAACAATCAGGGATAAAGTCCGCACGTTTTGCCGCTTCATGGCCAAAAGGAAGCGGCGACTGAGGGGTTCATGTCCCCTCGGATTCCCCGGGAAGGCGCAGCAAGCGTGAGGGAAGCCGCGTGGGCAGCGCCAGGAGGCGGGCGCGCAGGAAGGTGCGCTCAGGGAGCGTTGGACACCGGAGTCGGGGCACTGATGGAAGTCCCCCGCCTTGTGATGATACCGGTGGCAGACCTCCAGATCCTGCTCCTGGTTCGCAGAGAGACACAACAGACTGCTTGATCGCCTGGACCAGGAGCCCTGCAGCCGAGAGACCCTGCGCAAAACCTGCCCAAACCAAGTCCTCCCTGTGCGCAGTGCCATCAACAAGCTGCTCCCAAGATCGCCTGTTGGTCTCTGTCCGCTACAGATCTGAATAAAAGCTCCCAGAGGAAAAAATATAGAAATGCTTTCTTCAAATCTCCACCTTTACGTTTTTCCTTAGTTTTTAAAAAAATGTCCAACAACTTAGCATCTTTCCACCTGTTTTATAAGATTTCAGCTAGAAAGCAACATGTTCGCAGAGACCTCCGCGGCTGTCATGCCGTCTTCAGCCAGGCTTCATGGGAGGAAGAAAACAAAGAAAGAAATCAATTGACTTCCTGTGAAATCCGAGAATCTTCCCCAAACATCCTGGTCCAGATCAGAGTGGCGGAGAGGAGCAGCAAGTGTTATAAAAATGCTCAAATCCTGGAGAAAAACATTAAAAATAATAATAATGATTAAAAATCTGCTTTAAAAATAAAAATGTATTCTGCTCAATGTCTGCATTTTCTTTCCACTTGTAGAAAAGAAACCAAGAGCAGGATAATTACGAGCAGCTTCCAGCCCAGACAAGTTTCCGTGAATGTTTTAGGATGTGCGGAGGTCTGGATCAGGTTCAGGAGACCAGAAGAACGGATGAGAGGCGCGCTGCGCGCCGGCAGTAGGACTCCTATTCCGGGGCGCATCCAAAGCTCCAGAGCGACTGATCACTTTCAGCTCGTTTCTGTGAAAAGGTGGAAAACATTGTTCTTGTCTTTCCCATCTGAGCTGCTTTGTTATCCACTGGTGTCACGAAAACTCCTCATGCTTCCGTCACGATTCAGACCCGGGTTTAAACTCGCTCCAGGAAGTAGCCCTCTCCCCTGACGCGCGCCCCCCTCCCACGATGACCACTCCTACTCGCCTTATGGACGGAGAAGGTCAACCAGAGCTCACATGGTCACATTATAGAGCTCAGTATGTCTCACAGCAAGGGGGGGGGGGGGGGGGGGGGGGGGGGGGGGGCTTTCTCTGTCACGTTGCTGTCCGTGGTGCTGAAGAGGGGATGCTTAGAGACACTTGTGTGAGTAAAATGGATTTCATGAAACCTGTGTGTGTGTGTGTGTGTGTGTGTGTGTGTGTGTGTGTTCCTGTACTTACTACATAATGAGGACCACACCAAGTGTTTTAACCAGCAGAGTGAGGACATTTTTGTGGTCCTCACTTTTTTAAATGGCTACCAGTTGGTTTCAGAGGTATGGTGTGACTTAAGTTTTAGTTAAGGCTAGGGTTAGGAATACAGCAACAGTGGTTATGGTTAGGGTCTGGCATAGTGGAGTCACAAAAATGAATGGTCCTCACTAAGATAGAAAGACAAACGTGTGTGTGTGTGAGAGAGAGAGAGTGTGTGTATGTGTGTGCAGGGGGTGAGGTGTGTGTGTGGCAGCGTGGAAGTAATGGGTGGGTGGGTGGGTGGGTGGGGGTCACCCCACTTTTTCGTGACGCAGTGTTGGTCCATTTATGATTACTACTTATTACTTCATTATTATCAAGTGTAAAATTCAGGTCTCAGACCCCCCACACACAACAGCAACAACACACACACACACACTTCTGAGATTACATTCTCACATGGTAAATATGAAAAAGTGAGACAGGGTTTTAGCAAGTCAACAGATTTTTCCACCATTAGTGAACTCACGTCTAATACACTGACCTCATCTAATTATTAATTTGCATGATTTAAATCTAGTCTCACAGTTTCTGCTATTCAAAGATGATTTAGATATTTTAGCTTTCTCAACTTAGGACTTTCAGTTGTTGCTGTGGAGGTGTCACAACTAAGTGTGGTGTGACTTGGATGAAGCTCAGCATCTCCAGATCCAAAGATGGTTCTTGACTGAAAAAGGGTGGATTGCCAATTCGGATCAAGCGACAGGTCTATACCTTTAGGAAGGAAAAGGAGGCGTTGAAGTGGCCCAGCTTCTTGTTCATTAGTCAGGGAAGGAGTGAGCGGGAGATCAACAGGTGGATTGAGGCTCTCTAGTGATGAGGATGCTGACCCGTGCTGTTGTTGATTTATTGATCTGTACCAACTCTCTTTTACTGTCAGGAGCTTTCAGCAACTTTGAGGAGTAGAGATTAATTTCCTCTGCTGGGTTGCCACTCTCAGATTAAGGGTGAGGAGCTACAGCAGGGACTCTTGAGTTGAGATTGAGTAGATGCCTCCTTCTATGGAAGGTGTTTCAGGCACATGCTTCCTGGAGGAGGCCCTGCGGCTGACCTAGGAATAGATGGAGGAACAATATCTCTAGGCTGGCCAAGGAACGACTTAGGATCTCAGTCTCTTCTACGTCACAGGGAAAACTTGCATTCATGGACTCACCTTGGCTTGTGACAGCAGAAGGCTGTATTGATTCTGCGGCTAGGAGAGAACAGAGCACATCTCGGATAGTAGAAGCTAACCGTTAGCATTAGCAACTCCACAACATGGCAGAACACACTCAGGCTTGTGGTATTTTTGGAGATAAAACATTAACGTTCAATTCCTTTCCCAAGAAAGAAGAATTAATGGAAGCAGAGTTGCATTGCTGTTAGCCAATCAGAGGTGAGCTGTTTGCATATCATGAATATTAATGAGCAGAACTTGTAATCCTGTACTCAGTAAAATCTTCAAAACAGAAGATTTATGTTTGGTAAACGTTGGATCTTTGAATTTCAGTTTAGTCGACCCCTAATTGAGCTGAATATTATTTGATTGGAGTGTCCAGCTGAGTGTTTATTGCATCACAATTTAATACCGATAAAGAACACTGAACGACTTCATTTTTTACCTTTTCCATGACTGCTCTGTTTTGTGCAACAAGATTTGTTTGTAATTTGACCTTTTGACCCCGACTCTGTAAACGTCTCATATTTATGTCCTTTATTTTGTTTACGTTCATCTTTTTGAACTCCAAAGGGGGCGCCTCTAATTACATCGACCATGTTTCATTGACAATAAAAATATTTATTCATTCATATTGACACAACAGAAGCAGTCGGTCAGCATCATAATTTCAGTTCATTAACATTTATTTGTTATGAATGTTGGAAAAGTAAAATTGTTGACAGCAGAACAGAACTGTTTAAGCCAAAGGTGCAGCTGAAAGTGAGCAGCTACCCAACTAGCTGTTCTAGTTGTTGATTGGTTAAAACAAACCTTGTTGACGCTGGGTCACATGACCACAACAATTCAACAGTTTTTATAGATCAGCTGATGCTCAGGCTGACAGAGGAGCGTCATATACAACTGGACAATAAAAACAAGCCGTCACATATAAATTCACCTCAGCTAGCTTACATTTAAGCCAGGTTACAACATCGTTTTATTAATGACAAACATGTGAACTGAAGCTTGAGCTAATATTAAACTGTTTCTGAGTTGAACCCATGGAGACCTCTCGTTATCCAGAAAATACACACAAGCAGTTTTATTTAGCTTAAGCTCGAAAACAAGCTTTTGCTGCACAACGTGCTAACGTTAAACAAAGCCTTATTTACATGTAAGCCAAGCTTTTAGATTTACACAGCTCTTTCCTTCACGCTGAGGTCCCTGGGGACTCCTAAGCCCCTGCCTGCAGTGGAGTGTCCAGGGCTCTAATGTACACACTTGGCAGAGTAAACCAGGCTAAAGGAAGCTCTCGTCGGGTGCTGTCATCCTGGAACTTGATATTAAGGTAGTAATCCCCCGTGTAGAGGAAAAGCAGGGCACCCTTACAGACGGAGCTTTCCTTGGGTTTAACCTGATGAAAGAAGAGAGAAACAACTTGTTGTTAGGTGTTTCTTTTAAACCCGAACACAGTCTTAGCCAGATGGGGGCCAGCAGCTGAATGAGTCTAAACAAAAACATGAAAATAATCAGTGACAAAGTTTTTTTGTGTAATTTCCCATTTAAAAGTAGATCATTAACACTGTGCAGAGTCATGTGGGGACATGCTGAAAACGTAAGGCTCATGCCCTAACCATTAAAACTAATGGCTCATAGGCCGACCTGCATGTACCCGGCTGGAGTTACTCACTACTGAGTCTACGTGCAAAGCAGCAGAGGACATGAATATTGCTTGTAGTAGTACATAATCATACATGTATGTTGCATATATAACAAAAACCACAGCACAGATGTGGAGGAATGTACTCAACGCTGAGGTAACATATCTAGAGTCGACTGACCGTGTCAATGAAGAAGGTCTCGGAGCCGATGAAGGTGACGGCTTCGTCGAGGTCGTAGTTCTGGACTCCGTTCTGGTAGTCCTGATACGGCAAGACGGTGAGCGCCAGTGGGCCCACTGGGTTCTTGCTCAAGTTGGTCAGTTTCACCTCCAGGGTCACGGTGTCGCCCACTTTGCAGTCAGCTACGAGGTCACAGTCACATGGTTTCCCATTCACCAGCACATCTGGAAACAGAAAAGGGACGCTTACGATGAGAGACAAAAAATGGTTCCTTTGGGTTTTTGTAAGAAGCAAGACAGAAAATATTAGTTTCTCAATTATTAAAGGTGCAATATGCAATAATCAAGTAAAAATGACATCTTGTTGTCAAATTTGGTTAGCGCAGGCCATTTTTCTAAGCAAAATGTTACTTTCTCACTACCGTTTCATGAGTTTCATGGCTGTTGCCAGTTATGGATCAGCACCAGAAGATTCTACATGATGAGTGAAGACGAGTCATACACAGGAAGTTGATGAGTAGATGAATACATTGTCATATCTGGTGTTAGCACTCTTCGGTGTTTTCAATAGGGAGCTGCTCCTGTTATTGGCTTAAGATGTTTACAAAACACTGCTGCGTTTTTCCTGCTGGTGTCGAATTACAAAAGCCAATGCAGCACTCTCCGGCGCAAACTCAGCAACTCCCTGGGCTCACAGATTGTAAACATCTTCATCCCTCTTTGGTCTTTTTAAAAGGAGAAAAACTGACAACCCTCCAGCCAGCTGAGAATGAAATCTGCTACGGTGTAACCTTCTTCCAACATGATTGAGACATTAGACTGTTTCTGTATTACTTCCCTGCAGAATTCTTGCATATTGCTCCTTTAAGTGATGCATGAGAGCTTTTCACCTGAAATGAAAACAACTCAGTTATGACATCATGTTATTTGTTAAGAAATCCATCTGAAGATGCACTTTATGCAAACTAAGTGATCTGGGTGCTCCATGTCAGCAGAAAAAAAAACTAAAATCACACAGGAGGACTGGTGGGGTTCCCAGGATGATCACCCAAGTAGAATCTCCCTTTAGAACACCAGCCCGAGTGTCAGATGCTTTCTAGTACCACGCCTGCGGCTGTGATAAACACGGAGGCAAAGTCTGTGTGACAGCCTGATGAAAGAGTCGAGCTGCACTTGATGCTGCTGGTGTGTCGATGACACTGTTGCATAAAATTATGGCGGTGGGGGTTGTGTGTGTGAAGGCTGAGGGTGGGGTGGGGCTTAGGCTGTGATGTCACAGTCAGTGACGTCTGGGTGGCTGGAGTCAGAGGAGGGTTGAAACACACACATGTCAACACTGTGCTTATAAATACATACGTCTATTCCTAGAAAACCACCAGATACAATGTGGCAAGATTCTTAATTATTTCTTTTTGAAGGCTAAACCAATATTTCCTTATCTGTGCATGAAGAGATGGGATAAACAAACAATCTAGCTGCGTTTTTTTAAATCTGAAAGGTGCCAATGATTTAATTTTGGAGACTTTTGTTGTTGTTACATTCAGATCCTCGTGCACATACGTTGTGTACGACACCAGCGTTCCATAGCTGGCAGCGCTGAGCCTTTAGTGACACCTTTGCAAGTAGATATATTTAGTTTGTTCAAAGTCTTGTTGCTAGGAGATGTGCAAATTATAGGTAGCCTACGTTGGTGCTAAAACGGGAGAATTCTGTCACATTAAAAGTGAACAAAAGAGGACAGTTCTTCTGTAATGAGCTGATGAACTCCCACGCACACACACAGCCCAGTAAAACACACATACACACACACAGAGCTTGGACACTTGCTACAAAGTTTCTTTACTTTGATCTCCCAGATTGGACACCAGTGTTGAGACAATCCACCGACTCAGCTGACCAATTATAGCTGCTCGAATACAAGAAGTGGGAAGAAACAGTGGCTCAGCACTAGTTATACTATACCGTGGTGTCAAAGCCACTCCATCTTTGTGTCATACCTCCTCTGTAGCTTTTATTATGTAATGGGATGCTAGAGACAGTGTTAGCCTCTTTAAGTCAGGTTAGCAGTAAAACAGCAGATTTGTCTTGCTGCAACTTTAATCATTAATATTTTCTTGTTACGTTATGTTTAAAGATGCATTTTCATAGAAAGCAATATTTATTGCTCGGTAGCAACATTCCTACAATAGTTTCACCTCAGAAAAAAATGGATGTGTCATTTTTGCATGGACCAGTATGGCGCCATCAAGGGGCCACCATATTTGTAGAGAGGGCCAAGAACTAGTCCAACATCCTTAAACCAGGTTTCAGAGTCACTAGTGTTTGAACTTGGAATTTATCTTTCGATTAGCCCCGCCCCCCTTAGTTACAGCTGCGGGCGGGGAGCATTGATGCTTGGCTGTTGCTGGTTGAGCTTGATGAGGACGTTCTGACAATACGCAACGAAGGAGACACGACTACTCTAATGCTTAGCTTCACCATCTTGTTAGCAGTTGTTGGACAGTAACAGTTGCTATGACATGTGATTGGACAATAACCGATTTTGGGGCGGGGCCCGGCGAAAGGCTAATTGCATCCACCTGATCATGGTGCAAAGGACAGATGAGTGACAGGACAGGGGCACTTCAGCAGGCCAATCAGACTTCATCATGGGCTAATGCCCCTATGGCCCCATCCCTAGAACCGCCAATGGCAAATGTGTCTTTAGTGCCACCCCTGCAATTAGCTTAACTTTAATAAGAACATTAATTAAAAGTGTTTCCGAAAAGCAGATAAAACAAAACATGCATCATAGGAGCAGCATGTCTCATATTTGGGGAACTGCAACAAAACAAGTAAAGGTAAATGTCAGCAAAGACTTGCAAAGAGAAATATTTCTGCATCAGAACCTCGCTCCACTAAGTGCTGCCTGAGCAACAGGTACATCCCAGTGTGAATGTGAGGAGGAGCAGAGCGCTTTTTCTCTTCACTGCCTCGTTAAACTATTAAAACTTTCATTACATCTTCAGGAGGAAACAAACTAATCTGATTTTTAGATTTCTTGCTAGAAAGCGGGTAGCACCCTTCCCGTGTGTAACGTGAGCAGCTGATTTGGCTTTCATGTTAGTGCACACACACACCATGTTGACCGGAGTATGCAGAGATGAAGAGCTGCAGCGGGCGTTGCCACAGCAACCGTGGGAAACAACAGCAAACACCTTTCTCCTGTACTAACATAAAAGCCGTGGATGGAACTACAACTCTGAGATCAAACAGACCCCTCCACCCCTCTCTGCAGCCCTGCTTTGAGCACAGTCTGGTGGAGAGTTTGAGAAAAAAAATCTGAATCGAAGGAAATGAAAATACTTTTATTAGTGTTTAAAATCTCACACAATTACCTACGTGCGTCTTTTAAGCTCCAGAAAGGAGTAAAACGGCATGAGGAAAAGTGAAAAGTCACATTTGAGTCAGATTCTCAGTGACTTCGATCATCAAGGTCTAACAGCTCATCCCAGCCAGTAGATGCTAGTGAGGCAGGGTCACTGATGAATGCTCTGATGGAGGTGCAGGATGTGCTTTAAAAGGCTGAAGCGCACCACATAGTCTAAAAATAACCGTCCAGCCTTCGACATCCCCCCCAAAAGCCATCTGCCCTTTTTGAATTATCCCCATAACAACCACTTACATGACATGTGTTGTATTCTCTTTCAACGGATGATTAGAGATTCCATCTGCTCTGATAACAACAAGCCAACAACACTTGTAGTGGAGAAGAAACATTTCTGAGTTGGGACCAGTAGGCCCACACATGTGGGCTTCTACTCGTTTCAGCTGTCTGATAACACGGCAACTCAATCACATAAACCAGCTATGAAATGTGTGCCAACAATTCTGCAATAGTAGCATCTCCCTAAGGTAGGTGTCTGAAGTTTTTCTACACAGGCCTGATTAATCACTTAGAACCTGTTGGACTTAAATGTAAATTCATTAAAATTCTGTTGTTTTTTTGCCAGTTCAACAAAAAACATAATAATAACCATAATAACCCCCGTTCTAAAAACTCTGCACTGGTTACCAGTAAACTACATTTTAAAGTGCTTCTACTAGTCTATAAATCACTCAATGGTATGGGGCCTAAGTACATGTTGGATCTCCTTCCAGTATATACACCTAGCAGGGCTCTCAGATCCCTAGACAGCAGTCAGCTGGTAGAACCTCGGGTCAGAACCAGACAGGGTGAAGCTGCTTTTAGTCACTATGCTGCTCATAGATGGAATCAGCTTCCTTATGACATCAACCAGGCCCCAAATCTAGTAACTTTTAAATTAAAATGAAAAACTCTCATGTATTCATTAGCCTATGATTGAATGTTTCTTATGCCGCTCCTTCTGCACTGTTTACTGCTAAACCTTTGACTATGTCTTTTATCTAATTGTTGAATAATTTCCTTGTGTATTTTGATTAATGTTTTTGTTGCTCCTGCTCTGTAAAGCACATTGAATTTCCTCTGTGTTTGAAATGTGCTATTGACCATTTGCACCTACGTCACCTAATCACGTGGGTCCGCCACATTGATTGGCAAAAGCATGTAAACAGTCAGCGACACGAGTACTAAATAAAGGGGAAAGTAGCGCCTGAAATTGTTTTTTTTTTTTGTTGTTGTCATTTTTGCGATGTTTAGCCTGGCTTCAACTAGTTCAAGCCCAGTCCACTTGTGGGAAGATTTAGCGCAACTAGGTGGGGAGAGCAGTATTTACTAAAGTTACGTGTTAGCTAGCTTATGAACGTTAGCTTACGTTCTCCCTGCTGCTGTTCACTGATGTAAACAAGTTGCCGAGTTTGCCAGAATTCTCCATGCTGGATTTATAGCATTATGTGATAAACAGCGTTTCACTTTACACTCGAGCTGATTAAGAAAAAAATGAAAAAAAGTCCAGATCCGTACCAGTTTTTGTCGCTGGTGGGGTCACCGGGTTCAGATGCTACTCTCACACAGGATGAGACATAACGATGACGCTCATCATACTAAATAAATACCACAATTTTAACACGTAATCTTACATTGAATCAATATTATTGTAAATAATTATCTCGCATTTCACTACAGTGGACCGTACCGCACGTTCTACATGGTGAAATATCCATGCATCCATTAGGATGATCAATAATTATCAACACATCACATTTATCCCAGTCCCTGTCTTCCCCAGGAAATATATAAACACTAATCTTACCTGGTAAAACATGTTCGCTGCAAATCCAGAAATACTTTGAGGGCTGCTAGTTCATTTTATTGATCGCTGTGGTTCATCTCCGTCCTCAGTCTCCATCAAAGTTGTTTAAAAAAAACAAAACGAGTTGAGTTTACATCCTTGTCTGTTAGTGCAGCCAACTATTATCATTTTACTGTAAAATCAACTAAATAAAAGCAACAAAAGGCTATAAACTGGCTTGTTTTGACTAGCTTCACCGCAGTTTCAACGTGTGTAAACGGTCTTTTTGCCAACCATCATGGCAAAGGGGGCGGTCCCATGAGCGCCGTGATGACAGGTGCAAATGGTCAATACAAATAAAACTGCCTTGCCTAATAAACATAATAACCCTAACTCTTAAATAAAAACAGAATTCAACTAAAATTGCCAACTGTTGCTCTGGCCGACTTTAAATAACTATGTAAAAGCCAAAAAAAACAAACCCTGCAAGTAGACAAGAGACAGTTGGCTCCTGTTGTTCTTGCTAATTTGACTCATGTTAAAGTTGAGTATTTTGGTATAAATTAGAGTAAAACCCACTAAACCAACATTTGTTTTTTATTCTGGTCTCCATGCCCTCCAGATCCTCATGAAATCAGTTGTTTCCTCCAGCAGAGCAGAGGATGGCTGACATATAACTGTAGGTCACTAATCAGTGTTGCCGTACCAATCGAACACAGATCAATGAAAACACCTTCATCAGAGTCCTGATCTGATACTTTAGACTGGATCGGAACATGCCTAAATATTCACTAATTAACTCAAGGATATTAGGAAGTGTTTGGATGTCATGATTTAATCTGACTGAAGCAGCAACATTTAAAAGAATAAAGGTCATGTTGAAGCAACAATTTTAACACAACACTGGTAAAACGATGCCGGCTCATCTGTACACAGGACGTCTAACCAAGCTGGGCTGCCTCCAGCCTCTACATCTCTACAACATTACTCATTCTAAACATTCAGCCACACTTTCATTCCTGTCTGCAGGCAATCTGACTTGTGTTTACACAAATAATAGTCCTCTGTCTTTCCTCGCCTTTGATTCCCTCTCTGTGTTTTCTTCTTCAAGAGCAGTCGTGCACTTGGCTGACTCAGTGTTTGCATGTTAAGCTTTTGTTTAGCGCCCTGACTTTGAGCAGCTCTCAAAAGCAGGAACAATGCAAGTTGAGGTGCTTACATTCACTTACTGAGACCTTTTAAATGCAACTTACTGCCACATATCTGGCTGCAAGTGGGAATAGGAGAGCACTCTGTAGCACTCCAATAAAGAATAACAATACAACCAAAGAGTTTATGTATGATGGAAATGGGAAATAGGATGAATAAAACTGAAGTGCAACGAAAAAGCTGCTAGTGGCGAATGAGTGTGTTGAACATTACAAGTAATTAGTGAGCACAAATCACACAGGCTGAATACAGATTTCAAACTACAATCCAAAATACAGGAAACCAGCATTCTGATTTTTGTGTTCATAACAAAATGTTCGACCTTTTCGCCTGGTGACTGCTGGACATAAATTACTTCAATGGTCTATAAAAATGTGTTTATGAAGTTATTTGTATAAAATCCCTCCCCCATGAAAAAAATCTCAGTAATTTTCATCTAGACACTTTCGGTACCTTCCAGAATGAGCCGTTTCAAGGATCTGCAACTAACCCCTGATTGGTTGCTACGAGATGAGGAGCTTGGATAACTGGGAACGGCTCTGAGAAGAGTCACTTCTGCTCTAGCCTGAAGAGGTGTGTGTGTGTGGGGGGGTCTATGCAAGTTTCCTCAAATGTGACATCACATAATTCCTAAAATCAAACAATGACAGAAAGCATATGGACAGATTTTTTCCTGTTTGGAGTGTTTACAGAAGCAGTAGAGACCCACATGGCAACACAAAAAGAAGCATAATGTGAGTTTTGCATAATGTGTCCCCTTCAATTTTGTATGTAGCCAAATTCAAGATGGCCACCACAAGCAAAGATAAATGAATGTCAGTCAACTGAACAAACACAAAACTCTAATTTAATGTGGTGGTTCAGTAACTGAGTCGTAACAGACTGCCTGAGATCTTGTTAAACAGTGGAAGATATGAAATAGATTCAAGCAGAAATACAATGCCCCTACTGAAAATGTCCCATGCTGTAGGCAGTAACAGTTAGCTGCTGCTGCTATTTGCAATTGCAGATAACCATAAAATTCTATGTAAAGAACAATGTAATGTAAATGTAATGGTGGTGTTTGAGTTTATAAAACAGCAGTCACATAAAATACGTTCATTTTGACCCCTGCTGTGGCCCCTTTCTAACAGCTGCTAAACATGATGAAATGCTGGTTTTTGTACAAGTTTAAAAACTGTAAGTGTTGAAATTGAATGGAAAGACACCAGATCTATAGGTTGCTATTATGAATTAAACAGATATTTCATTTAGATCTGGTATTTTAGTTGGATTAAGACAAAGAGGGTTAGAGAGTTAATGCAGCTTACAGAACAATGCTTTGAGTCTAACTGTGGTGCAGACGTAAACATAACTTCAACAGCTTTTCTCTCTAGCATTACCAAAGTACTTTGATGTTTTTCATTTATATTTTAATTGTTTTGCATAACAAAGCTAACTTGTGCCAAGTCTTTTTTTTTAAAGCCACTACTCCTTGTGCACACAGTCACCTGTAAACAACGGTATAAAGTATGTCAGGATCTAATTTTTCAGTTTTTCAAAAGGCCTCAATCATTTAGATGAAAACAAACAAAACACTAAAAAACAAGAAAAAGGGAAAAAAAACATGACTTGCTAATTAGATTTCAGTTGTGGGTTACACAGACTGAATTAATGCCACTCAAGTCTCCAGCTTCAACTGCAGCAACTAGATAACAACAAACAGTGAAGGCCATTCAGAGGCTCTCCTTGTCATACAGTTCTTACATGTTTTCTTTTGCTGCCAGGAAAGGTTTCCCAAACATTTCACAAAAGAAGAATTACAATTATTACTATTACTATTATTATAATTACAACTAGGCTTATGCTGTTATTTTTGAGTGTTTGAGTAATAATTTCTATACGAACTTGAATGGTTACAACATGTAAAAACAATGAACAGAGACATTAGTTTAAGACGTACTTCAGATATGATCCCAGAAAGAGAGAAACGTCAGTTTAGAAGCAACATCTACAAATCGACACAGCACAACTAACTAAAAAGCTGAGAGAACTGTTGCCTGGGAAGGGTTTCTGTTGGTACTAAGTATTTGTCACAACTAAATATTTGCTAACTGAAATGATATGACACTCAAAAGAGCGCCTTTGCCTCCAGTGATGCAATCCCAAAAAATGGAAAAAGAAACAAGACCAATGTCAATTCTGTAATCAACACATGGACAACATCAACAAGCAGTGGAAGGGATTTGTTTGAGGAGGGCATGAGATCAGGGAGGTAACAACAGCGTTGACTCATCACAACAAAATCACTGTCATAATGTCTCCACTGTGGTTTCCTTGATTAGTCACTATAACGCCTAGCATGAATTTATTTCAGTTCTCTTCAATATCATTCACGGTTTTGTCAACGTAATGCTGACCCAAAAAAATTATTGACAAAACTTTTAAAGAGGCATTTGGAACATTTTACACTCAACAATGTGAAAGAAGCATGGCTTAAAAAACTAAACACACAACAGTGGCATGGCAAGACTTTCTGGGAGAATTATCAGTGTGAAGCAGGGGCACTAATATAATGAGCTGCCGGTAACACACCAGGGGGTAAATCACTAACAGACAGCCGGTCTGCCAGCTTTTTATTTCCTCCACAGAGCAGGTAACAATCAATGTCTAAGAAAAGCTTTTCAGTCACTTGCAGGGGCATTAGGGTTTAGAAAAGACCTCACCATTTATAAAATCTTATTTAGTAAACAAATCACTCATTAGAAGTGCAGTTTATTTTAAGACAATGAGTAAATTAGACAAGTCTGAATCGTATGTTATTAATAAAAAAATTCTTGTTACATCGTCCTCTGCAGGAAAACCAAAAAGCACAATCCTAACTAAACACTTGTCTGTTTTCTGTTCTGAATCCTTCACCTGAGTTCCTGTAACAACCAGACTCTAACGTAGCCTGACTGATTCCTGTCATTCTCATCACACCAAAGATGAATAACATAATTCCAACTCCTCTTTGAACTGCCCGATTCTCATGGTGGAGGTGTTTGAGTGCCCTAATAATAATCGTCAAATAACAGTTCAGAGTACCCACTTTTTTAGAGGTCCTGAGATGAGAGTTAGATGGAATGTTCCAACTGTAGAGATCACACTCCTCATTATCCTGATGCTCAGGGGGTACAGGAAAGATGGCCCTTTGCTGAGGTCCATTTAGTCCCTGTAGCAAAGGGGTCTGGTCTGCAGAGCCAGTAATTCCAGACCTACTCCCAGGGAGAGTTGGACTCTGCCAGTTTGTCACTTTTGGTGCAGCTGATGCACACGACAAGGTTCTCTTGGCAACGTCAAGCCACAACCCTCAGTATACCCTGGGGCAGCTCACAGAAGTCTGAGAAGCAGCAAGGATGAAAATTAGCTTCTTCATGTTTATGGCCATGGTTGTTAATGGGGAAAAGTTAGAATGCATCCATTGGGCTGGGGTCGAGTGTTTGACTCAAGTGGAGGAGTTCAAGTATCTTGGTGTCTTTTTAACAAGTAAGGGACAAAGTTTTCAATTTACGAGTCTGTCTATATTCTGGTTCTCACCTGTGGTTATGAGAAAAACAATGAGATCCTGGATGTATGCTGCTGAAATAGAGTTCGTCTTTAGGGTGGCAGCGCTAAGCCTCGCAATTGAATTAAATTTATTTACATAGTGCCAAATCACGACGAGTTGTCTCAAGGCACTTCAAAAAGTAAACATTCCAGTTCATTATGCCAATTAGTTAGAAGTTTCCTATGTAAGGAAACCCAGCAGATTGCAATTCCCATACTAAGCATGTAGCGACAGTGGAGAGGAAAACTCCCCTTTAACAGAAAGCTGAAAAATAGCTGAGGGCGGTAAGAGTAGCTCCTTAACATCAAAAAGACTCAGCAGAGGTGGAACAGTTGGCTGAAGGTTTCCTGGGTACTTTCCATCAGAAAGGAGACCCCAGGAAAGACCTCTGGAGAAATGATGCATCGTCTCTGACCTGAAGATGCCCTGGGATACCAACGGAGGAGCTGAAGAGTGTAGCTGAGGAGAGGGACACCTGGACTTCCTCCATGATCTATCACATGTGCAACCCAACTTTGGATAAGAGGCAGAAATTGGATGGATGGATGAAATTTAGTAAATGTTACAAAAGAATTAGGACAGCAAAAGTGCATAGTGACAATATATAAAATGTATTTGTAGATAGATTGGAGCTTTGAGTGACAAGATGGGTTGTAAATAGACTTAAAAGTGCTGTTTTTGCCTTTGCACAGATCAGTGTTGACATTGTTATGATTTTTTAAAACCTTGAAGCATTGGATGATGCAGCAGATGTACTATCATATTTTAAAAGTCTGAAGGCTTTTCTCTATGGATCTGTTTCGACAGCCTTTCCTCACGTGGGAGCTGCAGAATAAAGTTTTCTCAACACGATTATTAGAAAATTCATGAAAACTCTCTCTAAAAGCCAGAAAAGGATCACATAGAACTAGCCCATACTTAGTTACGTGAGTCATAGCCCCAAATTAAATCCCCTTGAGTAGTATTGCATCTCATTCTCACTCCTACAGCAGGTTTCCAAACTTATTCAAACCATCATACTGAATTGCATCCTTGCTTTATCACCAGAGTTGTTCTGTGAGTCTGTGAAACTATTTGCATCCTTCATACTTGGACACAAACTGCATTCTATCTCAATTTCTCACTCTGTCACTTCTAAACTCTATTATTTTCGCTCATTGGCTGCTGTGGGACTTTGATAACGACACCCATCTTCATAAAGCAAATTCGTGCCCTTATACCAAGTCCTTCTTAATCATCGGCAGCTCTAGCTCTCCAAGTCCTTTATCTAGAATCTAGGGATCATCGTCTAAGTTATGAAGTCCTCATGTGTGCTTTGTCACTTAATGTGTGTCCAGGTATATTTAACACCAAAATAAAATTAGATTTCTGTGGAGAGAAAAGTGACAAAGTTTACTTTCGCTTCACTAGCTCTGGTTCTAAATTGTCTCTGCAGTGGTGTTTTCGTACTGCACTTCCCTGCTGTGGCTGCTGAAAAACAAAAACACATTACTTCCCTTACACCCAATTTCACCAAGTTTAAATAACATTTAAAAAGACTGAAAGCATAAAAATAAGCAAAAATAAAAAGTTTCAACTCTCTGGTGATGTTTTCTAATCAAGTGCCTGCCATCGACTCTGCCTTACACACAGCTGCATGTTTTAAATTCAAAGCAGCAGCAGTTCAATAATGTCTGGGGTGATTTGGTGAAACTAAAGTTTATAATTCACAATATTTAGTGCATTTAATAAAACAATCTCTCAAAAATATTCTGCTGTTGCAATATCTGCATGAGCCGATGCATGTAGAAAAAATACTATTTACTTTTGCATAACTGATCCTAACAGGGTTCAAATGCAAAATGTTTTGTTTTGTTTGCTGCATGTGGAGGCTATTTGGGTAACTTATCATGTTTATAATTTATTAGCACACAAATTCAACACTGCTATGGAGACTTTTGCAAAGAAGTAACGTCTAAGACTCTAGGCCTCATCTCTGATAGTAAAGCTGTAATTATATAACATAAAATAATGTATTTGTTTTAACTGTTGGAAGTTTGAGGCTTTGATTTAAATGGAATATGTAAAGAAATAATGAATGCTTGAGGGTTTAAGTTATTTCTATTGTAGATAATGAAATAGTTCTTTAGGTCATAAAAGTCCTTCTGTTAATGAGGTTTTCACACATGAACATGCATTTCTAAATCAGATCTTAGAATTTTTTTTGATAATTTTATAGAAAAACTTACTTTTTAATCATAGTAGTAAGGATAAAAATCCTCCTGTAATATTTACTTTCTCCTGCAGGCATGAGTGCATGACAATGAATTTATCTTGCATTTCGTAATTAAGAAACTTTTCTGTACCATATGATCACTCTGTAATACTTTTGTGTATTATCTGACCTCAGAAAGGTTTTTTTTATATCAAGCTGCTCAGTTAATGAAGAAAGTGACAGAGCTCTTAAACGACAGCAGAAACCAATCAAACCTGTGTGTACTGCACATGGCTGAGTGAAGAGAGACAGATGAAATAAAGAAAATAAAAATATATTGAATGTGTTCAAGCTGAAAAACAATCAGCATCTAAAGAAGCTGCTTTTTAGATCACAACCAAGTGAATGAAAAACAATCCAGCAAGGTCTTACAGCTCAACAAGTGGACACCGAATCCACCATCTGTTACCCAGTATTAAACATCTGCTTGTTGCCATCTGAGCTGCTGTGAAAACAAACCCGACTTTACTGTGGAGCAAGTTTTGAATATGGCACAATTTAATAAAAAAAATATATATTTAAAAACAAAATACCTCCACGGGGCGTTTAGAGGTGTGCAGAATGAAGGTTTGGTATTTCCTTTAAAAGCTATATTTTAATTTAAAAATAATCAAATATTTATTTTGGCGGGGACGACACTGAGTTTATGTTTACATCTACCAGGCACTAGAGGGCACCGTTGCAGGTTTCCAAATACGGTAAACAGTCCGCTCGGCACAGCGAGGCTGGCACTGTGGAAAATGGCGGACTCGGCAAGTCAAGCAGCTGCTTCTGAACCCAGAAGATGTCGTTATCCTTCTCAGAAGAGGAGCGACCATAAAAGATCTAAAACCAGAGAGAGTTTAGGTCGTCACTGGACATGGTGCTGGCTGGTCACTTCACGTATCGGCAGCAAACCTGGCATCCCGACGTCTGAAAACCTTGTTCTATTGTTGCAACTACAACCTCCACGCACTAGATGTCGCTTTGGTGTTCGTGTTCCATATTCAACCTTTAACACCCATACCTTTACTGTGGTAATTAAGTCATCTGTTCAAGTTTAATTAGGTGAAGGCATGATTCAATCATGCATTCCGGTGCCAGCCATTGAAGTGGAGTGATGCCATGGGCAGTGTCCTGCTGAAAACGTTGACCTCTGCCATTTATGTGGATGTTCTGATGGAGGATTTCCTCTTTAATGAAATTCAATCAAACTGCAGTGGCCTGCTTCAACAGATCACCCAAAAAAATTAAATAGCTAACACCTTGAGGGGAACAAAAATGAAAAGGAGAAACTAAAATGGCTCCAATTAAGCATTAAGCATTGGACTGGGATCAGTTTCCCCAACAACCCTGGGCAAAATGAATAGGCAAAATGGAAATTAAAACTGATGAATAAAAAATAAGCTGTATTCATGAACAAAATCTGTTTGTATGTTTTATATATTTAATTATATATAAGTGGCTGCAACCCTTTGGATTTGAAATTATATATCAGCATAAAGTTAAAAAAAATAGAAAAGTGACATCTCATTGTCTATTTTACCAAAGTGATAAATAAAAACATTAAAAAGTAAAATAACACCATGGCAATATTTCACATGCTGTCACATATGTTTGTGTGAGAGCCCCAGATAAAAGTAAACGGAGACATTAAAACAGGATGTTTCTTCAAGCTTCTTAAACTTGAGGAAGCTTAAGTTTAAGTCACAATATCAATAAAAATCCAGGTAAATCTCGTTAAGCAGTGACTATCCGATACGATTATTCATGATGGATAAGAAAGACCTCTGTGCTTCTTAGACGAGGTCTAATTACCCAAAGTAGGCTGACTTGTATTTGATATAATGAAGAGGTAGACGAGTGGCTGTGTCGCTGATGAGGACCCAGATCAGAGCATCAGGCACAACCTCTTAATGAGAACCACAATCAAAAAACACTTCAGTAAATTATCTGAGCAATTTGAAACTGAATAATTGTAGCAGAATTAGGGCATGTATGTTTTAATCAGTGTGGCGAAACCTAAGTGGATTACACACACAACACACCCAGTTCAAGGACTGAGAGCAACATAAGCTAGATGAGCAGGTATATATCCTATATATAAGTATTAATGAAAGACCAAGGGGTAGGGGTAGCACGAGAAGACATCTGTATAGTATCCAGATAAAAGTTTATAACCTTGAAGTCAAATAAGTTAAAATAACAAATGTCTACATTTTGACAACCACAAACAAAATACCTCCTAATGCAGCTTCCCTATCAAAATGACTTAAAGAGCAGGTTCACTGTGAAATCATTTTTTACTTATTAATTTTGAAAATAATCAGTAACTGAGTTTAACATGAAGGCTGAATGTGAAAATTGTCTTCTACCCCTATTTCCTGCATTATTTTCTGATAGAAAATAGATGGAAAAATGCTTTGTTCAGAAAATCCGGACAGATCTACGTCACACTGTCACACTAACATTCATGGACTCAGCCATCTAGGCTCACGACGGGGAAGGCTGTTGTTGGTTTAGCGTCCAGGAAACAGCAGAGAATGTCTCGACCATAGATATCATATATATTGCTAGATGCCTTACCCGCCCTGTTCGTCAATAGGAGGATCTTTGTTGACATTGTTGGCTGTGTGGCAGAAGACCGCCTGCTATCAATACGCGACGTACACTTTCACGCGAGTTTACGGGCGAAATCCCCAAAATATTAACACTTTAATGTCTAAAGACAGGAGGAGGGTTAGAGAGAAGCTTAAAATCTGTAATGAAGACAAAAATAAAGTTATTTAAAGCATGTTTGAGCTCTGGGATGACAGAAAACATTGGTCCGATTCGCCGGTGTTTTCTCCACAACGCTTCTGGGGAGACGTTTATTCCTATTTAACAGAAAGCCCTGGACCCTTCACTCATGAACAGTTAAAGGTTTTCAAACATCTGGAGGTCTACGATTATTGTGTTTCAAGGAAAGTTTGGCTGAACTATTCTGCAAAACAGGAAGCCGTGACTTCGGTAAAGCCGTGGTCGTGCTGAAGTCGGCACCAGCTGGCTAGCGGAGTCAGCATGATTCACATCACCTGTGGGTGGATAAATCCTCACGGCAACTGCAAAGCTGGGTAAGTCTTCATTAATCAGTGTTGCTAGTTTTTACTTATTCATTTATTTATTATTATAACGATCGCGGTCTGAGACACCTGAATCAGAACGCGAAAACTAAATGACTCCGTGGATATAAAACTACACGAAGATGAATATTTTAAAAAGCATTTTCTCTTATTAACAAATACTTAGTTACAAGCACTTACCATGAACAAATGAGCCACACAAACTTCGTTGCTGCATGAATCCAGGCTTTCTTCAGACAGTCGGGTCACCCGCAATCATCTATTTTGCATTTCGTGCTCCTTTACGGAGGAAATTCTAATAAAACTTTTTATCAAGCCTCCCACGGGCCAAACGATCAACCACACAGCAAGAAAGATCCATCTGCTTTGCTAAATCCTCCTCCAAGCATGCCAAACAATTGAAATATAGGCAAAATACGCTGTTTGTTGCCACCCAGGTCCCATGATGCAATGCGAAAAACATAAACATTGACGTCACAAAAGATCCTCCTATTGGACGAACGTCCCTATGCGGTGGCCATCTTACTTCAGACAGCTTCCCCCCTTTCGTAACATTGGTGTCAATGGTGCATGTACTATTTAAATAACTCTAACTTGCTCAATTTTCAAACAGTTGGATTTGTTATAAACGCCAGAGATGTGGCTGTGAAATGTGACAGATTTGGCCCGTTAATTTAAAAATGTGCAAGTATGTCCTATCAAGCCTATGTGTTATAAGGTTTGTAATAATGCAACCCGCTTGTATATCCGTTAATATTTAATAAAGTTATGAGTGTTTTTGTTTAAGTTGTCCACTCACCTTCCAGCTGCTACCATTGAGAACGGAACGTAAGCTGTACGAGGTAAGATGGCTGCCGTGTAGGGATGCTGTCGACTCCCAGTTAAGGCATCTAGTGATATATATGATACCTATGGTTTTGATCAGTAGAAGCTAACCTTTGGCATTAACAACTCCACAACATGGCAGAACTCCTCCAGGCTTGTGTTATTTGTGGCGATAAAACATCAACGTTGCAGAGCAAACTGAGACAGTGGTAGAGTCGCATTGCTGTTAGCCAATCAGAGGCGAGATGTTGAAATATCAGGAAATAAGACTCCGATTCCTGCTACTTTCTCCTCCAGCTGACTTCTACGTCCTCAAACGGGCACATCTGAGCTTTTTTTCTCCGAGAGTATGACTTACTAGAGACCACTGCAGATGCATTAAAATATGAGTAAAGTTGACCTTTAAAAAGAACCCCCAAATAACTGAAATTATTACAAGAACCACTGTTTTGTTCATAGATAAGAGAAGCTGAGCTAGAACCGCAGTCATAGTGATGATTATTGTGTGAAACAAGTTTTACAACGTAGTCAGAGATTCAATATCTGCCAGGTTTTTTTTTACTCACTCATTATAATTACTAACCTTCAAAAACAAACAACAAAGAGAAACGTGAAATAAACGGCTGCTTGAGTGTGGTCCAAACTAAACAGCCAGGTAAAACGGCACTATCCTAAATATCACCCCTACAGAAACGACTTCAGAAATCTGACATCAAAGCAGCAACATCAAATGTCTGGTCTCAACTTTTTATGTTTGAGCTAATGTTTTTATCACTGCTGAAAAATTAGACCAGCGACTGCTGTTTGCTGCAGAGACAAAGAAAATTAGAAACACACTCCGCATGATGAATGAATGAGACATAAGTGAGATTAGAAATAGTCCGTTGAATAAATGAACAGATTAATGAAGTGAGAAAAAGACGAAGTGTGATGCTGCCGACAATGACACATTCCTCTCCTTCAAAATATATAAATAAAAAGCTGCTTCTAAGAATAGCAGAGTTTGCCTTTGGTCACGGGCTACGATTGCAATCATCATTAGCACCCTTGTGGTGTGATTCTCAACATAACAAAGTTGCAATGTGACAAACTGAGATGGTGTCACAGCTACTTTGTGCAGTTTTATTCATTAAAAAGCTGCTTTTTTACCAAACGCCTCAAACGGCTTTGCAGTTCTAAACTAAACATGCCTCTATTTGTACCTGGCTTGGTAGATGGTGGGAGGATATTGAGGTCAACCTTGCAAACAAAACCAGAGCTTCAAACAATTCAGAGGCATTTGGAGTTGCTTCTATTAACATACTTTTGAAGTAATATTACTGTTGTAAGAGCAATAACCTCTGCACGTGCAAACACTCAAAACATGTCTGAGTTTTGCAGCATATCTTTGGTGTAAATCAGTTTGTGTGCACACAGCAGTGTCTGCAAACTGCACAAGTGCTCATTCTCAACATATATATTTTTAAACGACATGTTGGGAGAGCACACATCAGGTCATTTAGAGATAAATAAACAAATACATATGCCTCTGGTCATTCCAGCAAGCAAACATCAAGTCCTTCACAAGGTTAATTTTAAACCCATGACTGGTTTTGCATCCAGAAACTCCTAATGAACCAATCGATCAAATTTTGGTTTCTACTGCACTTTTCATTTAGACAGATTAAAGGCAGAGCCAAGTGCTTTAACAAGTGTGAAGGCGAAAAACAAGCAGTCTGCCATGACTAGCTTCATAAAACCCAAAGCAAAATTCACTAGAGATTGGGTTTTTTAAACATGTTAAATAAATAAACAAACAATGATTGTTTTTTTCTACCCAGAAAGGTGATGCAGGGACCCATTTGCTCTTGAACCCATGTGTGAATAATTTGTACAGTATCCCACAAAAGTGAGTACACCCCACACATGTTTGCAAATATTTTATTATAAATGATGAACGAAGGAATGGGGGAGGGGGATGGGATCCTGGAACCATGTAGAGCCCCGGGGTTTTTCCCCTGCACAATCAGGATGGTGACGTATCACACATCACAACACCCATTTTTTTTACGCCGGCTGCTTCTACTGACCCATTCAGCGTGCCAACAGAGTTTGCCATACACCTAGATTCCACAACACCATATGTCTTTGGGCAAACAGGCAGGGTACACCCTAGACAGGTTGCCAGTCCACGGCAATTAAAAAAAAAAAGCCCATATTTGTCTAATGAGAAAATCTAACGTCAAACCATACAGAGTTTGCACATTCACAGAATGAAACAGACCAACAAAGGCCTGGAAGGGAGAGTAGGGAAAGTGATCTCCATGTGAATGAGCCTAGGGGAAGGAGTTCACTTCAATCTAAAAGCTTAGGACCTCAGAAATGAAAGAAGCTGAGATGTTTTTGTTTCATTCCATTAGGATAGAGTTACCTTCAACACAAACACAACATAATTACATGCAAGTCAAAGAATAGGAAATCAAACAATGCCCTAATCATTTTTTGAAAAGACTGCATAATTCCCAAATCTGGTAGTTGTCTCTGCGCTGCAACAGAGAAATTAAGAGCTAATACTGCTATATGCTAAACAGAAACATTATGTGACTGGCATATAGTAGCTGGTGTTGACACTGTCTGTTAAGAACTAAGCAAATATATACATATATTTCAAGGTGTCCTGCAAAGAACAACTCCATATAATGAAATTTTATGCTATGTATACCAATGTGTCCTTGTAACTTAGTGAGAAATGTGCTGATTTCTCATCATTTTTTAAAAATATTCCTAGACTGACTTATCAACTCTCCTTCAAGGACAGTATGAGTAAGCCCGTCCTGAATTCATGTCAGCTTTGTTAAAAGTACTTTACATTCAATTATTATGTTTGATCACCTATTCCCCCTATCTGACCTCACTCCCATTTTCCTCTTCCTCACACCTAACTGGTGCAAAACACAGAAACAGAACGTATTAATTTACAATTACAATACAAAAAAGACAATTAAATTAAGACGCATTGTAACTTATCTTGGAACAGAAAGTAATATTTAATTATTGGAGACCAGTCTAATCCACTTGTTAACAAATAGTACACATTACACTAGAAAAATGTAATATATCTCCATTATTTGTAACGATGTTAGTAGAGCTGTCAAACTTCAGATAAAAGAAGAACTTGGGTGCAGTCAGAGTTTGAGTGTTTGGGTGTAAGAGCCTGCCTATCAGGCAATGTTAGAGAACCATTATGTCCTTAATAATATTTCTGACTAAATTAAAGTGCACTGAGATGAGCAATGTGGTAATTTTAAAGGGGAAATATGTAATACTACAGTGAAAAAATGACAAAACAGTCTAATGACTCAACGATGTTGGAAGGAAGGTTAAACAGATTTCATTCTCAGCCAGCTGAGGGGTTGTCAGTTTTTCTCCTTTCAAAATGGACCCTAATGTAGTCCTTTGATATCCTCATCACAGACCTTTAAAGTGACACTAAGCAGTTTTTAACACTTTAACCAATTCCTTTAAAAGTGAGGTTCAATGATTGTGTAGGTAGAAACTTTACCAACGTCACACGAGACAGCACTCTGCAGCCCTCTGCTAACCAGAAACAGAACTTAACAGTTTTGAGGAGCGGGTAGGTGCCCTAGGGGGTGCTCTTAACCTGCTTGATGGCTGTTAGCTATTTTCTGGCTAGCAGTTAGCTTTCTCAGTTCGCCAACTGTCAATAAAAAGCACAAGAAGAAAGAAAGAATAGAAGTTTGCTTTTTGTTGGTATCATGGTGGAGCCTGGAAGTAAAAGTCAGAGAGATACATCTTTGAAATCACGGGCTTATGTTGATCTGGCTTTGTTGCTACTGGACTATTAAGTAATAATATTTTTTGTCCAGCAGTGTGAATATTTTTAATTTGTGGCTTATTTAGTATCAGTTGGCTTGTGTTAGTGTTAGCTTGTTGTTAGTGCTTGCTACAGCAGGCTGTTGCAGGGTTGTTTATGACAGTTCTGTTTTTAACCAGTAGGACGGATAAGCTGGAAATGGTTGTGTTACTTTAACCCTCATACTACCATCTTGTCTGAGCTAACATGATTTGGCATGTTTAAGTCTCATTACCCTAAATATGTAACCATTTAAAGTACGTAAAATCGTCCAAAATTACCAGGAAAAGAAATATCAATCATTTTGACCTTGTTGAACCACCCACCATCTTACTGTGGTGAAGGAGTTTGAATGCCCTAATTACTCGAGGAGTTTTGTTGCCGTAGGTGCTTTGATTCTAATAGTCTTCCATGGAAATCCGCTCGTTGTTAAAGGGTAAGACAAAGAGTGGTCAAGAAGATCTTTTAGGGATATAAAAACAGAGTACCAGGGTAAATAGCCTCAGGGGTATTGGGGTCCAGCCCTAGAGCCTGGGATTGAACCTATAGGGACTGGCCGGGTCTGGCCCAAACTGGTTACATTGGCTCATCTGCCTGTAGACTCACCACCAGCAGGTGGAACATAAAGGGTCCAGTGTATTGTGAATACAGACTAACTAAGGCAAGAACATTGGCAAACCAATCCCTGGACAAAAGAACTGTCAACTGGGGCCATGGATCATCACCTCTTTGGTTGGGAAAGGAGTCATAGCTTGAGGAATGGGTTGATCAGGACTGGCTAGATATAGTCGGGCCCACATCTACACATAGTGTTAGCTTGTTCAGTCACTCATCTACTAAACTGCTTACTCCTGAGTAGGATGAACACGAGTTGGTGTCTATCTTCAGCAATCATTAAGTGAAAGGCAAGGGACAACCTACAGTTCACCAGTCCATCACAGAGCCACAAACTGTATGAGAACAAAAGAATGTATGAATCCAGAATGTCCACGCTTTATCGAGGCCCTGGGATAAGTCTAAACTTGTTCCTGGACCGAGAACTCCATATTCCTTCAAATCTTTAAAGAATCACGTAAAATGACGAATTTAGTTTACTCTGCAATAAGAAACCTCCAAAATAATGTCATAGTACAGGGAGATTTAACATCTAAATCCAGGTTTAATCATGTTTACACCTCCAGAGTTACAAGATACCAAGATTCGTCATGATACCACAGCTAAGGCTTTCTGCTGTGACTATTCAAGCCACCACCATCAATTTCAGAAATAGACAACTGAAGCAACCAGCTCTGACTTGTGGGGTAGAATTGTACAACAAATTTGATTATGTTGTCATCCACTGAAATAAGAAGCAAGTCAGATCTAGGAGGAGAAAGCACTAGAAGTAGAGCTGATTGAGGAGCCGTTGCACTCGGCCAGATGAGTGAGCTGGGAACTTGGGCTTGGCAAGCTGTGCATCTCTAATATTGGTGAAAGCAATAGAAAGTGGATACATTTCCACTCTTATACATCCACTTGCAGGCAACTTTGTATAATTAAAAATTTCCTTCTTGAGAATCCCCTTGGCTCAGGAATACACAGCTCAATTATCCTAGTATCAGAGTCAGCCATAGAATACAGAGGTGTCAAAATTTTTCACATTCATTCCTCAGGCAGAAGTATAGATGCTAGGATTTTAAAAAACTTCTCTAGAAGTTCAAGTATCAAGTTCAAGAGCAACTCACCCCCAAATCAGCTTTTTTTTTGCTAATAAACTGTATAAATGAGTGTATAAATAGTGCTGTATACATGTGTAGTCATTATTTTGGCATTTTAGTGCGTCTTATTCAAAGTATAAATATTCTGCCTAAAAGTCAGTGTGGCGCCCTCTTCAGGTTAAAAGGCGGCACTACATTTGATTGTGAATCGACCATCGTTGTTTGCTAAGTGGTGATAGGGGATGTTAGCTGGTATGTGTGTCTGCTGTGCTGCTGCTGTAAGGTATAAAAGCAGTCGAGTCTAGGTTATACATCTGTAGCGAGTTGGAGGTGGAGTAGCAAGCGTTTACATGTTGGAAGGCTTGGTACTGGAACACTTGGCCAACTCATGAGTTATCGGTTCAAAACAATACAGCTCAGGACTGCTTTCATTCTCTAAAAAAGCCTTCTTCCCTTCTCTCATTTCATCTGGTGAAGAAGGTGGAGAGAGCCAGGCAACTCCTCTTTTGGGCACATTTTTCAAACAGAAAATGTAGGTGAAATAAGACTCTGGTAGGAGGGCCGCCATCCTTACACCCAACCGTACCTAGGACTTCACTTCCCAGCATCCCCTGCACCGTCATTCACCTCTCCACGTCATTACGCTCACGCTATATCAGTATATAGCCCGCATCATCCACTGCTCAGTCATCGTTTTATGTCCATGGCGTTCCCATTTCATCTCTGATCGAACGGCGCCTCGCTTAGTAGCGTCTTTTAGTTTCAACCTTAGCTTTTACTTTTCCAGCGCATCGTCTCAATTGGTCACGCCGTGCGCCCAGAGCTTCCCGCGCTCACCTCACTCATTAGCTTCTTAGCCGTCGTGGCTCAGATCCACGCCGGACGGTTACAACTTTCATCCATTCCTGTCATCACCACTCCAGATCCACGCCAGACGATCCAGAGCTTCCACGCTCACCTCATCCAGCTGCATCCAAACACTAAGCCTGTTCTTTTCCTTTCTGGAACACCACCACATCCTCGTTTCCCTTCGAGGCTCGTGCCGGTGATCCTAGATTAACTGCGTGTTAGACGTCACCCACCGCGTGCTTCCCGCGTGTGGGTCTTATTACACGCTACACCTCTACTCACTGCTCACGCCGACATTAAAAAAACATATGTGGACTACTGAGAATTAACAGGCATCCCATCATGCTGGAAAATATCTGTTGTTATGGTTAGAAAGCACTGCCCATTCAAACTAAACTTTACATCACAAAAAGAAGCAAGACACCCTTTCCTCAGTGGGGGTAAGGCTCAAACCAAAAGGGAAGAAGAAAAATAGGATTCCACCAAAAGCCATCTTCCATTGCTTAAAAAAAAAATCTATGTTCCATACTTAAAATATTTCTTTTTTGCTGTGAAGTTTGCTCAAACAATTGTGTTGGATTGTTTATAAAAATATTCTAAAGCTATGTTTTTTTTCAACAGCAAAATACAAATTCAGGTCAAGCAATATCAATGATGTCAATTTTTCCTTTTTTGGGAAACTCTTGAGTGCATTTTCATGATCTCTGAGATTAGAGAACTTGGCTGGCGTATGCATACTTTGATAATTAAACTCTACTTACTAATTTATATTTTTACCAATCTTAGAAAATCTATAAGTAATATTTTTTTTGTAATAATGAGTAATTATTTGGAGTGGCAGGTCATTTCATGACTCTTTTTCAGTTTCCACATGAGACTCCTGCCAAAGGCAAGCCCAAGGTAAGAAGGGGCATTCCACAGCTTTTGCTATTAAAGTATGCAAATTAGTTAAATATGATTCTAACTAAATATAACCCATCATTAAAATTGTATTGTTGTGTCAGAGCATAACATGATAATGACCCCACTGAGTCACATTCTTAGAATATTTAACCAGCCCATGAGCCTGAATGGACACAGAAGAGAGATAAAGGCATAAATACAAGCAAGTGTGAATTTATCAATGATAATTCAACAAAGCCTGAACTCGGTGGTATGTATTATTTCACCTTAATGACTCATCAGGCTGGACAAAAATACGCTGCTTTTGTTATTTTACTGTGATGCAGTTCTAATTTTTGTGTTTTTCTGTCTCATAACATGCATGTACATGTTTCTATAGCTTGTGGTTACAGTGGAGGCTAACTCAGTCTGGCAGATGGGTAGAGGGCATCCAGTGAAAAGTCAAGTCAAAATGACATTAAGGTCTTTTACTGGCCAGCCCTCATGCATTGGCAGTATGCATTAAAGAACACCCACCCAGTTACCATCATTTTTCACCTAATTGTTAGAGTATATTATTTTGTTCTTCATGATTAAAAAGAAAACAAAAAGTGTGCTTTGATTTTTAAAGGATGTATTTGATTTACGTGCTTTACATGTGCAAGTAGTAGTAGCTTGATAAACTAGTAGCTTTATCATTCTCCAGCAACTCCTGCAACACCTAATCTACCTGGTATAGTCTTGAGAACACCTTCACTGAGTTCAGACTACTGAAACAGCAGAAAAGGACATTTTGCAGCTTGCTGATCTCAAATCACCAACCTCTCTATGAAGCAACGAACCTCATCCATTCACATGGTTACACAGAAAACTTTGTTTTGCACCCAACTTTCACAGCAAACACAAACCAAAGAGGCAGTAAATGTTAAACTAAAGGACAGATGGAATAGACTGGCCTTACCCAGCAGCAGGAAAGCTGTTTGCACAGATAAAGGCACAAAAGGTTTCACAGATGTTTACGCTAACCACACCCATTTGATTTGTGGCACCTTAGTTTCTGTTCTAAATGCTGGGTTTCATATTAGAAATGAAGTAATAGGTACTGATAGTATACAGCAGTGATCCCCGACACTCTTCCCCGAGGGCCAGTATCCAGCATGTTTTAGTTGTTTCACTAATCCAACACACTTGATTCACCTGTGCAGCAGCTCATCAAGCTCTACAGAAGCTTGATGATGGAAACTGACCATAATGTCCTGGAATCTGTGTCAACTCACAGACGGAGTATTTGTATGTTATTGTGTGTGTGTGTGTGTGTGGTATTTATGTCTCTCAACCTGTTATGTGACCGTGTCCTCCTCACACCAGCCTGTCTGAATCATTCTTGGGCACAAAGGCAGAACTAACGCCCTTCTGCTTTAATTTGTAATTCAGAACAGCTCCACATACTATTTGTCCCCTGTAGAATTACAATTTCACATCTCTTTTGGGCGAAGAATCGCTTTCTGTTAGAAAAAAAGGGACGTCAAACATTCTCGGGGTTTAAGGTGTTGTTTTGCTTTTTATAGAATATAAAGAATGACATTTTTTCATCAGAAAAAGATACAGAAATATTTCCAGTCAAAAGGTTTTAAAATGTCACATGCCTTAAATAATTGAGGAAATCATCAAATCTCTTCTGGTTATAACTACACTGATCCAATTCAGATTCAATGACCAGTATTACATAATTTCATATACAGATGGGATAAATGCATGACAACATAAAGTTATTTATGCCATTGTGCATAATTTGTACAACAGAGGATAAATATAAAATGATTTGTTAAAGTTTCACTGAGAAACCATTTTTATTTGTTAGTTTTGAAATACAATCCTTCAAGTCGCTCAGAGTTTAACATGCAGGCTGAACCCTGAAAATAGTCTTCTACCCCTATTTCCTGAATTAGCGTCTGATAGAAAATAGACAGAAAAACACTTGGTTCAGAGAAGCCTGACAGATCTACGACACACTGTCACTTAACGTTTGCAATGGGGAAGGCTGTTATTGATTTAGCGTCCAGGAATTAGCAGAGAACGTCTTGGTTAATACAAGCTAACCGTTAGTATTAGCAACTCCAAAATATGGCAGAACTCCTTCAGGTTTCTGTTATTTGTGGAGATAAAACATCAACGTTGCAAAGGAAATGGTGTCAGTAGTATACATAGGACTACATGGGAGATGACCAAGGAGGACACCATTGTTGAAAACAAATCATAAAAAAGCCAGACTGAAATAAGCCTAACTATTTTTATTTATTTATTTTATTTAACCTTTATTTAACCAGATGGGTCGATTGAGAACTCATTCTCATTTACAATGACGATCTGGCCAAGAGGCAGCAGCAACAGACATATAGTTAGCTTTACACAAACAGATAAGATAAAAAAAATGCAGATAAAGATAAAACAGCTAGACATAAAAACAAAGGACTGTTCTCATATATAATATGTACAAGCCATCAAAACAGACTTAAAACAATCTTTACGTACTCAGAAGCCCGCACATTGATCAGAAACTATTAAATGCAATGAATTATTGAAGGTAGATAATGGAACGTAGGTAGTGAGCTTTAGTGATTTTTGCAGTTCATTCCAGTCATTGGGAGCAGCAAACTGGAATGAGGAGCGGCCAAAGGAGGTGCGAGCTTTGGGAATAACCATAGAGAATAGATTACTGGAACGTAAAATGCGCTGGTTGTTGGAAGTGATGAGTAATGAGCGAAGATATGACGGTGTTCTACTATCCAACTATCAGAAAATAAGACTCCAAATCCTGCCGTTTGAAGCTACTTTCTTTTCCGGCTCAATTCTTCATGCTGAAACAGTTAATGGTTGTTACTATTGATTTTAGCTGTCATGTTGGGTGAAAGCTCAATGTCGTTGTGTCATCCAGCGTTTTAATGTATGTTTAAGATTGGCAGCTTTAAAGTTACTCCTCCACAAACTGAACCCCAGTGACTAATCTGCAACACAATTACATTGATTGATGCAACAATCAGTTCAATCTGAAATGAGTGAAAAAAACAACAACACATTTATGACTCGGGTAATAATAGCTCTTTGTGAGAAATTGGAATTTCTTGGCAGCATCAGTGTCAGAAAAAAACAGTGAATGCTTAAATAAAATACAAATATATTTTTAAGTAAGTCATTGCAGTGGTGTACCAGAGAACATTTGTCAGTGTTTATCAGACGTGAATTTCTTATGCTTTGGGGCTACTGATTAAAGTTAACCACTAATATGACTTTACTCTCTCATCTGGAGGGAAATTTAACTGAGCATTCAATTAAATCCTTAGATGGGATCAAGATCAGAAGCAGAATAGTTGCAATATTCACCATCTATGAACGCTCTTTGCCTAAACAGATCTAAATGAACCCTCATCATTGAAGTACTGTTTCTCCATGCAGTGGGTCTGGCTGATCAATTAATTGAAAGCCTTCACAGCAATTATGTCAAATAACTCTTCTAAGAATCCAGAGGACTGATGATAATTAAGTCTCGCAGATGTGAAACTGGTCTGGGAAGCTCTCAATTTCCTGATCGGAGTATACTCCAACCCTGACTTCGGGTAATAACCAAGAGAACAAGATTATGAATACAGGGAGCTAAAATGAGTTTCCTCAGCAAGGTGAAAGGGCTCAGTCTTACCCCAGCTTTCCCCTGGATGGGTAAGCAGCACATAACATTTGAAAAGCATAATACACAGCTAATATCTGCAATTATGTTTGTTTTATCTGTTTTAAATATGTCTTGTGTTTTTTTTTGCTTTTACACTGTCTTACTAGTCCATCAGTGCACCCCAGGGCAGCTGTGGCTACAATTTAGCTCATCACCACCAGTGTGTGAATGTGTGTGCATTAGTGATTGACGAGTTACGTTGTAAAGTGCCTTGGGGGGTTGAAAAACCCTAGAAGGCGCTAAATCAAATACATGCCTTTCCCATTCGCCATTTGTACCTGTTAAGACAACCTGGGTCGTAACAGTACCTTTTTCCTGTACAGCACGTTGGGCCTCCTTGACTGTTGGTAGAAGGTGCTTTATAAATGAGTAAGTGAAATGAAATGAGTTATAGTCAATGGGCAAAGAGTGGTGCATTTCAGACCAGATGCATAGTGTCATGGTGATCTGCTAAAATTACACTTTGGGTCTATTTACGCGCTACGCTTCCAGAACACATCAAGCTCAGATCAGGTCAGAAAGGAAATCAAACAATGAGGTAGTGTAAAGCCGGCAAAATTAAAAAAAAATTCAAAATAAGACGTGCAGATTTCCTGTTGATTAATGTAGGTTAAAGTGACTGTGTGTATTTTTCCTGGTGATAGGGGCAGTACATACTAAATCATTGCAAGCAAGCTGTATTTTTGTGTTCAAGTAAGACCTTACCAATGGATGGCCATTAGGGTCAAAAATCCCTGGGAGAACAATTTTTGAATGAGTACTTCGTCAGATCGTTCAACCTCCAGCAAAATGACAAGAACATCGGACTCCCTTCCATCACTGGCAACGAGCGAAGAGGTAACTGTTTAAAACAACGTTTATGAATGGTGGAAGTTTTGTAAATCTGTAAATGCATTTTGTCCTCATGGGCTCACGTAGACAAAAACATTGAGTCTAATATGGTGTCGCCCAGTGACTTACACCCCCTCCCATGTATTTTAGACCCGATTTTTATGGTTATATGTTACGAAGCTGCTAATATTTTTCAACAACTGGGCATCATTTAATTCATTTTCAACAACATTTCAATGGATATTTCCAGAGATTAATGGTAAAAACTACACATTGTCTCTTTAAGGTGCTCATATATCCAGTTGAGCAGTTGCTCCTCCACCAGCTTATAGGTGGTTCAGGCATTTCTTTAAAATGCCTTCAGGACACTGCAGAGAGTAGGTGTTTCGAGAATGGCAGGTTTTCTAACACTGGTCTCTGTGAGACATTAAACACTAAGTGGAGTTTAGATGGAATTTTGGAAAACGGAGAGCATGAATGGAGCATCATAGTTTTTATCTTTCTTTAATTGTCACAGTAAACAAAAACATCTGTTTGGGATTTTTCTACTGCCGTTTTGTTTACAATAATGACAAAAACATATTTTATCACAGCAAGTCAGTACCTAAGCTCCAAAAACCTGAAAATACTTTTCTGACTCAAATACAAAATTTAAGCATGAAACATGTGATGTGGGCCAACAACCTGACACACACTGTCCAGGAACAGATGAAGCAAACATTGCAACAAGCCCGCCAGCAGAATCTTAAAGGCAAAAATAAACCAAACAGTCCGCAGAAGAGAAACTCATGAGACTTTAAAAAATGCCTTTGAGGAGTTTGATTTAGTGTTGCCGGACTGGAAATGTTAAAGTACTGTACCAGGATCTTAAAATTATCGTATTTTGAGAAAAATTATCGTACACTACTTAGTTGCATCCTGACATGTCTGATGACCCACAGCTTCATTATTAGTGTATCAAACACAGTGCATAATTATAGTCTTTAAAGTTTTAGCTTTAAGAATGTCTCTGGATGAAATCCGCAGCCACAGATTCCACACAATGAAGGGCTAAAATGATCGTACATATGGGATTTATGATCGTACAGAGGGCTAAATTATCCTACAAATTTGGTTATTATTGTACATATGGCAACACTGGTTTGATTAAAGAACCCATGTAAAAAATATTAACTTTGACTTTTTATATGTGCCTGTACACCAGACACAAGTATAGGCCATCAATGATTAAAATGTTTACAAATAGATGTAAAGTCCTGCTATTATTACATTTAAAAAAACATACAGATGACTCCTGTTGCACTTAGAGGGTATGTCAAAACATACAATTTATTAAAATTTTGCATTTCAACAGAGCTGATTTCGAACTGTTCCCGTTCAAGCCATTGAAGTTTATCAATAGAAACAACAGAAGCTGTCCTCAAGGTGACATCTATCTATCTATCTATCTATCTATCTATCTATCTATCTATCTATCTATCTATCTATCTATCTATCTATCTATCTATCTATCTATCTCGGCCTATAGTTGAAATCTTGCAGTCCCTAAAACACCGACTGCAGTGTTCTAATAATGTCAGTAATGTATGAATGATCAGACTGTGCAATAACAATCTGGATAAATTGTCTAACTGGGTCAAATGAAATTAAATCAAAAATGGATTTATTTAGTTGTTTGACTATAATTTATCTCTGTCCTGCTGGGACACTTAGTGCTAAATTTCTACTGTGAATCAGTTGATGTACCCCAGCTGACAGTTACAAAAGTGGTTAATGAATGACAGTGAGGCAGATAGCTAATGACAGCGCTCTGTGTTTTGTAGACGCGTTACATTCATGACCGTCATTATTGATTTTCCATGCTGTCTGCCAGCATCGTTTCACTCAGACTCAAATTACACCTTGTGATGTAAAGCTTTCATCGTATGACGCTGTCAGTCTTGGTGAGTCTGTTTGACCCCTGTCATTATGAGTAACATCATGAGAGTTGGCTGTGGTGGTCTCTGAGCTGGCTTGTGTGTGTATTGTTGTGAAACAACGAAAAAGAGCACAACCTAAATAGGGAGACAGAAACTGAAAGAAAAAGAAAAAAAAGTGACAATGAGGCAATGTATTCTTGTCAAGTGTTTCCCAAAATACATCTTATGTGCTTTCCAAGCACAGTTGGATGCTGCCATAATGTTCCACAGCCCTAAAAGTGTCCCTGTAACATGCTGTCACCCAGCCACACATTATTTTTGTAACAAGCCAGGCATGCATGCTCCTTTTCCTCTGGAGGGTACGGTTTGTATCCCAGTGCAGAAGAGAATGACAGGGTAACAAAGTATAGTCAGTGGTTCTTGGTGGGTGTCTTTCTGCAGTGATGGTCAGTACGTGTCAGGGTCAGAAACCTGTCACAAAAGTGAGCAGGATCAGTCTATTGAATAGTCAATGTGTCAGTTTCCCACATGCAGACTCAGACCTGTCAGGGCCTTCTGTTTCTGTCTGAATCCCCAGCTGGCTTCCAACTGATGTGCCATGGCGAGTAATGATGGATTGTATGCTTTCTAGCATCCACTTGTAAAAAGACATCAGGAAAAATGTGTAGGTACGGTGACAAAAAAAAAAAAAACCAGATGAAAGAAAAAGGGAGAGTCAACACAATTCAGCCTTTGCATCCTGAAAATGCCCAGAGGCTTCACGTATGAAGATGGGAATTTCCTTCTAAAATATGGTATCAAATCAAAATCAATAAAACTTATCCACAAACAATTTTAGACAAATCTGTGTATACATGGGATTCCAAGCACATTTCCTTTATACATCACAATTAATGTGGGAGAGAGCACACATGGGCAAATATGCTCAACATGCTGACTTAAGCTTGGTTTATGCTTGACGCATGTACATTCTGTGCAGAAATGAAATGCGCGTCGGAATTTGCAGCATTTATGGTTCCTTCCTACCTTCTGCAGCTTGTCTCTGCTGTGAGCCAATATTCTCCCAGACTGTAGGGGGCGGCATGGGGCTCTACAACATGCATCCAACACTACACCATAGTAGAAGTAGAAATCACTGTTTTACATTTCTTTACTGCTTCCTCATCTTTTCTGAGTGTGACAGCAATTTCTCTCCACGAACTATTAACAATATTTTGATCACGATGATCTATATGGGCCGAATCATAGAGATGTTTGTATTTACAAACCTCCACCACTACGAGCTCTTGCCAGTCCGCCATGTTTTTCCGCACGGGACCGTCCGCATAGTTAGAAAATTTCCTAGGTGCGCGGTGTGTAAACTTTGGGCTGCGCAGAGGCTACGCGGAGGGGCGTGGTTGCTAAAAATGCGTAATTTGGCCACACGGAGCTGTGCGGACCTCGCGGACACGTCAAGCATAAACCAACCTTTACTGCTGAGGCAGAAGAATCATAAAATTTAGTGGAGAGGGGATTGGGCTCCAATTGTCGCTACACCTTCACCTGCACTGCACTTTCAAAACATCACCTCTGTTGTGAGCTTTGAGTTATGATTGAAAGAACACTATCATAAACACGGGTGGGCAAAATAAGTTTTTATCGCATGGTGACACAGCCTTAAAGATGAGGGAAAGAAGCTCAGAGATGAGCCACTACGTCTCCACATGGAGAGAAGCCATCAGGCATGTCCTTTCTGCAGAAGACCCATGGGGACAACCTATGATATGCTGTTAGGATTATATTTGTAGCTTGTCCGAGGAAGTACACTTCCAATAGTAAAATGGTGAATAGCTTGTATTTGTATAGCTCCTTCTAGAGTCCTAGAACCCCCAAAAGCGCTTCACAACACATCCAGTCTCACCCATTCACACACACTGGTGGTGATGAGCTACAATGGAGCCACAGCTGCCCTGGGGTGCACTGACAGAAGCAAGGCTGACAAAAACTAGAACTACCAGTCCCTTTGACCCCCACCAGCAAGCAAGGAGGGTTAAGTGTCTTGCCCAAGGACACGACCATCGCCCCAAGATTTAAGTAATTGTCAAATGTCCAATGTCTTTGATACAAGATGACAAAGTTGCCTAAGTACTGTTGTACTTTCAGTAGCTTGAAAAATACTAAAAGAGAAGTGAATGAATCCTTATTAACCTATGTACAATTTTAGCAGAGTTGTGATTTTTGATTGCACTGTGAATAAAAATGACACATTTTTGTCTATTAACTGAACAAAATGATTCTAAAGAGACAGAAAATTCCACAAGATCTCTCATTCCTTGGGTCTGTTGCATTATTGCATCATTGAGGAGGAGCAACAGCAACAGGAGGTGAAGTAGAGTGACCTCTGCCTTACTGGAGCAATGTCAACTCTCTGCAACATCAAAAATAATGGCAAATACTACAGATGTCCAAGAATTATCTCCCTAACCTGGAGGGGTAAAATTTGTGAAGTGGTTTCCGCTCAAACTGACAATTCTTCACTCCAAAACAATACGTACGTCACTGGGGACCACACGAGAAGTCTTGACAGCCACACAGCTCATTATTTTAAATATATCTCACATTTTTCTGTCTAGCACTAAATATCGCTGATACCGATGAGATGTGACAGCTTAGTGCACCATAAATAATTTACAAGTAGACTGTCAGAACACAGATTTTGGATTTTCAAGTTCTTGGATCATTACTGAATTTCTTTAATTGACTGAAAAGTCATGAATGCTTTTTTTTTTCTTTTTGCAGTAGCATTTGAGATAGAATGGGCACAGCATTCACAATGACTCCACAGGTTGAACCGCTTTAGACATTTCAGTTGGTTTTAAAGTATGAAAATTGAGTTGTTAAGGATATTACCAATTACCTGAATAAATGTTAACTTTTATTTTTTTAAATGCTTTCAACAACCCCTCAGTCCCATCCCATGTCAGCCATTGATTTGCAAGAATCCATTTGTCTTCTTTATCTGCTTTCAGAGGACAAAAACCCAATAAATGCTGGATGTTTTATTCTGTGTTTTTATAACTTTTCTTTCTCAGGATTTGACATCTTCTTTTCAATATACCAATATTATGGACTCAGATATTTTGATAACTGAATTACTTTTTAAAAACTTTATGATCAGAAAACATTTTGTGCATTACAGTTCCTTTAAGAGACACATTGGTTGTGACTGAATGTTATTGTAAGCTGCAGATTTTATCCCAGCAGTTTGTTGAACCACTCTAATAAACCACTGTAAAGAGCAAAATGTCATTTTGTCTGGTGCTTTCATTGCTGCACAAATGTTAAAATATAAATAACTTAGCTTAGCTCGAATTTTTTCAGAATCTTTAATGGCTCCGGTGATCAGAGACGGTCTCTGAAAAAATGTTGGTGTCATACACGCCATTTGAATTGTCAACAGGCAGTTTGAAGTTTGTGGTTTTTAGGAAGTTTTTTTGACAAGTTTTAACAAGTTAAGAGAAGATGCTGATGTGTTTTCTTAAACATTACATCAATCCAAGCAAGCTTTCGTCAAATTCTTCCATTTTAGTAGCCGTTAGTAGAGCAGAGCTCTGTTGTGTGCATCAGTGTAATCAGAGTACCAGGAAATCGTGCACTAATAAACGTTCCGCTTTGCTTGAAATGTAAGCTGTGATTAAATGCACTAATTTTTTAACATGTTATTTTTCTCTAATTATTAATCGTAATTAAAGGTGTGGTTCACTTGTTTAATCAATACATTTGCAGTGGTCTCTGGTAGGAATTAATGCCTTGCAAGTCGTACATGGGGCAAAAAAAGCCCAGAAACACTTAGATCAGCACTGACAGTCTGCTGCTGCAGAGAGTGGCAGAACACGGCAGGATTTACAGTCTTATTTACTGATATTTGGACATCTTGCCTCGGACTGGATAACAGCAACGCAACTCTACTACTGACTTGCAACATGGATGTTTTATCCATAGATATCATATATATTGCGTCCAACGCAAACGGTTTGATTCATTATAAACGCCAGAGATGCGGCTGTGAAATATGACAAATTTGGCCCGTTAATTTAAAAATGTGCAAGTATGTCATCTCAAGCCTATGTGTTATAAGATTTGTAATAATGCAAACCGCTTGTAAATCCGTTAATATTTCATCGGGTTAAGAGTGTTTTTGTTTAAGTTGTTCACTCACCTTCTAGCAGCGACCATTGAGAACTGATATCTATGGTTTTATCTCCACAAGCCTGGAGGAGTTTTTCTGTCTGGTGGTGTTGCTAATGCTAACAGTTAGCTCCTATAGTCGGGACATTGTCTGCTGATTCTTGAACTTTTAAACAACAGCCTTCTTTTACACATTTTATCTTTTGCTCCTGTTTAATTGAAGTAACCTCATGTTCTTTTTATTTTGTGTACTAGAGTTCAGAGTTGAATAATTTTAGAACTTTGTAAAGACAGATCAAACTTATTGTGTCACAATATGTTAAAGCCTAGAACTGAAATATGGTGGACCTTCTTTTCCCCAGGACTGTAAATGAATGGGTGCAGCTGTAGCGTGCTATCTGTGGCAGGCTGGAGGAGTTCTGATTTATTTCCACAGCTCAGCCAAACTGACACACTTACAGCCCAAATTGTTCCTAGCCTTGATAAATGTCCCGTAAACATACACACAAGGCCTGCTAAATGTGTTAACTCCATATCCACACAAGCCAGAGTGAAAAACAATGGCTTTGAAAGGCCATCAGTGAGCCACTCTTCTCTACTTCAATTTTACGGTTAAAGCCACCAGAATGACGGGATGAAACTGATTATTGCAGCCAAAGTACCGTAAACGACCATTTTGTGCAAAAAAATCATTATTTCATTACATAATGAGTTAATTATCTGTTTCAAACACAATCACAGACACCTGCAGGGTAATCTTCCATAGTAAGAAACACTATCAGGCTCTGAGAACCAGGCTACCTCATGATTATGTACTTATCATTGGTATGAGTATCTCTCTCCATACACACACCCACAGCCAAACTGAGTCAACACAGCCTTTGCACATCACAATCTTTGGATCTAGAAAAGGAGCAAACGTTCTGAAAAGGGCATTGTCCTCCTCCTATCTTGCTCTGCTTTCAATATGAGGTCTTTTGGATGGCCTACTGATGGAGCTCTGTGACAAAGCTGAAAAACAAGCAGATAAATCAGCCTATGCCAACTCAGTGCACTTCATAGTGCCCATCATTCAGCTAAATGGGACAAACATTTGCTGCAAATTTAAACCTATCTGCAATCCAATAGCAGAGTGGTGAGGTGGACTGCAGAATGGTTTTATTTTACCAGGAAAGAAAGCATAACATTTTTAAGTATGATGGGTACATTATTAAAAATGGGACTAAATGAAATTTATAATTTTATCAAACTGTTTTACAAAACAATCAAAAGGCTGGTATCAAGAAGACAATAAACAGGTTTTCTTGATGTCATTGCGAGCATCATATCACAATCAGAGGTAATTGGGTGAAAACCACACTCACCCTGCCCAGTATTAAAAATATACTAGGAAAAATGTTTTAATTGCAAATTTTCTCCAGAGAAGAATCATATGTTTTAGTATGCCAAGATCCCCAAATTTGTTCACTGTTACTATCCCTAAAGCCCGCACCACAATGCAACCATTACAATCCAAAGAGCCGATTCCCCCCCTCAGCTCATCGGAATAAAACCTGTTAGAGCCGCAGCTGTTATAGAGCCTTTTGAAAAAAAGACTGTTTGAAATTCTAGAAAAATATCTACAAAAGAGCATTAGGGCAACTTTAAAAAGTACAATTTTTTTCTCAGAATTCTGAGATGAATGTCCGAATAAGATATTTATTATTTTCCAAAAACACAATTTTGTTTCTATCATTAGGTTTTAAAATTGAAAAATAAAATTAAACCTTTGCAAAAGTTCCTTTATTTTAATGGAATGTTGACATTTGCGGAAACGTAAAAACACAAATGGATCCAAAAATACTACTGGTGTTTTGGTGTCATTTTGTTGTGGAAATTCCATAAAAAACTGCAAAGATGCTTAAAAGTGCTTTTTATAATATCTATATTTAAAACATGAGTTATTATCTATTAAGAGCTATTGTATATATTCCAAAGAGCCACTTGCGGCTCCAGAGCCATAGGTTGCAGACCCCTGGTTTAGGGGTTTATTAATATATCAACACATATATTTAATGATTTAAATAATAACCCAAAAACAAGGGAGAATGCTCAAATCTGTCACTTTCTTTTTTGCACATGTATAAATCTGTACTAGGCTGTTCTTTTCCAGGGTTAGCAGGATTTTTTCCTGCATAAAAATGCTAATCTTAAAACACTTAAAATGAATTCTGAAGAATAACAAAATAATTACTGATGCTGTGAAAATGCTTCTAATAATTTTTAAAACACAATAATCATTTAAACTCTTTCTAATTACCAACACTTACATATGTTAGGTTCTGATTTTATATAGGAAGAACAAAACATTGCAAGCAAATGTTTGAAACTTCAAGAAAACTGCTAATTAAATTCTAAATATAAACATTTCTGACGATTACTAATCCTGTTATATTTATGCAAAAACCAAATTCAACCTCTCTGGTATTTTGTACCAACTAATTGTATCTGTAGCAAAAAAGAGGGGGTGTTGCATAACAGCTGCTGGATGTTAGCTGTCTCCCAGTAGCCTGCTGGCAGACTAGACAGGCCCCATAGTGAGATGAGCTGTAGAAAGACATCTATCATCTCCCACAGGTGCTATCATTACTGTGCAGATTACAGCAAAATAGGCTGGAAATGATGTGCTCACAGATGAGACATATCACCAGCTACAGGTGCAGTCAGAACACTTCTCTGTCATTTCAGCCATGCACGTGTTCACTGCCTTTTTCTCTCTCAGGTCAACGCTCCGAACCATCATCACCATAACAGGACTTTAGCATCTGCAGGGTCTGGGTGGTTTGGCGACATCATTCATCAAACCTGCTGTGCTCAACGCAATTGAGCCCCTGACAAAAGATTAAAGATTCTTTTATGAGGTGTCATTTATGTGCGTTGAAAAAAAAAAAACACTCCGTGACTGCTCCATATGTATGGAAGGAAGGGACGGGGTAGGTGCACAACAGACGGGAAGAAAATGTGCAAGTCAGTTAAAAAGAGCTGTCTTATTAAATTATCTCTCTGCCTTTTGCAGCGTGGCCCCCACTCTTCTCTTTCCATCGCTTTCTCTGGCTAAACATTTGTCTTTCCATTCATGGCTGAATTTGTATTCCATTGAAATTGGTTCTTGCTGGCACGCTGAAGGTGGGGGTAGGTGAGTGGGTGCAAAGTCCACATTGAAGCTTGCTGTATTCAGTCCCACTGCTTTGGGTGCACCAATAAAACTGCAAATAAAAAGTGTATCCAAATGCTTTTCTTTGTTCAGACGTCGAACGTCATTGTTTTGTTTAGTTTATTTAAACACGTTTGAATAAATCCATGAAAGGATTTCAGGAATAGATATTGAAAAAGGCTTCAAGTGATTGTAAAAACAATAAATAAAATAAATAAATAAAATCTCTGCTGTTTAGAGTTCAAATGTGCAAAACCAGTCCACTATCCTCACTCAGAGACACATATAAATGCAGTAAACTACATTTTGGACATTTTCCTGTGTGATGCACCTCCATGAGTCCCACCCACAGAGAACGATACCCTGACTGGTCAGGTGACTGTTTATCTATTAAGCTCCATTAAGCTAACATAGTGACTCATATGCAGCCTTTTATCAAACTGATAGCTGGGAAGTAATGTTTGTTTACACAATACAGGGCTGGAAAAATATAATTTGAAATTTACATTAGCTTTACATGAATGACATTTCTCAGATAAACAGCTCACATATCGTTACATTTAGATGCCATTTTTCCATTTGGAAGCATTCAATTTGATAACTCTCCCATGAATTTTCAACAATAATTTCTGTTACAAAAAAGCAGGATGGAAAAAAAATAATACAGTTTTAAGGAATATTCTTATTTTTAGTGAGGATTTTGTCAGATATGATCATCCTAAATTAAGAGTGTTTAATTCCATCGCACCTAAACGAGCAATCTCCTTCCAACCTACCTAATTTTAAAGGCCTCCTTCAAGGTTTTGCAAGAGCAATAAAATGCTCTTTAAGTGGGGAAATTTAAGGAAGGATAAAGCAGTCCTTTATGGTTTATGTTCAAATTCTGTTTCTTTTAATCTTCATTCAAAAAGGCTTACCATGAAAACAAGTTTTCCAAAAATGATTGGTTGATTGGGGTACAGTAGTCAAGGCTCGAGCCAGTCAACTCTGCTCTGATTGGTCAACTGTTGTGCAGACATGTGCAAACTAAGCAGCTATAATGTAAGCATGTTGCACGATGATGTCACTGAGCAAAGGAAGAGAAGCCTGGATGACAAAAACAACAACAACAGCACTTCCAGGGAATTCAGTCAGGATGTTGGAGAAAATAACTCCCTTTGTTCTTGACCTTGAGCTGTGCAACTGCACACATTTTACATCAACAAAAAAAGAAAACACACACACACACACAGAAGAAAGAACAAAATAAAAATAAATAAAAAGTGAGAAGATGAAAAAACTGATTTTTTTCACATCATGCACTGATGCAACGCCCATGTTCCACCCATGAAAGGTTATGCTCATTCCTGTTAATAATTTATCAGTGTTTGTGCATGCATGACACCTAGTTTAACCCCAAGTTTCTGCTATTTTAGGGGGCAACAAATTAGAAAAGACAAGCTAAAGATAAAGCTATATTTAACCCTGCTGCAGAAGTGATGAATAAGACCAGCAGAAATACTGTTATGTATATTTTTAAAGTCTTTATGATTTACTTGACACATTTGATTTTGAATTACTTTATTATTTATTAAAAGTGGGGCTGTTTTGCACGACATTCCTTTACTAAAACACCTACACTTTATTAGGCCGTATAAGCTGCTGCTGTTTTATCAGACTTTACAGAAAAACATCTGCTGCTGTTTCTTTTAGTAAGCTTCAATATGCTGAAAAGATGTGAAAATAAAACAGGACTTGAAAACGGTTCTAGCTTTAATACGAAGGTTAAAGCACCAATTTGCTGTGATTTTTGTGTTTTAAGTTGTTCTTTTCAGTGTTTATTTTAATTGTATCTTCATGTTCATTTAAAGAAGTTATATTATTTTCAAAACAAAAGTATTTTTACTGAGTTTCTAAAGTAAATAAATTGGATCCACATTACCATAGATCTAATTCTAAACAACGTAATGAAGTTACTATAGTAAAATTACTTATGTCATATATTATTCTAATTGTTAAAGTTTTGGTTTAACATTCTATATAGCCTTTTAAATGTTTATATATCCTTTTATTTAGAGATGTCCCTTTTATTGGTCAATATTAGCATTAAAATGTAATATCGGAAATGATCAGTATCAGGTTTTACTCTTTCAATGACACAGCCTTTACATACCATAGACATATTAAACATTAAATTCTTCAGCTACTTCTCCTTCACTCAAAATGTCAAAATACGACAGCTTTGAGATATTTTTGCTTGGCACAACTGGCCTAACTTAAATTTAAGCTGTTGTATATTTTGCACAGATAATGATTAAAGTTTAAAGTATGCATGGTAGGAGATATGTGACGTTAGTTGGCTAAAATTATTTAGTTGTTCTTATTTTAAGGTGGTGGTGGTGGCGGGGCAGCATATATTGGTTATCTGTTTATATCGGTATCAGTTGTACTATACTGGTATATAGGATATTGTATAAAAGCCAATATCAAACATCCCTACTTTTAACTATTTGGTTTGAGTTTGTGTAATAAAAAAGTCTGATTATTTCACAAAGAAACTGTTATTTAGTGTGAACCTTAAAAGTAAAAATGGCTACTGACTAATAACCCGGTGTTCCCTGGCTAAAATATGTCACAATAATAATAAAAGCCTGATATAAAATGTGTTTTTTATGTTCTCATCCAGTTCATAATGAAGCTAAATATGCTTTGCCAAACAGAACATATATCAAGCTGCCATTTTGCACTTGCTCTGTAATTATGTACAATAAATTCCACATCATTTTTCTCAGGGTAAAATAAATTATGTTGGTAGAGAAATAAGACTACAGCTTAATTAAGGGAGAAAAGTGAAAACTACATTATGTGCAACTAGAATGACTTAAACAGTGTGTATGTTGGTGTCTTCAAATGAGCATGTGGTTGACCAAGGCATTCAGTGTTGACCGAGTCAATCAGTGTCGCTTCCTAAGTGGACAGTTTGATTTCACAGAAGTGTGATTGACTTGGAGTCACATTGTGTTGTTCAAGTGATCCCTTTAGTTTTTTGAGCAGTATATTTTCTAACAAGCTGCTTCTACGTCTGTAACAGTGGATCCTTACATTTGCAAATGATTGGCTGGCAGATTGCTTTCCCTGCAGATCAGTCCCTACTGACAAATCTAGATGCTTTCAGTGCCCAAAGAGGCCCGGTATCTCAGAAAACAAACACCCACAGCACATCAAATGTGATTTTAGAAGATGATCATTGATGGGGAGGATGAGGAGGTATCCCATAATGTCTGTGAGTGACTCACACATTTCCCAAGCTGCTGTCTGCAGTTCGCCAAAATAAACTGTAGACGATTGTAAAAGCAAATAGAAAATATGGTTGGAGACGAATTCTGGCAGTTCATGCTACATGATAGGTGAAGAAATTGGGATTTTACATCTCTGTGATGGAAACAAAAATATTCTCTGAAAACAGCAAGTTCTTTGTTAAGTTCTTTCTGTGATTTTATTCTAATTCCATGTTTTTTTTGTTCTTATCTTGTACACAGAGTAGCAAAGTTTTGCTTTTTTACCTTGTTTGCTGACGTACCACAGTCGCCATCTTTAGAGCTTCACCAGGTGTTAGCAGCGTCACTCCCCATGCCTTCCCTGCCAATGACTACGTCCCTTGAATGATCCAGCGTTTAAACACCTTCATCCCTATTCATGGTCCAGGGTCCACGTCTCCTTATCTCAATCGTTTCTTTTATCCATCTTCTGTACTTTTGTTGTTCTGTTGTTATGATTCGTGTACTGTCCCAGTCCATTATATGATATTCTCATGCGCAGTGATCTATTATGGCTGATTTCTTTATTGTGCTATCTGCTTCTTGTTTGGTTGCTCTTGTGTGTCTTTGCCTTTCTTATTCACATTTTTGTCTGTGTTCCATTTTCCATATGTTGAGTTGGTGTCCTGTTTCTCCTTTGAATGTTTTTTTGCAAAGTTTGCGTGGGATTTCATATATGACTCCACATTTTTGTTCTTGTGTTATTGTGTCTTTTAGATGTACTAGTCTTTTTCTGACTGTCATGTATGGTTTTTTTTTTGGTGTTTATGTTGTGTTCTTACTCTTTCTGTTATTCCTTTAAAGCAGCATTCCGCAACTTTGCAGTTATATGGTCTCTGTCGCCCTCTAGAGGCTTGCTGCGTAACGTCACTGACGTAACATTAAATCTCTCTCTCGGGCATAAGAGGCATGTTTACATTCCTAATATCAGGCAAAACAACGAAAACAAAGTTTTCCACCTCCACACATTGAATAAATAGTTTTATCAGGACTGTATAACAACTTTATGCCCGACCAAACACAATAACCACGGTGAAATAATTTATTACTTACCTAGCCATTAGCAGCACGGCTAGGTTAGAGTCCGTAGTTCATGCCTTTCTTTCTAAAAGAGCTCTCCAGAGAGGAACAGATGGCCCAATAATAACTCTGGTCTTTGCTCTTGTTCTATGACGTTCTTCTTTTCTTTTCCTATATTCCTCTGATAAGGGATTTCTAGCTTTCTCTGGTGAATCTGCCGCTGCTACAGCGAGTCTAAGTTATACAATTATGGCAAGCCAAAGGGATAAAAAAATGCGCGTCCTAAACTTGCATTATGTCCGCCAAAACGCGCGTCTTGAATGAGCGTTTTGGCGGACATAATGCTCGCTTTTAGAACACGCAAGTTTTTACCCCCTTTGGCGTCAAAACGTGCATTCAAGACGCGCATTTTGGCAGACATAACGCGCGTTTAGAACGCGCGCTTTTTTTTTATCCCTTTGGCTTGCCATATTCTGCCGTAAAACGACACCCAGTCAGTACTTCCGGTGCTACCCGAAGCACAAAATCTGTATAGCGCAGTAAACAGACGTGGGACCCCCCAACACTGTCACAGGTATGAAAATGAACATAATAGATAATACTATGACGCAAAAACTTTACAAAAAAGCATAATTTTAAGGTGTAAAAGTTGCGGAATGTTGCTTTAATGTATGGTAGGGTTATCACCAGTTTTTGTGCATTTTTTTGGTTCTTTGATTTGGTTCATCTTTGTTTACTATTGTCTGTAGTTTTCCTTGTTATATTGCCCATGTTGGGTATCCACAGGTTACCTAGAGCACCTGGTGAAGCTCTGAAGATGGCGACTGTGGTACGCCAAAACTATTAGCAAACAAAGTAAAAAACCAAAACTTTGCTACTCTGTGTACAAGATAAGAACAAAAAACCCTGGAATTAAAAAAACTGTTACATGTTCAATGTTAAAGAGTTCAAGTTTATGGGTGTGGTGAAAGCAAGTGATTTCACACAATGAATCTCATATTAACACCAATGAGAAACTTACCCCACTGCAAAGGAGCGAGCTGTAGGTGCTCCAGGACCAGCTGGTTGAGAGCTCCCTCCACACTGGCCTCTCCACAGCGCTGCAGCGAAGGGTGGGTGGTGTTAAGGACAATAAGAACCCTCGAGCTACCGGGGGACACGAGCTGTTGATTACTTTTCACAAACAAAATCAACTTCCATCTGACTTTTCCTCAAATAAAAAAAACATTTGACAATACAGCCTCGTTGTTTAACCTTCACTTAAATGTCCTTTGTCGTTATCATGCAACTTCTGAGTTATGCATTCATTAAGATGTCAAACATTAACTGGGAGCATGTTTTAAAAAGACACTATCAAACTAATAATGAGAAAGTCTTTGAATGCGTTAGCACTGCAAAAAACAAACATGGCTTTCAAAGAGCAAATACACACGTAATACGTGATGATCAGGACACCGTTTACACAGCTGACATTTGGAATAATAGGTTTGGGATGAAGCCCCCAAAGCCCCCAACATGTGTCTATTAACCTTTGAGGGAGAGAACAGAGTGAATGCAGAGGGAGAGAGAGGGGAGATGTCCATGGATAAATGAGACCCATTGTGTTGGGAAGTTCTTGTGCTTGCTTGTTAACATTTAAACGTCTTAATCATGGAACAAATCATGTAGCATAATAGCTTGTTGCCTTGATCTACAGTAGGACACCTGTTCCATTGTCAAAGCACTATTAAAAGAAAACATCTAAGTTACAGCTGAGAGCCATGAAGGTGGTTGGCATTCTCCGAAACAGGTCAAATTTCTTCATACGGCAGCTCCATTTCTATGAACAAATTACGACTGAAAATAATCACCATAAACAGGAGTAATAAATTACAAATTAAAGTGGCTTTTAGTTTGCTCAAGGCCATGCGAGTGCTTCCAAGTGGGATACAAACTGTAATCAAATCTCTCGTTTGTCTTTTCTTTTTTTCTCTCGTGCTATTTAGGAAAATCTACCCTAAAGCAGAACTGTGCAGACAGCCAAGTCCTCATTCATACAGAGAAATGTGTCCATGTGCAGGAAATGATAGCATCAGGAGTGGAAGTGATAATAATGTGGCATATGTGGCACTGATCTGTTGACACTAGATTAGTAAGTGACAGTTCTGTCTAAACAGAGTCACTCTGAAGAGGATCAGCTGTAAATACCAACAGCTGTTTACGATTACCCAGGGGGGGGGGGGGGGGGGGGGGGGGGGGGTTGTGGTATTTGGAACAGAATTTGTGGTGGAAAGATGCAGAAGGTGTGAGGAACCCTTGCTGGAGATGGGATGGCTCTTGAATGCAACTTGCTGGGATCAGACTGATGAAGTGGGTATCAAGTCTCCACCAGAGCTCTTCATTTATATTATCGGTATAAAATAAATCCCATATAAGGCCACAATTGTTCTCCTTTGTTATCTGACAAAAGAGTAAACAAAGGCATCTTAGCACTACATCAGTGCGTACTCACACGTTACCCATCTGTGTCAATCTTATGCTTCACAGAGTGAAGGATATAAAACCTTCCTTCATTATTCCCTCCTACACCGTGCCACAAACTGACAGATAAAACATTGTTTGTTCCATCAATAACTGCTTACTTACTACAGAAGCCAGTTTCTAAATCTCTAAATATATAACCGCCATCTGATGAATGATTGGATAAAACGAGGCGTGATGGATGAAGCCAGCGACTGATTATGTAACGCACACTGAAACCTGCCACCATAGCTGCTGTAGGAGAGTGGAACTCCATTAAAGCGTCGGTGAGAGCACAGATGTTTGAGTCAAACCGTCCAACAGATGAGCGAGTGAGTGTGGAGGTTGTTCTGGGTATAGATACTAGTTCAAATCTGCTGGATCAGGCACAAATTATAAAAGGCTGCTTTAGTGCTCCACACAGATCAAGTACTATCCTCCAACTCGCTGGTTTGCCTCCTGATTACTATAATAATTATATATTGTTATAATTCAGACAACACAAGTGGAATATCATTCAAAAAAGGAAAGGAAAATCTGGCAAGACTCACTTGTTATTATGCTAGTGCATGGCTGGCAGGGTGCTAGGCAGGTAATTGAAACATTTGGACCTAATAAAGATTTATGGAAGAATAATTTTTTAATAGGCAGATGTTATTTTATAAAGTTTCCCCACGTGTTAGCTTGTGAGTAAAGAACTGAACCAAAAAATATAAATGCTCCAGTTTACTGAATAAGATTATTCGTGTTCTGTATTTAAATGATTTAAAAGGTTCAACATATGAATACATATTATCACATTTTTTCTGTTAACTGCTTTTCCTACGTTACAGGGTGATATGCATTACTTTTGCATACTATTTTATAGATTTTTTTATAGATTTTTATAGATTCAATAATACATGTATGTTTTTAGGAAACAAACTAGTTAGTTTAGATGAACTACAAAACTAAGAGACATTTTGACATAAAAACGATGAAAACATGCAACAGAACTGCACAGACACAGAGAGACAGCATTTCAGAATCTCAAAGTAAAAAAAAACATTTGGTCATTTAGTTTTCCATCTGTCAGGTCTGGCAAGTGAGTTTCCTGCCAAGCAGAAGGCCTCCAGATGTGCCGCATCACTCCCAAACTGATAAAAAACTAACATGATGCAGATGTAACACTAGCTAAAGTCTATTTGATCATGTGAAACTTAAGGACACACCGTTCGTTGTTGTTTATTTTGGTTGTGATGTCTAACAAGCAGCCTTTAAAAGGATATAATGCTCCAACATATCTCCAGCTTGCTGTTGATCTGGCAGCCTTGGGCAAGCTGCCGCTCCTCCTCCAGCTGTTTGGGGTTAGTGAAGCGAGCCGTCTCCTGGTCCAGCTGTGGCAGACTCTCAAAGTCAAACTTGTCAACTTGGATAGCCATCCTGAAAGGAGACAGGAGACACACTTAAATCAGTGCTAGCCACAACGTGTAATTATTGACGAATGAAAATTCTCAGATCAGTCTCCAAAATGACGCGAGAATAAATTAAATTAAAGAAATTCTGTATCAATTTATCTGTTGTGATATTTGTCCAATTTACAGAGTTTACAGTTTTTGTTTGTAGCTGCAATAAACTTTAACTATTTCCTGTGTGTACAGTATACTGTTTGTTTTGCTTTATGCCAATAATTTCTTGATTCTAAAAATAAACCAATAATTAAAATCAAGGCAGCACCACCAATAACACACACATACATAATAATACAAAGCCAATAATTAACATTTGAAACCTATAAATAAACTTATTTCACCATAATATTAGTTCATCCTCCCTGAATTCAAAATACTACACTTTAGATTTACTATACTCCTAACTAAATAGTATTTGTTACTTTGTTTTTATAGACAGGAGATAAACAATAGCAAATATTAGGGCTGTAACAATATTGGCAATATTGCAATATTGTCGTAGTAAAATGACCACAATATCGTCGTGGTCTTGTCACGATATCGTACAGTACGTCTTGAGGTAAAAATAGCACTTTTCAGTCTGCTCCACCTAAGGGATTCGTATACAAAGCCATTGGAAACAAAAGTAAATCACATTCTAAATACAACAAAAAATCTTCAGGCCCACACATTTGAGTGAGAAAATTAATTGGAAACTCTATACTGGCCCTAGGAGTGAATGTATGTGTCCATGTTCATTTAACTGAACCTTTATTGTTTTCCTGTAAAATGACACGCTGGAAAAACAAACAAGCAGAAAAACATTCAGGATTATTCAGACACATGCATCAAAGTCAGGTTTAGGAGAACTAATTAAACAATTATGACGTGAAAACATTTGGCATTACTGTGCTACACTTAAATACATCCATCTTTGAAGATGACGGGCACTAGGTTTATGTCGCTGACTGAAGTCCCTTCTTCAAATGGCTGCTGCATTTCACTGAGTCATCTTCAAAAGCCTGCATTGCACATCAAGTCTAGAATTGCTGTGTTGCAGCAATGCTGGTTGCCTTCAGATAGATGGTCACATCCAAATGTCATAAATGACAGTAATAGGAAGAGCAATGCTTTTGAAGCCTTGCTATCATGGTAACACAATGTTGTTCTATGGTCATTTTCTAGCTGTTTAGCTTTCTGTACAAAGATGAACCAACTTTTTAAGGTGTGCTAAGTTAGTAAAGTTATCTGCTCTACTACAAGGTTATCTGTTACCTGGTGTATAAAATAAGGCTGTGCAAGGACATCACAACATTATGTGTGTAACCAAGTGTGTGTAACCACCTATGTTCATTTCTTGTTAAAAGGCCCAAATCTTAGAAAATAACTCCATTATTTTCCACTGATCTCTGTGGGATTCCAATCATGCTTTATAATAATAATAATAATAATAATAATAAAATAATACTATTTAATAATAATAATGGATTTGATTTTTATAGCTCCTATCTAGGCACTCAAAGCACTTTCCATTATTCACACACAGCTGGTGATGGTAAGCTACTGCGTAGCCACAGCTGCCCTGGGGCAACCTGACAGAGGCAAGGCTGACATTTTTCGCCATCAGCCCCTCTGACCACCACCAACATAGTGTCTTGCCCAAGGACACAACAGCAGAATACCCTGGCATGAGTTGAGATAGATCTCACAATCCTCCAATCATTTTATGCATGGTGTTACATAGCCATCCTGAGGCAGAGAACCTGAAGAACGTCTAAGATCATCTAAAGTCATACCTTGCATAAATGTTTTCAACTTTTATTGAAAACTCCCCCAAAAATCATTCACAAGTAGTTTTGTCTTTAATAAATTTATGTTTAATACGTTTTTAAATAGTATAATGCTCCTTTAAAACAAAGTTCTCAGTAGCTAATTCAAACCCAAGCCTGCATTCTAGGTTAGCCCAAATGCAATTTGACTACCCACGTCGCCAGCACGCCATCCTATTACTGCAGATTGATTATGTAGATGTGTTTTTGGGCTTCTTGTTTCCTTTTTCAGTTCTCAAACAACTTTTCCACCCACAAAGAAGTTGCATTAACACTTGCTGTTTTTTATGAGCTCCAGTTGGACTCCTTTGAATGTTTCTTGATCTTAAAGTTTTAAACATGCAAACCTTTTCTATATGTTAAGCGATTTTGTTTTGCAAGTTTGAGCCTGGTGTGAACAAGCAGCCACTGATGTTTTCCCTTGTTTTTCTTTTGATGCAATTTCTAATTACTTTGCACTTCACTTCATCAGGGAATGTGAAGTTGTTGTTTTATGACTAAGCACCAATGGGAAATGCCATAGTGACTCGAATTAATAGTTTTATAAACTAAAACAAAAAACATCTGCAGCGTTCTGAAACTACTGAGTAACTTGAGCAGCAGTGATCTGGACCAACCTGAGCCAACCATCAAGAGGTTTCTTTACCCTACAGGAGATCCACTTGTCATCGAAGTGATCATCATTGGTGCTCATCTCTGCATTGCAGCACTAAACAAGTTAGACCTCTCTCTCCCACAATAGTCTGATTTTCTTGCTACTTGTATAATATTTTGTAGAAAGCGATATTTTGAAAAACCCCTTCCCTTTCCCCTCAATGCCATGCCTTCATGACCTGTGAATGGCCCCTTCAGTAGAAGAAGAGTGCTTCTGACCTGATGTTGTGTTTTAAATCACAATGTCCAACTCACCAGAAAGGGAAAAAACACATATTGGAAACAGATCTACTACTACTATTTTTTATATTAAAAAATAAGTAATCATTCTCTTAATACTTGTGTATAACATGTTTACATCACAATTATCAGTGAATAATCCCAGTGTATTTTCAAAGTGTTACCGTTGTCTAATTTCTTCTGCATGAGGTCAGGGTTTTAATAAATCCCTAAACCATTAGGCATGAATTTGAGATAATGTATTTATTAATAATTCCCCCAAATTAAAGGCTCAGTTTGTGTTCTTGGAAAAAGCCGTTCCAGCAAGCTACATTTTGAGGAAAAAAAAAGAAAAAATTCAAAGGTCCGACCTCTGTCTTCAGGCTCCCCTCTAGAGTCACAGAATCTGATGGCGGCAGAATATGGTACAACACCAGCTTGTGACATACACAGGAGCAGACACGCAGCTCTGCTGAATAATTACCGTGAGGTCAGAGTTTCCAAAACCAACTGCGAATCAAACCTCTTCCCACTCGCTTTGTGACCCCTCACCCACAACCAATCTAGTATGACAGCATAAACAACGTGTGGTGTTTTTAAACAGAACATGTAAAGTAACGCCTTCAATAAGATTTGTAAACAGAACAGGACATGCCCTTCGTGACACCAGGCAGCTCAGCTGGTTTCACTTTCTGTTTGGCTACTGCGCCGAGAACGAGCATTTCTGTACACTGAGGATGTTATGTGTAGTGGGGTGAGTGACATTTAAAGGATCAGTTGAATGGATGGGTTATGATCCAATCATATAGGTAGTGGGCCAGCGCTGGACTGGACAAGTTTTTCTAGGATTGGGCGTTTCAGAGGCGATAAAAATTTTTTTGACAAAACATTTAATTTATAGGTTGTCATCAGTATGTAAAAAGCATTTCAAGCAATAAGGCAAAAATCGTTCCAGAAAAACATCTCAGACTGTGCCTTTATTATATTTATGTCTAAAACGCTTTATGTCTACAATGATTTATGCTTTGTTTAAACTCTGATGCATGGTCATAAGCTATGGGTACTGACCAAAAGATTGTTGTCATGAATACTCCTCTGCAGAGTTTCTGGATTTATTCTTAGGGACGTGGTAAGGTGTTTAATCATTTGAATGGAGCTCAGAATAGAGCTGCATCAGAGTTTATCAAAGGAATACAGTTAAGATTGTTTAGGTATCTGGTAAAAATGTCTTCTAAAGGCCATTGGAGAGAGATGTTTTGGATTTGCTCCACTAGGAAGAGGCTCCAGGGGCAGATCTAGAACTCATTAAAGAGATTATATCTCACAGATAGCTCACAGATACATCTGAATACACCCAGATGAGCTGGAAGAGGGAGCTGGGGAGGAATGAATGTTTCTGCTTATGTTGTTGTCCCTGAAACCTAGCTCCAAACAGAAATAAAGCAATAGATGAATTCAACGTTGAAGAACATGTAGCTGAACATACCATATTATGACAGCCTGATGGTAATTGGTCTATTACAATGTTCAATAAAGTAATAGTATGTTTTCCCTATTTTGATTTCCACTATACTTTGACAGGTTCTGAGTAAGCCCAGAGGCAGTGTGATACACTGTATGTAAGGGCATTTTCAAGAAAACAATAATTCAGTTCTTCTTGTCCAAATCTGTTAAAGGGTGTGTTTACTTGTTTTTTTTCTTCACACAGAGATGGATACCAATACAGAATCAATAGTCTGGATACCCAAACTATTGGATCACACTCAGGCGTTAAAACCACCTCCTAAAAAAGTCTCAATACGGTTGTTTTGGTTTGCTGTCTGGTGCGTTTACTGTGTTCACAAAGTTTCAACAAACTTCTACGTCCTTGAAAACAACCTAAATGTAGTTTATTTAAATTTACTTGCAAATCAAATAAAAGTACTTTTTAAATTTCACAGTGCTTTCCAAGACAAAACTGCATTTTTCAATGCTTTCCCTCCCAAAAGACTTTACGTGGTCTAGCATTTTGAATAGTTACCATCAGATTTAGTTTGCTTGAAAAGTTCATTCCTACTTTTTCCTTTTTATCAGTTTTCTTCTGCAAATGTTTGCTACCCTCGGTCCAGATTCACACATAACATTAATGTTCAAGCGTACAAATAGGGAGTTTTGTCAAATCATATTTCAATTTGTCTTAATGCAGGCCTGCTAAAAAATCGTAATTTACAAAATTTGTTTTCTTGTTTGTTGTCCTTTTTGCTTTGCATTTTGATGGCGTATGCTGAAATTGACTTTCAGTCACCACAGATTAGAGGCCTAATGTAGAAATTATAAATTGACATAAGTCAACCAAGTTTGATGGCATTTTTGTCATTTTTGTCAAGTTATAGATGTCTAAAAGGAATATACCAAAAATGATGTATTGAATACTGCTTTGACCAACTTAAGCTAAATGAAGTTGAAAAGCAGAAAAGTAAACACTGCAGATCTCCGTTTGCTTAAAGAGAAGGCATTCTACGGAGTCACTGATGCATCTGAAACAGCACTGACCTCCTGCACATACCAACACTATTTTTAAAAGGTTATTTGCAAATCTATTGTTTGCATATCTATCTGTGAAAGATGTGTGTGCATGGACTATGATAAATTATTAGATGAGTTATGACCCTTGCAAACTTGTGGGCGGATTACAAATGACCAGGCATGATTTATTACAGAGTACTAAAATAAACCAGGATAGCAGTGAATAATTTTAGGCGATACTGTAAGAGTGTGGAAAAAAATGATAATAATTAAACGTACTGCACAAAGAAAAAGAAAATAACAAATAGTGTAACAATGTAGATGCATGAGCTCCTCGCACTTGGATGTAACAATAAGCAATTTCAGTAAATTATAATGTGCAACAGTTCCATGTATCCAGAACACAATGACTATTATTTTACAAAAAGGTGCTTTGGGGCTCAACTCTGCAGTGAGAGCACTCTGTTGAAATTTCATTGGAGTTAAAATGGATGAAGTTGCAGAGTTTTCTTCTGATTTCACAAATGACTGTTTTTATGCTAGCTAAGCAAGTAAAATCGGTGAATGTGTGGAATCATAGATTTTGTTTTGGTTTTATCTTAAAGCTAATTATCAGGAAAAACTACTAAATTGGTGTGACTTAATATATTTGACAGGAAATTGCTTCAAAAGCAAGAAAATCTATTGTTTAATCTTTCCACAATGTTGGCTTCAGACAGACGCACCAAAACACATATTTTATTAATTTTAACAAATATGTTTAAAACAGTTCAAGGAAAATTACAATATCTAATGGTGCTAACCCACTTTGAAATCAAGTCTTTCAAGTTAAACAGCTAATGTCCAATATAAGTAAATACAGCTGTAACTTGAAAAATTAGAATATGTTGCAAAAGTTCATTTATTGCAGTAATTCAACTTAAAAAGTGAAACTAATATGTGAGATAACTCATTACATGCTGTGGCATTGCTTCGATAAGCTTCTGCAATGTCACAAGATTTATTTCCATCCAGTGTTGCATTAATTTGTCACCAAGATCTTGCATTGATGATGGTAGAGTCTGACCGCTGCACAAAGCCTTTTCCAGCACATCCCAAAGATTCTCAATGGGGTTCAGGTCTGGACTCTGTGGTGGCCAATCCATGTGTGAAAATTATGTCTCATGCTCCCTGAACCACTCTTTCACTATTTGAGCCCGATTAATCCTGGCATTGTCATCTTGGAATATGGCCGTGCCTTCAGGGAAGAACAAATCCATTGATGGAATAACCTGGTCATTCAGTATATTCAGGTAGGCAGCTGACCTCATTCTTGGAGCACATCCTGTTGCTGAACCTAGACCTGACCAACTGCAGCAACCCCAGATCATAGCCCCGCCCCCACAGGCTTGTACAGTAGGCACTAGGCATGATGGGTGCATCACTTCATCTGCCTCTCTTCTTACCCTGATGCACCCATCACTCTGGAACAGGGTCCATCTGGACTCATTAGACCACTTGACCTTCCACTGCTCTAGAGTCAAATCTTTATGCTCCCTAGCAAATTGAAGCCTTTATTTCCGGTTTGCCTCACTGATTAGTGGTTTTCTTACAACTACACAGCTGTTCAGTCCCAATCCCTTGAGTTCCCTTTGCATTGTGCATGTGGAAATATTCTTACTTTCATTACTAAACATAGTCCTGAGTTCTACTGTTATTTTTCTTTGATTTGATTTCACCAAATGTTTAAGTGATCGCCGATCACAATCATTCAGGATTAATTTCCGGCCAAATTTCTTTCTCCAAGACAATGGGTCCCCACTATCCTTTCAGTTTTTAATAATGCTTTGGACAGTTCTTAACCTAATTTTAGTAGTTGGGTCTAAAGCCTACATTATACAATGCCATTATGCGGTGCAGAGGCTCTCCAACAGGCCCACAGAGGCAGACAGAGACATGCCCAACTTCTTAACTATCCGTCGAAAGTCACGGAGAATGCCGCTTTCTTTAACTTTGTCAACAGCATTGCCATTGCCCCCTCAAAAAATAAAAAGAGAGCCGAAGATATCTAGCGGTAGTCACGGAGAAGATTGAAGAACGTCTTGTGGAATAAGTCCGAAAATATGAACGTTATTCACCCGTGACTGAAGGAGCACAAAGATACGCCGCAAACTTTTTGTTTGTGGATGTAAATGACAGGAAACGAAAGCTTAGAGGTGGCAACTGCATGAAGAGGAGGATGAGGGACAAATTTGACCGTGTTAAAAAGTCTCTGAAATACATGAACACAATGTAAACAACAGTAAATACACCATCTTGGTTCGGATACATGACTGTAATGGTAGCAGGATACCCCAGAAAAATGCTACGCCCTCTGTTGTTCTGGCGGGGAATTGTTTTGCAGCACTCCCCAGGTGACGGAGAAGCTTGAAGGGAAAACATCTGTCAATGCATGTGCGCCACTCCACATTCGAGCTGACGGAGGAGTATAAATCAGTCTTTAGATAATCTAAAAGCAAAGTAGGACTACTAAATATCATCTTGTCCACATGATGTGACTTCTGACACCGTACAGCTAATTACCACCATGCTGAAACAAGCTGTCGCAGGGCAGTTTTTTTATGGTACCAATCACACCATCTTAGGATGAGATGGTCACAGCAAAATGACCCCTTCCCAATTAAATATTGTGTTGCCTCAGACCAAAAGTACATGATAATCACATTAAAGCATATGTGGTCACTTTCATCGGATCACTGCAAAGCCATGAGTCATTTCAACGGCCAGGTCCATGAACCCGTCTGTCCCTGTGTGCTTCAAACACTTCAGAGGTGTGCAGATGCAAGGAAATTTGATTACATAGACACCAACATTAGCAACATGATGGGGGGAGAAAAAGAGATGATAAATTGCCTTTTCCAGTCAGTGCCTGTTGCTGCACTGCGACAGGTGCAGGCAGATATGTGTGTCTTGTAAATTTAGAGGTTGTCAGCTCCTTTTAGGGGGATGTTTTATTAAATCCAACATTTTTACAAAAGGTGACTGAACTCCCTTTTTTGTTTTTGGAAGACATTTTGCCTCTCATCTGTGGCCCTTACTCAATACTGAATGTTACAGATGAGAGAATCATCATTTTGTCTGATCTGTTTTGCATTTCTTAACCAGTCGCTGTGCTGTGTCCCTGGGGAGAAGCTAAGAGCAGAAAAACGTGCTCAATAAATGCATTTTTTTAGAGTTATTTTTAGCTCTCATGCAAGAGCTTGTGGGTGGAGATGCAAAGAGCTCTGCACAGAGGCAGGCTACAGCGTGGGTCTATTTTTAGACTGTGGCTGACTTTGAGTAACCCTTTGTTTGCAGCAGCTATAGAAGTAACTATCCTCCATCCATTAGTGTCTTCATCAGCATGCAGGGTTTCTGTAAAAACAAACCCACGTTACTGTAGACAAATGGGTATCAAAGAACGCCTGTAAGGACAATCCTCTCACGCGCTGGCTGTCATTACTGGTGAAGCTTTACACCAACCAGAGGCTGTCAGTGGGTGCTATTTTTGCTCACACCTGGAGCTTATTTGCTGAGGGAACTAGAGGGTGTGTAACTGAAGTCCCCAACTGATGTGGGATCAGAAATGCTGCTGCGTGAGAATACTGATATGATTCAAGTGCTTCTGCAAGTAAATTGATTAAAAGAATGACGCCACAGTGTTTAGTCGTAATGCTAGGGTTCACTAAGTCCAAGGCGAACTGAAAGTGAAATGTGTGAGATAAATTTATTGTCTATCGCTCTGGAACACAATCAGTTTTCTTCGAAATGTCAATAAGCAAAACACATAAGTATCTGCAAAGACTAAAAGAATAAGGAATGCTTGCTGTTCTGTCTAAAAGGAGATGTGAGCATAGAGACCAATCTCTAGAGAACCCCTGCTAGACCTTAACTAACCCATCCACAGTGAGGAAACAGGGCTAAACTGCCCTCTAGGGAACATATTATTTCAAGAAACCATGAGGAGGGGAAGGACACGTTCCCTGCAGATGCAGAAAAAAATGAAAGTGAAGGGAAGTTGAACTGAAAGGAGGCTGAGCAGCAGCCAAATATCTCAGCAGCCTGAAAGTTTTAGTGCATATATAAGAATACTTTTTGCTCGTGGAGTTGCAGGAATTCAACTGGCTAAAACTGCACAATAGTATTTACACAACGCTGCAAATGTCCACAGTAAGATAATGAACTGCAGGAGCATCATGTGCTCTGCTGCAACAACAAAAAAACTAATGCGAAATGGGGAAAGGTGGTCACCATGGTAACAGGCTTTGTTTGAAAAGCTTATGCAATGAGGTGTGCATGTCCTTGTGTGCACCGATTTGGCACAGCCAAAAGGCAGAGAGAGTGGAGAGGAGACTGCTGTCGCGAGCGCTGATTGCCTGCTATGCTGCTGCTATTACTGAGCCGGAGCAGCTGGGTGATGGTGGAGAGGAGTCACCGCCCTAATGATATGTAATGGCAGTATGAACACACCACACGAACTGGCAGGCTATGATATACGCTATTTTCTTTAAAAGTAGAATTATTTTTGCAATAAAAAAAACCCACCTGATCTCAGAACGACTCTGCTTGAGAGGGTTGTGGAATAGGAGATGAATTAAAACTCTCACACAGAGATATTTTGAGTAAATAAACAGATCATGGCTGTGACCAAGGGGTTATATTTTACTGCACATTTTGGAGTCAGTGAGAATATACAGTATTGTTTCCCTTTAAGCAGTAATACAAACTGGAACTGTGCCCTGAGACATGCTCTGTGCGGCTGCAAGAGAGCGAAGGTTAACATGAACCCATCGTCATCAAAACAAACCGTCTCCTCACTACAGCAGCTTAAATCTGCTCTCACTCTACACTCTCCATTGAACTATTGATTTGTTTTTCAGATAATTAAAAAAAAGAGAGGAGGTATTAAGAGCCTGCAGTATCAGTGCAGAATATCTGGTGATAATTTAGAAGATGATCTGCAGGCTGTGGGGGTGGGTTGAATGTAAACACAGCCACGTTGTACTTTCTATTTTTAACTCCATCCTATAAATGTACTTTATTTTCAGTGAAAATATCATAATTCGGTTTATCCAAGAATATGCTTTCTGGAAGGGGCGTAAGAACTGTTTTTCAAATTCATACAGTAAATGACAGCAGAAGCTACATGTTTGCATCTGATTGGAGAAAATCTGATGTGTTAACCAATTAACTTGAGTTAAAATAAAACTTTAAGACAGTATCGTGCATTTAAAGGTGCAATATGTAAGAATGGGATAAGAATGACATTCTGTGGTCAAATTTGGTTCCTGCAGTCCATTTTCCTTAGCAAAAAATTAGAATTTCTGACTGCAGTTCAGTGACTTTCATGGCTGTTAAAAAAAAAAGTGATTAGCAACTCCTGCAGAGCCCAATTAAAGCATAGGAGATAATTCAGCAGTTAGAATCCGGTGTGTCTGAGCAAGAAAATATAAAATATTACTTTTCCGTTCCAAGGCTATTTGTGTGCACACGAGTGGTATGTGGCGTGGCTTTCAGCCCATTCTAAAAGGAGTGGGGGAGTTATAGTTTTTCAAATTTCTTCTCCTTGATGACATCATGCTACGGACCACAGCTTTAGTAAGACATAAATGTTGGTCTGAAGCTTTGGCTCCCAAAGTTTGGATGACAACAGACAGGTGGTATGGAAAAAGCAGCTCTGATAGGAAGGGAGGGGCAAGGTCATTTAAAGACTTAAACACAAATAAAAGGAGTGGATTCTAAAACAGACTAGTAACCAATGCAAATAATTTAAAATGAACATGATGTGATGGCACCTATTGGCATCAGTCAGAAGCCTGGTGGCTGCATTCTGAACCAGTTGGAGACACGCAACAGAGGCTTTGTTGATACCATTCAGAGAAGAGTTTGAGTAGTCCAGTTGAGAGGCGATAAAGGTATGTATGATAGATTCAAAAAGTTTTTTGCTCAGGATGGGTTTCAGCTTTTGATCTGTCGCAATTGTAAAAAACACAAACTTACAATGCAGCTAACCTGAGAGGCAACGGGAGAGGCAAGAGACGTGTCTAGTTTGACGTTGAGATTAACAACAGAACTGCCTTGGACATGAAGTCTATCGAGGGAACCATGCTATTTGCATTTGGCACCAAGATGTCAGACTCAGTTGATTCAGGTGCACAAAATTGACTGTCAGCCATTCCTTGATCTCCTGAAAATCAAGTACTGTCTGCAGAGATGCCAGGGGTATAAAAAACTGGGAGTCATCAACATACAGAAGGTACTGTACTTCATACTTCCTAAAAATATTCCCCAAGAGAAGGCTATATAAGGAGAACAACAGAGGTTCCAAAACAGAGCTCTGAGGGACCCCACACTGCAACAGGGCAGGTGATGACATTCAGTCAATTTCTAAAAGTGTCATTGTGTAAGTGTAAAAGATAATTTCATTAAAGTTTTAGTTTTCATAAAACACTGCACCATTGCATTATATAACTTTGATTTATAGCACTTTGGGTATTTCTGATTAATTGATTGCAACCATAACATCAATGTAACAGTTGCAGTTGGTTAAAAGAAATATAAAAAATTATAGTGAGAGGTGAATTAAGGTTGAGTTCTTTTATTATTCCTGCTGCTCCTGGTGAATGGTTATGTAATGGCCAAAGTGGCTCTTAAGTTGAATCGAATTTATACAGCTGACAGCTACAGTGAGAAACTTCAGGGCTTGGTCTTTATCAGATACTGTTCATACAGGTGAATAAAACCCATCTAGATACCAAAGACATGAAATATATTCACTGACTTGGAATCAACCGCAAATACTTTATTAAAGAAATAACTTTTCTGCCTTAAATATTTCCAGTAAAATTAAAATAACTTTAATTTGAACATTTTTATCATAAAAAGCACAAGAGATAAATGATTAAGTTAAAGAAAGGTCAGACCTCCGTCATTCTTCCTGGGATTACAACTCAGTGAACCTTTATCTGATTTCAGAACAGTTCAAAGAAGTTGCCAATAAAGTAATGTGGGATATATTTTTTAATTAGCTACATTTGGAACAAATGTTCATGCACACTTATGAATAACTATTATTTAATTCACCAATTATAACTTCCCAAAGGCAGAATTTCTGTTTGTAATTAGATGCAACACTGATGTGCTTTATTATCAATCATATGTCTACTATCCTTCCAAATACCGACAGTGGCAGAGAAGGAAACTGTGTCCAATGTGGCGCTGCAATAGTGACTGGTAATGTCATCAGGTGGGCTGTTTAATGAGAAAGAAATCACTCTTATTTGAGCCCTGCCATGCTGGGACAAAACCAACCAATTGTGCCAGGCTGTGCTTCTTGTGAAATGTCCTGATAGCTAGCTGGTAACTCTCAGGAGTAGGCCCTTAATGAGCGTCCTTCTACACAAAGTCAGACTTTGAAAACACCAGACTCGGTGAGGAGCAGCTGACTAAACTGCTTGTGCCAAAGAGGCAGCCGCACCAAAAGCAGCTGTGCCTCAGACAGCATTTTCAACTGCTGCGTCAACATATAACAAGAAGTCAGTACTATTCAAGAACTCTCAAATAAAAGCTGCAAGTTTCTTCATTTTTATGAATTTATTGTGCATATTTAAAAGCTTACAGGTTGTTAATGCTAGCATGGAAGGGTTTGCATCAGCCTTCAGGTCTGTTTTGCCGACTAGTAATACAGCATACAGGTGAAACGTATTGGTGTGATGGGACCTGTAAACTACTGGAATATCATTCAAGCTAATATGAACACATATATGATCAAAGTAGTGACCGTAAATCCTGAGGGGGGCATACACAACATTTTGTAAAACCTGCAACCTTCTTGCTTCAAGGTGAATATGTTGTCAGATATGCCACCATTCTGAACCCATTTATGTAAAAGCTATAAACGCATTTTATTGGAGGCTACAAATACAAACTATACACTGGTTCATAGTGCAAAGAGTCATGGAAAGTCATGATAGCTTGTTACTTTCAATTAATTTTGCAGTTGTTCATCAGTCAATACGTAGAAAAAAAATGTTTTGTAATGTAAGATTTACATGAAAACTATGTTTTCCCGAAATACCTGAAAATGGAAAGCTGTCTGTGAGTGGATAAAGTTATTTTCTGATCTTGTTTGATATGTGCCATGGATTTCACATAAGATGTCCGTGAATTTTAAAGACACATTTTGATGCCATGAAGTTGCTTATTTTTGACGGGCGGCAAAAGTTGTTTTAGGTTTTGTGTGAAAAGACGGACTACAAATGCTCGTCTCACCAAATTGATGTCATCAAACCAGACAAGGAGAAGAGAAGAAGAAAATGGCTGCAAAGCTTAGCAAGCTTCAAATTCTTCTTCCAGGACAAAGGAGCATTCAACATGGAGAAAACCACTATAAATCTGGACATGTGGTTAAGTAGCAGCTACGCCAGGGGAGACGAGATTCTGCTGTGATATCATATATGCCACTTGTGATTTGTTGTAATTTTAATTATGAATTTTTACAAGCAAATGAATCTCAAATTCCATGAAAAACAGTTGAAACACAATTATTTTTCATTTAGATTGCGGTACAACATGTGTGTTTCAGGGTGTAAGGCAAAGCGGACCAGAAAATAACTTTTATAGTTCACTTAGATTCTTTTGTTTGTTTGTTTGTTCAGGGGGACCCATGAGTCAACCAGAAGTGGAGACTTATGCTCCCAATGCATGCTGCCTACAGAAGTAAACTTTTCTCAATGTGAGAGGATGAAATTCTTATATCTACAAATGATCTTCCGCCAGAGATATTTTTTAAGGAAATGAATAGGAAGCTACACATGGTCCTCTTTTTGTTCCGATCTGTTCTGAACTAACAATGAAAAATAGTTCAGACTCTGCTCTTTGGGAACCCTGCCAGGCTCCTGAACATCAAAGGGACCATTCACACCTTCCGGTGCTTCTTTTTATTCCACCCTCCATTAAAGAACACCATGAAGAGGATAAAGAGCTTATAAAATAACAGAAGATAAAAGGAGCACTTTGCTACTTACTTGTGTGTTGTTATCACAGAAAAAGAACACAAACTTCTGAAACTAAAATTACTCCTCAGAGCAAACCAACAATGGACAACCTGTCCTGCACTACATGTAGGGTGCAAATGGATTTAGCAATGTGTCTCCAAAACATGTAAATATGGATGAAGATGTAAACAGTCTTGTATTGCTCACAAATACCATAGCTTCTGTTGAAAATCCAATTTTCCTCTCCACACATGGAAGCTTTTCCTTTCTATTTTCTCCATGCAGCCATGACAAAGCTCAACAGAGACAATTAAAAATCATTTATCGCAGGAGGGAAGTGCGAATGACTGACAGAGTCATTTTTGCATCTGTCAGAGAGAAGCTATGGATTCACCCGGGCTAGATGAAGACTCCACAAAACATCTTGAGCCTGACATCTCATTCATCATATAACGGGAATGGAATATGAAATGACAGGGTCATCTGATGTCAACAAGGGATGAGCTGGACAGACAAGCACAACATTGTTCAGCAGACAGAGAAGAACGGGTATGCAACCGCATTTCTAAATATATTATTTAAGGCAGTCTGAGTTAGATGTGCCTGGGCCAAGGTGGTGTCAATAGAAGTTATGGCATTTTGCATAAAGGGACATTATGCAACTTTTTCATATTTTATTTTAGCATTTTCTTGAGCCAATATGTGCTAAAATGACCCTTTACAGGGTTAATAAAAAGTCTCTCAGCCCCCTCCACCCCCTGTGGCGAGAATACCACATTTGCAACTTCAGAGTATCCGGACCGGTCCCCTTAAGTCACGTAACTTGCACGAAGCAGTAATGCTTTACAGCAATCCATGTTTACACCTCAGGACAGACAAGCTATACCTGGTTAGCATTTATTGTAACGTGGTTATCATGGTGGAGCCTCAGAAGAAACAAAGAAAACATTTATCTGATGAAGTTAAAATAATAAAAAAGAACGTCCGACCACAATAGAAGTCAAACAAGAGTCGACATCGGGAGTTTTCTTAATCACGAGAGCTCAGAGAAAAATAAGGATTCAAGTTGGATGCAGACCTAACAATCATCCTATAAGTACAACTTTAATATGTTTTGTTTGTACGTGTTTTAGATTTCCCCAGGTTTGTAATTATTTCTAAATATGTTTGTCAGGCGGTGGTGATCACGTCCCGTTCCGTCACCAATCATACACTCACTCTAAGACCCACATAAGCTCTCTTCTTACCTGGCAAATGCTCAGTCATTTGTGCTTTCTCGTCTCTATCCGAGGTCCTTGTATCCTCACACATCATCGAATCCTCGCAGACATCGGCGCAGACTCCACCTGCCACTGCGTAGCACTGCCAGCCAACTGCCGCAGGTGGCCACTGCTCCCGGCTGCGGTCCTATCGGCTAGCTGCTCGTAGCTTATAAAACAGTGATCCCCAACTCCCTTTCCCAAGGGTCGATATCCAGCATGTTTTCATTGTTTCCCTAATCCAACACACTTGTTGGAAACAGTATAACATGCTGGATACCGGCCCTCTGGGAGGTGATTTGGGGATCACTTTTATAGAGTAACTTCCCTGTCTATGATCACCCAGCACTCTAAATCCACGTTTGTGTTTGACGACACGCTACATCCTTTCCCTGCGGTCACATGATTCCTCCTCTCCTGAAGTCATATTATTTACCAGGAACTCTGTAAGTCAATAGTAAAGTGGCTAGCCGACATGCTAGCGCTGGAGTGTGCTTCCAGTATGTTTTAGATCGTGAACACAGCTGATTTGTTTGATTTAGTGATGAACTGCTCCTGTAGAATCTAATGAACGCTGAGGAGACATTTCAGTTAGATTAAGATAAAACACGAACACACAGTAAGGAAGAGAGTTTCCGTTTTTGTTTTACGACAGTGAATTAATAACGGACTCTAGGGGGTGCTAAAAGCAAGCCAAAACTGCAAAGTGTTCATTTAAACTTAGCCAAAGATGCCTGAAGCTGGATGAACTATTTTCTATGTTGTTAGAGTAGGTAAAAGGTAATGAATGAAGTAAAAACTACCAATGTGCTGAAGCAAAACTGAAGTTCTTACTCTAATAATTAAAGGCTGAGTTATCCTTGAAGTATCCTGGCCTCCACCTTTCATGCCAGACTTTTAAAGATTATGTTGAATTAAGATGGCGTTCTTGTCCTTTTAGTTAAATCTGGAAAATCACTTGTTATAATGTGGATGACACTTCCTTAATTGCCATTCAGTCCCTGTACCAAAGCAGTGCGAGTCTGGTCTGCACAGCGGGTAGTAAGCCTAGGCATGTGGTGGAGGGTGTTGAGTTTGGTGGTGGGAAGGTCTGGTCTCTGCTGCATGCAGATACTGTGGTCATCTTAGCTTGATTAAACCATGACCTTCAGCTCTTGCTGGGTAGGTTTGCAGTCAAGTGTGAAGCAGCTGAGATGAGGATCAGAGCATTCAAATCTGAAGCCAAGGTTCTCAGGCAGAGAAATGGATGGATCGCCAACTCTGTGTGAGTGGAGGAGTTCAAGTATCTCAGAGTCTTGTTCAAGTGTAAAACAAAAGAGATGCTGCTGATTATCATTTTCATTTGTATGTTGAAACAGTTAATAATGAAACAAAAGCAGCTGTGCAAGAGGTTAAAACCTTAGCAAAGGGTCAAATGCCAGAGTTTCATGTCAAAGGTCAAACACCATGGCAAACTGAGCACAGCAATGAAACAATGTTTTTGTATTATAAAGACACAGCACTTGTACTCTTACAGACAAGAAGTTTCATAATAGCCTGGGATTTTAATGTGATATTCAAGCTCAACAGTAAAAAGCTGAAATAAATGGGTAATCTGAAGACCGAAGATACCAAAGGCAATCAAAGAAACTGTGGCTTTTTGTCACCCAAAAACATGCATATATAAGAATATTTGCCTTAGAAATCCATACGCACACCCATCTAATATCAAGTGAAGATCTTTATGGTAGAAAAGCTAAACCTCAAGTATGAAACCATAAATCCTATGGTGCCGACAACTGTCAGCAACTGCTCAAGACTGATGACTCAACATCTAAAATATTTGTCTGCAGCAGAAGGCTGTTAGTTGGCTAAAGGGTGGGAGAGTAGTAAAATAATAATGAGTGTCTGCAGGCAGGGAAGCATGGTTTCTTACAAGTTTGGAGCTGCATTTCAGCAAGTGTCTACTGGTGTTCTGACTGCTGACAAACACTTGCAGATACTTATTAATCACATAACTCAGGGATGCAGACTCGATGTCTGGTTTATTTTTGTGAACACCATCCCAATTTACAGCACTTTTAACACCTTCTAAAGACTTTTCTAAAGCACTGTATACATCAGTAATTGTTACCAGACTGTTTTTTTTTTTTTTTTGCCTAAAAAGCACAACTTATTGTATTTGAAAAGATTATAAAAGCTCTGTTCAAAAATAATTACAGAGCTGACTTTAATTTCACATTTTTAATTTTGGCATTATGATAATGTCACTGAAAGGTGAAGGATCTAAGCAATTTTAGAAATTACATAACAGAGAACGACAGCCTGACTTAGAAGGCACTCTGTAAAAATAAGCTGAAGTACTACCTCAAAATGCTTAAAGAGACTATGTGTAGTTTTTACTGCTAATCTCTGGAAATATCTATCGAAAATGAATTAAATGATGCCCAGTTGTTGCTTCGTAACATATAAATATAAATATTGGGTCTATCATTCATCGGCGTGGGTCTAAGTCTCTGAGCGACGCAATATTGGATGCCATGTTTCGAGGTCAAGGTCAGTTTTATTTATATAGCACATTTACTGTCCACGCAAGATCACGCAACCCTTTCCTTCTACGGGAGCCCGTGGGGACAAAATGTATTTACTGATTGCAAACAAACAGTTACAAAACTTTATCCAAACATTGTTGTTTTAAATATTTACCTCTTCACTTGATGCCAGTGATGAAAGGTAGTCCGATGTGCTTGTCATTTTGCTGGAGGTTGCACTCACAGGGATTTTTGACCCTAATGGCCATCTGTTGGTAAGGTCTTACTTGAACACAAAAATACCACTTGGCCAAAACTGGGTAATGCAACTGGACAATGATCCCAATCACACCATTAACTGTTTTCAAATAATGTCCCACACATTAAAAGATCTGTGCATAATGAACTGAAGCAATGTGTTAAAGAGTGGGCCAAAAGTTCTCCACAACCATGCGAGAAAGTCATTAAGCAACTCAGAGGACAATTACTGAGAATTATTACTATAGCTCCGCCAAATATTAAATCATGGCTGGATCATGGATTCATGAATCATACATTTCATTTTTCACACACAGCAGTTCAATTTTGGCTTTGCATTATTTATTTATTTACTATATTGAAATTTGGACTCTGTTGTGTGTGTTATTTTATGTACTGGAGGTCAGATTTAAACTGTAGCATTTTGTAAAGACCTGGAGCCTCATTTATAAAGCTTGCTTACACAGAAAACTGGGTCTGAAATTTGTGTAGGTCATTTTCCACGCAAAGTTTGTGATTTATAAAGAAAACATGATGGAAAAATGTGTGCAATTTAAAGCAAATTCTGAACCTGGCGTAAGTACACCTAAAAATGCTAGACATGACTTTTACTATGATTAAGTTTTATCAATACAGTAGAATGTTCTTCAAATATCAGAACTGTTCATTTCTCAGCATTTTAACCTTCACCAGTGTATATCAAGTCCTAATTCTTAATACTTTATTATAAGTGTTTCTCTCTGAGTCTGTAATAGACCTGACAAGAAATAAGTTGATGAATTAATGTGATGACTCAGAGCTCTGACTCATTTAAAGATGATGTGTTAGAAGCTACAAACTTAACTACACAGAACCTTTTGCAGATGTGTAACATTTTCAGTTGTCATGAATGAAAAACAATTCCTGGTTTGACTGCTGATGACTACAACAGCCCTGACACTGTGGAGAGAGCATTCTCCTTGACAGATTGGATTTTGTAGATGTAACATCAGCAGTTGAACTTTATGTGAAACATAAGATCAGAAACACATAAAAGGGCATTGCATTTCCAGTTGCAGAGGTTTATCATAATGTAACAGTTTTTACAAAAGGGGATGTATTTAAATTGCAGATATTCTCTGCCAAATAAAACTGAAATGACAATTGTGTGGTTTAATTTGTATTGGGCTAATTTTCAGGAAATATGTCTTGTCTGTTATATTTTAACACATTAGGGTAGGTAAATCTCTTTTTGAAATATTGTGAAACAGAAGCAAATTGGTTAGGTAACCTGTGATAAAAATACTTAAGTACTTAGGAACTCAACATGATTAAATATAATTAGATCCCCTCCCCCTTAATGCAGTAGAGGGGACTGAGTACAACAGTGATGCGTCAGACAGACATGGTAGACCTAAATGAGTAGAAAGGGGGAATATATTTGGTAGAGGTCCCACCTTAAATCTCTAATTTTGCCCATTTTTAAGGGGAGGTTGGACACGTGGAGTCTGAATGGTCCATGGTTAGATTATCTACAGCAGATGTGACTTTCAGGAACTGTGGTTAGAAGGTCATTGGTGCCTATCACAGCATCATTAGCAGGACCTATTGGTGAACACCAGTGACGGAAACAGTAAAAATGGAAGAGGTGGACTTTAGGGCATGACTGTTTCGGTAGCTCTTACACTTTGAAACACTTTGAATATGTCTCTAATCTAGTCATAATGGTAACCACTGAAAAGGCAGAATCTGAGGAAATATTGACATCTTTACAATGGCAGAAGTTGCATAGATAGTTAATAAGCTCCCCAGTAACAGAGGGTGCTATGTGCCCTAAAGTTGTGTTCCCACTATAGGAGTTCTGGGAAATTTCTGGGAGGGAAAAACTGACCAGGAGATACCATGGCTCAGTCCTCTTAGCCATTTTGTCTCCAAAAAGACAAAATCAGACCTTTCAGGACTTGCTGACGTCAGTATATCACAACTGCTTTGGCAGCGAGTGATGTCACTGATTAGTACCAAAGTCCATGGACATTGTCAACATTAAAAGTTTTAATCGGTGAAAGTATGACAGAATTTACTACTACTACTACTCTGTGATGTATAAAGCGGTGTTCAATGACCAGAAGAAGCAGCATTTTTAATGATGCTCTGTGAGTGCCCTAATTTACAGCATTGTGGGGGGTTTCAGCCACATTTGACAGTGTTGAGAGAGTTTAGAAATGGCAATGGTTTAAAGCATCTTGAATGTTAGTTATTTTATTTTTCTTTCATTCTGATTCAACATTAACTCTTCCAATGTTACAATTTCTGGTTGTTGGCGATGTTTGCTGATATCTTTTCCTACTGAGTTACACCCAATCAGCATGAGTTAACAACAATTCCAGCCCAGCGACTGTTCTGGGCCTTTCCGAGTACACACCCCAGTTTACAAAGGTACTCCTTTGGTTTGTGAAATGGCCCAGAAAAGGGTTGGCCCAATGAAATGGAGACACATGCCACAAAGGTCCAGTAAAATTACCTGGAAGCTCCAATAGCGGAAAAGGGCCTTATGTTTTTAGTGATGTGCAACTGTGGGCTGCACAACGATGTTGTGGCCCTAATTTTCTAAGGGTGGTACTGAAAAAATGTGTTCCCATTAGCTCAGCTGACCTGGAAAGAGTTGCTCAACAAAGTTAATAAAAGAGACTTCAAACAACTGTCAACCATGGGATTCAGGTCAGGCAGAGTGGTTTTTGTGTTTTGGGCATGCTGTGCTGACGGGAGGCCCCCAACTTAGACCAGGATATGGTGGAAGGATTATATATCTAGATTGTCCTAGAAATATCTTGGGGTCCCACCAGTAGGAGTAAAGCAAAACTAGAATTTAGTATTTTATTGTCTTTTGGTTGTTGTTGACTTAGATCAATGGAATTCATTAGTACTTGGTATCAGCAAACATTTAATTTAGTATACAGGTACTCAGTTTTTTTTTTTTGAGGGGGTGGGGGTGTATTGGTGCAAGTCATAAAGTGGTGTAGTAGGACCCAAATTCAGTTAATCCAGGAGGCAGCCAGATGAAGCAGTAAATAATTCTTTTAATGGACTAGCATGATAACAATGAGGAACACAAATAGCACAAACATACACAAACACAAGAAACCAACAGCAAACACCGGAAAGGGCTAGGCTTAAATACACTGAGGAGGTGAGTGGAGACAAGCAACAGGTGTGATGAGTAGTGATGATAATGATGGACATGACAGTGCATCCCTAGGTAGATAGCTGGAAAGATGGTTCATTTAATTTGAGATCTCTTGGTTGGCTTTCTTCAATATTATTTCCACAAAAATTCAAATGACCAGAGATAGATTTATACATTCTAAATTAAAATTACCACAACCTTTGAAAGTAATACAATCTCAGAGCTCATTATGTTCAAAATACAGACCAGTGGGTGATAAATGGAAAAGCAGCATGAGACTTTAAAATCAGAATCTCTTCTGTAACACTTTTAAAGATAGGGAAAGATGGCAGCACGAATGTGATTGTCATTTACAGGTCTTTTATAATTACTTGTTATGGCTTGATTTGAAACAGATGCTTAAAGAAAACTCCATTTACATACTGAAGTACCATAATGAAGAAAAGACAGAACCGTGACATATTTTGCCCTGCAGTCACCTAACAGTCAGTATATTATTCACACCAAATCAAAGCCTGACATGACTGTGCAGCTGCAAAAATTCACTCTGTTTAAAACCTCTAGGAAATCTTACAGTAATACTGGCAATATCCCTGGGGAATAAATCCAAAACTGTAGTCAAAAGCAGCGCTTTTTGAGAAGGTGCTGATTTAAACAGCTACTGAACATGTTCAAGAAAACATTTAGTACAAAAAAGACTTTAAGAAATGAATAATGAAATAAACCCTGTTTACTAATTTTATGGTTTTACAGGTAAACTATTCCCTATAACATTAGGTTGATTTGCATTGCCTCCTGTTTTTAAGCATCTATAATAATGTGTTAAAAAGGCTTTTCTATTTTCCCAAGACTTCAGTTATCTTAATTAATTCATCACTAATCAGGAGTATTATTTTCTGATGAAAATGATAAAAATGAGAAAATTGATTGGCACAATTTTTTTGAGAGACTTCTTAATTTACTCTGTTTCAGACAACAACAGTAATAAATTGTTGGCAAGCTTGTCAATCCTAACATCTAATTTATACGCAGGAAGGATTATTTTAAGGAAGCTGAGTGATGAACTGTTTGGCACCATCTGAAAAGATCCCTTTCCACCCCCTAATTCCCCTGAAATAATAACATCCCAGCCCTGTGAAGGAACGTCTATGAGTCACCATCGGTGTACCTCTGCTCATACCAAAGGACATACTGGAGAGACAGTGCTGACTGGAATCATAATTTGCCACTTCCAGTGCAATGATAAACTGAGCTACAGGGAATGGCTGGGGGAATTTACAGAAACAATAAAAAGATTCTGATGTATGTGCACATGTGCTAAGTACTAATGAATACATTTGTATTTTCCCAAAAAAGCACACATAATTTTGCTTTCATGGCAGAAAGAAAACACATAAAAGCTCTTATAGGACAATAAAAGTGCAGCACAAACAAATGGATTTCTTTTAGGTGAACTTGGCACCTCTTAAGGAGAAGTAGAAATGGTTGCTGCAGCTTTCAGGGACTAGTATTCTTAAAGCTGAAGGACTGATAAAAATAGAAAACACATGGCATTTATTTCCCCCCATTTTTAACTTGTCTTAAAGACCCACTCCAATGAAAACACAAGCGCATTTAAAAAAAAATAATATATATATTATTTTTTTTTATATATATATATACATATGATATAAAAATGTATAAGCATAAAAAGCTTTGAAAAATCCAAGTAGGACAGAGTAAAATATTGGTGACATTACTGACAACAGGACATGATCAACTAAACCAAATTTTCAAAATATAACTTTGCAGACTACTTTAGCAGAAATACAGGCTTTGCTGCAACAGAATAGTGTAATTTTAGGAACCTCAGAAGACACTACAACAAAAATGGCTGCAAGGTCAGATTGATAGAAAAAAGCCATCTCTCTCTCAATTTCACAAAACATCCCACTAACATTATACCAAACATAAACTATACAAGGCGATTGGACCTAAACAACTATAAACACTATGTTTGGTGAAGAGTCCAAGACGTCTATAATAAAAAATATATATAATTCTATGAAAATTGAAGGTACAAAAATAACAGTGTGAGAAAATATCTAAGGAAAGGATGAGGTTGAAAGGCTGAGTTTGGTGAAGGTTCAAGATACTAGTCATGACTATCACTAATCCATAATTAACATTAAATGGGATCATAAGCAGTAAACCAAGTCCTTTACAACTTTTGAAATCTATATTTTCCTTATTTATCAAGGTCAGCTCACTGAGAAAACTGGTCTAGGCAGGGAAACCCAGACATATATCTCCTGTGACATTCTTCAACTCCTCCTGGGAGATCCCAAGGCATTCCTAGTTCAGAGAATATTCATGATCACATCCTCAATCTGCCCCAGGATCTCCTTCCAATGGGATACCCAGAAAACCTCCATTTGAAGGTGAACAGGAGGCATCCTAATCAGATGCCCAAAACACTTTAGCAGGCTCGTATTTGATTGCATTTAAAGATCACCATCAATAAAAATAATGTAAAAATGATCTGGTATTTTGTTTCAGGAGTAGTTTTTGTTCAAGAGGAAATATTTTCAAACTTTTAAAATGTCACAAAGTTTTTCCATAAATATCCTGATCAGAGTAAATTAACATTTAGTACCTGCCAATATTCAGTCCAATTTGATATTTAGAAAGCTATCCTGTTATAGATCAATTGGGACAAGTTGCCAATCAAAACTAGAGTCTATATTACTGACAAAATAAACTGTTTGGGTCTTTTCACAGCCGACGAATAAAAGAGTGCCAAAGGTATCCCCAGCATCACCTCAACTACATACACTTTATTGTAGTGTGATACATAATCATAGAAAGAAAGAAAGAGAGAGAGAGAGACAGAGAGAGACAGAGAGAGAGACAGAGAGAGACAGAGAGAGACAGAGAAAGAGAAAGAGAAAGAGAAAGAGAGAGAGAGAGAGAGAGAGAGAGAGAAAGAAAGAAAGAAAGAAAGAAAGAAAGAAAGAAAGAAAGAAAGAAAGAAAGAAAGAAAGAAAGAAAGAAAGAAAGAAAGAAAGAAAGAAAGAAAGAAAGAAAAGAACGAACAAACGGCTTTATTTGTATAGCACATTTCACAGAGGCAATTCAATGGCTGTGTTCAAATCCGGGGGTAGGATGCTAGCGAGTACGCATTTGGAGGCTGAATTTGACGGATACTCATTCTCGCGTCTTCAAATGTGTCTTCGTTTCACCTGAATTGTTTGTGTGTGTGAGCCCTGCTGTAGCTGGTATGATACATTTAGCGCCCAACGTGGGGCCTCACACACACCATGACAGCATGCAGCTGGACCTCGACGCATTGGTGCTGAGCCAGATGCTAGCTGAGATGGGTCAGCTGGCCCGAGGGTCGATGGTGTGCTCCGCGCTTGGATGGAGGGACTGCAGTGACGGGCAGAGCGGCAGATGGGGATCCTGCAGCTGCTGGCAGATTGGACCAGATAAGGGACACGACCACCACGCCAGGAGGCCCGCCCACTGAATTGCACCGGAGGATGGCGCATGATGACCTGGAGGTTCCCGGAGGGTTTCGGTTTCCTCAGGCTCAGTTCGAGCTGTCCTGTCTGGAGGTTCCCGGAGGGTCCTGGTCTCCTGAGGATCAGTCCAAGTCATCTTGTCCGGAGGTCCCCGGAGAGACTTGTGGCACTTACACACTAGCACCGGGTCGGCTCCGATCGGTCGGCCTCAGTCGGCCCCGGCCCCGCCAGGTTGTTTACACACGTCTTCCAGGACACCCTTTGGAATGCGGACGTGATAGGCGGTCTCAGAAATGCGCCCGAAAAATTGGCGCGAATATATCAGTGATGTGGGCGGGTCAAAGGAGTGTGGAGAAGTCTGCCCGGTGTCTGCGCTCATCACAGCAGACAGGAACAGAGAAACGGCTGGGTGGGTCAAAGGAGCGCGGAGAAGTCCGCGGTCTCTTCCTCATTAAACAAAAAGCTGTGTGGCAGCACTGTGTGTGTGTGTGTGTGTGTGTGTGTGTGTGTGTGTGTGTGTGTGTGTGTGTGTGTGTGTGTGTGTGTGTGTGTGTGTGTGTGTGTGTGTGTGTGTGTGTGTGCGCGCGTGCTGCGCTCATCACAGCAGACGGGAACAGAGAAATGGCTGGGTGGGTCAAAGGAGCGCGGAGAAGTCCGCGGTCTCTTCCTCATTAAACAAAAAGCTGTGTGGCAGCACTGTGTGTGTGTGTGTGTGTGTGTGTGTGTGTGTGTGTGTGTGTGTGTGTGTGTGTGTGTGTGTGTGTGTGTGTGTGCGCGTGCTGCGCTCATCACAGCAGACGGGAACAGAGAAATGGCTGGGTGGGTCAAAGGAGCGCGGAGAAGTCCGCGGTCTCTTCCTTATTAAACAAAAAGCTGCGTGGCAGCACTGTGTCAGTGTGTGTGTGTGTGTGTGTGTGTGGGTGGGTGCGCGCACGCGCTGTGCTCATCACAGCTGACGGAAACAGATAAAACAGCTTCAGTCAGAGGCTTGTTAACTCCTCCGCATTCAGAGTGATAATGAAGCGCGCATGCGGGAAACCCCCGCTGGCAGATTCTATCCGCTAATCGGAGGTTCCCCCTAAAGGTAGGCGTGAATTTGAGTCGACCAATGAGTCGGCAGTGGGTGTGTTGGCCCGGTTTTCGGCGTGAGTCAGACCACCTTCAGATGAGGGCCGAAAACACGTACGGTTCAGCCACAAAAATCCCCGGGCCACCCGGATGTGAAAGGACCTTACCCAATCCCGCCCGGTCCGAGCCGGTGCTAGTGTGTAAGCGCCATTGGTCTCCAGAGGTTCCACCTGAGGCTTGGCCGCCCCGTCCAGAGGTTCCGCCTGAGACCTGGTCGCCCTGTCAAGAGGTTCTGCACACTGAAAACATTTCAATGCTATTTTATTAACTTTAAAAAGCCAGTTTTTAATACTTTTACACTCACTTTATGCTCATTAATAAGTTCTAAGATCCAATTAACATTAGAAAATGTCTTACTGTATTCAACATTTAAAATGTATTTAGTTTATATTATCTACATGTAAATACTCTTTAATAATGTGTACATTTAACCACTGTTCATTCTGTTGCTTAAAACATACATGAAACTATTTAAATTTAACATATAAGTCCTGACAGCTTGTAGACTAAATAAAATTACTTTACCTGGAAATGGGTATCCCTCAGCCTTAAGAACAAATGCTGGTGACGAAGGTAAAGCTGCTGCAGCTCCTAAAAAAGTGAAATTCCTGCAAAATTTTTGCTAGATTGAGCTCTTTGCCTGTCAGCTGCCATTACGGTTGCTAAGTGACAGGACGTACAGGCTGCCATAGAGGCGAAGGTTCGACCACCCAAATTCAGAGCCGCTGACTTCCGGTCTTAGTGGTCGAGCAAGGACCCGACCTTGGTGGACCAGTTCGTATGCATGTTCACAAGCATCCTACCCCTGGATTCGAACACAGCCAATGTGCTTTCCATTAGCGAGAATAGCACAAACATTAAAATAATGTGATAGCACAATTAAAATACACAAATTCATTTCAGATTTAAGAACCAAAAAGAAGGCAAAGTTAAAGAGTGAGCATAGAAAGAGAAAGAACAATGCCTGTAATTAACTTTTCACTCACCTCTGGCATTCACTGGCATGGAGGACCAGGTCTTGGCTCTTCTTGGCACTGACAGTGAGCTCGTGTTCGGTTGGGTTGAAGATATCCAGCAGAAGATGACACTGTCGGGTGCTGTGGACACAGATGCAAAAGATTTAATCAACCTTATACTGATGCAGTGATCATATACATCAGACTCAACTTTTATTTTCCCTACAATTTAAACACAAATGATTTTTTTTTTTTTAAATCATTCTACTCTACAGGTTGATTGTGCTTCTTGCATTAATAATGGACAACTTTTTCTGCTACAGGTTTAATCACATTCTATAAATAAACACGGGCATGGACACATCAAGTGCAGGAGATCAAGAGAGAACAAGGTGTACAAAGTGTTAAACACTCATCAGTTCTTGTCATAACATCAAAGGTGGCTGTGCTTTGATTAGATCAGCAGGCCTATCTGGAGCAGGTCATTTCCACATCATCTCAGGTCTGCTTTTCTCATGTAGATCACAAGAGGACCAATATGTGATTCTGATCAAGATTGGGGGTTTTCAAAGAGTTAATTTTAACCTCTAAGTACATGTTTCTGTCTTTTTATCCCCTCAGTAATGACAGATGACAGGAATGAATGTCAAAATACACAAAGAGAGAGAAGATCATCAAGAGCAGGCAGTGTACCATTACATAAAAAGGTATACATGGACAACACAGATAAAGGAACTTTTTAAAGCAACTGTGTGAACATTTACAAACAAGTTTTCTGTTTGAAGAGTTTCAGTGAGGATTTAGAACTCATTGTAGTGCAGGAACGGTTTTGGTGAAATATACTAATGATATTCTCATAGTCAAGACAATGGACTGGTCTCTGCTCATGTAACTATCTAAGCACCGCATTTAATACGACAGACCACAATATTGTTTTACAGATGCTTAAGCATGATACATTAAGGGAACAACACTAAACTGGTGGGAGTCATCTAATTTGGTTTGTTCATGGTAATAATGACTCCTCTATGTGCACTAGTATTATTCTTGGAGTTCCTCAGGGTTCTGTGCTCGGACCAGACATATGACATATGACTCTGTAGCCTTAAAAAGTTAGATGTCACAAGATCAGTTTCCTCTGTTATGCTGATGACACAGTTATATTTATCCATGAAGCCTGACAAATTCAATCAGTTAATCAAACTATAAACATGTCTTGGTAAAGTTCTCTTGAGTAAAATGCTCTTGATAGCATGCTTGCAGAGCTTGGTTATGTTCATGTCAAAACAAGTATAAAGCCAAGCCATCAAACAGAAGGAACACAAGAAGCTCTAGAAAATATAGAAGTTTTAGATAGTCAAGGTCTCAGTGGTGCCAGTAGTCATCAGGGCACTCAGGGCTGTGACCCCCAAACTGGGAGAGTGGCTCCAACATGTGAGATCTTTGTCCAGGAGGATGCAGTTCTAGGGACTGATGAGATACTGAGAAGAACCCTCAAGCTTTGCTAGAGGACCAGAAATTGAATTTAAAAATGAAAACACCTTTATTTCACTCGTCTAATCAATACATTTGCAGTAGGAACTAATGAAGCAATAAAATTCATATACATAATAAAGTACAAAAAGTCAGACATTTTGTTTTTACTTTCACTCAAAAATCAAAGATGGAACCTGTAATAGTTTTTTATAAAAATGTAAAGGTAGCTGGGGTAACACATAACCCACGTTAGTGCCCTACAGCTAGTTCATTAAATTACATCCAACCACTAAAATGAAAACATGTGGAGGAAGAAAAATATTCACGTTGTGAAAAAATCTTTCCTCCAGGTTACCTTAACCTTCCTCCTTACAAGATATTTACCTCATAACGGTTAATGATGGATTTAGCTGAGCGATCCAAGTCCCTGAGAGGAAGTGGTAGCAATTAAAAGAGCATATCGTCTTTGAGCCGACTCACTCTTTTATAACCGTCTTGTTTTCTTTGGCAGTGAGTGTGTGTGTGTTTAATAAACTAAGCATTAAGAGGTGGCGATCAATCAGCCCCCTAAGTGAAGAAACAGTCTCATTTTTCATACACTAACAACCCTGGATTAACTGAAGGAACAGACCGAAACATGTCCACAGACAATGTGGATTGTGCCTTTTAACTGAAGCTTAAAGTGACAACACCTTAAACAGAACTACAGCTGGGACTGCAGCACAGTGACCAGAGATGAAAGCCGACTATTATTTCTTTGAGTTATTATTAACTGACTCATCACATAAAGCCATTTTAATAAGTATTCTAGCCAGCTATAAAGCAAGACACTGAGATCTAAGCTAAATAAATAATTCAAAACTGCCAAAAGCAGTTCTCACTATTTGTCTCCATTACAGTCTGGATCTTTACATATCTATCTGATGGCAAAGAGGAAAAGAAAGAGTCAAATTATCTCTAGCATCTCAAACAGAACACACACTGAACCTGCCTCTGTGTTTATACTGGACACATTATTCATCAAATCTTTTTCTACCTTTAATAAGTTGCCTTTGCTGTAAAAGTCTCTTATTCATGAACATATTTATTTCAGAACTATGTTTACCTCAGCAAGCAAAAATGAATCGCAAAAAACAGAAAAATAATCTTGCTCTTATTATTTGATTTTGTTCTCACTATTTAAACTACAACTACATTAATGAGTCACATTTTAATTATGAAAATTTCCATTCATAAAATGCAGTGTGGCTTCAAATTGACACTGTTGTTGCAGAGCAGAGAAAACGGGATTCAGTCTGTGGAAAACAGAGAGTAAAAATATCAGAAAAACACCTCAGTCATTTCCGCCAACTGGGATCGATACATGCTGATTGTAAAGTCTGATTCCAGCACAAAAACATATTGACATATTTCCAACACACATAGAGTAATGGCTTTAATCAGCACTGCTGGATTTAGTGTGTTGTTAACGGGTGGATATTTTTAGCCACAGAAGCCAACACTTAACTTTTACACCTACATTTGAATAACCAGTGCATTTTTCAGCATCATACAAGTGATAAAGAAAACCTAAAAAAGACATTTTTAAGTGGGGCTAATGAGGCAGAGGTTGGAACATTACTGCTGTTCCATCTGGAGTATACGTCAGTAATGGTGTTGAGAGCTGGGTCACCACATTATTTCGTTCCTTTGTTTTACATAAAGAATAATTTCCCCAGGTTATTTCCACTGCCAAGCCAAAAAAAGTCACCGCCTGGATTTAACTAAGCAAATCGGTAAGAGCCTCCTATTGGATAATTACTGCATGGGCGATTATCTTTCAGCTGGCAACAAGTTATTTAACCCTGACTTCCGTCTTAGTGGTCGAGCAAGGACCCGACCTTGGTGGACCAGTTAGTAGTGCAATGAGTTGCTTATCATTTCTTAAACAACCATGTGGAAAGACACTTCTGGTGGTTGTGGAAAAGATGTTAGTCTGTTTGAGAAAGATCAGATCATTGGCATGCATCATGCAGAGAAAACATCTAAGGAGATTGCAGAAACGACTACAATTGGGTTCAGAACTGTCCAACGCATTATTAAAAACTGGTATGATGAGTCCAGATGGACCCTGTTCTAGAGTGATGGGTGCATCAGGGTAAGAAGAGAGGCAGATGAAGTGATGCACCCATCATGCCTAGTGCCTACTGTACAAGCCTGTGGGGGCAGGGCTATGATCTGGGGTTGCTGCAGTTGGTCAGGTCTAGGTTCAGCAACAGGATGTGCTCCAAGAATGAGGTCAGCTGACTACTTGAATAAACTGACTGACCAGGTTATTCCATCAATGGATTTGTTCTTTCCTGATGGCACGGGCATATTCCAAGATGACAATGCCAGGATTCATCGGGCTCAAATAGTGAAAGAGTGGTTCAGGGAGCGTGAGACATCATTTTCACACATGGATTGGCCACCACAGAGTCCAGACCTGAACCCCATTGAGAATCTTTGGGATGTGCAGGAGAAGGCTTTGTGCAGCGGTCAGACTCTACCATCATCAATGCAAGATCTTGGTGACAAATTAATGCAACACTGGATGGAAATAAATCTTGTGACATTGCAGAATCTAAATGAAACAACACCACAGCGAATGTGTGCCGTAATCAAAGCTAAAGGTGGTCAAACCAAATATTAGAGTGTGTGACCTTTTTTTTTTGGTGGCAGCTTTTTTATTTCGGCCGGGCAGTGTGTGTCGCTGTAATGTTTGGTTGAAACAAATAGTATAAAATACAGTTTGATGCTAATTTGTAAAAGTTAAAAAACATGTAATAAGGTGTTGTGATGCATCAGTACGCTAGATCAGACTTCTAAAACTTAGTTCCAGGTATTGGTTCAAGATTCCAATTCATTATTTTTCTTATTACAGAGTATTTGATGCACCAACAGAAAACCCCATTCCACCTTTGTTGGTTATAAAGCATAGGCTTAGTGAAGACATCCAAAGGAGCTGGGTTATAGTAACCATATCATTTTTTTTGCTAAACATTCTTTATAGTCATTTAGCCTTTAAAACACATGATAACAAAACAAAGACATGGTCAAACCTGGGATTCTTAGGGTTAGGGTCCTGGATAGACTGGAAGTATGAATGCCAACACCAGGCAATAAAATCTGTCTGGGAGGACCACATCAGTCGCCTGCTTTACAAATAAACACGTAGCACACACATCGCAGTAAAGCTGTAAATGCAATAGGAAATCAGCAGGTTGGGTGATGTTTCTGCTTAAATTAATTCAGTTACTTAAATAACCTTTGTGCAGGTAGAACACGTGACTCAAATTTGTTTATTACATTGGAAATTATATTCTCTGTGTTCATCGTGGTAGCTTATCCCTAAAGCATCAGATAAGGGCATAAATATGAAAGCAGCGCTCAGAGCTTGTTGCTTGGAAACCCAAAAATTTCAAATTATTACAAGGAACCAAAAAAGTTATGATTTATAATGATTTAGTGGTGATCTGTGGATCAAGACCTGGTGCAGCAACTTTATAAGTTCACTTTAATGTTGGACCATTATCTTCATATTTCCTTGAGTTGACTTGTGAAACTCAAGGAGGTGTCATCTACCTGTTTTATCTAGTCAAAAGGTATAACTACTACCATTCCAGAAAAAAAATGTAGATAAAACACGAAAAAGATCTAATATGTGTGAAAAATCACTATGAAAATCTTGATGAAGGTTATTTAAAACACATCCATCCATCCATCCATTTTCTCCCGCTTATCCGGAGTCGGGTCGCGGGGGCAGCAGCTTAAGGAGGGAAGCCCAGACCTCCCTCTCCCCAGCCACTTGGGCCAGCTCCTCCGGGGGAATCCCAAGGCGTTCCCAGGCCAGCCGAGAGACATAATCTCTCCAGCGTGTCCTGGGTCTTCCTTTGGGTCTCCTCCCGGTTGGACGTGCCCGGAAAACCTCACCAGGGAGGCGTCCAGGAGGCATCCTAATCAGATGCCCGAGCCTCCTCTCGATGTGGAGGAGCAGCGGGTCTACTCCGAGCCCCTCCCGGATGACCGAGCTCCTCACCCTATCTCTAAGGGAGAGCCCAGCCACCCTGCGAAGAAAACTCATTTCGGCCGCTTGTATCCGCGATCTCGTTCTTTCGGTCACTACCCAAAGCTCGTGACCATAGGTGAGGGTAGGAACGTAGATCGACCGGTAAATTGAGAGCTTCGCCTTTCGACTCAGCTCTCTCTTCACCACGACAGACCGGTACAACGCCCCCATTACTGCAGATGCAGCACCAATCCGCCTGTCGATCTCACGCTCCACCCTTCCCTCACTCGTGAACAAGACCCCGAGATACTTAAACTCCTCCACTTGGGGCAGGACCTCGTCCCTGACCTGGAGAAGGCATTCTACCCTTTTCCGACTCAAGACCATGGTCTCGGATTTAGAGGAGCTGATTCTCATCCCAGCTGCTTCACACCCGGCTGCGAACTGCTCCAGCGAAAGCCGGAGATCACGTTCTGACGAAGCCAACAGGACCACATCATCTGCAAAAAGCAGAGACCTGATCCTTAGGCCACCAAAACGGATCCCCTCACCACCTTGGCTGCACCTAGAAATTCTGTCCATAAAAGTTATGAACAGAATCGGTGACAAAGGGCAGCCTTGGCGGAGTCCAACTCTCACCGGAAACGAGCCCGACTTACTGCCGGCAATGCGGACCAAGCTCTGACACTGGTCGTACAAGGACCTAACAGCCCGTATCAAGGGGCCTGGTACCCCATACTCCCAGAGTACCCCCCACAGGGCCCCCCGAGGGACGCGGTCGAACGCCTTCTCCAAATCCACAAAACACATGTAGATTGGTTGGGCGAACTCCCACGCACCCTCCAGGACCCCCCCAAGGGTATAGAGCTGGTCCAGTGTTCCACGGCCAGGACGAAAACCACATTGCTCCTCCTGAATCCGAGGTTCGACTATCCGACGGACCCCCCCTGAATAGACCTTACCAGGGAGGCTCAGGAGTGTGATCCCCCTGTAGTTGGAACACACCCTGCGGTCCCCCTTTTTAAATAGGGGGACCACCACCCCGGTCTGCCAATCCAGTGGAACTGCCCCCGATGTCCACGCGATATTGCAGAGCCGCGTCAACCAACACAGCCCCACAGCATCCAGAGCCTTAAGGAAACACAAACTGATCTAATTTTTTGAGAATCTAGATTAGGAAATTTGATAATTCCAATTTCTTTCAAGTTTGAAGTTGAGTTACAAAAGCCAAGAGAACAATTTAATAAACAATGTGAAAAGGTTAAAAGAGACTGCCTGTGGAAGGTTAAAAGAAAAATAAATGAAAAGGCAGGACGACAGAACAGAGACGTTGAAAGACGCTAAAAGAATAAAAAGATAGAAAGCAAAAGAGACAAGTGAAAAATCGATGTCCATCAATCTGAAGAGATAATGAAAGAAAAACCAGTAAAGGAGAGCTGTGAAAAAGGTGTTAAAATGAAGACTTAATGCAGCACATGGAGGAACAGATCTAGCCTCTCACTTCAGAATAAAAATGGCTTTTTAAAAACAAACAACCACATGCTCTTTGCCGTTCCCAGATCCAAAATAAAAGGCAGGGGTGATCGTGCCTTTGCAGCAGTTGCCCCAAACCTCTGGAACAACCTACCTCTCCACATTAGATCTGGTCAGAACATTGGTCATTTCAAGAAACCAGTATGTGACTCCAGTTAAAATTGATAACTTGACCCTGTTTTTGATCTTTCCTTAAGTTTTTGTTGAATTTATATTCTTTTGATATTATATTGTCTACTCTTTGCTAGCTATATTGTTAGCTAGTGCTGCCCTTGTGGTTATAAAGTGCTATGCCAATGACGGTGACATGAGGCTGTAGAAAATAGTGTTACCTGGTAGCAGGAAGGGTGCTGACTCTGGTAAAAAACACAGACGGTTCCACATCAACATGGACCCCCAGCGACAGCTCCCTGTAGTAGCCGTCTACTTTGCCTGCTCCCCCTGAGTACTTGAAGTTCAGTACTGCCTCTAAAGTCTGCAAAAGAGAAAGGAGACCTGATTTTGAGATACATCAGTGTGCTGTGAAAGTGTACTTTGAGGTTATTTTTCCTGGATGGGAAACAGATGGTGGTCAGAGGTCACAACCAAAGCAGCCATTCAATCAGCATGACTGGCATATTGTTAAAAGTTGATCCAGCAAAAGTCATTACAGAGTAATTTTGAAAAATGCACCATGTGGCTACTATTGTGCTGTTTAATGGAACTGAAGTAATTAAATATTAAAGAACAGCAAATGATTTAAAAACCACTTGCATGCATCTCACACTGGGATAAGAACAAAGGGTTGGGTGGACTTGGCAGGATTTTAATGGCTGTGTTCCTCAGTAATGGAGGGAAAAATGAAAACAAAAGGTTCTCAAAGGCATTGTGTTAGGAGAAGCTGGGTAGGCAGGGTAAGCAGCCAAGTGGACACAGGGTGGGGAAATTCAAAGTGGCAGTTTATGGTGAGGAACACCAGCTGACTCAGGCAGTGCTGCTGAAGCAAGCTAAAAGGATCATCCAAGGTTCAGGCTTTCTTCCTGGCCAGCGTATATCTCCTCCCCACATTCTGCTGATGGCAACACTGGCAGCACCTCTCCAGAACAAATTTCACCTATTTCCTGATTATATTTGCTCTTTATCCTCTCCAGTGGGAGGTGGAAGCCAAGGTAAAAATCACTCTGAAGGTGTTGGCTGCAGGTCGGGTCTATTACAACATAATGGCAGACACACAGCACAGAAAGAGTGGTGTTATTGTAAACCAGGCACCTTTAGTTCAGACTTACTCCTATCTCTGACTGCTTAGCTTTAATTTATATTTTCCATAGATCTTTTAAGGTACATTTCTATCTATCACTTTCACCTTTACCCTGCTTTGATGTTTTGGGACCCAAAGGATAAAACCCAATCCTTTTTGAAGAACACCCACAGTCATTGCAGACCTCATATCCTCATCCTTTTAAATGCTTTTTCATATAAACAAATGTCCAAAAAAGCTCTGAACACATTATTCTACTATATACCAGTCATTCTAACACTGACACTGAGTCCACACTGGAGGAATCAGTGGTACGAAACAGCAGTGGGACGGTTTACTCAGCCGTGGAGTGGCATCTCCGCCATCCTCCTCGCTGGACTTGCAAGATCACAAAATCCCTCAAGACTTCAAAGGTCACAGTTTGTTTATGCCATCTGCCATTAAACCAAAAAGAAGATGAAGGAGATCAGGTTTGATATCACTGTTTGATGTCATATATAATGTTGTTCCACGCCACTGCCAGGATTAAAGCCATGAAAAACACATTGTTGCACTTTTTGAAAGATACTGGTAGCAAATAAGTTGTCAGGTCACACATATAGACGTAATACATAGATAAGAAATCGCATCTCTGCAATAGACTTTTATTTTGACAATTACCAGATGTTTTACACTGATACAATGTGTGATTTCCTGTCTAGCCCTATAGGGAGCCTAAGTCTCCTCAACTTCTGGTTGGCTCATGTGTCCCCGGAACAACAAAAACATAAATGCAAGTGAACGGGGCTATAAAAGCTATTTTCTAATCTGCTTTGCCTTTGAATTGCACAAATGTTTGTTAGGGGGGGATAAGGAATAGGGGGAGGGGAGAGATATGTAAATTAAAGTCTAGGACTTAAAAAAAATTTAGAGGGGAAGTGTTACGGCCCTGGGCAGTTTGTGTTTTTTGTATTTCTCCTCTGTGTTCTCACTTCCTGTGTGAGTGGAGAGGAAAATACAGCACCTGGCTCCACTCTCACCTAGTACCACCAATTTGGACTCTGCCAGCTGTCCATAATGAAAATCAGCCCTGCCACCACTACAAAAGCCAGCCAGTCCTCAGATTCAGGGAGCAGCAGGACAGAGGTGCTCTCTGTGCTGTTGTCTCCCCGGCGGTAGTTTGTTTTGTAACTTTAAATAGATTTAACAGCTTGTCTCAGTTTTAAACTTTTTAGAAAGAAAGTGGATTTTCTTAAAGGTTTCTAACAAACTGAGATATTCACAAGTGTTTAAGGTTCGTGATGCCTTTCTGAGCATTTTCTGAAGGATGTTTTTGTGAAACCTTGTAGAGCAGTTTGCTTCAAGTTACCAGAGACTTTGTGGCAGCTGTTATTAATGGATTTTCCCACCGGTTTGTCTTTTGTTTTATTGTGTTTTTGCATTTATTTATTCTTTGTAAATAAACTTTGTTATATGATTTTAAACACCACCGCCTACATCCCTTATTGTTACCCCTGGGCCCCTAGACGGTCTGGGGCATAACAACATTGTACTTTTATTTAAATTAAAAGAAATTATGTGAGTTTCGACTATGTCTGTCACATACTTTGAGATTTGTTAGCTTGTAAAAATTCATAAATAATATGACTACAAATTAGACGTCGCATATATGACGTCACGGCAGAATCTCACTTACTTACCACATGGCCAGATTGTTTGCTTTGGTTTTCCCCATGTTTAATACTGTCATCCTGGAAGAAAGATTCAGAGCTCACTAAACTCACAGCCTTTTTCTTCTCAGTGTCTGGTTTGATGACGTCAATATGGTGAGATTAATTTGTAGTCCTATGCATCTTTTCACACTAAACCTAAAATAACTTTTGCCGCCTTTAGAAAATAAGCTCTTTCTTGTCATCAAAATGTGTCTTTAACATTTGTGGACATCTTATGTGAAATCCATGGCACATATCAAACGGGATTAGAAAATAGCTTTTATAGCCCCATTGACTTCCAATTATTTTTTCTTATTTCCATGGATCCATGGTCCGGAAGTAGATGGGCGTGAGTTAGACTCCCTAATTGCGGAAACTGATGCATCCCAGAAGTGGCTCGTGGCAAAAAATTAACCCAATCCTATCTTTAGCCGGTTTGGATCAACCCCATAGACTATAATGGATTCTATTTGAAGCATCGACATTCCCTTGCTGTTCCACGCCGCTGATACCTCCAGTGTGGACTCGGCTTATGCCAAAATGTTCCGCAGTAACATGAATTAAGACTAATATCTTAGGAACAAGATGTCATTGTGAACCAGAAGCCAACATTAGTGCCTGTGATATCAAATCATCTCACGAGACGATTTGTGGTTCAACAAACTAAATTAAAAAACGATAATGACAATGACAGGGACAAAATGTTTATATCCTAATATTCTGCAGCATTATTTCTGTAACTCCCAACGAGACTTCTGCAGCTGTCGACAAGTATTTTATCTCTCTCGTGAGAGAACTCCAGCTGTCTCGGGTTTAAAGGGTGATTCCTCCAGTTTGATTATTTCAGTTCCTTTCACAGATGTTTAGATCTGAGCTTAAAGATGGTCCACTGTTTTGTGCTTAGTCACTCTTGGCTGCAAGTTTTCAGTCAGTACCCTGTTGGACGACCCGTGACCTGCAACTGAGACCTGAGAAATATTTTTATCATTTAGACCAAGCTGTCTGAAACTGGTTGGCATTTTCTCTATTATACTCCATCAGACAGAAGCAAGTAGTGAGCAAAGTGTCTGCAGATAGCGGTTCCTTTGAAATCTAATGACAAAATTAAAACGTTTGTATTTTTTTCTACAAAAAAAGACCACCTTCATGACAGATGGTAATGAGGAAAGCTTGTGCACATAAAAGAAACATGCTCTTTATATTTTCCATTGCTCTTAGACATTGAAGAGAAGCAGTGGAATAAATCTACTTGCAGCAACAACAGCTGCCTTCCGTAAGAGACAGACTCCTGCTGTGCTGATTGAAAGGAGACACATTAAAATGATTTATCGAAGTCAATGAGAGAACTAGCTGAATGTAAGTTGCAGCAATCTGATTTTTCTGCAGTGTGTTCTCTTCACATGTGGGTGATGAGTGGTATGGTGTTGCATCAGACAGAAACACACAGAACATGTTGATTAGTCTTTACATTCACTGTTACGTTACTTTTAACAGTCCGTTTTTCCATTTTTTGTTTGCTTATCTTGACTTTTTTAGTTGTTTTACATGAGAGCGACCACTTTGAAAAGCAAACGTAGAACTCATTTTTCTTTAAGCTGACAAGAGCTGTGACACATGCAGCTGTGTGAAATTGAGGCTGCTAGTGTGGAACTAAAAGCCTGAACATGATCCTCTTGAGGAGTGGCGATCATCTCAGTAACACCGTCTCACACCAGAAGCGTGCCCCGATTGCTGTTTCAGAGTGATGTTGAAGCCTGAGCTCACACCCCCAAACCCCCGCCTCCTCTTTCGATCTTCCACCTCTGTGCTCTCAGTCCCCTCGGGACCCTGTTTCAATCACACCGGGCTAAAAATAGGTCCTGCTGTAATGAGCTGGTGCTGCTACGAGTGATCCCGTAGCAAAAATCAAAACAAAGCCAGACCACGCACCTCCATAGACTCAAAGGTGATTAGTTAGAAAGTCCAGATTAAAGTAATGCTGCCTAAAGGACGGACACAAACTCTACATTACTTTTGCCAATACATGAATATTTGATGATAACATCATGAAACTCATGAGAAAGTATAACGAAAAATCACATTGACAGGTTTATTGTGTGAAAATCAAGTTAGATGAAAGATCTCAACAGCAGACCAGAGGATTTCTATTTGGGTGCTGTCATTTACTCTACTCCAGTTCATTTAAGGAACTGCCCTCAGTCACTGCATCTCATAAAAGGTTTTCACCATTTGTACAAAATAAAACATGCAGGCTTTAGACTCCAGGGTGACTAACTTTCTTAAACTCTCAATAACACTAATCTTTGAGTGAAAATGTTATCATCATTATTGAAAATGCAGCAAAGTAACAACAGTTACAGTTTTGATGATCATAGACGTATAAATGGATTAGGACATAACAGTAGCAGAGCAGGTATGTCACGAAAACCAAATTAACTATTTCTATTTCCTATTAGCAAATTCAGAATGCAATCACTTTAATACACACTGACTAAGCCTTGGCATATCTTAATCACAGTAGCATTTAATAATTAGTGGTTATTTCTCCATCCACAATGTTAAAAATTCAATGTATTGGGACTAAACTGTATAGACTTAATACCAACCAAAAACAATTGAGACCAATCCAAAAAAGAGAGAGATTTCATTTAAAATAGCATAAAGATTTTACAGCAGCTTTGGGGTTGGCATGGGCTGCCTTAAGCTAGGTTTATGCTTGACGCATCAGTGAGGTCCGCATGGCTTCACGTGGCCAAATTACGTAATTTCAGCAACCACACCCCTCTGTGCAGCTCAAAGTTTCCGCACCGCGCACCTATGACATTTTCTAATTATGCTTACGGTGCTACGCGGAACAACATGGTGAACTGGCTTTTGTGTGTTGTTTGCATGCCGTAGAGCCCTACGCTGCCCCCTACAGTCTGGGAGAACATTGGCTCACAGCGAGGACAAGCCACAGAAGGTATAAACGCTGCAAAAGTCGTCTTGGCCTGATTCCGCGTGGAATGTACAAGTGTCAAGCATAACCCAAGCTTTAGATTCACCCCTAATTTACACTAGGTGCATGAAGAACGACACAATTTCATTGCATTCTCATTGCGACTGTGGTCCTCATAGCTGGAGTTGATATCTCCATAATACACCTGGATGGAGATGACAGTGTCATATGTAATGTGGTAATTCAACCCCTGGTGGTTCACGCTGAAAAACACACTGTTGCTCTCTTCAAAAGAAGCAGTAAATGAACCCTTTAGTCTTTTTTGAATTTATTTTATTTAACCTTTATTTAACCAGATGAGTCGATTGAGAACTCATTCTCATTTACACCGACGATCTGGCCAAGAGGCAGCAGCAACAGACACATAGTTAGCTTTACACAAACAGATAAGATAAAAAACAGATAAGATAAAAAAAATGCAGATAAAGACAAGATGAAACAGCTAGACATAAAGACAAAGGACTGTTGTCATATATAATATGTACAAGCCATCAAAACAGACTTAAAACAATCTTTAAGTACTCAGAACATTGATCAGAAACTATTGATTGCAATGAATTATTGAAGGTAGATAATGGAACGTAGGTAGTGAGCTTTAGTGATTTTTGCAGCTCATTCCAGTCATTGGGAGCAGCAAACTGGAATGAGGAGCGGCCAAAGGAGGTGCGAGCTTTGGGAATAACCATATAGATGGAACGTAAAATGCACTGGTTGTTGGAAGTGATGAGTAATGAGCGAAGATATGACGGTGTTCTACCGATGATTGTTTTGTATATAAATTGATACCAATGTAACAACCTGCGGGAATGGAGTGATGGCCAGTTAATGCGTGAGTACAGATCACAATGATGAGTAGTGAAAGGTCACTGGTCACTAGTTACTGGTAAAGGTGCAACAACAAGCTTCTTCAATGGCTTAGACAGATTCTCTGATGATAATGTCAAGATTCCTAATGGTGGAAATCAGGGCAGAAATCAATATCACGGTATATTGAGGAGTTCACCTCGATAACGATAAATGGACAATAACTACGTGTATGCGCAAAAATAAAAGTTGTCCACTAGAAGGGGCTGTCACGTGTATTACGTTGAGTCACGTTGTCATGTGACTAGAGGTGTTACAGCTTCTTAAAGGGACATGGATGTCACCAACCTACACACATCTTTTATTTATTTTTATTATCAAATTTATTGACATGGGAAAATGATATCAGTCAGAAATTTTCAATTTATCGCCCAGCCCTATGTGGAAATCTTTTCTATTTGACAAATTAGTCTATATCCAGAGCTTTTTGTTCCATTGAGGATAGTTGGAATGCAATACATTGTATTTTTTCAACGTCTGCGTTTCCCATCATACAAGAGAAGAGAAATAACAAAAATCAAGTTAAAGTTGACAAAAATATGTCATAGTCCAAGTTAAAGACTTACCAACACAACAATATAAATTATTTACATAATGCAAAATTTTTGCAGTAAGTCATGAATCCTTTCTGATCCTTTCCTAACAACCAAGAACAAGAACATTGTTTTAAATGATACATTTAGCTCAAATAAAGTTTACTGATATGTATTGTAAATAACCTTTTACCATAAACAAGAGCACAAACAAATAAGATGTACAATCATGATAAATCATGCAGTTTACAGATGCAGGCAAAGGGCTCATCATTGAATTACAATTGATTAGATCAGAAGCTGCATTCAGAGAGGACAAATCATAGACCATGTTCATTTATTATCTTCCAAACACGGCTGCATGTATGCAAGTACTCCTACATCTGTGCCCTTCTGAGTAATTTAGACCAGCTATTACTAAAACATCATTTCTTGCTTGCACTCATCTGGAATTACTGGCAGCGAATGAAAAAACAAAACAAAACAAATACTACTTGAAATAATGCTACTAAGAACAAGGAAAATGGGGAAAATGTATTTTAAAGTTTTAATATCTATATCCACATCTAATAACCAAATAAACTGTATTATTTGGAGTACTAATTTGTATTAATTATACTAGATGAAACACTTTTAACACCTTTGCAGTTACCTGCTAAGTCTTTTCAGACAAAACACAGAGTACACTGCCTTTGACCTTGAATGCCAGTCCACCACATTCATCCATACAAATGACTTGTTCCACAATAGAAATGCACAAAGAACTCCACATGTATTATCCCTCATGAATTGTAAAAAATGGCACTGAGATAAAGATCCTGACACATTTGCTGAGCCGCTACACAACGCCTCATGAGAATAAAAGATAAAGCCTCACAGTAACGGCTGGGCGGAGATGGGGCCAATCGCAAAGTTAAACAACCCTGTGAGGTTAAATTACTCTTTAGTAGTAACGAGGCAGTGTTTGTCGATTCCAGTTCTTAGAGGTTTCTCCACTTCAACACACCTGATTTAGGTTGATTGCTGACCTGTTGAGATGCTGGGTAGATTTTTCAGTTGTTTTAAAAAGGCTGGTTAAAGCAGGGTAACATCTAAAAGCTGCAGGAAAGCGAGTCCTGAGAACTGGAAGTTTAAAAAAAACACTGCTTCAAAGGACCCAAAAAACAAATGAGAAGAAACTATCTTGATTAACAGATTCCATCATGTATGAAGTATTAGAATTTCAGTTGTTGGTGACTTTGATAATACTGGTAATTTTGTGTCCCAAAATATAAAACTAAAGGTTAAAAAGATGCCAAATCAAATTGCATTGATGATATAGATGCAAGCATACAGTAAAATCTGAGCCAGTAATACTAAAGTGAAAAACTTCCCTGAGATTAAGCACTGATGAATCTACACCGCCTGACTCAATCTGGGCAGAAAACACAAACAACGCACACAAACACACACACTGCTACTGACGACGTCCTTGTTGGACTAAAGGAAATCAAAGAATGTCGGAGCACAAATGTAACATTCTACGATGTTCTTTTGTTCGTCCATTTGTTTTCCTCCGCTTATCCGGTTCCAGGTCACGAGGGTAGCATTTCAAGTAGGGCATCCCAGACAGCCCTCTCCCCGGCCACCTCCACCAGCTCCTCCGTAAGGACCCTAAGGCTTTCCCGGGCCAAATTGGAGATGTACTTGCTCCAACGTGTCCTTGGTCGACCCAGGGGCCTCCTACAGGGAGGACATGCCTGAAATACCACCCCAGGGAGGCGTCCAGGCGGCATCTTGACCAGATGCCCAAACCACCTCAGCTGGTTCCTCTCAATGCAGAGAAGCAGCGGCTCTACTCCAAGTCCCTCCGGAATGCCCGAGTTCCTCACCCTATCTCTACGGCTGAGCCCGGCCACCTTCCGGAGAAAACTCATTCTAGGATGTACTGAGGAATATTCAGACTTTGAATGAATGCCAGATAGATCCTTAGCTTGCTTTTAGAGTTATCTGGATATCGAACACAGCTGTACACAGAGTTTCTAGATTCATTCAGCGTCATAGATACGTTGGGGTAAACCAACGAATCAGCACACAGCTCACTCGATTTTCATGTCTTAGCTGACTGGGCGGGGTAGACCAGCCTTTCCATAGTAGGGCTTTATTGTGGAGTTGTGTTTGGCCATTTTGAGGCCCAACAAAGTTTCATATGCTATAAAGAGGCTCAAAGAACAGTTTCCAATTGCAAAAAAATTTTTTTCTAGGACTCCTTTAACTTGAACACTTCTTAGCAAATGAAATTTCCAAAACTGATTGAACATAATCAATCAATATAGAAAATGCCATGCTCCTCCCACAGGTTGGAAATCAAGAGTTTCTTAAATCAACATCTGATCTGACTCTGAGGATGAGCGACCAACGATTCGGGCTTTTCTGGTTCCCGTGGTTTTGTTCCTACTATTTGTCCTATTTAGGACAGCAGTCATGCATAAACTTACAGCAAGCAGCTTAAATCTCAACATGGCATCGGTTGGACTTGCTGCTTTTCATAAATGGCTTTGAGATGACATTTGTTCTAAACTGGTGCCATAACCTGAACTGAATTGAATAGCTGATGTTCTCACTCATTCGAACATTAATTCTGGTGAGTTGTGTATTGGGCTGTTTGGGCAATACTTTGCAATCAACAATTGATGCAGTTTTGGTGTGCAGGTTGTCATTCATTTGGTGTTCTGGTTTGTTGTCGCTGATCGGCAGCTGAGCGCTATGGTGTGAATTTTGATCAGAAAAGATCTGTGAGTTCCCTAAAACATGAGCAATTCTATTGTTTTTGTGATGACTTTCACTTGATCTAGCCTGCTGTTTCTAAACTGCTCTACCAATCTGCACATGGTTTGGATTATCTGTGGATGTTTATCGTTTTAGTCTGATGAGATAAAGAGTCAGAATGCTTAGTTCTATGAATTCAGCTGTGAAGATGCAAAGAAAATTTTGAAATTTTGGAGATACGATTAAGAGACACGCTGAGATTACTTCAGAGGGACATCAGTAGACATTAGCATGAGTTAAACACGGTGCCTTTTATAACTGCCTTGCCTCCAGTATATAACTACATCCAGCTGGAAATGAATGAAAACTCATAAAGAGGAGAATCAAGAAAACAACCACAGGCTGCTGAACAGCTGAAGTTGGGCAAATCTGAACTGAACATGTTTCTTTAGATTTTCTACATACAATATTTAGTCAGCTCATCCTGCCTGAACTTTGAGAACAGGAAAGGTTAAAAATAAATGTATTAATAAAAATGAAGACAAAAAACTAACAAATATTGTTTTTTAAAAAAACTCCTCTTGCTAACAGAAGTGTCACGTGACAGCTCAGCTTGAGTTGTTGGACGCATAGCCCATCCTCTTTATCTACAGGAGGTTTTCCCTAAAATCTGGGACAAGCTGGTGAATAGTGAGATGTCAGAGGGTCAGTGTGTACTCCGTTGACGAGATGAAATGGAAGTCTGTGGGCCTAATTGTCCATAAAATGCAACTTGACCCCCACCTGGGCTGCATCTGCCTTGTTGCAAGGAATTGAGTGGCTAGCCAAGAGAGCTATTGAATCGCCTGATAGCACTGCCATTGCAGAAAATCCTGAGGGTATTTGGATGCATTTTGTCCATTAATAACGTTTTTTTTTCTGTCAGTCACCAAGCCAGTCAGCTGGTAGCAAGGGTTCTAATGTAAGAAAATGTGACGAGGAAACCTTTTCTAAACCGCATTACTATATATTATGTTGTTGCTGTGCTTTGTGACACTTAATGATTCATAAGAGAAGAGGGCAAACGTATAACCAACACAGAGAGGGCAGCATGAACCACATAGCTGATGGGAGTCAAAGTGCCTGAACACAGCAACAAAAGTAGATTCTGACAAAGCAAATGTTTAGATTGCAGCATGGTAAATAGTAATTCCACCAGCTCTAAAACCTCCTAAAACCCTAAAGAATATCTGGAACATGCCCAGGCTAGTTTATTTATTAATAAAGAACATCGCAATCAGCAAAAAACCATTGTTAAAACGTGTCTCTAATGCAGGAATTAAAAAAGGGGATGTAATTGTGGGTGAGAAGCCTTCTAATGTAGGAGAAATGTGTGATGAAGAGGTGAGAGCTCAAGCTACCAGATTATATCAAAATAAATACTGACAGAGTATTAGACGTGAGGTATAATCCTACCAACATATGTGCTTGGCTGCTTCTAACAAGTAATCTACCAATAACCTAAGATTGATGACAACATGAAGCAAGATGTTACTTTTAAAAATAAAATGACGTTATCAAACTCAAGTTCTAATTAAGTCTTCGTCACAGATATTCAAAATAAGCAATCCAGGCGAAACTCTGACTTGGCTAAGTCAGATTTAAATGTTAAGACTAGCATGAATAAGACAGAAAAGCTGGTGGTTTCAGGGTCACTTCTGGACATGATTACCAGTCACATTTTTCTGGAGCTTAGCTCACTTGCAATATGTTGGAGTTGAAAATATCAGAGAAGGGTGCAGACATATCTAGCTTTATGACAGGAATGTGAAAACACTCCGCGGTGACAAACTCTCCACTGACACAAGAGAGCCCGGCTAAACTCAGGGGAAATAAGAGAGTCATGTGGAGGGAGGAAAAAAGAATAAAGATCAGTACATCTTGTCAGGAGAGCATCCATCTGCAACAAAGACAGTCTGCTGCACAAACACATTATTTGTAGCTTGTGTGTGTGGGGGGGGTCGTCCAGGGTGTGTAACCACATGGAGAGACCTCTCATCACCTCCAGGCTTGGCTGCTGTTCTAACATGGTATCAACAGCCAGTCAACCACAGAGATGTTAAAGGATCCTCTGAGAGGAAGCAAGCAGGGGTGATAGCCACACGTTTTAAAGCTGGAAATGGATAAAATACACAGAATTGCAGGAGCAGGGAAGAAAAATACATGCCACATGTCTGAATACACCACCAGTGGCCACTAAGCCTGACAAAAAGCCTGTTTTCTGAGACTTTTCATTTCTTTGTCATTGGACAAACTTACAAAATCAGCGAGGGGTCAAATAATTATTTCCTCCACTGTACATATTTCCACGTTTTTATTGAACACACCATGTAAACATTCACAGTACAGGTGGAAAAAGTATGTGAACCCTTGGATTTAGTAACTGGTTGAACCGCCTTTGGCAGCAATACCTTCAACCAAACATTTCCTGTAGTTGCAGATCAGACCTGCACAATGGTCAGGAGTAATTCTTGACCATTCCTCTTTACAGAATTGTTTCAGTTCAGCAATATTATTGGGATGTCTGGTGTGAATCGCTTTCTTGAGGTCATGCCACAGTATCTCAATCAAGCTGAGGTCAGGACTCTGACTGGGCCAATCCAGAAGATGTATTTTCATCTGTTTAAGCCATTCTGTTGATTTACTTCCATGCTTTGGGTCGTTGTCCTGTTACATTCCCCATCTTCTGTTGAGCTTCAGCTGGTGGACAGATGGCCTTAAGTTGTCCTGCAAAATGTCTTGATAAACTTGATAAATTCATTTTTCCTTTGATGATAGCAATCCGTCCAGGCCCTGACGCAGCAAAAACCATGATGCCCCCACCACCATACTTCACAGATGGGATGAGGTTTTGATGTTGGCTGTGCCTCCTTGAAGCTGATCATCACCAGCGTGTGAATGTGTGTGTGAATGACTGATTGTGTTGTGAAGTGCCTTGGGGGGTTGTAGAACCCCAAGAAGGTGCTATACAAATACAGGCCATTTACTCCTCATTAAAGGGCTAATAATTATAAAGGTATAGAACCGCTTGGCTAATACATTAGAATGAATGTCAGCATTTTAAACAAACATGATTGCCTGTTCATTTCAAGTACATATATTGTCCACCCTTTCCATATGTTATTCACTCTCTTATTCACTCTCTTTATTATTCTTTGCTTGTCATGTGCTGCGTGTTTTAACCGCACGTACCACAGGAGTACTTTTGTGTCGTTTGTGTTCATTTTTTTTTACTTTTATCTGAACTTCTGGGGATCGCACAAGGAAATTCTCCCGGGTCCATCCACGCACCTATTATCTACAGCAGAGACCAGCTGATGAAGTTGCGGCCACCGGCGCTCTTCCACACAGATGCACCTGTCCTGCCCCCAGAATTGAGGAGGAAAAACAGGGGGTGCAGAGCTGGGCTTAAAATACAGCAGAGGAAACGGAGATATAAACCATCATTGCCCTCCGTGATTATGGGAAATGTCCGTTCTCTGCCCAACAAGATTGATGAGCTCACAGCACTGACCAGGCTCCAGCGGGATTTCAGACGGTGTAGTCTGATCTTTTTTACTGAAACGTGGATGAATGAGCTCATCGCTGACTCTGAGGTTTCCCTGGAAGGATTTAAACTCGCGCGCGGTCTGGCTGTGTTCATTAATGAGAGATGGTGCAACCTGGCGCATGTGACCATTAAACAAAAACTCTGTACAAAAGACATTGAGATACTGGCTGTTGGTCTCCGGCCCTATTATATCCCGAGAGAGTTTTCACATGTCATAGCGTTTAATGTGTACATCCCCCCTCGGCTGACGCAGTCGCTGCATGCAAGCTGCTCCAAAGTTTTGTGGAGAAGCTGCAGACAGCTCATCCAGACGCGCTTGTTCTCATCAGCGGGGATTTTAATCATGCCTCACTCTCCTCCACTCTCCCCACTTTTACACAGTATGTTAAGTGTCCCACAAGAAATTTCAATACAATTGATCTTCTGTATGCTAATGTCAAAAACGCATACACTTCCTCCCCCCTGCCGCCGCTCGGCCGCTCAGACCACAACCTCATTTACCTGAAGCCTGAATACACACCCAGGGTGATTAGGGAGCCTCCTCAGAAAAAACTGTGAAAGTGTGGAATGAGGAATCAACAGAAATTCTGAGGGACTGTTTCCAAACCACTGACTGGAAAACACTCTGCAGCGCTCATGGTGATGACCTTGACAGCCTGACCCACTGTGTGACTGATTATATAAACTTCTGTGTAGAAAATACCATCCCAACATGAAGAGTGAGGTGTTTCTCAAACAATAAACCTTGGCTGACCACAGAGCTGAAATCCCTGCTGAACGAGAAGAAAAAAGCATTCATGTCTGGAAATAAGGACGAGCAAAAACGTGTACAGAAAGATCTCAAATACAAATTAAGACAGGCAAAAGACAGCTACAGGAGGAAGCTGGAGAATCAGCTGGGGCAGAACAATGCTCGTGGTGCCTGGCGAGGCCTCAGGAACATCACAGGTCACAGGGGGAGGAGTGGTGCCACAGGGGACCAGAACCGGGCCAATGAGCTTAACCTGTTTTTTAACAGATTCGACTCCACTCTCCCCACTGCTGCAACAGGTACCATCAACACCACCACCCCCCAACCACCTCCACTCAGCCAGCCAACCCCCCACCTCCCAACTTCACACCATTCATCAGCTTCCCCCCCTCCACCAACTCTCATCAGCAACAAGCCCCCCCTCACTACCCCCTCTCAGTTACATCGGACCAGGTGAGGAGAGAACTGAGGCGGCTTAAGAGCAGAAAATCAGCAAGTCCTGACGGAATCAGCCCCAGACTGCTCAAAGACAGAGAGAGTGCTGACCAGCTGTGTGAAGTGGTCACACACATGTTCAACCTGAGCCTTCGACTGGAGCAGGTCCCCATCCTGTGGAAGACCTCCTGTGTGGTTCCAGTCCCCAAAACATCACATCCCAGGGATCCAGACCACTACAGACCAGTCGCCTTGACCTCCCACCTGATGAAGACTATGGAGATTTTTTTAATAGATCTTTAAAAAATTTTAAATGACTTGAGTAGATACAACTAAGAGCAGCTTCTTTTATTCCAGTTACTTGTTCTAGTGCCTTGATCCCTTGTTGGTCCTTCCTGTTTCCACCTGTGCAGCTGGTGAACTAGAAGGCTCTCAATCAGAGAAAAATAGAACATCAGCAGGGGATGAGGGAGATGAGCTCGCGTTAGCGATCTGAGGAAATGAATTCTCTGGTGTGCCATCTGTACCTCATGGGAGATGTGAGTGGACCAGCTGATGTCAGCTTATATATGAACACAAAAGAATTTTAAGATTTTCAATGTTCTTTTTTATGTACAAAGGGATCAGAATACTCTGCACTACATTGAGTTCTTCAGTCTGTTATGATGTTCATGTCCATCTTATTGTGAAAGTACAATTCTGTTGAGTTTAGAACCTCATCCCTGTGAGTGGTGCCATTATAGCCTGAAATCAGTTGTCTAATGGTGATGTCATCAACAAACTTGGCCATGATGCTGGTCAGGGGAATGGAGGAGCAGTCATGAGGAGATGGGACTCAGGATACACCCTTGGGAAGAGTGATCACTAGGGATGCAACGGTCCACTTTCCCCATGGTCCGGTCCGTACCTCGGTTTTTGGGTCACGGTTTCGGTCCACTTTGAATTGTAGAAAAGCTTAAGAAAATCTGAAATTTCCAAACTTTATTTTATTCACGCAGTGATTCACGTAGTATGAATGTAGTCCAGTGTATAATAATATGTTCAGAGACCAATAGAAATGTCACTTTTAAAATGCCTTTTCAATGTGGTGTCAGTGAGAGGCTAGGGCGACCGAAGCGGGACCGGGAGGGACGCGTAATTTGGAATTGTAGGATGTCCAAGGAAGGTCCCGACTCGGGAGTGTGTTGTGTGAGGGGTTGTGGCGTCAAATAAAGTGAGCCTCTGAGTTCACCGTTTTCTCTCCTCGTCTTTATATTCAACTGCAAACCAGAAATGTTCCCACACAGAAGGTTTGTTTGAAGACGGCGCGTCGCATGTTGCCGTGGCTAAGTTTCTCTCTGTAGCGCTTGTTTTGCTCAAACTTTCAGCTCAGTGGGGCGGGTCAAACCTGTGACTGGATATTTACTCGTGGGTAGGGAGGGGGTCTGCTGTGAGCAGCTTCAGACGAGAATAGAGTGGGAACAGAATGAAATTCATCTGCCTGGACAGACAAACGCACCCTGGTGCTGTGTAAAACATAAAATAAAGTGCTGCGGTACAAAAGAGTAGATTGTCCCGTGCAGGGAGGACCGAACGGTCCGGGATTTTACCGCGTACCGTTGCATCCCTAGTAATCACCTCCTAATTGAAAGGTTTGATCCCAGCCATCACTATCACATGTTGAAGTGAGACAAGACAAGACAAACATGCCCCCCAAGTCAGCAGAGCACTAATCTTGAGTAAATGAAATGATTATTAGTTATTAATGCAGAGGTGGGATTAAATAAACGTAGGGCCTCCCTTTGAACATGTACTATATCTATCTACCTTGCTCTTTAGCTCAGGTTTGCATTGGGAAACAAAAGTTGAAAATTTAAGTAGCTAATGTGAAGCAGCATTAAATAAATCTGTTGAATTATCAAAGTACCATTCCAATTATAAAGTTCAAATCACAAGGGAAAGGACGACTCTCTAAAGAAATCTTCCAAAACATCACGACACATTTGATAAATGAGCTGACCAACTGTTGGTGTGATTATTACCGCAGCTAATGAAAAGACGCCTAGGAGCTCAGGTGGAGTTGTGCATGTCACATGAATGGTAATGAGGAGGACAGATGCTTCTTAAGTCTCTCTGGGCTGTGACTGTCAGTGGAAACTGCAAATGGCATTACCAAGGGAGTTTCCAAAATAACCTGAAAGGTTTTCAAAAGTTATCATTTTTGTTTTATTTTGTTTCATCTAAAGTTTCTTAATTTTTTTGTTGATTTTATTGATTTTTTTGGGTTGCAGGGCCTCACTCTTATGTTGCTGTAAATTTTAACTTGTTCATAAAATTTGCTTAAAACATTCCTTCTCTAAATAGTCACAGACTTGTTGCGAGAATTTGAAACTCATCTCAAACAACTCACTTTGTTCCCTGTGAGTTAGAAAGTGTGAAAAATGTGAGCAAACAAAATTAAGGCCAACTGAGCAAATACATAATTAAGATACTCTGAGGTTTGTTGCAGTTTGGCCCACATGACTCAGCCACAGACAAACATTTGGAAAAATTGTTATATGTTCAACTCATAGAGATTTCAACTGATAATCTGCATATTTTCTTACAAGTTTGAATCTCCAGCAAATCATTCAGAGTCACAGGATACAATCATATTAGCTGAAATTGGATTTCCATAAGAGGGACGGACTGATATGGCCTTCAGTGAAAGAAACAAAATCTAGACGTAGACTAGATGAACTAAATGTATTTTTCTTATTTGTCCTTTGAATGTATTATACAGAATCAAACATGTGGGTTGCTATTGTTGCCAGAATGAGGTGTCTGCCTGCCGGTTGTTACTTGGATCCAAAAAATCTGCCAAAAATCTGCATGCTGACTCACTGGCAGGACTAAATCAGGAAGGCAAACTTCAAGGTCTGCTGGCTCTCTGAGAAAATCAAGCCAGTTTTTTCAAAATGTCTTCTAGTCTAACATGTCTCAGGTGTTTCCACAAGTGTATTATTACTATAAAGAGAGAAGTGTAGAGCTCAGAACTGGAGAAGCATGAGAGGAAAAAGCTGCGTTTTACAGCTGAAACATCAACACCTAATTGGTGTAAAGTCTACAGGTAACCCAAGTATTTTGTAACAACAAATAACATTGTGGCAGAACTCTGCATACCCTACCCCCATGACCAGACAATGTTCAACCGATAGATGCGCACTACAAAACTCTGCCAAGATGAACAAGGTATTCAGCCCATTTGTTGTCCCATTCCCGACATCTCTGCAGCGAGTTATAATAAACAAGGTAAACAATGTCTTGTGCTGAAGAAGCTGCTTGTCAAATTCACTCCCTGAAAAGATGGTTCTGAACACGATTGGAGAGAATTGTGCTAAGGGGACATTGTTAGATAGTCTGAAACTTCAGCAAAGGCTATATTTGTTTCACTAAGTTCTCAATAAATGTCTGACTGGTGCTGAAAAGTCCTAATCCACACATGGATTCTTCAGCAACAGATTGCAAAAGATCAAGATCGAAGATCTACAGTCTTCTAAGAAGAATGAGCAGATTTCTGCTGTTGTGATAAAACTATTTTACCTCTACACTGATTCTATTCATCAAGCTGCAGCAACCAAAAGTATGGGTACCTTAAAATCTTGATCATAGGTCAACTGCAGTCCTAACTCATTTCTCAGTGTACTTCATGACGTAGATGAAACTGAATGAATTAGTGAAACTCTTATAAATTATTTATGACAAAAGCAAGTTATAGCATTAAAAACAACATGGAGGGAGCTCTGCAGGCTATAGCTTTTACATTCAATTTAAAGCAACACTAAAGCGTTTCCTGCTTCTTCCACCTACTGGTTGAAACTGGAATTACAACTGTCATAACCCTGCCGCATCCTACTGTAGCTAGTGCTAACAACGAGCTAACACTAACACAAGTCACCTGATACTAAATAAACAACAAATTAAAAAGATCTGCACTGTTGGACAAAAAAATATTTTCTTATTCTAGTGCTATTTATTCACGGTTGGCAAAATAACGCAAACTGCTAGCTTTTATTTTAGCTATCAGCAGAGTAGACGGCTAACAGCAGTAAAACAGGTAGAGCTCCACCTAGTGAACCTATCCCACAAAATTGTTTAGTGCAGTTTCTGTTCAACAGAGGGCTGCAGATTGTTGTCAAATCTGAAGTTGGTAAAGTTTCTACCTCAAGAATCACTGAAACCAGTTTAAAAGCAGTAGCTTAAAGTGTTAAAAACACTTTAGTGTTGCTTTAAAACTGCGTTAATGATAAAACTTTTGTTGATTAAACTGGTTGAGTGGAAGAATCCCTGGTTATCAATTATTTATTATCAATTTAACAAAGTGGCAAACTGTTGTTTTTAATCTACATATATGTTTAAAATAACAGTGTAGAAAACCTTTGATGACATTGGTTGGGAACGCTGACAATTCTCCATTAATGAAGAGGGCCAAACATAACTGTGAATTTTCTGTTTTAAAATAAGTAGTAACATGTTCCAACAACCACTGAAGTCTTAAGGACTAAAAAAAATCACTCCATTCATGAACTTTTTTTTTTGCTATAGTCAGACTAAAGCTCAAATAAATAAAAAGTGCGGCTGATTGACAAACCATTACATGTGTAGATTTCCTTAGAGATCATCTTAGGATATTCAAAACTTACTGGGTGTTACATTCATAATTTAGGACGCATCCTTAAATGCCTTCATTTTTTCAGGGGAGAATCTTTACTGAGTAGCGACGGCAGAAAGAATTCACTGTATACTCTGGAATAAAATGTATTAATAAATAATTTACTGATTATTATCTACATCTCATTTATTTAATAAGCCTTGTTTACTATCCAGATGTGCATTACCTGGTCGTTACTGCACAACTAAAATTTCAACACCCCATATGTAATTAACGTCAATATGTTGTTGTCTATTGCTGACAGATAGATTATATAGGTTTCACTGCTGCTCACAGAAATAGCCAGTGAGGAAAGTAGAAGCAGCTTTGAATTTTCCCCTTTCCTCTGCATCCACAGCACCAGCAGCGTGATAAGCGACACAACCTTTACTAAATAAATCGCAGAGTGGAACATACAGTTAGAAACAACCAAGCCAAAGAGGAGAGGAAATAATGAATCCTGGGCCAGGAGGAAGAAAACCATTTGGTTGTGTGGCTGGAGTTTCACACTTGTGCAAACAGCTGTGGCAGTTATAAATATCGGCACCGTGAGCACGGATGTGTATGTGTGAAGAGAGCTGAACTGCCATCTGCAGGGTTGAGGCTAAAAATAGAAGGCAGCCTGGCTGGCAGCTGACTCTGCCTCTCCCTTTACTGGATTTGATTAGGCCTGAAGAAGCTCTGCTTCCTCTGCTGCTCCACCCCCAACTACAACCACCTGACACTCTTGAGTGTGGCAGCATGAAAACACAGTCCTTTTTCCTCTGCACATCTAGAGTCACACCTGTTATCGTTATGAAAATGATAACATTAACAAGAATAGAGATTTAGAATCCTTGTTTTAAAATATTTTTTATTATTTAAGGAAAACATCTGAATAATATAAGAATGGAGTTGATTAATGGTCACCTCACAACTCATGTTGGGATCTTTTAGCTTATTACTGGAATTCAACCAGTAGGAATGCAATAATAAAATACAACTAGAAAATTCCTGAAGAAATTTTAAGGGGCTGGCCAGCCGCAGGATAAGATTTTGCAGAGTAAAAGGCAGCAGAAGCTTGGAAAGTCTCAGCCAATCAGAGAGCTTGGATTTTCAGAGTTTATAGGAGTTAACCTTCAATCCACACCAGGAGCGTCTGCAGCACGTTACGGCAGCGGCACGTCACAGCAGCAATGTGTTACGGCAGCAGCGCGTTACGGCAGCAGCACGTTACAGCAGAAGTGCGTTATGGCAGCAACGTGGTTTGCTCACAAGCTTTATGGTGCATCAATTCACACCGAGTGTGTCAGATGCAGAGCGGCTCAGACGCAGAGCGGCTCAGACGCAGTCCATGTAGTTGGACTCGTGAAATCATAGGAGAATGGGATGTTGTACGGTTTAAAATAACCTATTTTTATAAGTATTTTAAACACACCATACACCCTCATAGTTGTTGATATTTTGGTCCATCTTGGTGTTCTCTTTGTAAAATGGATGTGTGGTCTTCAGTATTTCAGGAGCAGGTCCCTAATTGGAACTGTACTCAATTGTTATTCAAAGACCCAAAAAAGTATATATTTGATTGCATCCAAACTCCTAAAAGATATGAAAAAGCGTCTTCAATGTGTTAGTCCAATGTGACCCTGTTATAGAATTTAAACTTCGGAATGACGTTTCTAGGTTAAAGCATATCTACAGACTAGGAACAGCAATAATGAATTGGCTGGATTTCTCCCTATGCATTTCAGGGGCAGGTCCCTAATAAAATGTTTGTATAAATTCCAATCGTAAATACTCAATATTTCAGTAATTCCATATAATACAATCAAATTCTAAATTTCTATTGAATTTTTTCACAGGGGCACCTCTGCAGTTATTAGATCTTTCAATATACAACTGATAACTCTCACCCTTCAGTACATTTCTAACAGTGAAGCAATCAGCGGCCTGCCAACTGGTCAGCCTTACAGTATGTTGAGGTCAATCAGCAGTGGGACTTTGGTATTCTTCACTTTAATCTCTCGCCCAGTCCCATAAATCCTAAGAAGATAGAGTTGGAGGTCCAAATCCCTTTAAAGTTATCTACCTGCTGCTTCTCTGGGCTTCTGCACAGTTGCTCTGATGAGCTCTATCGAAGCAGAGGTCTGTGGATGTAACAAAGGTACTGCACCAAGAATCAAACTACAACAGACCCTGAGGAGTTAATGCACACCTACTGAGGACTGGCAGATGGAATGTGACATATATCTACGGTGAAGAGTTGGAAAAAGTTTCTTACAATATCAAAGAAACCAAGATGTGAAAGTACTTCAAGTCTCCTGGGGGATGAGTCTTTGAAAATTTGTAAATAATTGGAAAAACCAACACATCTAAGCATCAAAACCACCCTCACCTGCAACACAATCATTCCTTACTGACAGCATCAACATTTCTCAAAGCCTACTGGCACTCACAGTTTGTGTGAGGACTAAGAAGCAGGTGCTCAGATTGAGAAATGAAAGGTCATGCAAAAAATAAATAACATTTTGACATTTCCTGTGCAGATTACTGGTCAGCCATGATTGATTGCACTTAGTCATAGTATAAAACTTCACATGCCACCAGTGGCAATTAACACAAAACACAGTTGATAAACAAAGGAGGGAAACACTATCGAAACAGACCAGTGCCAGTCCAAAACGTTTAGGTTTAAACGGTAAAATAAATTAACATTTAATTGGCCAACCAAAGATTACGAAATGCAGGGAACACTGAGCTCTACAGCCAGCCCATTTGGCTGGAAGGTGCTCAATTTCCTACACATCTGTCCACCCAGTCCCTAAGCCAAAACCAGCTATTATCAGCTACCACCAGTTCCCTCTCAACCAATCATGCATGAATGCATACACACACACACACACACACACAGACACACACACACCCTAACAACTCAAACAGTATGGCTGTTTAAAATGCTGTCCAACACAGCATGACCTACCAAAGTAGAAGTAAAAATTGTAGCAAAGATTTGCGTTATTTTTTAAATTACTTTTACATTATTTTTTGTATTAGCCTTCATGTTATTTACTATCTAGATCAACTACTTGCACACAATTTCCCCAGGGATCGATAACGTATTTCTGATTCTGATAATGCCAGACAATGGTAGCCTGGCAAGCCATCCTATATATGTGTATATATAGTCTGGCCACGAACCATTGACGGCTCTCAGTCGTGAGGCGGGATCTACGGTTGTCTTTCAAAATGTCAGCACGCAATTGGATAGCGCTAGGACCAATCAGAGTGATGAACAACATGACGTAATCACGGCGACGGAAAAGCGGGAGGCTTTAATAGCGTCTAGCTTCAATGATTTCTGTCGTTTTTGTATGAAAAACACGCGAATATCAGGTGTACTGGGACATTGCACTACTTTGTTTGATAAAAATAAGAAGCCGCTAAGTATAGCCGACAGACTTACGCACGTTGGAGTCTAAATAATCCAATGTTGATGACAAAGCCGTTTCAAACGAACGTGTTTTCCGAGTTGCCGCCATGTTGCTTGGGTTCGCGGCGTTCGCGGCCGCAGCGCTGACGTCATCGGCTACTCCCGCTCTGTGATTGGCCCATTATATAGAGCGCTGTGATTGGCCCAACCAAAACTATAGCGAGTTGTGATTGGATAGACACAGCAGTGGTTTGGGCTGCGAGGGTTCCAATGAAGCGTGCCTAGACCAAACTCTGCAAAGCAAGAATTGGTCTAGTTCACTAGGCTAAGACAATGGCACTTCCTGTCCCAGTAATTTGAGCACTTTTAGTAACTGCTAAGAGCTGGACAGCTGTGATGTAATAATGGAGGGGAAAAAACATTGAACAATCCCAATAATACACAGTTCAAGTTCCATACCATGTCATTTGTGGAGTGGGAAAAACACATCACATTTTTAAATTAAACAGGTAAAAGCAAAAAGGTTGACCATTTTTTACTGAAAAAAATGCCTTGACTGCATCTCCTAGTGCTCAAACTACCAACTAATGAACTTTAAGAGAATGTGGGTTTGCCCAATGACCAGGGGAATGACAGTGTTCTTTCATTGTTTTGTTTTGTTTTTCATTCTAGTTCATGAGTTTGTGATGTGCCCATTACACAAGGAGTGACCAAACACTGGTGACAAAATCAAGCACTAAATCCAGACCTTAACACTTACCATTATTAAAACGGTTCAACTCCAAAATCCTTATAAATTTCTGATTTGGATGATTCCCAAAGCTGTATTTATTCTATTGTAAAAAGTCACCTATTGTTCTGCAAAGCATTCTTCTTTTTTTGTTGAACAATGTTGTACTTTTTCACCCTCTGATTGCATGTATGAGCTACTGTTCAGCTCACAACGCGATAAATCATTCTGAAATCAACAATTACCAACAGCATATATGAAATTACGATTATTAGGAGCTTCTTTCACAGCCAGCCTTGTGATAGACTTTAAAGTTGTCATAAAATTACCTTTACTCTAAGGCTCCAACACGGTTTCTGTTCTGAAATGGTGCAGTTTGCAAAGCTAGGGTTTTATTGTCTGTTTTGGATGTCTAACAGGTTATGTGATAACTCCAAAAGGAAATTGTGTTTTACCAGCAGTCTTGGACTCAGGATCGTGGATAATCATGGTAAGATATATCAAGACTTTCCTTAGGCTGAAAAGTGAAAAAGAAAACTTTGGTTTTGTGTACTAGCTTATGATTTTCCATAATGTAAATTTCCTTTATTTATAAGAAGGATGTGTTTACGTCTTCTTCGATGGTGTATAGCGGACTGACCTGTTGACCGACATCCGAAGCGGTGAGTACGTCATGTTGTTGTTTGTCCAATAGCATGTGGAGACAGTTAGAAAGACAACCGTAGATTCCGCCCCTCTGTTTATGGGTCGTATATATTCACACTTATACAATCGTGTGCCGAGTGGGGTCGGGCTAGTTGTGGGGTCATTTCGGTTTGTTAGTGGGGGTTACTGTAGCATTTCACCAACCAATCAGAATGGGCATAAAAAAAACGTAATTTCCGCTGCTGGACATGTGTCAAAATAAAAGTCTACACAGTATGTCTGTAAGTATTTCTCGTTTTTACACAATTACATTAAGTAATCCCAACCCTTCCAATATCTTATTTAGAATTTTTTTTTTTAAATAATCAAAATTATCACTATCTTATTTTTAAAGATCAATTGAGACCGGATGTGAAGTAACATTCAGGAGCGAAAAAGAAAAAGGGGGGGGTTCTGTTATTGAAGGGGGGTGTTCTCATTTACAAACCAAAACGCCTTTTTTAGCTGCTGGCTGGATAATATTGCGCTTGCTAAGAATTCGCGAGAATTTATGTCACGATCTCTGAGTCAAACTGTTTCTGAATTTGGTCAAACTCAATTAAAGTTAATGACTTCAATTTATTAAATTAGACTGAATTTCTATAAGATTGCATGAACTGGGTTGAATTACTTGGTATTCTTTGTTTGTAAAAAATCCTTCACATTTAATAAATTGGCTTCATAATGAAGAAAAAAAGATCTTTCCAAAACACAATTATCAACTGGAGCTGTCCCCAGATTTGATTTCTGACAGCAACGTTTTGAGAAATCCTCATCACACCAATCAACAAATCTCACATGACTGATAAAGGGAAATTAGGGCAATAATGAACCATTTTTGGAAGATGAGTTGTTGTCAACTTGATTCAGTAAAGATAGTGAGCCTTGATCATTAGCATAATTAACTGACAGTTTGATCATAATTTTAGTTGCAACCATTGTTTCGTAAAAACCTTCTTGGCGAAGGTCTTCAACCATCAACAAGAGACTACCTCCAGTGTTTTTTTCATCTATTAGTCATTATCCTGTCAAACTGTACAGAAGTGGATGAAAAAAGTAAGACAGCTCTGTTTGACAGCACATCCTAAAAGGTCCTGTTTTCTCTCATGATGATTCACAGAAAAAATACTGTAAAAAAAAGATTCCTAAGGCTTCGAAAGTAACAATACACTAAATCACTACAGGCATGCCCTCAGACGTCTATAAGTTCTAAAGAATATGTTAGGCTCTTCTGATTCACTCCATCAAGTCAATTCTCATTCTGTACGTCTCCATCCTGCCTTTCCTCTCCTCATTCGTGTGCCTATGTTGCTCTGTGTGCTGATTCAAAGAGCAGAGTGCCTCTTGAACCAAGGTGAGAGATGCTATCCAAATAGCACAGCGGCCTTTCCAAAGGCAGATACCAAAAGGTCTGCGTAAAATCTTATGCCGAGATACTTATCATTTTAAAAAAGGTGTTGTGACACTGCAACTAGATGGAATTTTTTCTTAAACTATGCTACACACAAGAAATTGCAAACTTGAATTGAGATTTCATTCTTGCTTGTTTACCTTAATGTGGCTGTACTCCACCTTGCCAGATTCGCTGCTGAGGGTCTTGGTCTCAGGCCGAGGCTTGAGGACTTGCCGGAGTGGACTGCAGATTGGCAAGCCGGTCACACTGATCCCATCTGAAAACATGCATAACAATCAAAAGCAGAAAATGAGTATAAAGATAAGGGCATCATTAAACAGGAGCTGGCAGTCCCACAGCATACGGTCTCACTCAGTTAGATCAGCTATCTATGAGGAGCTACTTTGTGATTAATTGTTTTAATTATGTTTTTAGTGTGGTCACTTTTCCTCATCCATCTTCTGTTTAGATAGAATTTTCTCATAAAAATTACATGACACACCAGACCTTGAAGACCATTCTGGACTAATTGCTTTGGGTCAAACAGGATGTTGTAAACTCTTGAACTTAAAAGGCTAAATATACATCAGATCTTATTTTCATAGATAATATTTATAAAGGAACTTAGCAGGGTTAGCTAAAAAAAAAACTTTCATTTAGTTTTAATGTATTTGTTCAGAGAACATTAAGGTAGGCCTCATGATTTTCTCTGTTTTCCTTGTAGGAGATACAGTAGGATGGTGATGATCACCAGGTGACTATTACACTTAAAAACACATGGTGATTCTGCTGCACAAAAATAGGTATCTGCAAAATGGAAAGTTAAATCAAGTATCTCAGTCGTCTGACTTTTGGAAACACATTAGCAAAAGGTCTTATCTTCCCTATGAGAGGTTGCAGGACATTGCTACTAAAATTGCGCAATGCATAGAAATTTTCCAAGCGATATTCCTCAGTCCAAAAAATGACGATGGGCAATATCGTGCAGGTGACATTTGTTAAATGTAAACTATGACTACAGACTATGCAATTATAGCATTCAGTGTGGAACCACTTGTTTAATCAATACATTTGCAGTGGTCTCTAATGCCTTGTAAGTCGTACTCTGGGGGGAAAAAGCTATGGTGCACCAATTTCAGGAACTAGAAGATTGCCTCATCAGAGGAGAGCTGGATTAGGAGTCTTATTTCCTAATATTTGGACATCTCGCCTCGGATTGAATAACAGCAACGTGACTCTACCACTGACTCTGCTTGCTTTGCAACGTTGATGTTTTATCTCCATCAATAACAGAAGCCTGGAGGAATTCTGCCATGTGGTGGCATTGCTAATGCTAACGGTTAGCATCTGCTAGTTGAGACGTTTTCTGACGATACCTGGACTCTAAACCAACAACATCTTTCCCCATTGTGAGCCAAAATGGGTGAGTCCATGAATGTTAAGTGATAGTGTGACGTAGATCTGTCAGGCTTTTCTAATCCTAGAGTTTCACTGTCTATTTTCTATCAGAAGCTAATGCAGGAGATAGGTGTAGAAGATTATCTTCACGGTCAGCCTGCATGAAAAAGTCATTGTGACTGATTATAATCAGAAATCATAATTTAAAAAATAGTTTTTCAGTGTTCCACACCATTCAGGTGACGTAAAAGTGACAAAAATGAATAAAAGGTTCTTTTAACCACCCTGTAGGCGAATTGACAGATCTTATAATCCTCAAACAGCCTGGATCGAACACTTGATGTACGCAATGTATGTAAGGCTTCAAGAAAACACTATTTATAGTTCTGCTTCTTTAAAAGACAGATAATTTCAGATCACAGCTCATGTGTAGCAATATGCATGTGAAGAACAAATGAATTTTCATTCATGACCTTGAAAGAAGCAGTGTGGACACAGGAGCAGCTGTGCTATCAGCAGCTGTGTTCAACACCACCACAGGGGCTGCAGCTTTCAACCCACTCAAACAATACTAAAATGTGACGCCCACAGCTTAAGCTCTGACATCAAAGGAATCACATCATTTTCTGACGTCAGTGCAATTTCCGTCCCCCCTCCCCAGAGAGAGCATATTACCAGGCTGTGTAGCAGCTCAGACAACTGGGTTCATGGTGGATGGACAAATCCAAAGAAAGCTAAACTCCATTAAATCTGTAGAAAAAGTGGTGAAGTAGAACTTGTCTGTCTAAAAAAGAAAAAGGTCAGAGAAGCTGCTTTTATGGAAAGTGCTATTTTGCTTATGAAGTCACTGGTGTTGAAATGAGAAACACTTTTTTAAAAAAAAAAAAACAGGGCAAGAAGTAAGACTATTATTAGCAAGCAGCAGAAGCAAGTCAACAGCAGAATGGATACAAGCCAAGCACACCAGAAAAAGGAAAATGCTACTTTAAGATAAGCTGTATCTAACAGCTCAGTTTAATAGAGAATCAGTGCCATTTAAATAAAACACCAAGGGTCTGACAGAAAATACATTACAATGAACCAATCAAAAAACGATCATAAAGCTAAAGCTCTTATCTCAAACAGTTGCAGAGTCATTGCACGTCTCAAAACTCTCTCAGTTGATTCTTCAATACAATAATGAACACAGGACCTGTTGGCCAACATTGCGACAAGACATAAACCAGCACCCTACAACCGCCTCAGAGCTGATCTATGTGAAGAGCATCAGGTAGAATGCTTTGTCAGGCTGAAAACAGAAATGTGATCAACTTCCAATGTGTAGCTCTAACAGAATACTGAAACTGCAGAAAAAACATCTTCAAGAAGCATATTTTTGAGATGACAGCGTGGCCCGTGCAGCACTGAGAAGCTCCTGGCTCACAGGAGAAAAAGTCATGCTGTATCAGACAACTTTAAGAGTCTTCATTTATTGTTTTAGGTCAAATCTTAATAATTAGCTGGACCAACCACAGCAGTAGCAAAACATTTAGCTTTTTATGTCAGTCTAGCCATGCTCCATTGTCGCCACAGCAGGTCTACCATTGGCCCACACAGTTTTGTCTCTTGCCAATCACAGCGCTCTACGTTTGTTGGACGGGCTTAACGCTAGAGCTCTGACGAAGAATAACTACAAAGATGGCATCAGCTCAGGAACGGCGCTTGTTTGAAACAGCTTTGGCATCAACTTTGGACTATTTATACTTGAGAAATGAGCAGACAGAGGTGACAGTGAAACGGCACAGGAGTCCCATTCCTGTGACCAGCCTCCTCATTTATGGTGCCAACATGACACAACAAGTAACACCACATTTGCAACAGTGAACAAAGTAATAACTAAGAACAACACAACCCCCCAAAATAGAACAAATTACCTAAAAACATGACTCCCACAATGCACCTTGCCCACTGCAGCTCTCTACAGCTCTCTGCAGCCAATCAGTCGCTACCAGTCCAACTTTTAGAATAAAGGGGTGGAGTCTGCGAATTAACTCTACAGGAGTTATAGCCACTGTGTGAGTTCAGAGTTAAAAAAAACTTTATGTAAATAGTTATTTGACATTCGAGTGACAATAATTGCTTATTCTTTAGTTCAACACATTGTTTTATGGACAATAGACAAGAATTACTTGTCCATAAGAAATGTCGCCAGTTCTGCATTTGCATAGGTAGGTCTGCAAATGCACGTACGCTCTTTGATTGACATCTGTACATAAGTAGATGTCTAACGCTATTGGCTAAAGCTGAAAGGCACTCAATTCAAACTGCATGGGACTTTACGGAACGGGTGCAGGCTTAAGAAAAAAAAAAAGATGTATTGCCTACGTTATATCACAGTACAGGGTCAGAATATCACTTTTATGGATTTAAAAAAAAAAAAATCATACATAATTCCTGAAAGGGAGAAAACTCCTGATTGCTGCTTTAAATATGCAGAGAAATGTCTGACTCCAAAATGCCTCAAGCATCTGAAGGGACTCGAACAACATCTACAAGTACGAGAAAAGGCTTATCAAACTAAAATAACACACATCCCTGCCCTTCAAACACAGAGGAACAAATTCAAGGCTGATCAGAATTTTAACACAACTTGTTTTCTGCCTGCAGCTATTTTTGTACACATTAAACTTAAACATCCAGAGAGGTTAAAAGAAAGTCTACAAACTCTGGAGAAGCAGACAGAAAAAAGTCAAAAATCAAAAAAAGAAGTTGCTCATTAAAATCTTTTGTACGTTTAGACGAACAAGGAAGCATCAGATCTCAAACACAACAAAAAAAATCTTTGCTTCAAACTCATAACCGCAACCTGCTGACTCCTCACCACAAGCCTGGTGACACCAACGTTTACATGACACTAAAAACATCTGCACACATGTCCTCTCTATTCCAGTAATGTACAAAAGCGTTAATAGTTTAACAAAATATAAGAATTAATACTGGTGGATTTCCTATTGCAAGTCACCATAGTGGCCTGCATTAGGGTTAGCATGCTCTCTCCATGCATGCACAGGGTTTCTCTGGGTGCTTCAGTTACTTGGTGACTCTTAATTATAATCAATAAAAATATTTATGAATGAAGATTTAATAAAAATGTAATAAAATAAAAAAGACAATTAAAAATCCCTCACAAAAAAGTATTAAGATAAAACAACAAATAAAAATGGAATTTCACAACTACGGTTTATAAACCAAATCCACATGAATCTCTGCCTGTTTCATGAGTCTGCATGTCCTATGGCACCAGGACTGTGAGAGTAATGGGAGCTGTGATTAACTATGGCACTGCTCTGCAATTACCCTGCTTTACCCCCCCCCCCCCCCCCCCCCCCCCACACACACACACACACACACCCCCAAATCAGTATCTGTCTGGTTCTCTGTCTGACGGCCGCGGGGAACTCAGCGTTTCTATCAGAAACCGCCTTGTAGCCACGACTGAGACAAAACAGATTAGGAGTGTCTCATCAGAAATAACAATACGATTAAAAACACAGATCAAGATTAAACACTGACTCTTTGTTAGCTTCACTTACATTCATGAGTTCTTTTACCAGAGCTCCAACAGGCATGAAAATGTGACTTTTTATGATCAAACCCACATGGTGGGTCGCTGTTGAATATTTCTAACACCGATGTCACACTGACACCTAACACCAGGCGTTTGCTGTCCAGCTACAGGTAAAGGTGATGGACTCTCACTTTTTATCCTTTTAAATGACTTTCTCATGAACCTCCTGAAAAATGAAAATAATTCTCTGAGTCTGTGAAGGCTGAAGTCTTTTTCACCATCCCCTATTTCACCAGCTGCACTCGTCCACTATGAAGTCTGCTGCGGACAGCTGAAGTTAGCTTAGTCAGCTGGTATACTGTAGTACTACTAAGCTCATTTTACTCCCATTCTGAAGGATACTTTATGACATCAGAGTCTGTTGGAGAAAGAGCTCCACTGTCTCTTTAAGCTAGTACAAAGGAGTGGGACTGATTATCCAAAGGAGAGCAACCTTCTGTCCCTCAGACTCAAAAGTCTCATGACTCTGTACAATAATTTGTTCAGCCTTACTGATGAGTTTATTGAGCCTGCAGGCATATCTGGTACTGATTTTGCTGCACCACCAAACTACAGCACAGGGCGACCAGCATAAAGGGTCACAAATAGAGTGTATAGTAAACCAAAGGGGTTCCAATGAATGCAACTGGACTTCTTTGGTTTCTTGAAGATGTTTCGCTTCACGTCCGAGGAGCTTTGTTCATTCTGAATTGTGTTGTATGTCTCTTTTCTCCCTGCCTGTCCACTCCAGTACGGTCTAACATGCCACAAACATAATAAAGGCTATTGCACAACAGGAGGAATATCCCACATTCCTCTTGCTGTAGAGTAAAACTGCTCTGGCATATTATGGCACTCAGACCAACCATTCAGTCTGCTTCTACTGCCAGGACAGGACAGGACAGGTCTAAGAAAATTCACTAAAGATGTACACAGGTGCTGAAAAAGAAATGAAATACTACATCTTTGCTTGCCTGTCTGCCATCTAAGCACACAGGTATATTAAATATAGAGAAACACTTATATTAACACAAAACAGTCGCCGTGTGCACCAGTATCTCAGAAACACGCTGCACAAGCCATGAACTCAGATTTCCCCTCAGGCTGTGCATCTGGAGTAAGAGAAGATTTGAAAGCAGGAGAGAGTGATGACCTTTCCCCCTCAGCTGAGTGAAAACAATTTATTCATATGCATCAGCATTCAAATGCATCTGTACGCTCAAAGTCATCTTCATAATGGATCATTACAGCGTTTCTCTGTTATCTCCGTTTTATTCACGGCTGATAGCCATGACCTATGCATGGTTTACAACAATAATAAATATTTATAACCTTATTTTTATAAAGAAACAAATAAATCAATTACACGCCTCTGTGACACTCAGAAAAATGATTTGTTACTTTTTTTATTGCAAAAAAAGATTGACTAAGAAGTGCAATAAGGAGAGTCACCATTTGCTGCTGTAAACAGACACTCACCAGCCACTTTATTGGGTACACCTGTCCAACTGCTCGTTGACGCAAATGACTAATCAGCCAATCACATGGTGGCAACTCAATGCATTTAGGCACGTTGACATGGTCAAGACGATCCACTGCAGAATGGGGAAGAAAGGTGATTTAAGTGACTTTTTAAACATGGCATGGTTGTTGCCAGATGGGCTGGTCTGAGTATTTCAGAAACTGCTGATCTTCAGGATAATGCGCCATGTCATACAGCTCCAATCATCTCAGACTAGTTTCTTCAACATGACAATGAGTTCACTGTACTTAAATGGCCTCCAGTCACCAGATCTCAATCCAATAGAGCACCTTTGGGATGCGGTGGAACGGGAGATTCACATCATGGATGCAGCTGACAAATCTGCAGCAACTGCGTGATGCTATCATGTCAATATGGACCAAAACCTCTGAGGAATGTTTCCAGAACCTTGTTGAATATGCCACGAAGGATTAAGGCAGTTCTGAAAGCAAAAGGGGGTCCAACCCGGTACTAGCAAGGTGTACCCAATGTATATTGCACACAAAGTCGCACTGGAAGGACCAAACCCACGGCCGTGACACCACTGACTCCAGCTCTGCCAGAGTTACCGGGTTAAAGGATGAGAACGAGGATGTAGGTGCCAAGCCAGATGGGTCATATGAAGATGCAGCAATTATTGCACTTTTTTGTGAAGAAAGTCATTACAGATAGCATCAAAATTTACTTAAGAAGTCGTATCTTCATGTCATGTCTGCACGGACATTTGTTTAGATCAAGACACTTGGATGGCAATGTCTTCACAACCTCTGCATAAAGAGTGGTTCCCAAACTGTGATAGTTTAATTAATCTCTCATTGATTCCTTAGTGCTTTTGGGAAATCAAAGCTTTTGCAAATAAGGAAACCCTCTCCCATAAAATCTAAAATCATGATGGCATGCCAGGGGCTTGGTCTGTTTAACTGCTTTTAGCAGGTGGGATGCAACAAAAGACCGCCTCAACCAACTACAGCAAGTAGCATCAAAATGTTACGACCACCAAACAAAACTGATCTGGGACGTACAAAATGCAGAAGTGAATTATTTTTCAGGCCATCCTTTGTGGCACTGACAGCTGCCAAACCGAACAACAGCATGCAACCCTATTTGCTGAGCATCTTTTGGTGTTTTGTTTTTTTTATAGAGCAAAGCACGTTTCTTCTACATCTGCACACAGAAGACTTAACAGTGACATTTAAAAAATGCCAGAGAGTGGAAGGTTAAAGTGTTCCATAGAAATTGACTAGAAATGAAATTCAAAATATGTTTAATAGATGAACCTTGGAAAGAAAGTCTGACCTGGAACAATCATTACTCCAATTTTATTACAGTCTAAATGGATTCTCATTAAGACTTTCAATCATTTGTGAAAAATTTGACTCAACTGAAAGTCAAAAAGTACAAGTCTCTTCATGAAACACTGCTGGTTATATACATGGTTACGATTATTCTGATGAAGAAATAAAGACCACTTACTTCAAGCTAGGGCTTACAATCACTTTACAAAATGATAAAAAATATAACCATTATTTCAGTAACGAGTGTCCTATGGGACATGTGTCAAACTAAAAGTTGGATTAATTCAAGAAAGGCTTTTCTCTCTTTATTAGGTGAAGAAAATATTGTAAAAAAAAAAATAAAATAAAATTAAGAACAAAAGTAGTTTTGCTTCAATTAAAAATGACTCTTGATACCAGGCTGAACCAAATAATATGCGAATGGTTTTCCATAGAAGTTCTAAAGTGAGCATTATATGACAAAACTGCTTCAGATCACACGATTAGATGATTAGAAACAAACAGATATTCTGAATCAGACATTCATGCTGTTAAATAAAGAGAGATTTGACTTCCTCACATCCTGCCGCGGTTGTTAGCAACATGCAGCTGAATAAAATCCTGCACCCACTCCTAGACGTCATGTACTTCAATGTACCAATACCAAATGTCTGTACCATGATGGCTTGGATTACATCACCTTCTTCTGCTTCTCCAGAGTGGCTGTCTCCTGCTGTAACTCAGCTGAGAGTTGCCAGAAGGTGTTATCAGTACTGTGGTACTGGGAAACTTTCATGAATACAGTATCAGACAAATACCCAGTGTGTGGTCTCATTGCATCGCTAATCTTGGCTAAGCAGTAAGGAACAGACATAACAAATCAAAACTTTACTGTTTAATTAGTGGAGAACTCATTTTTCTTCTGCGCAGATAGACAGAAAAAAACATAAAGACATAATAGGTTAATCAGTATACCAACATGAATAGATTCAGTATTGTTTTTGCATTGATAGTATCAAATGTCTTTGGCAAAAACTGAAAAGCCATATAGTCTCCGTAATAACTTCATTCAGAGCAGCTGTTTAGGGAGACAACGGGTCTTATCTCATTAATTCAGGGCCTCAATTGTTGCTGGGCTAATTAAAACACTGAAACAATATTGCTCAAATGACCTCATGTGGAAGGTGGCACTACAGTGTTGCATCTGTTTACGGTTTCAGGAATAAGGATCTGCATGGAACATGCGCACAAACACAAAGAAAGGGCTTGGTACTTCAGGACTATGTCCATAGCAATCTCACATTAATGCTAACTGTAGTGAATGGATGCAAAAGAGAGAAAAGCCAGTAGTGTCAGAGCAATAGGACGATGATGAGAATGAACTAAAAGTGAAATTTTTTGAAATCGTGTCTCGGGACAGCCAACAGACCCTGTTCCGTAAGGAACATACTGATGAATCAGATCAGCTAAATACCATGGGGCAATACCGTTCAGAGCCTTAAAATCAAGCAAGAGGATTTGAAAATGAATTCTGTAAGTTACAGGCAGCCAGTGGAGGGACGCTAAAATGGGAGTGATGTGCTCTCTCTTTCTGGTTCCAATCAACAGTCTTGCAGCAGGATTTTGAGTCAACTGAAGTCTTGTGATAGCAGCCTGACTGATACCTGCGTATAGTGAGTTGCAATAGTCCAGCCTGGATGTTATGAATTTGTGAATCACAATTCCCAGGTGTGCATGTGCAAGAAACGGCTTTATTTTAGAAACCTGATCAAACAGTCTTATTTACCTGACTGTCAAGTTTAAGATCTGACCCTCATCAGTATTTTACAGTATATTATTGGATAGAAAATGTTGATTCTGAAAGGAAACTGAATGTTTTCTGACAAATCTAGTGGATATAATCATATATGCTGAGCACTGCATAACAGCGACAGTTATAATAAAAGCGTGTCAGTTTAGTTAAATGAGTTAAATGCTATGGAGGAAGACAGTGATCACCTTGAGAATAAGAGAAAGCACCTTTCTTCCTTTCCCTTCATTTATTTATATCAGAGCAGACATTTTGACTTGTCACACTATGAAAAGCTCTGATGTGTCGAACTACGTTGGTAGCATATGACCTTTTTAATTAGTTCTCACATTTCCCTTTGATGTTAATGAAATATTTGTGATGTGCTTTGTCTAAAATACCACAGAAACCAACTACAACAGTTCATCTTTCAGATTTCAAACTGAAAGTAATTAGCTACTCTACACCCTGTTAACTGAGTTTGAGTTAAAGAGGTCATTCACTCATATTTTTAATACATTTGCAGTGGTCTCTTGTAGGAATGAATGCCTTCTAAGTCGTACTCTGGGGGAAAAAAGCTCAGATGTGCCTGTTTCAGCGCGGAGAACTCAGTCAGAGGAGAAAGTAGCTTCCATGAATGCTAAGTGTGACGTAGATCTGTCAAATTTTTAAAATCCTAGCGATTCAACGCCTATTTTCTATCAGAAGCTAATGCAGGAAATAGCTGTAGAAGACTATTTCTACATTCAGCCAGCATTTTAAACTCAGAGTGACCAATCATTTTCAAAAAATGGTTTCTCAGTGAAGGACCTCTTTAATGATCAACCCTGCTTCTGCATTGTAGTTCCAACTGACAAATATGCAGTAGATTTGTGTCAAAGGTCAAAATAAAACCTCAGATAAGAACTATGCTTATGTTTCTTGTGTGAGCCAAAATCGCACCCTGAAGATGCTTCGTTTTTACTGAATGAATCTACTCACCATCATTGAGGTCCTGCAGCAGGTTCTCCTGACCAGAGAAATCCAGCTTGACTTTGATGCTGACTGTCAGTGTCACGGTCTGACCGGGCTTTAGAGGCAGGTGACTCAAAGCTTCCTCCAGCTCCCAGCTGAGAAATTTGCTGAACACTTTGTCTGCAGCAACAAAAAAGAAGGAAAAATGGGAGAAAATATGTTTCAATGTATGCGTTTTTGAATGTGGCATTTACTGTGACTAAAGTAAAAAAGATTGCCAATTATATAAGCATCTTGATAAGGAACGGGTTGTCTGGTAAAGGTTTTTTTATTTTCTGATTTTTGTGGGGAAGGACTTCATCTGCAGACAGCAGAACAACAGAAACACAGCTTTTACGGTCACAGTGACGTTTCTTCTGCTCGTCACCAGACTCGCTACAGTAATTTATGCCTCCTACAGCTTTTAAATGAGATGAATGACTCAGCTGTATCCACTTCAGCCAGGAGCGCCAGATGAATGAAACATCACCTGAATAAAGCATGTGATCTGTCTGTGCAGGTGAGACACTCTGGATTGCAGTGGATGCAGGAACAGCAAGCAGTCGGATTTTAACTAACTCACACACACACACCAAAGGAAGCTTGCGAACAGTTTACACGTCCAAGTTGGATTCATCACCAAAATCCATAAAGTCTGCTCAGAGAACGTGAACGCAGACGGCATTAAATAAACATTCTGTGGATAAAACTGCTTAAATTATTCATAAACCCTGAGCTTTCGGACTGAATTAAAAGTGAAAAATAAAGAAAAGGAACTGCCTGTTAGGCAGTGGAGGGATGATTTAAAAGACATGGGGTTATGAAAAAAGACATCCACGTCCAATGTGTAACATCTGGCTTCAAAATCAAGTAGGAAGCCTAGATCAGGGACAGTGAGACCATCATCATACTTTTTAATTAGAATCATACCGTTTAGCTGCCTAAGTGGTCGCTGTGAAATCAACCAAGCCTTATTAAACGAGTCAAGGCTGAGAATGGACTCTTACTGCTATTTGAACATTATAATTCTACTTCTGTAATGTTTTTCAGTTGGCTTCTCTACATTTTCAGGGGGATTTTGGCTAAATGTGTGAGAAACTTCACAGCAGGAGCATTTTTAAGGTTTAAAAAGGCAAGTTGGACTTTCTCAGGCAGACGATGCACTTCCAAAATTCTTCTGAAACAGTTTTAAACATCATTGAAGGACATTTACATGCTTTCATATCTGCTGCACCACAGAGTGAAGACTAATGAAAAACAAATGATTCTCTATTTCACACCAAGTAATCAGAAAACAAAAGGGTAATGAGAGGGTTCCACGTTATGCTGTGAGCTCTCCAAAGCATTTGGGTTTTCTGATAGTTCTGTGAGTCACTTGGTGCAGGCACACTGATATTGTTATTGACACAAGCAGATTGAACTCCTGTGTAAATATTAATGGGGTCCATAAAATGCAATGTGGATAATGTCAGCAGCAGTACAGTTTGAGTGTTCCCCAGTCAAAAGCCATAAATAATGTGTGAGCTGCGATAACTGATAAAAGACTGGGATGCTGCCTATAGATCTGCTGATGATGCAGAATACAACTCAACCAATCAGCACTGAGAAGGTCCATTCAAAAAAATCCAAACAGAGCAGGCAGGTGGAACACCATTTCTGCACTAGCATCAACCTGAGGAAAGGGGAGGGGACATCAACTGTCCTATATAAACCTCCCTCCCTCATGACAAACTCAGAGTGATTGGTTATAATTAAAAATAATAAGTAAAAAATGTTTTTTTCAGTGACGTTGACCAGAGATATCATACCAGCTTCCTTCACCAGAACCAGGAATACCAAGAATGAAAACAATCATGAAACATCGCACAACTTCTGACAAACTGAAGAAAAGCAACATGTTTGAAAAATCTTTGTTTCAATTAGACATTTAACACTATCCTGCCAAGCAAAGTCACCACAAAACTAAAGGAATGTGGGATTACTATGTTCACATCTGTACTGCATCAAAGAGGAAAATTAATCCAAAGTAAACGTGATTGTGGATTACTTTTACCAATGGGCAATCAAGTGTCTGCTGACATAATTCATGATTTACCTGCTGCAGTAGAGCAGAGTAGGTGACCATCGGTGGGTGGGTAATACTGCAAGAATTATTGGTGTACAGTTGCCAGACATCCATCTGCATCTCCAGCATCACTCACACCCCATCACACCACTTATTAAAGTTCTTACCATTGAGAACACACAACCAGACTGGCTGACTGAGCTATGAGACTACAGAATAACTCATAGCTCTCCATCCACATGTGCACACATTGTTCTTATTCTACTGATGTGTCTAAGCTATTTAAAAACCAATATATTTGATGTGCCTTCTTTAGTAGTTTGTTTTTCTATCAAATGTGTTTATATGCAATGCTTTACACACTTAGGGGATGTTGAAGTGTTCATTTTCTGTAAACAATAACAAAGAAGACTTTATCTTTGGAATTTATACATCATAACAGCACAATTCCTTAAGAAAATTAAAATCCACCTTATGTTTGCATTTTGCTCTAAAATCTAAATTATTTAAGTTTACTATATATAAGTTATTCTACCATTGATGACCTTTATGGATGCTATTATGTTTAGTTGTGGTTAGTAAAGTGTACAAAGTACACTCAATTAAAGGTTGAATATAGAACATGAACACTCTGGCGACATCTAGTGTTTACAGGTGGTATTGCAACAACAGAACTAATTTTCCAGCCGTCAGGATGTTGGTTCACTGCTGACACGTTAAGTGACCAGCCAGCACCAGGTCCAGTGACGAATCGTACAGGGAAAGGACTAATTTCTACTACTAAGTTTATTTTACAACAGTATTTACCGTTAGAACATCTTCTGGGCTCAGAATCAGCTGCTTGACTTGTCGAGTCCGCCATTTTACACAGTCCCAACCTCGCCTTGCCGAGCGGACTTTTTACCGCAACGGTGCCCTCGAGTGGCTGGTAGATGTAAACATAAACCCAGTGCTGTACCCGTCAAAATAAAATTTAGATTATTTTCTTTTTTTAAAATATAGCTTTTAAAGGAAAAACTGTACTGGTGTATCATTCTGCACACCTCTAAACGCTCCGTGGAGGTATTATTTTTAAAAAATATAGCTTTTTTATTAAAATGTTCCATATTCAACCTTTAACTATATTAGGAACTGTACTGCAGCAAAACTAAATGTTATATAACCCAAAGCATACACCAGTCCATGCCCAAAAGCTTTCTTTGTGGTTCAAATTACAAAAAAAAAGTTTAAAAAAATGCAGGTTAGTTTTTAATTTAAAGCTTGCCATGTTTTATTGTACGAAGTGTATCATGCTGACGTTTGTTTATGATCAGATACGGGATGAGGGCTTCTAGCTGCAGAAATGTCATGCATCATGAGTCAACCCTGGTGGCGCAAATAAACTCCTCTCAAAAGGATTCCGATAAAGTCAAATGAGGGAGAGCCAGCTCTGCCTGTGGCAGCATCAGTGCTTAGGCCATAATAACTTGTTATTTTTGTTCTTTGTGTGCTAAGCAGCGGAACAGGTTCCATCCTTATAAGACAATCAACATTATTATGTCTGCAAGTGTTTTCAGGGAATGGCTAAACTGGGATCATGTTTAAACTTGCATGAGAGAAATGAAGTAGCGAGATTAAGAAAACTGTTAACTTTCATCTATTTAAAGGTTTAATGTTTACAATCATCACACCTAATATATTAGAAGGCTTTTTTATCCATTAACTTCCTGAATATGCATGTTTTTCTGAGAAATGGGAATATTAAAAGATGACTGTGCCAGCACTCTGGCACAAAGAGTAATGTTTTGTTTGTTTTGCTACAGATTCCTGTTAAGGCTCGTCTCATCTTTTATTCATTTAACTGCCAGCCCCAATGTGCACCACAGAAAAGCTCCCTCAACTGGGGTCTGTCTAAAGCTACTACCAGGGTATGACTAAAGAAGCATGACCAGGAGAGGCAAAGGGTTCAAGCTAAATAGATAAACGGCATAAGTCTCTGCAGCAGAGACAATAATCTCCTGTATGTTTTTCTTTGAAAGATGAATGTCTGAGAAGTAGATAGAAGCAGACTTTAAATCACTTTGTACATACTAATCTATGAGCGTTTCAGGCAACAGAAGAACAGAGGGATTCGAGAGAGACGGATAAAGAATTTTAACTTCAATGCTGAAAGAAAATTTTACCTTCATGATTTAACCTCGGCAGACCCTGCAGCTTCATCATCAAAACATACATAACAAGACCAAATAGAGCAAATAGGATCAGCATATAACAAAACAAACATATCACATATCAAGTATTTGACACATTAGCATTTTTATCAGTAAGGGTGTTTCTAAGTGGAATATTGACACAGAAGTTGCACCAGATGTTGCCATCAAGCCAAATATGGAATTCATACAAAGAATTCAGAACATTTAAGTTTACAAGTTGAGTCATAATAAATAAAGTGAAATGACACAGGGAATAAGTACTGAACACACTTTATACGTAGTAGAAAAGCCTTTGTTGGTGATTCCAGTTTCTAGATGCCTCTTGTATAGAGAGACCAGTCGTCTCTTATGCTCAGGAGTGATTCTGGTCCATTCTTCCACACAAATGCTCTTGAAGGTTCCTTGGGCCTCTTTTATGAACTTTGATCTTCAGTTCTCTCCATAGATGTTCTATGTTATTTTCGGTCAGGTGATTGGGCCATTTCAAGCAACTTGATTTTCTTTATTTGAAACCAGTTCATTGTTTCTTTGGCGTTGTGTTTGGGATCATCGTCTTGCTGAAATGTCCACCCTCTTTTCATTTTCAGCTTTCTGGTAGATGGCAGCAGATTTTTATCCAGAATGTCCCGCCTTCAATAATATTAAGTCTGCCAGTACCAAAGCAGCCCCACACCATGATGCTTCCACCCCCAAACTTAACTGTTGGTATGGTGTTGTTGGGGTGGTGGGCAGAATGTAGAATGACACCCAAAGAGTTCAATTTTGCTTTCATCTGACCATACTATAGTCTCCCATTAATCCACAGGCTTCTCCAAATGCTGTTTTGCAAACTTTAACCGAGCCTCAACAAGCTTTTTGTTCAGCAATGGAGTGCCATGGCAGTTCAGTGCATTACTTAGTTTTCTTTGAAAGAAAAGTACCTGCTGATGCAAGGTCTTCCTGAAGTTCTGCCCGAGTGGTCATTAGCTCTTGGAGAACTCTTGATTATTCTTTGGCCTCCTCGGACAGGAATCTTACGTGGAGCACCTGGTCGTGGCCAGTTTATGGTGACCTAATGCTCTTTCCGTTTCTAGACAATGGCCCCACAGTGCTCACAGGAACACTCAGCATTCTGGAAATGCACCTATAACCATTCCCATCAAAACGCTTTTCAACGATAAGATTACAAAGACCTTGGGAGAGTTCTTTGCTTTTACTCATCATGAAGTCTTTCTTGTGTGCCTCCTGGGTAATTAGAAGCCTTTATAGGCCATCAATCAGGACTAAAGCAGCTGATATCAATTAGTAAAGATGGGGGCGGGGCTTCTCTCAATACTGACAGATTTCAGGTGATCTCCTGGCTTTCTATGCCAATTTGTACCTTGTTATCTTCATGTGTTTAATACTTTTTTCCCTGTGTCTTTTCACTTTATAACACTTAACTCAATTTATGGACTTAAATGCTTAGATATCTACATGAATTAAACACTTGAGTTGATATTGGCATGTGGTGGAAATTTTGTGTTAATAACCCACTTAGAAAAACCCTTACTGATAAAAATGCTGATGTGCCGAATACGTATTCTCGCCGCTGCACGTCTCCCTCCACTTTTAAAGGATTAAAGATATATTAACATGGCTGTGGGATAGTGTGAATTTGTGTCTGTGGGGTTTTGTAATAAGTGAGAAACCATCTTGAGGGTGTACAGGCACATATGCCCATTCAATAATATAGCCAATATGAATAGACACAGCTGTTTGCTTGAAATGACAGCTGCTAGCACCTCCAAATTAATTATAAACAGAAGGATGCTGTATAACCACCAGTATCTATTAACATTCTTCATAATGACACTATTTTAGGACCAAGGTAAAGTAGACTTGTGGTAATCTCACATGAGTATTTTCTTGGAAGAGACATTATTATACAACTTATGAGGAGATACAAGAATATTTACTCTTTATTTGGCATGTAAAGGCTAATTGACAATAAAATCAAATATAATCCATCAGATAACATAAAATTACACAAACATTCACTGGTTTTTGTGTCAATAGAAATAAGTTTCATGGAGAAGATATTTTACTTTTGAGAGCTTTTATTTTAAAAGATCATACACTGCAAAAACCGATTTCTAAGAAAGTTTATTTTTAGTCTAAAAAAATAAATAAATCTTAAAAAATAGCGTTATTAGCAAAATAATCTAAATTTAGAATATTTTTGCTAGTTTTGAGAATTCTAGCCAAGCAATTTTTCCTTACCCCATTGGCTGATTTTTTTACTTAAAACAAGAAAATTTGGATCATATTTAAGAATATTTACTTTATTCTAAATGGGCCAGATCATGGCAAATCCACTTTTTGGAGCTTTTTACCATGTGACATTGTTATTTCCTCATGAAAAATAACCCCAAACCTTGTTTTTGGCTTCATTCATGCATTTTTCTGCTTCAGCTGCAAGTTTCCAGATTCTGAGACAGGACCTTTAACTGTCTTTATTCCACTACAATCAAGACCTTCCCAGTGATAAAACCTTATCCTGACAGAAATGGTGTTGGATTGAATGTGTTCACAACTTCCACTACGGCAGCAGAAATAGTAGTAAAGCTGGTCTCGGTTGTTAATTGCCATGGTCATTTAATGTTCCTTGAGAAACAAGATTTTGTGAAATTAAAACATGACTGTTGTAGGATACTGCAAAGAACTAGCCAGTGGTCGTCAGCGTGGCTTTGTTTGGTTAAGCAATTATAAAAGATCTTTTCAATACAAAAATCTGAAAATCTGTGTTATTTATTTTCATAAACATTGTTCTGTGGTATTATTCCTGTGTTTGTGGAGGGATCGGTTAGAAGGTCACACAGCTTTAATGAGAAGTTAGAAGGTCATGCAGAGCAGAAGCACCCTTCTACAGCACAAGTGGACTCATGATAAATTAGGACACCAGTCATTTGACTTTACTGTAGAATAAAATACTTCTTTTCCAGCATTTGTTTTTTTTCTGCAAAATAGAAATAGGTAGAGTTGCGTTGCCGTTAGCCAATCAGAGGTGAGATGTCCAAATATCAGGAAATAAGACTCCAAAATCTGTCGTCTGAAGCTCAACTCTGATGTGGCTCACTTCTACTTCCTGAAACTGGTGCACCACATCTTTGTTTCCCCAGAGTACAACTTACAAAGCATTCATTCCTACTAGAGACCACTCCAAATATATTGATTAAACAAGTGATTCAGACTTTTAACGTTCTGGAAATCTTTATGCTGGAAAGTATCCTCTATCTCACTTTTAATCTTGCTAGTGCTCGACACTAATCCTTATACCCATTAGTAATTAGTGCTCCATCCATCAGCTTAAAAAAGTCGTGTTTTATTCATCTGGCAGGAAAAACCTCTGAAAAATCACCTTTCAATCTTAAATCCTTTTGCCTCAGTGATGGTTCTGACTCAGCTATCTTTACTATGGGACACAAATGAGAGTACTTCGGGAAATGAATAGACAATGTGATGGCGCAATTGGTCCCTGACAACTGTTCTCAAGTTAAACTATTACCATTTATTTGTGTTTTTGCAAATAACCGTTGAGATACATGTGCGCCGACTACTTTATCACTAGACAGGACCACTTAAAACATGTTATCAACACACACTGAAACAGGCAGACTGAATTAAATGATAAATCAGTTTAGTAACATTCTCCAGACAGAAGCTGGTCTGATATTATCTTGGCCTTCAAAGGTCTCACTTCTCAGATGTAATACTTAATTGCTTACAGGCACTCTCTGTACCGTAATGATGTCTGATGCAAGAGCGTACAAAAGGACATGGCAGAATATCAAAAAGGAGGACATTTTAATTCTTGTCACAGTGTCAACCATAGAACTTTATGGCTATGGTGACTGAATATTCAAACAGGTATGAGATTGGATTTGGGCTTGAATCTGCTCAATCGGTTAGCACTCAGAGTGTGTGATATGAATAAGTCGCAGCTTCTCCCAGACCAACGGTATTTTGCTAAAACTACAAATGACGCACCAACGTTCACACAGAGGTATAAACATCTTCCTCATCTCAAATTTAACAAAAAGCCTTTTAATGTTCCCAGGTGGACGGAGCAAATGCACTGTGACAACAAATACCTTTCCGGTCCACAAAGGTAATCACTCTGTTGGGGTGAATTAAATACACGTGCTGGGACTATCTATAGTCTGAGATGGTGTGAATCACATTTGGGATGGCTTTTCTAAATCAATAAAGTCAGATGATTTTAATGCAGAGCTGCAGATTGTAATTATGAGTGGAATATTGTTGAACTAAGTTTAAAATATATCAGTTATTACATATTATTATGGGGGTTTTTAAGGTTTGGGGTTTTTATACAAAAACTGCTGTGACAACAGGATTCTCTGCAGGGTTTAGACTTAAAGAATGATTTGAAACTGTATTAGTCAGTATGAGCGATCCAGTTGCTGCTCTTTTTTTTTTTTAAAGCAAGCATCACTGGATAGAGGGTAGCGTTCTTCAGTTTCACATTGACTGCGTTTACATGCAGCCAATAAACCATTTAAAACCCGGTTATTTGCAATAACCCGGTTCTGCAAGGCCATGTAAACACCGGCAAAAACCGGGTTATTACCCCTGGGGTAACCCTTTTCTGACCCGAATATCAGGTCATGTAAACGCGTATTGGGATAACCCTTTCAAAAGGTGCGCTCTGCACGTGTTCTATTCGCTATTAGCTCCGAACGAGCCATTAGCTGCATGCTGCTGCTGTTGTCGTCTTTGGAAACAGGAAGAAAAACAGGAAATGACGCATATTGCGTCTTAACGTAGCCCGTACGTCCTAGTCCTGACACTATGTAATCGGGATATTAGAAGTTCCATGTATACAGGGGTAACTCTCTCTATTTCTGCATGTAAATGAGTTATTTCGAATTTTTCAGAAACCCAAATACTGACCTTAACCCGATCATAACCCAAATACTGGCTGCATGTAAACGTAGTCTTTGTTTTCTTTGTGTAAGTTGTTGTTACTACCTTTGTGTAGCAAACACAGAACCAGATGTTTTTTCTGTAAGTTGCACAAATATACTTTAATGTAGGCAGACTGTCCCCTAAATATGTACCTCAGTTAAATTGTTCCAGACTCAAATTTTTCTTTGTCTTTAATGGTGCTGGGTATTGTGACCAATTTCCTAAATTGATTCGATTTCGATTCATAAGGCTCTGAATCAATTAATCACGATTCGATTCAATTCGATTCAGTTCAGCCTGGTCTTAAATGTTAATTTTTGGATAGGATCATATAGCATTGTTACTACTGCGTGTTTCTTTTGATATGTGCATTTAGCGTCTTTTTAACGTTCTTTTCATTTAGTGGCTTATTGTTGAAATTGGGTGTTGCTGAGGTAGAAAACGACATTTCTATCGTTTAGACTTCTTCCCATTAAGTAGATGTGCAGTTTGTATATTTTGGTACACATTAAGCATGTTTTTGGAACAAACGTGTACCCAAAAATGCCTGCAGATCCGGTCCCAGGTCCGTCTGGTTCAAGGGGGAAAAAAAATGTATCTTAGTCCTAATGAATCGATTTTACAAAATTTATATGAAATTGATTAGGCCAGGTGCACTGAGAAACAGTTTGTTTACTTTATATTTTTTGAAATATGATCAACGGGAAAACACTCGGATTAGAAAAGCCTTTGACAATTGCATGTGACATTGTCAAATTAGCATTCATGGACTCAGGCTGTTGTTAATTTAGCGTCCAGGAGAGCGCAGAGCACGTCTCGGCTAGTAGAAGCTAACCATTAGAATTAGCAATTCCACTACACAGCAGAACTCCTTCAGGCGTTTGTTATTTGTGGAGATAAAACATCAACGTTGCAAAGCAAACTGATTCAGTGGTAGAGTTACGTTGTTGTTGGCTAATCAGAAGCAAGATGTCCAAATATCAGGAAATAAGATCCTGCCGTCTGAAGCCCAACTTGGCTGTGGCTCATTTCTACTTCCTGAAACAGAAGCACCAGAGTTTTTTTCCCCACAGAGGTCGACTTACAAGGCATTAATTTATAAAAGAGATCACTGCAAAAGTATTGAAAAAACGAGTGAAATCTGTCTTTAAAATGTGATATATCTCACAGAAAAAATGGGTATCACCAATGGTTCAGTGTGCTGATGTTTTGGAAGCTCTTTTAGGAAGCCTGTGATTACTAGTCACTATTACTAATCATAGCAGGATATGTGAGAAGCCGACAGGAGGTAGACAGTACTGAGATGAATGTCTTCAAATCTGAGACCATTTTAATTAAAGTCTTGTACTATCATTTAGTGACAGGCCAATTCCTTAACTGGACATCTTTACAGATGTCCCCAAGCAGCAGGAGGAAAAACAGAGCATTTGTCTGACCACACTGTCAGTGCGAGTCGCTAATGATTCCTTCCATCTCAATACCAGACTTTATGAGAACAATTCAGAAGAACAATGGAGGACAAACATCCTACCAAAAGCTGCCTGGTATCCTGGTAAACATAAAGCCAAGGCTTACTGATTCACAGCGTTGGCTACTTACAGTTTCATGAAGCTCACGCTGACATGAAAAGCGGGTTTTTACTAAGTCTTTTGCATCCCTGAAGTTGACTTTAAGCTAGATCTGGAACACAACCCATAGGGCTATGTTACGAATAATAAAAAGAAAGGTTTCTGACTGGGTTACTAAGTGAAAAGGTCATGCAAAGATTAATCTGCAGATTCTTGCTGTAAATAACAGGACAGCGAGGAACAAAAGAACAAGAGCACACATTTACAAAGGTGTGATTTCATAGCTACAGTTCCACTCCTGGGTCTGCTGAATGTATTTGCACAAAGATTCAGACACTCGACATCATCTGCTAAACTGAACTCCAGTGATGTTAAACTGAGAGAAATAGAACATCATTTTAATTTATGCAACCCCAATTCACAGCTGGTGTACTCTCAAAACATTAAGCAAAAATACATATTCAAAATCAATATATGATTCATGGCAATTGTTATGTAAGGAACCTCAATGATAAAGACCAACACATCCAGCAGCATCACCAATTAGATACCATCATCTCCAGGGGTCTCAGGTAGGGGTGGGTGCAATTCATCGATGTGGCGATGCATCTCAAAGCTTAATGTGAGGATTCGGAATTGATTAATGAACGTCAATGCTTAAAAAAACTAAAAAAGAAATAACGTGAAAGCTTTGTTGCAAAGCCGGTACTAAAAAAATACACGTAACCGGAGCCTTAACAAATATACGTTATTTGTTTTTGTGTAAGGAAGATGCTTTTTACTGGCGCACAATGTGGTAATCTATGTACTATTGAGGAAAATAGAGGAACCAGCAAAGACACAAAGGCAGAAACGGTCCAAAGTTTGGAAAAAATGTATTTACTTACCGATTTATTACTGGTTATTTATTTACAAATGTAGACAAAGAAGAAGACAATCAATCTTGTATGAAAAAAAAAGCATTAAAAATGTCAACAATTGAATAATCGTGGCACTAGTAATCGAATCGAACCAACAATAATTCTAATCGAAGAATCGAAGCATCAAAGCTCCCATAATCGAAATCGAATCGAATCGTGAGGTTCCCTTTTTGGAACACCCCTAGTCTCCAGTGTCCTACCTATACTGTAGAATAAGTGCACCTTATGGGTCAGACTTTAAACTCAAGTTGGGGGCTGCACCAGTCACTTTATAAATGTACATCACTGCATTACTGTTATGTTGCCACTTCTTTGTTGCTGTTTTGGTTCTTTGGTCACAGTATATTTGGCATACATGGAAAAACTGACAATTACGCTGATTTGATTTAATTTTAAAGTCTAGTTGTACCCACATGAACAGAATATCATGTTTCTTTAATTAAACATACTGATTGCTCTGAAAACTTGTCAGATTTACAAATAAACCTTTTTTCTTTTTCTTCTTTCAGTATAGAATCATAAATTATCATTTATTATATGTACATGAAGAAGAAGCAAAAGAAGAAGAAGAAGTTGTTTATGTAGCAATTTTCACAGATAGAAATCACAAAGCGCTTCACAAATACTCGTGTATGCAGAGGGGCATCATTTAAAGGAACTGCTTTCTCCTTGAAAATCATTGCACTGACTTTGGAACTTATTCAAATGGTCTAGTAAAAATTCCTATGAATTTTTTATGTTGCAATATATCACAGGAAGAAATAGTGCTGCATTTTTCCAAATTCCAGCTTTTGAAACCAGATTTGGAGGAAAATAAAGATCCAAACTGATTTTAAAAAAAAACATTGGGAATAAAGTAGAGAGGATTGAGCAATCTAAAAGTCACCACACCATCTTTAAAAACGTGAGTTGTGATGAAATATCAGTATCAGGGCAAAGACGAGAGGTAGAAGAGACCCATTAACAGTCAGTATGAGAAGGGCTGCAGAGATGTGAGGTGTGAGCAGGTGTTGAACAGAGATGAAACACAAGCTGAAGTCACAGGGGCATGACGGTTGCAGAGCAAAAGAAAATGGGGAACTGACCCATGCTGCTATCTGGACTTGGAAACTGCAAGGGGCTCAATTCAGCGTGTGGTGAAGAATATCAAAGCTTGTTTCGAATTAAACAGCAGACAAAGAATGTCAGAGTTATTCCGGAATATATTCTTAGCCAATTGTGATCTCCATCCATCCATTTTCTTCCGCTTATCCGGAGTCGGGTCACGAGGGCAGCAGCTTAACCCTTGGAGGTCCCTTAGTGCATTTTTTTGTGCAGGCAGTAGTGTTTTTTTGAATAACTTTGGCTGTGTTAATTCAATTCCTTTAATTTTTTGCTCCGGTGTGTATTCTTGGGGAAGTTTACCAAAAATAAAACTTGATCCCTCTACTCCATTTATAACATTGCATAGACAAAAAAGGAACACTGAGGTCCCTAGACAGTTTTTTATGCCCATTGACTCTCATTCAAATGACATTTTTCTAACAAAGCTAAAAAGTGCCATAAATACATTTTTATTTTACTCTACCTGTGTTCCTGCAGCCACCAGGGACTGAAATTCTTTTTTATACGTTTTTCCACCAAATTACTTGAATTCTCTATAACAAGCAGGGCATTGATTCTGAATGCACTTTAGTAGTTTACAAAAAATACAGAGAAAACTAAAAATATTTTTAGGCTCATTTGTGACTCTCTAGATCCCTCATAATTCACCCCCCAAAAGAAAACCTCTGGACATAACACACAAAAAATGATTATTTTTTTTATAATGTTGACTTTTTTGACAAAACATGGCGCTAAAGGGGTTAAATCTCAAAAACACAAATATTTTACATTGTTTGGTGAGGACTGAAGCTAAGGAAAGAATTTGTGTAAAAAAGTTTTGACTTTTGAAATATTATATAAATTTTATTACACTTTTTGTTAAAATACAGCTTTTTGTGCGAAGGGTCCCCAATGTAGCTTTTATTAAAGGAACCTCCAAGGGTTTTAAAGTAAAAACAAGTAAAACAGGTGATTTTTGTTTGTTTTATGACTTTACTCATATTTTCGAATACATTTGCATACTCCCAGAGTACCCCCCACAGGGCCCCCCGAGGGAAGCGGTCAAATGCCTTCTCCAAATCCACAAAACACATGTAGATTGGTTGGGCGAACTTCCACGCACCCTCCAGGACCCCCCCCAAGGGTATAGAGCTGGTCCAGTGTTCCACGGCCAGGACGAAAACCACATTGCTCCTCCTGAATCCGTGGTACGACTATCAGACGGATCCTCCTCTCCAGAACCCCTGAATAGACCTTACCAGTGAGGCTCAGGAGTGTGATCCCCTGCGGTCCCCCTTTTTAAATAGGGGGACCACCACCCCGGTCTGCCAATCCAGTGGAACTGCCCCTGATGTCCACGCGATATTGCAGAGCCACGTCAACCAACACAGCCCCAACAACATCCAGAGCCTTAAGGAAATCCAGGCGGATCTCACCCACCCCCGGAGTCTTGCCACTGAGGAGTTTTTTGACCACCTCAGTGACCTCTGCTCCAGAGATTGGAGAGCCCAACCCCAAATCCCCTGACTCTGCTTCCATCCTGGAAGACGTACCGTTGGGATTGAGGAGGTCTTCGAAGTACTCGGCCCACCGATTCACAACATCCCGAGTCGAGGTCAGCAGCACACCCTCCCCACTGTAAACAGTGTTGGTAGTGCACTGCTTTCCCCTCCTGAGACGCCGGATGGCGGACCAGAATCTCCTCGAAGCCGTACGGAAGTCTTGTTCCATGGTCTCACCGAATTCCTCCCATGCCCAGGTTTTTGCCTCCGCAACGACCCGAGTCACATTCCGCTTGGACTGCCGGTACCTATCAGCTGCCTCCGGAGTCCCACAGGCCAAAAGGAGCCGATAGGACTCTTTCTTCAGCTTGACAGCATCCCTAACCACCGGTGTCCACCAGCGGGTTCGGGGATTGCCGCCACGACAGGCACCGGCCACCCTGTGTCCACAGCTACGGTCAGCCGCCTCGACAATGGAGTCACGGAACATGGCCCATTCGGACTCAATGTCCCCTGCCTCCCCCGGGACGTGTTCGAAGTTCTGTCGGAGGTGGGAATTGAAGCTCCTTCTGACGGGAGACTCTGCCAGACGTTCCCAGCAGACCCTCACAACACATTTGGGTCTGCCAGGTCTGACCGGCATCTTCCCCCACCATCGAAGCCAACTCACCACCAGGTAGTGGTCAGTTGACAGCTCCGCCCCTCTCTTCACCCGAGTGTCCAAGACATTCGGCTGCAGATCAGATGAAACGACAACAAAATCGATCATCGACCTGCGGCCTAAGGTATCCAATTGTGATCCATTTACCTTAAATTATGGTAAATAGCCTGTATTTGTATAGTGCCTTCTAGGGTTCTACAACCCTCACACACATATTCACACACTAGTGATGATGAGCTACATTGTAGCCACAGCTGCCCTGGCGCCACATGTCCCTCTGACCACCACCAGCAGGCAAGGTGGGTTAAGTGTCTTGCCCAAGGACACAACAGCAGCATTCTCTGCTGGGAGCTGGGATTGAACCTACAACCCTCCGATTACTGGACGCTCTACCTCCTGAGCTACTGCTGCCCACACACCCACTACCAACCCCACCCACCCACTACCGACTGATTGGCTGGCTGAAGTAAATTATAAATAACTTCCTGTTCATTAGGATATAAACCCGTGAAGTTAGTAACAGCACATTCACATCTGGGTCAGCCCGGTCCAGCCTTGGTAGGTTAACTGTGTTCACATTAGGGCTGGGCGATACGGCCTAAAATCAATATCACGATATATTGAGGAGTTCACCTCGATAACGATAAATGAATGATAACTACATGTATGTGCAAAAACAAAAGTTGACCACTAGATGGAGCTGTCACGTGTATTACGTTGAGTCATGTTGTCATGTGACTCGAGGTGGTACAGCTTGTTAAAGGGACATGAATGTCGCCAACCTGCATATATCTTTTCATTTTTTTATTCCCAAATTTACTCACATTGGAAAAACGATACCGATAAAAGTCAGAAATTTTGATAATGATAAATTTTCGATTTATTGCCCAGCCCTAGTTCACATCTGGGTAATCTGTGTGTTTTCTGTGCTCAGCCAACCGTTTTATTTTTTATTTTTTGGACCTGCTCTCCAGCGGTCAGCTTCGTGCAGAGTCGACCCAAAGCATCCACTACTGACTGATTGGCCGGCTGAAGTTCATATCTACCAACTAATGGGAGCCTCTGATTGGTGGGTGGAGTCAACCAGTAGCAGCTTCCCGCATGAGTGATTCATTATCAGTCTGATGCAGTGGGGTAAACATCTTCTCTGACTGCAACTCGGAACCACCGCTCCAGCCGTGGCAGCACGAGGACAGACTGCTGTGCAGCATCACTACTCAGTGACAGTAGGAAGCCATGTGCTTCATGTCAGAGTATCCAAAAGCAACAGTGCTCACGGCCACCTTTGTTTACTAACTTAAGTAGGACACCTCAGATTTCTCAACATCTTTAGCCCCACTCACATTCTCTGAGACATCCGCGTTCCTGAGAAGGCTGTGTGAACCACAGACATCATGGTGTGAACAAAACCTGGCCGACCCAACCAAGACCAGACCAGGCCGGCCACATTTGAAAATTCTATAAAGCTACTGTTTAAAAGTCAACATGGGAGCTCACCTTTGGTATTGACCAACTTTGAGGTCACCTCCAGAGTCTCGATGTCTTCACACCCAATATTCTCTAAGGTGATGGTGAGCTGCTGAGTCTCTCCATTAAAAAGCTGGACGGACACGGAGCTAGACAGTTCTTCTTTGGTCATGGGCTGAGGAGTGTGAGCTGACCTGTGCACAAGCACATAGAGACAGGAACACAAAGACTTAAAAGCTGATTTTATTTCATGCAAAAACACAAACAAAAACACAGCATGCATTTTGCTTTAGGGTCTCTCCAATGACCACAGAAACAAACCTGAAGAACGAGGTCCAATAAGTGTTTGGTACTATGACCCTAGAGATATTCTGGACTTTGTGCTTTTAGTTTGGCTCGGACACCGTTTTTTGTGTTCAGAGCTTTGAAACAGTATCTTTGCAAAAAGGGCTCATGGACAAAAAAACCTTGCTGATGAGTCACAAATGCTGCAGATTCAAAGAAGCAGGTTATGTGCTGTTATGTCAGAATTCACAAACTGCAAACCACATGAGAACTGCTCACTCATACTAATGTCTGCTGTCTAATCGGCTGCGACTCCAAAAGAACAGCAGGTACAAGCTTCAACGATGATTCCTCAGTGTGTGACATGAGTAAACATCTCTGGTATTTCATCCTGGATTGTATTTGACATCCGGTTGTTTCTGAATAAAAGCCATTCTCTTGCTTTTGGCAAAGAGTTTGCCCTCTCCAACATAAGGTGCCAAAGGATTTCATCAATATGGTGATTTCCTCTGAGTGGAATCTAAATTAATCTAAATAAGAGTTCCAATACAGTCTATAGAGATCACTAAGCATTACGGTGATCAGAGATGTTTTGGGCGAAGCTAGATAACTCAGGGATTCAGAATGTAGGTCGTGCTGCTAAAATATCAAAGGGAGAACAGAACAAAGTCTATTGCTTTAACAATTTCCAATTTTAAATCATCCTTGTTAAAATGATCAGTCAAAAATCTAATTTGCTAAGCTTATGGTAAATGGTCTGTATTTGATATAGCGCCTTCCAAAGTCCTAGAACCCCCCTAAGGCGCTTTACAACACAATCATTCACACATTCACAGCCTGGTGGTGACGAGCTACATTGTAGCCACAGCTGCCCTGGGGCGCAATGACGGAGGCGAGGCTGCCGTACACTGGTGCCACCGGTCCCTCCGACCACCACCAGCAGGCAATGTGGGTTAACCGTCTTGCCCAAGGACACAACAACAGCGACAGACCGAGCGGGGCGTGAACCTGCAACTTTCCGATTGCGGGGTGGGAACTTAACTCCTCTGCCACCATCGCCCTTATGTCTGAGAACTGTATGTTTGATTGAAAGAGTTAATCTTCCACAATGGAAATGGTGTCTGTAGAGCAGGGGTAGGCAATCCTGGTCCTCGAGTGCCACTATCCTGCATGTTTCAGCTGTTTCCTAGTTCCAACACACCTGATTTTAATCAGCAGGCGATTCAACCACTGAATCAGGAGTGTTGCAATGAAAACAGCTAGATAGCGGCACTCGAGGACCAGGATTGCCTACCCCTGCTGTAGAGTGACGCCCTGGGCAATCTGGCATTTTTTGGAATAGCTGAAACAATAACAAAATGTGTCGTTATATTTATTTGTCCTTTGTACAATTTATGCTGCTTACATTACATTTATTCTCTTGCAGGCATGTACCCACCTTTGCCTCATTAAAGCGGTTGTAAGGTATACTCCTGTTGTTGCACAGCATGCAAATTTCTCAACAAGAAATTCCACTAACTACTTGTTACAAACCATTCCAACAAAAGTTCATTCTAATAATAATGGATTAGATTTTAGTAATTTTCAACTCACTTCCAGAACATCATTAATTCAAACACTCATTCTCTGGTGGTGATAAATGGCATCTTAGTTACAGCTGCCCCACAGCTGTCCTGGGAGAGTCAGACAAGCTGCCATTTTCCCCACAATGGCCCCTCTGACCACCACCAACATTCACACAAGGAAGGTCAAGTGTCTTGCCCACAAAAGACCTTTTGCAAATAAACCAGCAAAATAAATTTTTTACATAAAAAGTCTCTAATAAAGCTATAATAATATAATAAATGTAGCTTTATGTGAGCAAGAAATCCCTGAAGCACCTTGTAGAGTCTTTAAAGCTTTGAAGTCAAACCTGAAAGCCTCCCCGTGGACTCTGTGAAACCCCGCAGAGAAAACATATTACATTTGTATTCTATATGCTTCATCTGTCTGCAACAACACTCCTCCAGCACTAGAGAACAAAAAGATTTTTCTGATTGAAAGCTGCTGAAGTACAACACTAAAAGATGCATCAGAACAGTGGATATTTGCTGGATTTTTGCTATATGAGTTGGAAAACTCCAACAGGGTGTTTAACTTGTCAACTTCACTGAAAAACCATTATTCAATTATTATTTCTGATTATAATCGGTCATTCTGGCTTTTTCATGAAAACAGTCTCTTACACCTATCTCCTGCATTAGCTTCTGATAGAAAATAGACGGTGAAAAGCTAGGATTTGAAAATCCTGACAGATCTATGTCACACTGTCACTTAACGTTTATGGACTCACCCATCTTGGTTCAAAACAGGGAAGGCTGTTGTTTTAGCATCCAGGAAACAGCAGAGCACGTCTCGACTAGTAGAAGCTAATGGTTAGCATTAGCAACTCCACCACACAGCAGAACTCCTTCAGGCTTGTGTTATTTGTGGAGATAAAACATCAACGTTGCAGAGCAAAGGGAGTCAGTGAAAGGGTTAGGGTTAGGGTTAGAGTTTGACTTACAAGGCATTCATTCCTACTAGAGACCACTGCAAATGTATTTAAAAATATGAGTAAAGTCATAAATCAAACAAAAATCACCTGTTTTACTTGTTTTTACTTTAAAACCCTTGGAGGTTCCTTTAATAAAAGCTACATTGGGGGCCCTTCGCACAAAAAGCTGTATTTTAACAAAAAGTGTAATAAAAATGATATAATATTTCAAAAGTCAAATCTTTTTTACACAAATTCTTTCCTTCGCTTCAGTCCTCACCAAACAATGTAAAATATTTGTGTGTTTTTGAGATTTAACCCCTTTAGTGCCATGTTTTGTCAAAAAAGTCAACATTATAAAAAAATTAATCATTTTTTGTGTGTTATGTCCAAATGTATTTATGGCACTTTTTAGCTTTGTTAGAAAAATGTCATTTGAATGAGAGTCAATGGGCATAAAAAACTGTCTAGGGACCTCAGTGTTCCTTTCTTGTCTATGCAATGTTATAAATGGAGTAGAGGGATCAAGTTTTATTTTTGGTAAACTTCCCCAAAAATACACACCGGAGCAAAAAATTAAAGGAATTGAATTAACACAGCCAAAGTTATTCAAAAAAACACTACTGCCTGCACCAAATGCACTAAGGGACCTCCAAGGGTTAACAGAAGCTGCCGCAATCTCTGACATTCAAAATTATCACGTTTCCAGAATGACTTTTTGTTCACGTTGTAAAAAAGCTTTTCTTAGAGTCTGTCATGAAAATTACAAAATACTATTCGAGTAAAAATGAATTGAACTGAGCCGTAAATGAATCAAGTGGAGTTGCTGAAGCGGTAGAATCACTTTGGCTCCAATTTTAGCACCAGGGGTATAAATTCAAATACTGACCTTGCAGCTAAAGTGATGCTTATCGACTGTTTTTAAGGGTACTTGCAACAAGAACATGGCTGTATTTTAAGACCCTAACAGTGTTTTCTGAGGTTTCAGCTGCAGACCAAAGTGAGGCCAAAATAATCTTCAAATGCTCAACTGAAACGTAAAAAACAAACATAAAACATTTTCATAAACTCTCACACTGAATTTTTTTGGCAGTAGATTAGAATTAATGTTCAGCATGCTCAACTCAAACCCTCAGATGTATATGAATAAGTAAAAATGTATGTATAGACTAGAAGAACACTAGAGTATTATTGTGTTATCCAGCTATTGCCCCTTATAGCATTACACAGGCCACAGATGTGTCATGTTCCTGCATCATAATCTCTGCGAATGGTCGTGTGGCATCATCAATCAACACTTCAGCAATAAACACGTCATCCATGCTGACGCAGCAGTTCTGACCCCAAGTTTATACCTGACCTGTTATCAGCTGTGACATTACTGGCAAAGGAACATAAATAGATCAAGGGTGCGAGGAGTGTTGAAGGAAAAAATTACATTTACAATTACAACAACGATGACCGGTGCTGTAATATGATGGTGTGTGTCTCACCTCGGAAGCGATGTGCTGAGCTGGAGGCGAGGAAGAGATGGAATGACTTCCACTAAACAGCCACTGGTCTTCACAGCAGGCAGGTCTTCCAGCAGACAGTCACTGGTCACACCAAACACTGATGTGTGATAACCTGCATTCAAGTGGAGAACAGACATTCAGCCCAGAAAGTAGAGTTAAAAGATGTAAATGTGTCTATAAACTAGGCACAAAAATAAAAAAATAAAAAAATAGGTCTGATGCAAAATTTCTTTGTTGCAACTAGGGATGAACGATATTGCGAAAAAACTTAACATTGCGATTTTTATTTCTACCTATCCACTTTTTCTCCACTTATCTGGGCTCGGGTCATTGAGGCAGCATCCTAAGCAGGGAGGCCCAGACCTCCCTCTCCCCAGCCACTTGGGCCAGCTCCTCCGGGGGAATCCCAAGGCGTTGCCTGGCCAGCCGAGAGACACAGTCCCTCCAGCGTGTCCTGGGTCTTCCTTTAGGTCTCCTTCCGGTTGGACGTTCCCAGAAAACCTCACCAGGGAGGCATCGAGGATGCATTCTAACTAGATGCCCAAGCCACCTTAACTGGCTCCTCTCGATGTGGAGGAGCAGCGGGTCTACTCCGAGCCCCTCCCGGATGACTGAGCTTCTCACCCTATCTCTAAGGGAGAGCCCAGACACCCTGCGGAGAAAATTTATTTCAGCCGCTTGTATCTGCGATCTCATTCTTTTGGTCAGTACCCAAAGCTCGTGACCATAGGTGAGGGTAGGAACGTAGATTGACCGATAAATCGAGAGCTTCACCTTCCTGTTCAGCTCTCTCTTCACCACAACAGACCAGTACAACGTCCGCATCACTGCAGACGCAGCACCAATCCGCCTATCGATCTCACTTTCCATCACTCGTGAACAAGACTCAGAGATACTTAAACTCCTCCAATTGATTCAGGACCTCATCCCTGACCTGGAGAAGGCATTCTACCCTTTTCCAACTAAAGACCGTGATCTCGGATTTACTGGAGCCGATTCTCATTCCAGCTGTGTCACACTCGGCTGTGAACCGCTCCACTGAAAGCTGGAGGTCACATTCTGATGAAACCAACAGGACCACATCATCTGAAAAAAGCAGAGACCTGATCCTTAGGCCACCAAAACAGATCCCCTCACCATCCTTGGCTGCACCTAGAAATCCTGTCCATAAAAGTTATGAACAGAATCTGTGACAAAGGGCAGCCTTAATGGAGTCCAACTCTCACCGGTAACGAGCCAAACTTACTGCCGGCTTTGCGGACCAAGCTCTGACACTGGTCATAAAGGGACCATATCAAGGGGCCTGGTACCCCATACTTCTACTACTACTACTGTAGAAAAGGTGGTGGGTCGCTGTGTCTCAGGTACCCTTAACATAAATAAAAACAGGTTCAGCTCATTTCATTTCATTTTCATTTATTTATTTAAGGACAGTGCACATTAATTGACATTTCTGTAAATGTGCCAGTGTTAGCCAGCAGGCTAATTTTCAACTGTAGTCCATTGGCAAGATGCTAAACTAAGCACATAACGGCTAAAAAGAAAGAAAGAACATATTAAATAAGCATAACAAGCACAAGAAATTAATATACAACAATAAAAACACAATACCATTGCACTTATTCCATTAAAACATAAAAACATAAAAAACATATATTCATTAATCATACACTCATTAAAAAATCCAAAGTAGCCATATATCCATCAACCTCTCATACCTCCAATAGGATTACACAATAAAGTCTAAAACAAACATACAATGATTATTACGAGAAGTGTTCACATTTTTGTGTGCTTAAAAGCCAGTTCTTGAGACGGAGTGTGAATGTGTGATATGAAGTAGAGTTTCTAATGTCCACTGGTAATTGATTCCATAGCTTAGGGGCTCTCACAGAAAAGCACAACTGACCAAAGGAACTAGACCTATGAGGGATATCACAGTCCCCTCTTAATGCAGACCGAGTGGTTCTGCTGCTAGATGATTTCTGCTGTATAAAAGCGCTAAGTGGTGGGGGAGCCTTCCCATTGATAATCTTAAAAATTAGACATGCATCACTGTATTTTAGGATATTTTCCCAACTAAGTAAGTTATATTTAGTAAGGACATTACAGTGATTTGCCCCGGATGTCACTACAGGATCTGTGATGCGACTATCACACACACATGAACATGGCGATGCCGATGCTCAAATGTAACACCATGCAGCTCTAGTTGCAACAATGCGTCCTGGCTCAAATATTGTATATAACAAGAAAATTGTTATTTTGATCAGTACATGACCGCGGGAGGTACACTGACCATTCACAGTGATGTTGCCAGCTGTGCGTGGGACTCCAACCAGCGTAACGGGGTACAGACCAGACTCTGCTGGCAGGGACAGCGCAGCAGGCAGGGACTCAAACTCCACTCCAGAAGTCAGCAAACCCTGAAAACAACACAGGATGAATCATTTTCAGAAGATGCTTCACACATCAAACCTTTCATCAAACCTTTGACAATGTTGCTGTGTTGAAACAAGTTGTTTATAGGACCAAAATCTACAGAACAAGCTAGATTTGTCTTATTTTGGACACTCAGTGGAGCAGTGTTAGTGTGCTGAGGAAATAAACATTTATTTTCTCAGAAAAAGTAAAGCATAAGGTATTATTCTCAAACACAGTTTGACTGTGAGGCATCTCTCAAGTGGCTGTACTTGATCAATCCTAACATCCCTGTTATTTCCTAACGTTAAAATCTCTTGCCAGCCTGGTCAATTCAAACAGCAGAAAAGCTGTTTATGCCTGAGAGGCAACTGAAAAATGTCTCACAGATCACAATTCAGAAGGCAGAGCAATCGGAAAGAGCAATTCAGAAGTCCAAACCCCAACGGGATTACAGGCATACGTATGCCGTGGCCGTGTTTTTATGTGTTGCAAAGCATGAAATGGCTATCTGAGAGATAATTTTGAGGCAATGAAAAGAAAGAATCAAATTTAAATAAACGTAAATGCTAGTTATTAGAAGAGCTGGAATGATAATTCTGGTTTATTATCCGTTTAATGTTCTTAATGGTTATGAAGATTGTGTGTGCTAAATAAAATAAGACATATTGGTAATTGGATATCTGACTCGGAGCATCAGATTTAGTCATTTTTAAACATCCTTGCAAATAAACAAATTATGAACTTGCCACAGGCTCTACGATCAGCTGACAAGTCTGGTAGTTTATTTTAAAAATGCAAAAATATAAACAACAAAAAGGAGAAGTGTGTGTGGAGAAGTATGTTTGTGAACACACAAACAACTCCACCTCTGGCTTTAATAAATCTGTAATGTCACCCCTTCAGAATAACAGTACGGTAATGACATTCCCCATACACACGGCTGAGTGCAACAAATGCAGACCGAGGTGATGTAATGACTGCATCAGTCTCCGACTGCAGACACTACCTCACTACTGAGAAAGCTGTTGCAAAGCTGAATCTCCGAGGTGCCTCGGCTGTGAATTAAAGCTATCCTTCCTTTCACATCAGAACATTCTGTGCTTTTCTTGAAAAGAAGTCTCAGCACTAACCTATTGGAAACAGTTCATTTGCACTTAGACTTGAGGAGGTCAATTAGCTTGTTTAATCAACAGTAGTGATTGTTTTAGACTGAATTGAAAGTTGAAGGGGCTGGATGAATCTTCTCCTTTTTCAGCCATCGATGAGCTAACGTGAGTCGACCATATACAGTCTATTATGGTTGGAGAGTGAGAGCTTCTTCTTCCATCAGAGTGAAGGCGGCAACACTGCTGCCAACTAGCGGTCGGCGTTTGAATTGCGCCAAAAGAAAAGAAAATACACAAATGTGTTTGCATGTAAATTATTCCAAAAATTTGATACACAGCTTTTGAATATCGATATATCGCAGGAAAAAATATCACGATATATTGTCATATCGATATTTTCTTACATCCCTAAGAATGAATAATGAATGGAAATAAATTGGCTGTATGTTTCTGTTTCATATGCATTTGATGAAAATAATTATTCCCACATTTCTTTGTTGAAATTGGTAACAGCACATGGAATAAAAGATTTATTACAACTGTTTTTTGTGCTAATGGAACTTTGAGTTTTCTGCCAGATGGCAGCGACTGAAAGGATGAGTGAAGAGGATTGAAGGATTCACTATAGATCTGAGCTGCCTAGCTAGACATAGATCTATTACATTAATTCTGGAGCTAGACTTAGTTGGAGCAGATTATATTGCTGGTGCTTTTGACGACTTGGTTTAATTTGTTCTGACATGTAATGGCAAGGTTACCATACCACAATGTAATATTAAAGGTTAAAACATGCAGCGAGTCACCTGTGAACCTTGGTCAGTGTGTGTTTACAGCATTGCAGCATTTTAGTTTCATCTAAAGAAAAAGCGTTTTTTTAGGTTCACGCTACATCTGGAAAACAAGCCTGCTGCCCAGTGCAGTTATTTAAAATGAGTAACCTGCTTCATTTATTGATTTATAAACAATTTGATTACAGGCTCTGTGCAGCCATCCCCCACTTTCCCTCCCAGAAACAGCTCTATAGTTTTACTAATATTAAGATCAAGACAGCTGCTGTCAAACCAAGTGACAAGGGGGCCAACGTACTGAAAGAAGGATGGATAATCAATGTCCACTAGGCACGCAACTAGGTCCATGTCATCAGCTAAAATAGGGCAAGAGTTTTAGTATCATCATAACAGAAGGTGACATTTAGCAGGTGAATAGCAATAGGAGCGTTTGGCAGTCAAATAGCCTTTTAAAGTTTGATTTTATAAAGGTATACATTCTTTTCTCAGTCTAAAAGTAAACAAATAAAAATAATTATGTTGCAAGGGACATGTAAGAGACCTAGTTTTTAACCAATTAGTATAAGCATTACAGTGTTAAACGCTATAAAAACTATTAAAAATCAAGACTGAGTACAACCATTCTGTCTGTTTCAGATGAGTACAGATAGTGTGTACTGAAAAAGGAAGTAAAGAAAAATACAGAATCACAGTCTAAAGTTTTCATGTAGTCCAAATGTACACTGCTCACAAAAATTAAAGGAACACTTTTTTATTGGGCCTGGCATGAAATCAATTAAACCTGTCTGATAATTTTCTGGTTGATTAAGCAGCTGAGGGCATTGTTAATCACTTTCAGCTGTATTGGTGTTCATGGACATAATGACAGGTGCACTAAAGTGGCAACAATTACAAAACCCTCAAAACAGGACTGGTTTAACATGTGGAGGTCATTTCAAGTTTCTCCCTCTTGATCTTTTTTGGCTGGTTTTCCACTCGTGCTAGTTTTGGCTTGAGTAATTATCTCTACTGGCAGCATGAGGCGATTCCTTAACCCTACAGAAGTTGCACAGGTTGTCCAACTTCTCCAGGATGGCACATCCACACGTGCTGCAGCAAGAAGGTTTAATGTGTCTCCCAGCACAATCTCCAGAACATGGAGGAGATTTCAGGAGACTGGCGGTTATTCTCGGAGAGCTGGACAGGGCCGTAGAAGGTCCACAACCCATCAGCAGGACCGATACCTGCTCCTTTGTGCAAGGCGGAACAGGCTGAGCACTGCTCGTGCCCTACAGAATGACCTCCAGAGGGCCACTGGTGTGAATGTCTCTACCCAAACAATCAGGAACAGACTTCATGAAGATGGCCTGAGGGCCCGACGTCCTGTAGTGGGCCCTGTGCTCACTGCCCAGCACCGTAGAGCTCCACTGGCATTTGCTCAAGAACACCAGAATTGGCAAGTCCGCCACTGGCGCCCTGTACTTTTTACAGACGAGAGCAGGTTCACCCTGAGCACCTGTGATAGACGTGAAAGAGTCTGGAGAAGACAAGGAGAACGTTATGCTGCCTGCAACGTCGTTCAACATGACAGGTTTGGTGGTGGGTCAGTGATGGTCTGGGGAGGCATATCCATGGAGGGACGCACAGACCTCTACTGCCTAGGAAATGGTGCTCTGACTGCCATAAGGTATCCAGATGAAATCCTTGAACCCTTTGTCAGACCCTACGCTGATGCAGTAGGTCCTGGTTTTCTCCTAATGCACGACAATGCCCGGCCTCATGTGGCAAGAGTATGCAGGCAGTACCTGGAGGATGAAGGAATTGAAACAATTGAATGGCCTTCACGATCCCCTGACTTAAACCCAATAGAACATCTGTGGGACATTATGTTTCGGTCCATTAGGCGGCGCCAGGTTGCTCCTCAGACTGTACAAGAGCTCAGGGATGCCCTCACACAGATCTGGGAGGAAATGCCACAAGACACCATCCATTGTCTCATTAGGAGCATGCCCCGACGTTGTCAAGCATGCACACAAGCTCGTGGGGGCCACACAAGATACTGAAAAGCATTTTGAGTTGCAGAAATTACGTTTTTGAAATAATGGACTAGCCTGCCACATCTTCATTTCACTCTGATTTTAGGGTGTCTACACAATTGAGCCCTCTGTAGGCTGAAAACTTTTATTTCCATTAAAAGACTTGGCATCCTTTTGTTCCTAAGACATTGCCCTGTCATTTTTTGTATAGATATCCAACTTCATATTGAGATCTGATGTATCTAATGTGTTTCTTTAAAGTGTTCCTTTAATTTTTGTGAGCAGTGTATATTTAGACTGATTTATGGTGCATAATTAGCAATGTGGTTGAATATTAACATTAATTTTACCTACCATGTTCTCAACACGAAGTTCATAAGGCATGGGGTTGTAGACCATCAGCTGCACTTCACAAACATCTCCTTGAACCCACTGGAATTCTATAAACAAATATTCAAAATAATCATTAAACTTCAGCAGTACAAAGGTTTTATTAAACACTGATAATTCTTATTTGACAAAATTTTTGGAATTTACTTAAATGTCCAAATGGTTTCCACTGTATTTCCATTATAACCATTGTAACGAACAGACTACATGCAAAGATTGGCCTGTTAATCAACCTCAATGGTTTTACATGGATGTAGAAACAATAAAACATTGCAATGGCAGCTAAAGTTCTGTACAACTAGAGAGCAGGCAGATGTTGGGGTATTGTTTTAGCTGCTTTTAGAGAAATGCTTCAACATTTATTAAATATTGGGGCGTTTATAACGATTAACAAACTCTACTTGCTTCCTGAGGTAGACAACTTTAACTAAGAATTTGCCTAATCAGTAAAGTATTGGGGCTGCATTGTGGAGCAGTTGGCAGAACTCTGGGTACTCCAGTTTCCTCCCATAGACCAAAAGCCTTAATGTTGGGTCAACTAGAGACACTGGTAGTCTCTGTGGCTCCGTGTGATGGACTGGTGTCTTGTGCTGGGTGAGCCCCGCTTCTCGCCCGATGACATATGGGAGAAAGGCACCTGCTCACAAACACCCTACTGAGGAATGAGTGATTAAATAAGATGAATGAATTAAAAAATGTATTGACCAACTATGTTTAAAGAGATTAGATTGATTTGACTGAATTGGACCAAAGAAAGCTGTGAACCTTTATCTAAATGTGACAGGTTTAATCTACTGAATTGGAACTGTCTTTACCTGTGTGTATGACTTTTGTTGTAAACAACTGAAGCTGAAATAAAAAATAGATGCTGTTGTTTTACTTATGCATCAGTGGTGGCCTTTCAGACGGCATGCACACACCTGAGGACGTGTCCTGTAGGTTCTCACAGAGGACATGCAAGAACCCAACTAGCTACATTATGGCTCGTAGTTACTGCAACAGTTCCTTGTCTTTTTCCTGACTCTACATATTACTTTGTTCCATTATATTGAATATGACAAGATAAAGTGTTTAAATTTGATTTTATATTAAAGTTACACAACAAGAAGCTAGTAAATGAAAAACCAAAATAATCAGTGGTTAAATTTAATACAAGTCTTTGAGAAAATTGTCAAATCACTGAAAGAATACAATTTCATTTGATTTGATTTTAAGTTGAACTATACTACTAGGTTTACATTTCACTAAATTGCCAAATATGACTGGAACTAAACTCAGAACATATAATCATGTTGATTTGTTTTTATGTCTTTTGTTTCTTCCTGTTTTGCACAGCAACAAATTGTAGATTTTAAAAACGGTAAATGATGTATCTGTTCGTAAATCACTGGCATGCTGATCAGCAGCTGTCTTTTAGTTAAATTTTTTTAAACACATTTTATTTATTTTTGTGATATATAAGATTTTCTTCCATCTGCTCCTTTTCATTCAAGTATTTGTAAGTGATGTTGTATTTGTTTGTTCATTTTGTTATTACTTAAAAATAAGATTTAAATAAATAGGAGATAAAATAAAATAAATGTGGATGTAATGTAAGAGTTTAGATTCCCATCTGCCTTCCTGTGAATATAAAAAGATCTGGGGAATGTTAAATGGAAAGCAGCAATTATCCTGAGTAAAAAGATCCTACATGGAAGAAAAGCTAATAAAGCAGGTACTACTCTACACTGTGGTGTTCACCAGTCCTGAAAAACCTGCTGAAATGTTTTGCTATACTGAGGAGATATTTAAGTCCCAATGTGGATCCATCTCCATTTTAAATGTTCCACGTTTGAGTACATTTGAACAGTCCATTGTAGTGATCAGACTTGCAAAGAGGGTCTGTGAATCCCACACTAGACCCTGGCAGGGGAAGGGATTTATGGAAGGCAAACTGTAGCTGCTGCCCCAGGGAAATTAAACAGCCCAAAGAAAGATATCTATAATATGACAGTCTGGAAAGCTCCATACCACCCCAGGTCTGCCTCACAGGCATGCTCTAATAGCCAACCAATTAAGTGTGAAACATACCACGAAAAAAAAAAGAAAACCAAACTAAGTACACTGCCTGGCCCAAAAAAAGTTGCCACCTGGATTTAACTATGCAAATAGGCACAAACCTCCTATTGGATAATTACTGCATTTTCAGCTGGTAAGAAGTTATTTAACCTCAACTGGTGCAATGAGTTGCTTCTCATTTCTTAAACAACCATGTGGAAAGACACATCTGGTGGTCGTGGAAAAGATGTTAGTCTGTTTGAGAAAGGTCAGATCATTGGCATGCATCAAACTGAGAAAACATCTAAGGAGATTACAGAAACGACTAAAACTGGGTTCAGAACTGACCAACGCATTATTAAAAACTGGTCTGATGAGTCCAGATGGACCCTGATCCAGAGTGATGGGTGCATCAGGGTAAGAAGAGAGGCAGATGAAGTGATGCACCCATCATGCCTAGTGCCTTCTGTACAAGCCTGTGGGGGCAGTGCTATGATCTGGGGTTGCTGCAGTTGGTCAGGTCTAGGTTCAGCAACAGGATGTGCACCAAGAATGTGGTCAGCTGACTACCTGAATATACTGAATGACCAGGTTATTCCATCAATGGATTTGTTCTTCCCTGATGGCACGGCCATATTCCAAGATGACAATGCCAGGATTCATTGGGCTCAAATAGTGAAAGAGTGGTTCAGGGAGCATGAGACATCATTTTCACACATGGATTGGCCACCACAGAGTCCAGACCCCATTGAGAATCTTTGGGATGTGCTGGAGAAGGCTTTGTGCAGCGGTCAGACTCTACCATCATCAATGCAAGATCTAGTTGAAAAATGAATGCAACACTGGATGGAAATAAATCTTGTGGCATGGCAGAAGCTTATCGAAACAATGCCACAGCGAATGTGTGTCGTCATCAAATCTAACTTTAATAAAGTGTGTGACCTTTATTGGTGGTGACTTCTAGGCAAACAGTTCCCATCAAGCCACAGAAAACAGGGCTACTAGAGCAGTGGTGCCCAATTCTGGTCCTTAAGGGCCACCATCCTCCACAGTTTTGTTGTTTCTCTGTCCCAGCACAGCTGATTCAATGACTGAATTACTTGTTTGGCTTGTCCTGAAACTCTGCAGACATCTGGTAATTAACCCTTGATTCAAATCAGGTGTGACAGCTCAGAAGATGAAGGACACTGACATTCAAAATTGGACATCAGTGTTCTAAGGTTTGAGGACAAGTCTTACGACAAGGTCATCACAGATGTAAACAACGCTAAGTACCCATTAAACTACAAGTAGGCATTTTTAAGCTTGCGGTTACTGTTTTACTTCAAATCTAATTTAGTAGAGTACAGAGCCAAAACAATATCTGTCACTGTCCAAACACTCACAGGATAAATTAAGTATAAGTCCTCATCCTGTGTGCCCATTTAGCACTATAACAGATCACATCCACACTCACACACATCAGAGTGAATGGATAGCTGCAGACAAGTCCTAAAATTATGCTTCAAAACAATTGCACAGAGAACAATCTCCAAGTTTACGGGTGAACATCAATCTGACTCACTGCGTGACTTAAAGATGATGGAGTGCACAAAGCTTCGGTATGCCGCCACTTAATTTTAGCAAAAAAAAAAAAAAAAAACATGTACATTTCCTGCAAACAAATGTATCTGAAACTTTGCATCACCGGTAAATGTAAATACTTAACCAAGTCTTAAGTTATCAATCACATTATTAAAAAAATACAATAATGTCAAACACACGTATACCTAAAATGTGGGGATTCTCTACCAGAGGACAGTAGACATGTTTTAAACAGGATATGCAAGGTTTATAAGGAAAGTACTAAACCTAATGCTCAATCTGGTAGCTTTAACAATGGAGAAAAAATAAATAAAACTGGGAAGTGTTTTGTGCATCTAAATTTGGAGTTAAATTAACTTTTTAAAGTGTAATATTTTACGCTGAAAAGTGTTATCAAACCACAGTGTTAAATATTTTAACACAATTCAGTGTTAATTTTAACACAAATTTGCGTAAAATTAACACTGAAAATGTAACACTGGCTAAAGAGTACATTTTACTCTATTTTCGAGTGGGACCAAATGTTATCCGAAACGGAGTTAAATTCAACTCTCCTAGAGTTTAATTGACACTGGACTTTTTACTGTGTGGGTGTTTGTTGAGCAAAGGCTTTAGCGGCTTACAGTAGAATGTGTGGGTTGATGTGAGTAAAAAGTGGGTTGAGGTTAGTACAAACACACCTGTGTCAGGCTGCCTCTTAGGGTGATACAAGCAGAGTATGGCTTTAATGAGTGGGAAACATGCATAGAAGCTAATGAAGTGGAGTAATTCAAACAGCAACATAATTAATGTAGTGCCAATTTAAGTTCTGGAGACATTCATCGTCTTTGTCACCACTTGCCTCAGCTTCATCATCCACTGCAACATTCATCACGTATTGCAGATTTTCAGAGACAGACAGGTAAGCCTGAACCCCTAGCAGCTTAAGCTCTCTCTCACTCTGCCTGATCTTCATCGTATCCTTCATCAAGTTATTTTACGGAGAGAAAAATATTAAACAACTAAACAATTTTTTTTTAAATTGACAGACAAATGTGTGTGGTGTCAGTATATAATAATTAATATATTTTATTTTTATATATAATTCTTATTTTGGGGGTGTTTATTGGCAAGAATCTGGCAATATGATATATATCACAATACAGGGGAGACGATACAATATCTTGCATAACTAAAAGCCAGACTATAACTTAACTAGATCATTCTAAAAATTACAGCAGATAGTCACTATAACTTACTATATTGTGTAACCATTTGTTTGATTGTCTAGTTGATGAGATCACAGTTATGAGAGGTACAAATACTTTCTCCATGTTCAGATTGCCTTCCATTGACATCGATTTCTCTCCTCATCACCAACACCAACGTGCCGTACAAACAGTTTAGACTCACCTATCTTCTTACAGCGCTCCTCTCCTCTGTTGTGCATGATTATCGGTGAGTAGATGAAGGGGCTTGCAGTAGACATATTCTGTCCCAGGAGGCCTTTCACTTTATGGGGTCGCAGACTAACAGGCAGGTTGAGGAGCTTCACTGATCTGGATTGAGTACCAAAGAAAACTACAATAAATATTGGCCTACCTTTAAAGTAAGTTAAAACTGCTTATGTAGTATATCCACGTGTTCATGATGAATATTCATGAATATTACAGAACAAAGCTGGAGATTTACAGCACTGCTTTTTTACAAAGGTTACAAACTCAGCAAATAAAACACAAAAGGAGTCAGAAAAATATTTGCAGAAAAGGTTTACCCAAAACTTTCAGGGACAAAAGTTTTCAATAATAAAGACACTAAGTCAGGATAATGGCATGAATGATAATTAAACACAGCAGTAATTAAAGTGTCAAAGACTCAATGATCTTTTAACTACTTTATTGGCACCGTCTGGTTTAATCTGGTTTGTTTCCAGCTCTCACATGGCTTTCTCCCCACAGTAACTTATTGAAACTTAATGAGCAAAAGAAACTACAATTTATCTAGCTGTGTGCAAGCACACAACATTGTGAGATCTTAAATTTATGGCCATGCTCACAATTCATTAATCTCAAAGTTTGCAGAAAACAATAAAAAAAACTATTGTGTTTTTGGTAAAAATCTATATTTCTGTTAAATTTAGACACACTGGGTTATGACCATCATTTCCTGTCACAAGTGTTACTTAAGCACAAATTCAACACGTTATTCACCAACTACAGTCTGTGTTTTTATGTGTATTTATACAATCATGTGACACCAATGTAGCTCTAATAGGAATAAATGCGTTGTAAGTTGTTCTTTGGGGGGAAAAAGCTCAGATGCAACCAGTTTGAGGATGTAGCTGTCAGCCAGAGGGGAAAGTAGCTTCAGCTGACAGGATTTGGACTACTACTACTACTACTACTGCAACTACTACTACTGGGTCTTGGCACTAGGTGATGTAGCCCCAGGCATTTTCAGAAAAACCCTGAATCTTAAGACAGAAAACTTAAATATGCAGTTTTACTGAAGGCATTAAGGTAATAAAAACTTTATTAGAACACAATGATGCAAGGTTGTGCTTTCTGTGTATTTCAAATAAGCAGCATCCATTTTAGTACACTTGCACTTTTGAATGGCTGTGTCTTAGAACATGAGCAATGCACGCACCACAATTAAGCCGTAACACCCTTCTCAGTGAAGATGATTTCATGCATTGGAGTTCATGCAGGGGTTTGGTTGTGGAAGTATGCACAATGCAAAAATAGTACATAATGGTTATGATTGCCAACATTAAAGAAAGGCACACTTCGATGCTTTGCAGGGTCATGTGGAACTGGTCCCTCTGCACACAAAAGTGCATGCCGGGTCAGTTGCAAGGATATGTGCAGTGTAAAAGAAGAAAGGGATACAAAAATTCACACATGGTTATGGTGTACAGAAATGACTATGAAACAAAGCAAAGCTTGATCTTGTAACGATGGATGAATGATGGTACAAAACAACAACTGAGTGTGAAAAGACAACCACTGGGTAAAAGTGGGGCTGCAATTGGGCAGAGGCTTGAACTGAGCATCACCCACTTGAGATGTGGCATTCTGAGAAAAACGTTTTGTAATAACACTTTCGAACCACAAGAAAGCATTTCAGGTTTAAGTTGTCTATTTACTGAACTTTACTGATATTTTTGTATTACTGCGTTTTTGTATGACAGCCTGCAAAAAAAAATCTCTGCCTTCTATGAGTGAGGTACATTTCAAAAATGAGCGTCACGATTCTAAAAGTTTGCTTTGGTAAAATTACGACTACAAACAAGACCAACATAAGACTGCCAAGCAGTTATGTCCTTACTTCAGACTTCGTGACCGTCTACAACATAGTAACAATGAGTCCTCCTGCTGCTTACCGGACTATGGGGAGCTTTGTAAAGGGCACCGGAGGGAGCTTCAGTCCATCAGAAAGTGTAATGACCTCCATACCACCTGGGCACTTGGAGCTGTAGTTCTCCAGACTCTGGGTCACTTCTTTCTTTTCTAAAAATGTTAAAGCACAAACAGAAAGAGAATCAACAACCCTGACTACATAAAGTAGGTTAAACATTAAAATACCATTGAACTTGATGGCAACAATCACATCACAAATATCTTCTAAAGGATAAAGACGTTAGATAATCTGAGAGGATTAAACTTACTGGGTGATATAAATTAACCAGAGATTAACGATCTGTGAGGCGTATCAGCCTTCTAGAGAGGTTTTATCGTATCATCAATACCTTTTGAGAGAACATTACTGTTCAGCCAGCCATATAATTTGCTTTAGCTCTGCAGGGTTCAACTGTGTCCATCAATAGAAAAGGTCATTAAGTGAAAAATATCTTCTACAGCTCTACAACTCTTTGCAGGAGAACATTTGGAGACTGCAAGATAAAACTCTGTTATGACATGTTCACTGAATTCACGGGGTGACCAAAGAGAATGAATCTGTGTTTTCATGTCGTCCACCCACAGGGAAAATGGTTCAATTGAACAAATATTTGAGTGGCTTGCATACAAAATACGACTTTGCAAATAAAAGTACCCAAAAAGTACACCTTTATGTCAGTGTGAAGGTAGTAAAAGAAGGCCTGAGAGACAGAAATGAGAGACTGAGTGAGAGGGGGAAGGAACCAGAGGTGAATGGATTGACAGTTGGGTAGTAATCCTGGTTCAAAGTGTTTCAATTTTTTGGCACATTTGGCATTTTTTCCTTCCTGTGTCTAATGGCTTTCAGTGTGCGAGTGGGTCAGCCCAGATCTCGAGATGGAGGAAGTGATTGTGTGCTCATTGAATTCCTCTTTTCATTCCATTTCTTTACTCGCCAATTTGCTGTTCAGTGTCAAAGGTTGCTTGTGCCTACCTGCAGCAGTCACATCGTGCTCACTGAATCTAATGCATCGTTTCTGTTTAAATGTTCCTTTTTATACATAATTAACCACAGCATACCTACCCCTGTTTTATATTGTTTAAATATTTTTGTACAGCTCAAAGAGCTTTGAACAAGCAGATCAAGGACTACACCTGACCCATGAAGCTGTCCAGCATTAATAGTCACAAACATGTCAACAGGTTCTGCAAAGTCTATGAATTGAGAGTTTGAGCGGGGCCACTACAAGCATAACTGTTCCTTATCTTGTCATGTCCTGAAATGAATCCACAAATGCCTATAACGTAGGTCTAAATGTAAAGAATTTAAGTGTATCTTGGAGAAAGTAAAGTCTTGTGATGACTGTGACATACATGGAGTGTTCAATTCATATTACAATGAAATAATTTGTATATTTTGGGTTGAAGTTTGGACTTGGAGCACACTACAGAATAAGGGTGCACAGCCCAGCCAGCACACATCAGTGGGCCCCATATGGGATCTGTATGGGCAAGCCGTATGGGTCCCAACAGGGCTTGTCCACAGTGGCCCCATGGGGGTTTGCCCAGAAAGATTTTTTCCCCACATAGATTTTAATGGGCCCTACATGGGTTTTTAGTGTGTTTGACCCAAACACCGGCAAACCCCTGTGGGGCCACCATGGAAACCATGGATAAACCCTGTTGGGACCTATATGGCTTGCCCATAGAGATCCCATATGGGGCCCACCTATGTGTGCTGGCTGGAAGGACAGTATAAATTGGAGAATGCAAACTGTGGTTGTTGTATGAGACAATTTTTAAAAGTTTTGTAGGTCTTTATAGGGCAACACAGTGAATTTATTGAGACAGCAACGATCATATCGTGAATATTTTCTGTCATCTCTGAACACTGAACTAATCACAACTGCTCGTTTGAATACCTCCACATATGAAACGGCTAAATGGTTCTTTATCTGAAATACACTGCTCAAAAAAATAAAGGGAACACTTAAACAACACAATGTGACTCCAAGTCAATCACACTTCTGTGAAATCAAACTGTCCACTTAGGAAGCAACACTTATCGACAATCAATTTCACCTGCTGTTGTGCAAATGGAATAGACAACAGGTGGAAATTATAGGCAATTAGCAGGACATCCCCAATAAAGGAGTGGTTTTGCAGATGGTGACCACAGACCACTTCTCAGTTCCTCTGCTTTCTGGCTGATGTTTTGGTCACTTTTGAATGCTGGCGGTGCTTTCACTCTAGTGGTAGCATGAGACGGAGTCTACAACCCACACAAGTGGTTCAGGTAGTGCAGCTTATCCAGGATGGCACATCAATGTGACCTGTGGCAAGAAGGTTTGCTGTGTTGGTCAATGTAGTGTCCAGAGCATGGAGGCGCTACCAGTAGACAGGCCAGTACATTAGGAGACGCGGAGGAGGCCGTTGGAGGGAAACAACCCAGCAGCAGGACCGCTACCTCTGCCTTTGTGCAAGGAGGAACAGGAGGAGCAATGCTAGAGCCCTGCAAAATGACCTCCAGCAGGCCACAAATGTGCATGTGTCTGCTCAAACGGTCAGAAACAGACTCCATTAGAGTGGTATGAGGGCCTGACATCCACAGGTGGGGGTTGTGATTACAGCCCAACACCGTGCAGGACGTTTGGCATTTGCCAGAGAACACCAAGATTGGCAAATTCACCACTGGTGCCCTGTGCTCTTCACAGATGAAAGCAGGTTCACTGAGCACGACAGATGTGACAGAGTCTGGAGACGACGTGGAGAACGTTCTGCTACCTGCAACATCCTCCAGCATGACCAGTTTGGCAGTAAGTCGTAATGGTGTGGGGTGGCATTTCTTTGGGGGGCCGCACAGCCCTCCATGTGCTCACCAGAGGTAGCCTGACTGCCATTAGGTATCGAGATGAGATCCTCAGACCCCTTGTGAGACCATATACTGGTGCGGTTGGCCCTGGGTTCCTCCTGATGCAAGACAATGCTAGACCTCATGTGGCTGGAGTGTGTCAGCAGTTCCTGCAAGATGAAGGCATTGATGCTATGGACTGGCCCGCCCGTTCCCCAGACCTGAATCCAACTGAGCTCATCTGGGACATCATGTCTTGCTCTATCCACCAATACCACGTTGCACCACAGACTGTCCAGGAGTTGGCGGATGCTTTAGTTCAGGTCTGGGAGGAGATCCCTCAGGAGACCGTCCACCACCTCATCAAGAGCATGCCCAGGCATTGTAGGGAGGTCATACTGGCACATGGAGGCCACACACACTACTGAGCCTCACTTTTTGACTTGTTTTAAGGACATTACATCAAAGTTGGATCAGCCTGTAGTGTATTTTTCCACTTTAGTTTTGAGTGTGACTCCAAATCCAGACCTCCATGGGTTGAGAAATCTGATTTCCATTGATAAATTTTGTGTGGTTTTGTTGTCAGCACATTCAACTACATAAAAAACAAAGTTTTTAATAAGAATATTTCATTCATTCAGATCTAGGATGTCTTATTTTTGTGTTCCCTTTATTTTTTGAGCAGTGTATATTAAAGAATATTCATGACATTTTGCAGCTGATTTGCAGCAGCATGACTTTTCTTTTTGTCTTTTTCCCACTGGCCAGGATAAAAACTGCTCTTTAACTCACTGGCCTATTTTGTCCTCCATGCGCTACCAGCTGAGGCACTAGAGTAGAAGCTTTAGTGACACAAACCGAAGAGCCTCTGTGCAATGGAAAGTTGTTTTGTGCATGATAATGAACTTTGACCCAAGACTAGATTAAACTTATATACAAAACTACATTTTTATTTTATATTCACTATTTTCAAATCAACATAAATGCAAGGGTTACTGATGTTTTTTTTAACGCTTCATAAATTTTCAACAGTGCTCCTTGGTGACTAGTGCTATTGTTGGAATATCCCTTACAAATCACTTGTGTGGTCCTTGTGAGACACCAAGTGCCTACGGGCAACATGTTTAGAATCTCCGTATACCATATGTAGAAGGTGATGTTCTGACATTACTTTTTACAGCTACATACCTCAATACACCATAGAGACACATGCCAGATGCACAAAAGTGTGATGGGGGGTTTTAGGTGGGTGTTAAGTGTCAAGCCAACTTTCAAGTGAGTGCCACAAGCTTTTTCCAACAGAACATTACCCCAGGCTTCATACAGCATTCAGACCAAGCCTCTTCTATGTGTGTACCCTTCAGCCATGTAGTCCCCAGGTGACTCACACTTCTATACAGAAGAGAAGGTGATTCATTCACACAGTGCATAACAGATGGATGGAGTTACAAGCTGCCAAAAGTGAAGCAACTACAGTAATTCCATAAAGTGCAACAGCACTGATAGGTGCTGCAGGCTCAAAACTACCCACTGCACCAGTAGACTTCCATCCAAAAAAAACAGTACAAGTAGGTAAAAATCCTTTGGACAATTTTCTAAAAAGTCCATGAACATAACTATCAGCATCTCCCAATAAGCAAAATCTCGAGAGAAGAAATGACCTTCAGCAAGAAAACAATGCCAGCACACAAACTGGTTTACCAAACAATGGTAAAAAGTGTGTTTTGAATTTAACCCAAATAGCAGACTATGATATATATGTATATTTTTTGTGCTTTTGTTCTTACCCCACTGATTTTACGTTTGCTTGGAAAATGCTTTGTCTGCCATCTTGGTATTTTGTTTACATTGTAACTTTTGATGAAGGACCCACTTGGAAACGAGATCGTTAATCTCATAAGGATGATCCTCCAAAATGATAAGTAAAATAAATAAATATGTCAGATTAATTTAGTTGGATTATTGGTGCAAACGTCACTTTTAGTGTTTGTATAAGGAATGTGGATGCCACATATTCTTTTAATGGGTCACATGTACTATTTTTAATTAAATACAGATCCATCTTTATTTAAAGCAGCTGTCTGGAGTATTTCTTTTATCCGATGGCACCATCTAGTGGCTGACAAGCATATCACACCAAGAGTCGGTCGATCCGGTAATTTAAGATGGCAACTACACGTTATGAATGTGCTTCTGTAGACAACAGAGCTAAAACACGTTGTTTTACAAGTATTATTCTCATATCATGTTTTCATATATTTATATTTTGAAGACTGACTTGTCCGTGAAAAGTTAATCAACTATGCATCAGCCGAGGTGCATCCTTAATTCTATAGCACGTAAGCAGCAGTCTAATGCTATTGGTTAGTTCTGATCGGCGCTCAGTTTCCTATTGCACAGAGCTCTACGGGACAGGGGGCGGGCTTAGCAAACAAAAAAGACGTATTGTTTACATTATATCACACTACATGATAAGACAATCACTTTTACGTATTTCTGAACAATCATACATAATTCCTGAAAGGGGACAACTCCAGCTAGCCGGATCTAGCATTTTAAAATTAAAAATTTTCTAGTGAAATGTACATATTTTGTTTGACTAAATTATCATGAATTTCACATCCCTACAGTGTTTTCTTACCTGCGTGTGGATTTACTGAGTAGTCGTGATCTACTTGAAATACAACAGAGGCTCCACTTTACTTTGATGAAGAATGGACTCTAAGAAGTTTATTTCCCCTTTCATAAGTGCTCTCTCTTTTCTGTTGTTGATGAAAACTGTTCCAAACAATGAGGCTTGAAACAACTCAATTTTTCAGACAATAGCAGTCTTGTTTAACTGAGTCATCTGGGACAAAGTGCCCACTAAAGACAGAGTGCAACCTACTCCACATCGAATTTTCTCCATTCTTGTCTTATTACCTGAATTCCGTTACATCTTGGGTCTGCACACATTAAAAGAAGAGGAAATAGAGATTTTTGTTTTTAATAAAACTAAGGTGACAAAAACTCCTATTTGTGTCATTTAAGCCACTCAGACATCCCACAGGTGCATGTGAACAATTTCTGGCAGAAAATATGCAGAAATATGAAAATGTCTAAAGCTGAATGAAATCAAGCAATAAAAGCACTCATCTAACAGTAATCTCTGTTTACCTGACAGCATTTTCACAAACTCTCAGCATTTTTTATTTTTAATATGAACTGTTTGTAAAAATCTTCCTCTAACACATCACACACAGTAAAGTGAACAGTATCAAGTCCAACAACAATTATATACAGCACTTAGTCCAAGCGTGGCCAAGAACAAAGTGGATTGCTGTCTTCCTGAGACAACTTCAATCTCAAAAATGTCAAAGCAATTCATTCTAATGCTGTTTTTAAACCTTTGCACCACCATCACTTTTTGCATTACATAGTTACTCCAGCAGAAATGTTACGTTACTCCTACAGAAGACCTAGGCTGCACTGAAACTGGCTGCTGCTTCTATTTGTGCATGCAAATACCCTCAGAGTGGTATGATAAAAAACAGTGAGAAGTAAAACTGATTATGATGTACAAGATTGAAAAATTGAATTTACATAAACCACCTTAAAATCTTTGTAACTGGAGTTGGTTCAGCTGGATTTGAAAACTGTTTATTTTAACTATCAATTCAATTACATTCAGTTTATTTATAAAGCGCCAATTCACAAGAGTCATGCAAAGGTACTTCACAAAGTAAACATTCCAATTGAACCTACTTATTAGTGAATTGGGTTCAGTTCATTATTCCAATTAGTTAAAAGTTTCCTATGTAAGAAAACCCAGCAGATTGCATCGAGTCATTGACTTGTTGTGTCAGTGACTTTACAGCAATCCCCATACTAAGCAAGCATGTAGCGACAGTGGAGACAAAAACACAGATATAAACCTCCAGCAAAACCTGGCTCAGTATGAGCAGCCAGCTGCCACAACTGGCTGTGGGTTTGAGAAGAGTATCAGGTAACAGGTATGCTACATCTTGGCTATAATATACATGGAATTTAATCTTAATCTTTAATAAGACACACTGTGCTAGCAAATCAGCGTAAAACTGCCACCACAGTGTGTCTTCTGAAAGCGCCATAGCGGCATGGCAATGCGGCAATTTTGCAGCTTTCATGCCACCAAGCTTGGTAGAAATATTGCTGCAATGCCAGACTTGTGAATGAAGATTACGCTTGGTGCATCAGTGTGGTGCCATGATCCTGTGTGGAATTACCGCCTAGCTCCGGCCGGCAACTATATTGAAAATGAAAGTAAACACGGGCAAAGGTTTAGCTTTTGTAAACAGAATCAGTTGAGATGATAAACTGGAGCGATGCAGAGCTCTGGGAGCTTCTCTCCATTAGAGCTGAAGCCACAATTGCAAGTTATGTCCAAGCTAAAAGGAAGTCCATGACAGCGCAGAGACCACCCCCACATCCCCTTTAGACCGCCATTGCATTATCTTTTGTGAAAAGCACATGATGGCGTCACATTACCGCCACAGTCGGACTACTTATGAACGACCAAAGGCTCCCTGATACTGCCTTAGCTTTGTGGCAAATTGGCAGCATTGTTTTATGAAAGTTTGCTTGTTAATGGAGCAACAAAGAAATAAATTAAGTCAGTAGTCACTATTTTTTTTTATTAATAATGCTAATTTTAGCGCAAACTAGCTGGGTTCTATTGTTTGTAAACTCTGAGCTACACAAGGAGGTTTTGGTTTCTCCACTTTCTGCAGCTTCCTGTCCACAGCTCGTTGTTAGGCCGACAGCTGGAACACGCTGTCCAGAAAAAGCAAACAGGCAGCTTTACACTTAGCAGGTAAGGGAGAGAAAAGGTGCAGCTTATAACAATGTTCTCCAAATGATAGGATCTCAACTCCAAGTGTCAGCCATCAGGAGGAAAAGGAAATACTTAGGAGAAGGGTAAAAGTTAGACCTGAATCATCTTCCTCAGAAAAGTGTGCTTTTATCACCCTGACATGTATCAGAAGAGGAAAAGCAAGAGAAATTTGCCCAGATTAAGTGAAACGTTGAAGTGAAATACTTCCTTTCCTGTTATTTTGATGATTATGGCTCAAAAATAAGATAAACAAACATTCAGTGTCTCATAAAATTATAATACATGCATTGCAATCAGTTATTTGCTATTTGAATGCATCTTCCTGATAAAATGCAAAAGTGATTAGGATGTTTTCTTTAGGTATTTTCTTTTACAAACACCACAGGATCAAACATATAGAAAATATAAGATAGATGCTGCAGTTTAAGCACACAGATACTTGGTTACGTGTTAAATTCTGCCCTGTGTGTCTGAAATACAGAAATACAGCAGGGACTGAAGATGAGCTGCTTGTTTACAGACACACACTATGAAGATTTGGTTATACTGACCTTGTGTCAGTGTGAGGTCTCTGAAACAGATGTGTGAAATTCTCCTCTGTAAAAGTGAAACGTGTTGCAGGCTCCAACTAATTTAAGAGAAAATATCTTCATCTCTGGTCTGATGTTTTCTGTTCTAAAGACTTGCATTCCTATTAAAATAAATCTGATTTATCAAGGCTTTTATTATTCTGTTACTAAGACCCTAACGATACAAAAAAAGCTGTAAATTCTCTCCAACTAAACTATTTTCCTCCATTTTCCCTACGTTGTTTAGCAGCTCAGTGGTAGACAGGCTACCAGTATGAATGTTTTGTTTGGGATATATTGTTTGCCAATTAGCTCTAAGATCAGACAGAAGTTTGTGTCTTTGATAGGCTGGCTATAAAAACATCTTGATCTTGTGTTTTTCTGTTTTTCCCACAATTAAAACTCAGCCAGACACAACAGTGAACCAAACACTGTTCTACATATAATGAGGAAAAGAGGAGAAACGGCTCTGATGATGTTTTTGATCGGTATATAATAAAAACAATAATAAAAACAGTAATTTTATAACAGTTAGCAGCTCATTGAAGTCTACAGAGTGAAGGTTTCAATTCAATTCAATTCAGTTTATTTCTATAGCGCCAAATCACGACAAGAGTCGTCTCAAGGCACTTCACAAAGTAAACATTCCAATACAGTTCAGTTCATTAAGCCAATCGGTAAAAAAGTTTCCTATATAAGGAACCCAGCAGATTAGATCTTAAATAATCGAGATTTCAATTTCAGTCAAAATAATCGTGATTATCATTTTTGCCATAATCGAGCAGCCCTAATTGTTACAATAAAAATATGTATAATATGTAAAGGTCAGAGGTCACTACAATACCCACTGTTAAATAGATACAAATCTGAAGCCCGCGAGGACATTGACCTACGTGGTTCAAAAATGTCCTGCGTGAGACGCTCTCACGACTGCCAGTTTGGCAGGCGTGGCTCAAACGTTTTCACAAACACTGTTGATCGACATTTTCGTCAACGAATAAAAGACAACAAAAACTGCCAGTAAGTAAAATCCAATCAAAAAACAGGAACGATGGGAGGAACGGATGAAATAACCAATCAGCAAATAGAACGGGCGGGACTAGACAAGAACAGAACCAATCAGAGTCTGGAGCCAGCCACTGTTTGAACAAGCTACCGGTACACAAAGACATCATATATTGATGTCTATGCTGATAATGGTTGAACACTTTATGTTTAAAAAGAGAAAATGTCCACGGCTGGGAGGAAAAGCATTAAATGTGACGATCTGAAATGTATTTGCTTGGGGAGTACACGTCCTAGGTTTCCCCTGGTAGCAGAGAGCGGGGGCAGGTGAGGGCAGGAGGAGTGAATAGTTGCAGCTGAACCGAACTCACGGAGCTGTGCATTTGTTCGTTTTTCTTGTCGTGGCGCTGCTACGGCCGATATAATTAGCGATTGTTTTCCTAGCGGCGTTTTTGTGAGATAAAAACATTCAAGCGGTCCAGATAAACATTAAGGCAGCCCACTTTGGTGAATTAGTGCAGGGAAACCTCTAGTAAATACTCCTGAAAACAATTCTTACCTTTAGTAGATCCTCGCATTATTAGAGTAACACCTTTTAATGTTTTGATGGTATGATGTCATTTCCTGTCATGTTTACAAACATTACTGCACATCATACAGATTTGTTTACTTTATTAATATTGGGAGACACAATTTCAAACTGTCAGCATGCATTTAGCTATTTTCCATTCATTATAATTATAACTGATTTAATAATATTGATCCAAAGTGTGAAATGTGATTTTCATATTGCTTTATAGTTCCAAGTAGGTGTAGTTAACATTTCCTTTACAGAAGTTTAAAATTATTGCATCAGAAGAAAAATACATTTATTTTAGTCGACTAAAAGACTAAAATTAAAACAAATTTGACTAAATCGTGACTAAGACTAAAACTAAATTAGAATTTCTTGTCAAAATTAACACTACATGGCTTTTTAGGCACTCTTTCACAATAATTATATCAAATAACTTTCCAACTACAACTCAACAAGTCATCTCTGTGAACCTTGTGGGTGTTATGTTGTTTATTTGTTCAGAAACACTGATGAATGTTGAGTCAGCATTCACACAGTAACAGATGGAGGCCTTTTTGTGGTGGTGGCCCTTTGATATATAAGCTCTTATCTTATGATGGGAGGGAAGGTGTTAACAACAGAGCTTATCTCAGTATCTGGATGCCTAAAAAAGGCTGGGAACGAACACATGTGAGGGGATGAGATCTTAGAAAACACTTTATCGCCCACTCAATGAGTGTTTATTGGGGAAGATGGCTGTTTAGGAGTACTGTTATACTACAAAAAACATCACATACTATTTTTAGTCATTCCAGTGGTTGGTATTGTGAAGACACAGCTAACTTAGATGTAAACTTGTTTACATTGAAGTAGTGGGAAATTACCAAGACCCAATGCTCTCCTGAGTCAATTCATTATTTAGTCACTTGAATCTATTTTTTGAAGGACTACACTTTCCATGATTTAGAAGAAAAGTGTGTTCAAGACACCCTTTGAAATAACACTATTAACTTAAGCAGAGCCAAGGTGAAGGTTCTCAGTCATCCAGGTCATTGTAATCCAAACAGGGTTAGAATGAAGGCGTAAAGGAAGCTATCTATGTCAAATGGGAAAAACCTACGTTAAATAGAGCAGGAGGTCTCAGGATTCACCTTTCCAGCACCTATAATGCAGCTCTGAACCTAATTCCAAAAGAGTTTCAGTCTAGGTCACACCCTCCTGCATCTAATCAATACAATGACTCCCACACAATAGAGGCTAACGACTCATCAGGAGGTAGGTAGCAGGGGTATTCATAGGTAGTTTCTGCTCGTTAATCAACAATAGACAGCTAGTTTATAAGTTTGACCCTCCCATATTCCAGTCAGAATTGACAAAGCTCATCGAATGAGAAATGAAACGTCTTCAGGAAACCAAAGAAGTCTAGTTGCCTTCATTCGAACCCCTTTGGAAAAATCAGGTTCAAACTGATATTTGTGTTTGACATATACATGCACAAACTCAAACCCAAAGGAAAGTAGGCTTTTTCTCAAAAAGAACAATGACCTTTTTCTAACATGACACTGCTGCTGGTGGATGAAATGAGCTGACAGAGAATAGTTAAAAAAGTGAACTTGTGAAATGGTATTTTATTCTGGCATATCCCAAATCTCAAGAACACAGCCAAGAGGGTCAGTTCCTTTAGAAAAAGAAACATTCAACCACCAGGAAAAACAGCTATTATCTGTCATTTCCTTCTTGATGTGTAAAAAACTGTAAATACGTTTTATAATGAATGTATTTTAAAAAGATATGTTGTTGCAGGTGCTGAAGCAGAACTGTAGAAGTCATGAATGTTGTTAATATTTAATATTTTTTCCAGTTTCCTTTGTCAGGTTCTTGTTTCCTCCTCCTCTATCGCTCACGTGTTTTGAATTTAGAATCCCAAACAACAAATACACTGACCTCTGTTGTGTAGCCAGTGAGCAGTATGGCTTATTCTGCTTTAGGAAAAAATAAATAAATACATAAAAGGAACATGAAGAGAAAAAAGCATCTCTGAACTGCACAGGATTCTTGCTTGGAGAACAATATTGTACTCCTGCCAAGAAAACGCTGGCTTTAGTTTCAATCGAATAACATCAACCTCAAGACACAATGCTATCAGAAAAAAACATATATACAAGTAAAAATATTTTTAGTATATATAATAATTTGTCTAAGATTGAAAAGATGAGTGCGCTCATTGATCCTGTGTCGTATATATAATATAATATAGTATATTTTTTCTAATAAGCATAGGTTTGATCATTTCCCTATCCATTACTGTCTACTGACCTTGATCGGAGAGGAAATCCAGCATGGTCTGCAACAGGAAGGACAGGTGACGTACAGACAGGCCCGGGTTGCCCATGCGACGGGAAGCATACACCAGCTCGTGCAGCAGACGCATCTGCACAGCAGCCCAGCCTCTATGGGTGCCTTGAAAAGGGGCGACAAATGGAAAAACACACTCTAGGTGGATAAGGCTCCTTGTTGACACCTACCTGTGATGTTACAGGGTTATCACATTTTAATAGTACACAAAGGAAGCTGTAAAACTATGCTCTTCATACCTGGGGGAAAAAACCTTTCTAATTGTGTTATAATTGGGTTTTTTTTTGTCATTTGAAGACTAAATAAAATAAGATGTAAAATACTAAATAAATACACACACACACAGATTGGATAACAGCAACGTGACTCTACCACTGACTCAGTTTGCTTTACAACGATGTTTTATCTCCACAAATAACACAAGCCTGGAGGAGTTCTGCTGTGTGGTGGAGTTGCTAATGCTAACAGTTAGCTTCTACTAGTCGAGACGTTCTCTGCTGTTTCCTGGATGCTAAAACGGCAACAGCCTTCCCCGCCGCAAATCAAGATGGGTGAGTCCATGAATGTTAAGTGACAGTGTGATGTAGATCTGTCAGGATTTTCAAATGCTAGAGTTTCACCGTCTATTTTCTATCAGAAGCTAATGCAGGAGATAGGTGTAGAAGATTATTTTCATGTTCAACCTGCGTGAAAAACTCATAATGACCAATTATAATCAGAAATAATAATTAAAAAATGTTTTTTGCTTTTAACACATGTGTATTTTATGTGAAGTATCACAGAAATTAAAGCATCGTGTCCAAACTGTTGCTTTTTCCTCATCTTTTACAACCAGTCTATTCACTATTTACAAAGGAAACAAGGCCAAAGATTACCAGCAAAAGAGAGAGGAAAATATTCTCAGTGTCTCTCAAATAGCTTTCCACAAAGAAGATATGAATGTCTGCGCTGCTCTATTCAACGTGAGCTCTTTTATCACCATTGCTTTTCTTGCTGTGAGAGCAGTGAGCAAGGGTCAAGTGTCTGTAGAGCCCACAGGCTTGTCACAAAAGCCCAGTTCAGGTCTCATATGGGTTTTCTATATGATTAAGTGGTAGCCTGACCACATAACACCTTAGAGAGGCACTCTCACATTTGCTCATGTCATGTCAAAGTATTATCATGTCAAGTGTAGAAATAAAGTCTTTTTTATTTCTACCTCCTCATATCCAGATTTTCAGAAAATCCAACCTTCAAGTGTGTCAGCCTACCTTTGTTGAAGTCCTTGGGATCAAGTGACAGGCTGTATCCAGGTAAGGTCTCCAGCAGCAGCTTGTAGCAGGCCCTCCAGCCTGGCTCGGGGATGGTGGGGGCCACACACTGCATGGCTGCCACACGTTTGAAAAAGGCGGACTTGCGATGGAAGCCAATAAGTTCATAGAGTTCAGACAGGATACTGTAGCGTTGAATCTTCTCCTCCTCCGATAGCTGCAGGTGAGCATGTAGTTAATATTCCCTACATAAAAATCTGTTTTGCATTTTGTTACCGCCAACTACCGTTAAATCTGGGGTATGAGATGTTTTTCCGGAGCGCTCTTTGCCACAATGCTTGACATATACCAATGGCAACCAATAAATGAAATGTTGTGTCATAAAAATTAATAATTTTAACCGCGTCTGAAATGTACAATCCTGGAAAAACCATCATCCAATCATTGTGAACGTCCCATTCTTGGATCCTGATCCATCCATCAAACTGCCCTTTGACAGTCTCCCACCTTTGTGTGTGTGTGCGTGCGTGCGTGCGTGCGTAGCCGGAAGAGAGTAAATGGGAGAAGGTTCGAGGTTTGTTCTGAAACTTTTGACCAGTTATTCGCGGAGTTTTTCCTGATCGTTGGAGGCCCTGAGCTGCTGTAATTTTGAAGTTAAGAATAAACCAAGAAAGCTAAAAACTAAATTTTCACCATAAAAACACCACCCTAGCATTAGCTAGCATACAAAACAGTTATATGGTTACATAGCTGCATTATGTTAGGAATTATGGCAGAAATGGTGCCAACAACAGGTCCAAAACATAAAGTGAATTGCGTTTTGGAGGCGGAGCTTGGGGGAAAGCCTGAAAAGAGGTTGAATTGTGTATATTCAAACAGTAGCTTGCTTAAACGGCAAGAAAAAATTCTCCTATTCAGGATCTTGAAAATACCTCTCCACCAACATCCCCAAACATGCAAACACCAAGTTTAAAGTAAACAATGCAACTAAAACAACGTTTAAGGCAAACAGAATTCAAATACAATGAAATGAAATGGAAAAAACACAGAAAGGTTCATTTTAAAGAGAAGAAATAGCTATTGTGTTGAGAATCTCTGAGTACTTATTCAACAGAACCATTAACATCTCATTGCTGAGGAAGGTACTCAGTCATCCAGGACACGGTATTCCTAGTAGGAGGCAAATTAACTTTAGTTTATGAAGATGCCTCTCATCTAAGGAGCTTCATCAATCTAAAATGAAAAGTGCAGAGAACAAAGCTATAAAGAGAAACTTGATAGTGCAAACAGGCTTACTATGCTCTACTTCAATCTAAAGGGAAAAGGACACTTTTAACGACGGGATTAGTCTTTTTCTAGACAAAGACAGTTTGAGAGGCAGTATCTTTGTCAAAAGATATAAATAAAAAAGATAATCGAGCATTAAACCAAGGAGGAGGTCCAAATTTAGGACACCAGATGGAAATAACCAAAAAATGAAAGAGGAACATATTCAGTGAACCTGGATCACATACAGATCGATTAAGCATGAATTCCTACATGTGAAAAAAGAAGCAGTGTGATAACGGCAGCAGGTGGCTGGGCTGAGAGGTTTTTCTCTTGTGTAAGACCAATAAAAATACACGAGGGATAGATGGACTGATGCATTTCTGGAGGTAGTTTCACAATGATGCGAAACAGAAATAGGGAGAGAGGAATTCTGCAAAGACCCGGTGAGTCAGAATGTTTTTCTCCTCCGCTACACTGACCTGATGCAGCCTGATGCATGACATGTTTTCACATGTTTAGACTAAAATACCTGGTTCAGCTACTCGTCTTATGAAATCTATCATGTAAATTTTTGTTTTTGGCTAAATAAACTTGTTTGAAGTCTGAGAGTTAGAACTGTGCTTTTTACTAAAAAGATGAGGTACATCAGTCATTTGAGGAGACCTTCAGTGGTTTTTGTTCATGTTGCATGACCTGACTTCTACATTACCAGCTACTGCTGCTAAAACACTCCATCTAAACATGACACTACAAGGGGGTCTCAAGGGGTTGACTCTAAACACTTTCCACAAAAACATCCCCATTATCATCGTTGATCCTTGGCGTAACTAAATCGTGCTCTCGTCTAGCTAAACAACTATTTGGTGGTTTAACCCATAGATATCATATATATTGCTAGATGCCTTAACCGCGCTGTTCATCAATTGGACGAACGTCCCTACGCGGCGGCCATCTTACTTCGGACAGCTGCCCCCTTTCGTAACATTGGTGTCAATGGTGCATGTACTACTTAAATAACTCTAACTTGCTCAATTTTCAACCAATTTTCAACGGTTTGATTTGTTATAAACACCAGAGATGTGGCTGTGAAATATGACAGATTTGGCCCGTTAATTTAAAAATGTGCAAGTATGTCCTATCAAGCTTATGTGTTATAAGGTTTGTAATAATGCAACCCGCTTGTAAATCCGTTAATATGTCATCGAGTTAAGAGTGTTTTTTAAGCTGTTCACTCACCTTCCATCTGCTACCATTGAGAACGGAACGTAACCTGTCCGAAGTAAGATGGACGCCGTGTAGGGACGCTGTCGACTCCCAGTAAAGGCATCTAGTAATTTATATGATATCTATGGTTTAACTCCCCAATCCAACCCCTTGTTGCGTGTCAGTCGGGGAGGCATTGGGTCCCATTTTTAAAGTCTTAGGTGTTACGGAATTAATAAGGTTTTAGACTTAATTTCATAACAAATTGGCGAGCCAGTCAGGAGTGCAGTGCATAAACATACTCATGGCAGTAGATGGAGAATGGAAACACTCGTGACACAGGGTCAATGACCTATCTTCCTGCAACATAGGTATGACCCGAGCATGGATTTGAACCCACGACCGTCCAGTCTCAGGGCGAACACTCATACCACTAGGACATTGAGAAGGTAGGAATGCACATGTATGAAAATTTGGACCAATGTCGATATCCGACATTATTATTGCCGTCTTGGCCGATAACGATATTGTATTTAAACTTCTGAGATGATTACTTTCACTGTATTATGACCAAACATACTACTTGACACCCTCCCAAATTTCAAAATTCTACGCCAACTAGATGGAAATAAATATTTGTTGTTCACATCGGCCCAGTTTTACTTATCGAACTGATACCAACATGTTATAAAACAACTAAAATCAGCCAATATCGATGCTAAAGCCAATATATGCGCATCGCTAATTATTGTGCTGGGGACTACCTCAGCATATTAGAAATCAAAATTTAAGAAAAAAAGTCAGGTATCTGTAATATTAAAAGGGAAAACTTTAAAGAACAAAAGAAAAAAATGAGAAAAGTAAGAAATATTACTCAGGCTAAAGAGAAAAATTGCATAATACTTGTAAAAAAGATTGAACTGGTAGAAAAAGCACGCTGTAAGAAAACAGATTATGTAAGTGATGGGTGATCTGTGTGAATACACTTGTACTGTTTTTGTGATGTGCTATCTTTGTCTAGTGTGAGTTAACTAGGAAACACAGAGCTGGTGATCATAATTCTGGTTTTTGTTTCCCACTCGGGTAGCATACCTGTCCCAGGTTAATGTAAACAGCATTCTGCAGGAACTCAGAGGCCTCCCTGGCTCTCTTCTGGATGGCCAGCACCCTGACGGCTTTAACACAAGCCTCCAGCTCGATCACACCAGCGTTCTTGTACTGGGAGGGAAAAAAGAAAGGAAAGAAGGAGAGGCTCAGTTAGTGATACTTGAGGTTTCTATCCCTTTTCTCATTCACTTATAATCAAACTCATATTTCATGGAAATCACAGCATAACAATAAAGAGAAACAATAGGATTCTCTCTCACTCATTGGTGTGTTTGAACTGAAAATTTGAGCCACTGCCACCAAGGCTTCATTGTGTCATTTTTACTTCATAGTCCTTTGGCTTTCTTCCACTTCCACGCTCACTGTTACTTTACATAAATGAATATTAAATGGTTATGCATTCTGAAGGAATTAGTCACAGGTAAACAGGCACAGCCAAAAGAAATTACGAGGATGGAGCAGAAGGCGGCTGAAAGGTTAGGTAGTATTAGAACCCAACTCCATCAACAATAAAGTACAGAAGATCCTTTAATGACAACAGAGTAGTCGGTATTTGGGTAGAATGCCTCCTTCTGACCCAGGAGATTCTGGTCCAGGAACACATTAGGTAGAAGTAAGGCTGCTGCCCAAATGACCCGGACTCAGATAAGCAGATGACTGGTTGACAATGAAGTACAGGGATTAGAGTCCTGTAATTATGTTACTTGTGAGCAGTACAAAGGTCAAGGTCGGGCTAAAATAATGAGCATAATGTCATTATTTGGTGGTTTTACAAGGATACCAATGAATTAAAAAATTCTGTTTTCAATATGCTCAAATACGCTTTGAAAGTCATATCTACAAGAGATGTTCAGTTATAAGTGAACAGCCTGTTCTGCTCAAATGTGTGATCAAATACTGCCCTCTTCTGGCATGATAAATACCAACATGTGGACAAGGAGCTTTGGTTCTCAGAGCTGTTGCTTCTACTAACATATAAATAAAATTTGTATTTTTTTCTTTGTGTGATCAAAGAGGAGAGAAGGAGATCATTTTTTATATTCAACTGAATACAAACGGTCATAGTTCATGAATTACTAAACCATGAGAATTAGTTTCATCTATTAGAACTTTTAAATTCGTCATTTTAAATCCATTTAAAATCAACAACAGCTTCTTAAGGATAACTACTGCAAAACCCTCAGGGTGTTTCTCAATGTCAAGGCTGCCTACCAGGGTAGGCAAGGCACCTTGCTTACGAGGACACTGTCCTTCCTTGGTCAAAGAAAATGATTAAATGAAACAGACTTACCTCACGTGACCACAGCTGCCTAGAGCCCGCTTTTTGCTTACGCGCTCCATTTACGTCCCGCCCATCATAGTAGCATTAAATCTCAATATAGATGTATATCAAGCCTATTACTTTTTTAATTGTGTATATATTGGTTAAATCAAATGTGTAAGCGAGTTAGTACCTGCTAGCCACCGAAGCAGCAACTACTAAGCAACTAACCAACCAAAAATAACTGCTTTGGATCTAAAAAAAAAAAAAAACATTTTAGATATAAGACCAATAGCTACAATTAGTTGACTTACATTTAAACTGGAAATTTGCCCATAAAGTAGCTGCTGCCGGCTCCTGATCACATCTGTTTGAAAATACCGCGCTGCATTCTGGGAAATTTTTGACCGAGGGAAGGCAACAAGGCACCTCCCATGAGTCCTTGGTCAGTTAGCTAAACGGCAGACAAACTGAGGACAGACGCCTCCGTAGCACATGAACATTGGTATGCCTTAGCGGTTCCTGATGATGTATCTCCTAGGCAACCAGGGCAGGACCAAGGCATCAAGGAGAGGTTCCTTGACATTGAGAAACACCCTCAATCAACTGAAGGAAAAACAAACAAGTCATCAGTGGACGAGATGAAAAATCCCTCAAACTTTTGAAGTAAGGAACACTTCTTGCACGACTCCACTCCGAAGCGGACTCTAAAAGATATAAAATGTGTGTGTTTGTCTTTTTATTATTAAGTCAGTACCTTTCCATAGTAAGAGATGGCCTCTTTGTATTTCTCAATAATGTCCTCAGGACTCAGGCAGTTCTTGGCTCGTCCAATCTCAGTGCTGGTGTCGGCACTAATGCCGTTGGTTGTAAGGGCACCTACGACCAAGAACGACAGATTAACACGAGTAGAAGAGAAACTGAGAGGATTTCCTTTTATTCTGCTCTTCTACTAAGGCAAATGAAACTATAACAAAGTGTAGGAGATCATTTTCTGGAGAACTTTTTGCCATAATTTTTTAAATGTTCATCACATACCGATGGCTACCAATGTAAACCAATCTACAAATATTGCTACAATTTAAATCAACCAGCAGGACTTGCTGACAAAATTAAAGAGTTAATTTAAGCAAATATATTCTCTTAAATCGACACAAACAACAATCAGCATAAATATATGAATGAAATATTCTAGCTGCAAACTTTTTTAGGACTTTAAACAGCTAATGTTCAGAAACAGATGAACTTACACAAAAAACATATAAAGCTACTGCAGCATGCTCCAGTAACACTAAACAAGTTACTGCTATAGCTTGACCAAATAGGGCAAGCAAACAGGACAAAAGCAGAAGAATATTTCAAGTGATTTTTGTTTTGTAATCAACTACAGAATGTGATTTATCTGACTAATTGGAGAAAAACTGATTAGAAATTAAAGGCGGGGAAATGAGTGCGACTATTTAAAGGTTTGGTCTTAAATAGGGATGCACCAATACCACATTTTCCCAAATCGATAAGTTAAAGCAGCCATTGTAAAGATAATTAAGCCCGGTTTATACTCCATCAGCAAGTTTGCACTCACACACGCGTATTGACGGAGACATTTTCCTTTTATATGTCTCCATTGGTGCGTCAGCGTTGAGAAGGCATTCCCCGCCAAAACAGCAGGAGGCGTAGACCTTTTCCAGCAAGTCTGCTACCATTGCAGTGACGTCTCTCACAGACATCGTATACGTAGACGCCCCATGGACTGACGCTGCCTATCGGAGCTGCCGTAGTGGCCAGTCGCCAACTTGGGTATGTCTCCATTCGCCCCCAGTGCATTTATTTCTACTGAGGAAGGTGTTTACCCAACTAAAAAACACATTTTATCATCCTTTTTTCACTAAATCAAACATATGGTATGGCATGATAGTTAAAATATATTCAAATAAGAAAAATTAAATATAAAATCTCAACAGGTAGGCTAGAAAAGTCACACCTGATCTGTTTTCAATAGTACAGCGATTGTTGCAAGCCATAGGCTGTAGAACAAACAAGCATAGTAGCTCATTCTGCGTTGACTCCAGTTGGGTTTGGAGAGTGAGGGACCCATCCAATATGGCGGCGACGCTATTACGTTCTCCAGCGCTCAATTGGGCATCTACATAATCATGTCTATGACGTCTCTGGTTGATGACGGTTTATTTACTTCAGCTTGTAAACGCCAATCCACTCAAGGAGCAATGGCTGACAGAGAGCGAGTTTTCATTGAACTGGAATTGCTTGATCTTGAGGAACAAAAACTTTTCTTATAAAGAACTCAACAGGAGCGAATGACACAGCTGCGTCGGTTAAACGACCAATCACAGACGTGCACTCTCCATTGTGTTCGACAGATAGTTAAAAAAAATTCTGCTCTGCTCCATCCATCTTTGCGTGCCTGTCGGAGAGCCTTTGGGTGGATAATGGCGCTGCGTGGAGAAGTATAAAACAGGCTTTAGGCTACCATTTCTATAGAGATCCCTGATACTGGTATCGGCATCGGTGCGTCCCTCGTCTTTAGTCAGCTTTTGTTCTAGTGGGGTTGCGATAACCAAAAATACATCAAAAGATTTTTAAAAATCTAATGTAAAAGAAAAAAACAGGGATTTTTAAAAGTAAACAATACAAATCAAAGTGGTGGGATGACAATTAAAGCTTGTGAACAGCGCACACATGGCTTCATGCACAATGAGACTAACGTATTAAAGAGCTGCGTTAGTTAGATTATCCATACCTGGGTCAATGAGAACCTCCTGAGCCCCTATAGACAGACAGACAGACAGACAGACAGACAGACAGACAGACAGACAGACAGACAGAGAGAGAGAGAGAGAGAGAGAGACAGCAGGATCGTTCAATGGAGCGAGGCGCGATGTTAGCCGTGTTAGAGCAGACTATCTGCTTCACACTTGCTGCTGTTTTTACTACAATGATGCTATAATCAAACATGTTAGTATGTAGCTGGTAAAGTACTGAAAGTGATTACAGCTTCACACATACTAACCGTTAGTTGCCCTGTCACAATGATGACAAAAGCAAATGTATTTAATAGCTCACATAATTAGTCAGCATGTATTAATATGCTTTATAACCAGCAGGACTAGAAGATATTAACATCAGCTTGAATATCAACCTGTGCTAATGACACAGTAATGCAATTAAAGACAGAGGGATTAATGTTAAGTTTAAATGAGCATTCATCAGGACAATAATAGACACTTTGGCAGTTAAAGGAGATTAATTTTGCACATAAAGAAGCAGCTTGTAGCTGAGCAAAGCTGAGCACGGGGGCAGACACATTCTCACTCAGAGGCCAGCGTTACTATCCGTCCTCCTACACAATCGCAGCTCACCTGGTCTGTGGCGTTTGCCTGAATCGACTGTTTGGGAGATACTTGGCTTGCGTCCCACTAGCTTCCCTCCTGTGCCTCCAGGGTAGTGGGATATGACAGAAGCTGAACATAACCCCTCCAATGCAGCTGCAAATACCAAAAACCATCAATACCCATATCAGCTCAGAGGTTATTTCTATTTTAAACTCGGTTTATATATGAAAAGTTGGTTATTTTACTGATTAATCGCTTATCTGCTGCTTTAGCTTCTTGTTGTTTACACATAAATAAAGTCATTAGCCTTAAAACATGTGAACATTCTTTTGGTTGAAACCGAAACACGAACATCCTTATAATAAATAATGTGTTTATTCCAGGCTCACCACCAAGCCAGAGGAAGTCATTAACTCCCCTGAGCAGCTCCACAGCCATGTGGTAGTGCACCAGTGCATCCTGCAGCATGCCTGCCTGCAGACACAAATCCCCAACATGCTTCCTCATCCGTCCCTGGCAGCGCTTCTTGTAATGCCTGAGGCGAAGCAGCAGCAGGGAGAAGAAGAAAAACATGAGCTGGAAACAAATTCTGAGCACAAAACTTGTTTGGGTGATTTTTTATACATTCAGAGAGAAATGATTTTATTCTTTAAAGGCTTTCTGCTTGGGCCCAGGACAGGAGTCTTATTAGTCATCCACAGAGGGGATACATAGGCTAGGAGAGCACGAACAAAAACGAGGGTGTGAGGTGTCCTAAAGTCCTCAAAGCAGAAATCTGGAGTTTTATCTGAGAGGGCACCATCTAGAGGCAGAAAAAATGTATCGCACCTTAAGCCCCTCTCCCTGCTTCTGTGATTATGGCTGGAAGCAACGTCTCTCATTTGAAAACGCGCACCTCTAGCCAGAAAACACATTGATTTACAATTATTATTCTCACGTTATGTTGTTTATATATATATATTTTAAACGTACTTGTCCATAAGAAGTGTCCTCAACTCTGCGGATGTCTAACGCTACTGGCTAAAGCTGAGTGGCGCTATGGAACAGGGGGAGGGGCTTAGCAAAAAAATGACAAATTGCCTATATTATATCACAGTACAGGATAAGACTATCACTTTTACGGATTTCTAAAAATTAAAACAACGGGAAAACTCCAGATTGCTGCTTTAAGCGTTAAAAACGTGGCTTCACCAGGATAAAGGAAAACTTAAAAACTTTAAGGGAATATTTGACCAACTAGACAGGAAGCCTTAACCAGTGGTTCCCAAAGTCGGAGCGTGGACCCTGTTTGTCTCTATAGCTTGTTCATACTTCAACTAATAACAGTCGGGCGGGGTCACATGTCTCTGCTTTGTTGTTTTTGTCAAAAGCTGAAAGGTTTGGGAAGCCCTGCTCTAAAAGACCAGGAAGCTCCAGGAAAGATTAAAAAAACAGCTGAACTCAGGGTAAAATTCAATCAGAGGCATAATTGTCTTAGAAGCTATAAAGAAGCTGGGATATATTAATAAAAAAACAAAAAAATGAACATGAATGGCTTTAAAATTCAGACTAATTCACAGTAGGCCAAATCAGAGCAAGAATAAAACTAGATATCAGCCCATGAATGAATACCAACATCACGTAAAGAACAAACAGAGGGTGATTAAACAGCTTGTTTTTAAAAATGTCTTGCAAAAAGCAATATTATGTGTGCTCTGACCACTGGATCCTTCCCTAAACACAAAGTGCTAAACTCGCTGCACCATCCCAATTCCAGTTATTCTCTGAATTTATGACCAGTCCCAACATCGTATGAAGCAAATCTAAACTATCAGCTCCTCCTCCAGGAGCTCTTACCGTCAATCAGTCATTAAAATAGCATTTTTCACAAAAGGATGCAAATGGATGCTAATTCATTGGTTGCTGTCTCTGGGTTTACCACTAGAAGTCAATAAATGTTGCACACTTTTCATTTATTCCAATTTAATAATACAGCATTGTGTACATAGAATGTTTTCTAATTAAATATGGCTCCAAGCAAGTCTTGTTTCAAGTAAATGTTTTCAACTGGTGTCTTTCAGTCAGGAAACTAGATATTTGTATCGTTCCTGTGATCATTTTCTAAGTGGACAGCGCTTTCAAAAACACTTCAATAAAAAAATAGCAACAGTTCTGGACAGAGAAGGCCTAGTGGTTGAGAAGTGAAACATATTCCAGCAACAAGACCAGCAGAATTCCTTTTTTTTTCTCAGAATTCTGACTTTTTGACTTCTGAGAAAAAAGTCAGAATTCTTTTTCGTTTCTTTTCAGTAGCCCTAATCTTCTTTCATATAATCCTGTGGATGAGAGGTGAGTTGGGGTTGGCGTTATGAACAAATGAATGAATGAACACAAGCACAGAGTCTCTCAGGGAAGAGCTAGAGCTAACAGGATCAGGCATGGGATCACTACCTTATGGGCTCACCTTTTCACACC